>CM019824.1:20480828-21080828 GCA_009763385.1 Coix lacryma-jobi var. lacryma-jobi
TGAGAAGCAACGAAAAAAGGTCTGATTAGCTTATTAGGAATCACATTGGATGATCAATGCTTGAGGCCAAATGCATGTGCAAAGCTTGGAACGTGTATTTGGTGACCAGTGATTTGTACCTCTACATTATACCATCCACAAATATAGGAACTAAGAAGACCAATGCTGCCCTTGCTTTATTTGAATGTTATATCAATTGTTTAGCTCTCCTCGTTGAGACTTGCATTGAAAAATTTAAGGTTCCCGTAGCAACGCACGGGCATCTGCTAGTATAGACAAATGTAAAAACAGATTATACAACTCACTATCTATTCATGGTCTGTAAGTTATTTAATACTTTGCATTATAACTAAGAGCATCTCTAAGAGACTTGTTATCTTTGTTTTGTATGCTATATTTAGATTTTTAGAGTAAAAAGTGGACTCCAACAGCTATGTTGTCTTGTTTTGTAAAATAACAAGTTTGTTATTCCTAAAATCTCGCATGGTAAGTATAGCTTGCATGCGTCACTAGCTATCTAGTATTGCTATAAGAGAAAGACTGTTGGAGTTTTCTATTTTTTTATAGAGTTTTTTATTTTAGAAACTAGCTATATTATAGGTTTAGTCATCCATTTTTACCAACTCTCTTGGAGTTGCTCTAAGATCAAGTATGAATAATATTTGATATACTATTATGTTGCTTTGATAGAAATTGAATCAAGCATATATCAAGAAAACGAATCAAGTAATTGCAAAGATCTAAAGGTATTGCTAGTATCTAAATCAGCTACAGTATAATTGAATTAAAATTTGCAAAAAATAGAATTACGTGTTTGCGTATTGAATTTGCTTAACAAAATCTTGAACACTTTGTTGCCTTTATCTCTCTGCGTGTGTTGCTGGTGCAGAGTTGCAGGTTTGCAGCACCTTCCCACTGGCATGCAGCTCAGACATCATTCGCGACGAACTTGACTCTGCTCACCGCGGCGCCGTCGGCCGCCAGTGAATCGTGCCCTTGCGTGGCCGCACGCGCAATGGGTCCGCCGTCCCACCCGCCCCGAGAATAGCGACCTCGCATGGCCGTTCGTAGCTCAAGGCAATCGGCTGAGTAACTGAAGAAACGAGTCGTCCGCGCACCGGATCAGTGTGCCCTTGGTTTGGGAGGCTGGCGCCCCATACAACGGTGCTGGGGACGGCTGCTCGGCATCGGGCAACGCCCCGTTCTCTCGTGAGACGGCGCCAACCCCGTCTCTAAGGATTGAGAGGGTGTTTATTGCAAAATTTATATCATACAGACGGACTCAACAGACCCGATGTACATGCCCTTAGGGTCTATTTGGATCTCATCCACTAAACTGTAGTCATTTTTAGTGGTTAAAATACCAAACACTTTCACTAAAAAATACTTGTAGTTTCTTTTAATCTCTTTTAGTAAGAGTGTTACTACTAAAAGTGACTAAAAGTGACTAAAATTTAGTGGGCGGGATCAAACATGCCCTCTTGTGTATTTTCTCGCCCAAGAATGTACGGCGGACCCTATGAGAAATATATTTGCGGATTTAGATTTGGGAGTATCTTTAAGCTGAGCAGTTCATGCGTTGTTGTCCCCCTTTTTGTTGTTCCTTTTTTTTTTGAAAGGTTCCCTTTTGTTGTTCTATAGGTCAAAGGTTCGGATCATTGACACCAGTGTGGTGGGGCCAATCCTGCCCGTGCATGGCTCCACACGGATCCCATGCTGGACTTGAATAAATAAATTAACATAGCTCCAGGCAGTACTACTCCGTATCGCAAATAGAAGTCGTTTAGGACAGCGACACGGTCTTCAAAGCATAACTTTGACCACTTTTTTTTGATAAAGGATAATTAAATCCAGCCTCTACATCCAGGGATGTACACAGCCAATTATTACAAAAAGAGACAGAAAAATAAAAATAAAAAGAAAAATGTCATAGTCTTATACATAGACCAGGACATTACAGCAAACGATAAATGCTTCGACTCTCTATTTGATCAACGAGAGGGCGTCCTTGGCTTGCTCTCGATGCTGCAGTTGGGTCCCAAATGCCACAGTGCAGGGTATGGCTAGGAGCAGGTGTGCTTATGTTGATGCCTTTAAGAAGGTAAATGGCGTCCGCAGGCGCCATCATCAACGAAAGGAAGAGGAAATTACAGCGACGCCTCCAAGGGGGAATATGACGTCGATTGCGTCATCGCCGCCGGCCCAGCACCTCCAGGCAGGGTTTTCACCCGTATTCCAAAATCCTGCAAAGGCACATCCAAGTCAAACCTCCAAACGACGAGATGCCGAAGATGGTCGGCAGAGTCTTCACCAAATGCAGCGAGGCAGCAAAAAAGCAGGGGGCGACAGTGTCCTTTGATGTGGATGTCGGAGTCGATTTTCGGGCCGCCTGGGAGCGATGTGGTCTCGAGCCGAGTGCCTGGTGCATGATTGATCCAGGCCTCGACCTCGTGAGATAGCGGGTTGGACGGCTTGTAGATAACTTTGACCACTTGTTTCTTTAAAAATATTTGTTGTAAAGTAGTGTACATATATTTTTATGAAAGTACTTTTCAAGACAAATTTATCAATATGATTTTTATATCTCTAAACTCAATAATTTAAAAGTTATTCATGATTTATATTCCCAATGTTTGACCGAACCCTTTTCCAAAACGACTTCTAAATAGGATACGGAGGGAGTATATATTTCATGGCTGGCTCTAAACTAGCATTAGGACACCTCCAATAACCAGTTCTAACCTAGCAATCCTTCGAACTAACAATAGGAAATAGAAGAGCTAAGCTCTTTGTGCTTCCCAAATGTATGGAACACATCTATCCATTACGGCATCTCTAGCGCGGCAGACGACTTCATCAGCTGACCTATAGCACCGAAAAGAATAAAAAAAATAAAACATGATACAAAGGCGAATGGACCCGACCTAGGAGAGCAAAGACCGTGTCGATATCCAAAACGTCATCTATTTACTATACGGAAGGAGTAACAATTAAATTATACGCTCACCATTCTAAATTATAACATGTTTTGTCTTTTTTAAAAAGATACATATATGTCTAAAAAAAACTAAAATATCTTGTAATTTGGGACGGATGAAGTACAAGGAGCAAATGACGGGACCGGATTTGTGTTCGGTTTTTTGTACTGTGACTAGCAGCATTGTGTTCGGTTTTATTTTAATTTTTGCTGCCGTTTGCGGCATTGATCCGGCGGCCATCCACTCATCAGTCAGTACCAGCAGTGACTGGTCAGCACAGGCAATCAAAATCAAACCAACCCACACCAATCAGTCCGGCAGTTCCAAATTCCAGTCATGGTCACACTTGAAACCACAGGCGAATACGCATCCCCATCCATCCATGATCCATCAGCCAGCAACCGCACGCAGCGGATGTAATCGCGCAACCACCCACCGTTGACGTGTGCCGCACTGGTGTTTATCGGCTTGGCCACCGGTGGTGGTGCAGTGGCTACAGCAGTGGACCCGCGAGGATTCCTCCCGGCGCTCCTCCACTGGTTTTGGCGGTGCGGGGCAAAACGAAAACGAAGAAGTCGAGTTTCACTCCCTCAACTTTCGACGAAGTTCACTTTCCCTCCTTCATCTTCAAAACCGGACAAACAACCTCCTTAACTTTTTAAACCGTGCATTTTACCTCCCTGGCCGGTTTTAGACGGTGGTTTTGCTACAGTAATAGTGGTTTTGCTACAGTGACCATGGTTTTATCTTTTTCTTCTTTTTATTTATTTTCGTTGAATCTTTGAAAAATCATAGTAAATCACAGAAAAATCATAAAATAGAAAATTCAATTTTGTTGGACTCCACATAGTAGATATATACAATGAACATATAATATGATATACTTTAGTACAAAGATTTTGTTGTAGCTTTAGACCCATGTTTTTCTGTAACTAAAAAAATTATAACTAAGTTATACATGATCCAATGAGTATAAATTTTTTAATATAGTTGAAGCATACAATAATTATCTCACCATAAAAATTTGGCCATAATTAGACTATAGAAACAGCAGATATGTATTATTACAATTAATTCCATGCGATAATATGTTTTTTGTAATTATTTGGATTAATTCATAGCTACAGTTTGTATAGTCTAATTGTGATCAAATTTTTATGGTTGACTAATTATTGTATGCTTCAACTGTATTAAAAAATTGATACTCATTAAATCATGTATAACTTAGTTATAAATTTATTTTAATTATAAAAAAGCATAGATCTAAATCTATAACAAAAACTTTGTACTAAAGTATACCATATTATATGTTCACTATATATCTACTCATATGGAGTCCAACAAAATTGGATTTTCTATTTTATGATTTTTTTTGTGATTTACTATGATTTTTCAAAAATTCAGCAAAAATAAATAAAAAAATAAAAAGACAAAACCACTGTTACTGTAGCAAAACCACAGTTACTGTAGCAAAACCGCTGTCCAAAACCGGTCAGAGAGGTAAAATGCACGGATTCAAAAATTGAGGGAGGTTGTTTGTCCGGTTTTGAAATTGAGGGAGGAAAATCGGACTTTCTCAAGATTGAGGGAGGGAAAGTAGACTTCTTCCAAATGAAAACGAGGCCGGCCCATCTCCTCTCCCCTGCGTTTTTTCTTTACTGAGGGACCGGAGCTCCTCCGCACACTCCGAGAAGGAAGCGTCGCGCCTTCCACTATCGGCGAAGACAGACCGACCGGTCTCGGTAGGAAATGGCCGGTGGTGATGCCGTGATGCTACGGGCCAGCCAGACCAGTTGCGCAGGGCCATACACCTCGGAACGACGGAACGGATCGGGGTGGCTCATCGCCGGCGTTGTTACACTGTTGCCAGCAGATGACTGCGGTCTGCGGAGCTCAGCTCTCGCTCCTACGATGCATGCGCTGTTTTCGGCCGTCGGATGTGAAAACGGACGCACCGTGTTGATTCGTTTGGACGGCCCACTGTCCTGTTACCATGTTCTACGACTAGGGTCCGTTCTGTTCACACCATTAAATTTTAGGCCTCCTTTGGATTGAAGGATTTTTGAGGAATAATGGAGGATTTGGTTTCCTATAGGATTGAGCACTATTCATGCCTTTGGATTGGAGGATTGGACCATAGGAAAAATAAAGGAAAAGTTCCTACTCGACACATTTCACAGGAACACCGTAGGATTTGAAACATCAAGTTGAAGCCTTGTTTGGAACGCAGGATTGAAAAACTGAGGAACAGGAAAAAAACACAGGAATAGAATCCGGAGGTAGATGTAAAACAAACGATTGAAAAAATACAGGAATAAATAAGAAGTGATGTTTGGAACACAGGAATCCAAAACATAGGAATCATACTAGAATAGAAATGATAAAAGGAAAATAGTACTTTCATTAACTAATAAAAAATGATTGCATACTGCTTTCACCACGTAATAGTTTCTCTGTCTACCTCTTTGTCTCGGGCTTCCACCAAACCTTTAGCTCAGACTGCATGTTTCATTTCCTGTGTTTTGTGGAACGGGAGAATCCTTTCCAGAGGAAAGGATAGGAGCATTCCTTTGTTCCAAACGGTGAGTGACGTAAGCAAAACTGAAATTCCTGTAAAAATCCTATGATCCAAACGGGGCCTGAACCTCTTCTTTTCTTTCCTGTGCGTGGGATCGAGGAAAATTTGCCTTGGTACCGGTGATGCAAAGCTCCTAGCAACGTACAGGTGGAACAATTATTGACAAGACCCATATTATATGCTAGTTAATCCGTCTTAATTACCTATTTTCTCCGATCCTTTCCTTCACTCTATCCAAACGGCTTTGTGCATGCATTCCTATATGTTCTCAATCCTTTGTTTTGCAATTACATTCCTATGACAATCCTATGATTTTCCTATTCCTTTATTTGGCCATTCCTGTGTTCCAAAGGGGGCTTTAGTCTCTGTCACATTGAGTTGCGACTTAGGAGTCGCATAGCGTGACTCGGCGCTCGTCGTCGCCACCGCATGTGCTTCTACCACCGCTGGTCCCCTTCTCTGGTATATAGCCGGAGGACGGAGGGAGTGCGGATCCATCGTTTTTAATAAGATTTTTCAATAGATGGGGTCTTTAGGGTTAGGATTTTTTTTTCATGCCAAGTTTTTGGGTTTTGGGGATTTATCTCCTCCTCTTCGGCGACGTCAAGGGGGCAGGGTGAAATCGTTTTCTCCATGACGGTTGTGTTGAAGATGAGGGCAACCACTACGGCATCAGCATCCTCACCAGGATGACACCTACATGAATGTTGGCCGTCGTTCGTTAGGCATCTGTTCTCATGCCTTTTGCTGAGTGTTTGCCTGTGCGGTCATCCATACTGCAAAGCGTCGTACAAGTTTGATTTTGAGATCTAGAGCTATTCACAACGTGGTTATAATTTAGATAAAAATCAATTTCTGAATATCTGTAGTGTAATTCAGAGTGCTTATAATGTATTGATGTACCTAGTTATTATATAATATAATTCTTCTTTCATCTCAAAGAAGTCTCTGTTACATCGAATGTTACGACCCTAATTTTTTTTTATTAAAAATAGACTAGTTACAAAACTAATTTGTCAGCCGAAGGCTAATAATTCACGAGATGAATCTATTAATCCTAATTAGTCAATGATTTGATAATGTGATGCTATATTAAACATGTTAATGATGGATTGGTTTGACTTGATAGGTTCGACTTGTTAACTATTGTATGACGCTGTAATTAATTTTATAATTATTTTATTTTTAATAGACTAAATTAATACCGTAACATTCGATGCTATAATTAAAACACAGAGAGTACTTTGCCTCGATATGGTGCATTTCGTTCTGTAGTACCCGCCGTACCTTTTTCACAAACAAAGTGTCGTTTACAAAAGCAAGAAGGAAGGCGCACAGGATGGAATCATTTCGATTCCAACACAGCGCGGCGTCGCGGCGTGAGCAAGAAGAAGCAACAAGGCGGCGATATGGTCCAAGTCGCCGCGCCGGCGATTGACACCCGTTCCCGTGCCAATCCGATCGAGCAAGTGCAAGACGTCCTACCAATCCGAAAAAAAAAACTGCCACGAAATCCCCAAACTTTGCTCGTGTCACCCGGGCAAGACGTAGTACAAACTCATCAATCCACAAGGCAAAATCGTCGCCAGAAAACTAACGACGCCCCCGCGTCCGCCCGTGCGCCTTCCTTTTAAAAGTCCCCGGTTCCCCACTGCCAGCCACTCAAGAGTGACGACTTTCGAAAGAGAGGAGAGAGAGGACGGCCCGGCAAACAATGGCGGCAGGAGGTGCCTGGTCACCGTCAGCGCCTCCTCCTCCGCGTGCCTGCTTCCTGCCCCTTCTGCTGCTCCTCCTCCTCGCGTCCTTCTCGGCAGCTGCAGCAGCGCGGCCGTCCTCCAACTCCAACCCCACCCCCAAGCCTGCTGCTGCTTTCCCGGCCGTCGTCACTCCGCTGCACCTGGAAGCTCTGAAGCGCCGCCAGCGGGCAAGCAGCGGCATCAGGGGCGGCGTCAAGCTCGCCGCCGATGGCACGGCGGCGGCGCAAAAGCCTTTCACGGCGCACTACTTCGCGCAGGAGCTGGACCACTTCACCTTCACGCCCAACGCGTCGACGCTCTTCCGCCAGAAGTACCTCCTCAACGACACCTTCTGGCGGAGGCCCAGCACCGCCGGCGCCAGCGCCGGGCCGCTGTTCGTGTACACCGGCAACGAGGGCGACATCGAGTGGTTCGCCACCAACACGGGGTTCATGTTCGACATCGCGCCCGACTTCGGCGCCCTCCTCGTCTTCATCGAGGTACCTGGTACCGTATACCACCAGCTTGTTCTGTAATAATCTTTTAGACGGATTAGCTAGCATGAGCATTTTTTTTTCTTCGAGCCTTTTGAATTGCCGGTCCAGTGTTTGATTTGGATGCTGATAATAAGATGCTACGCTACTCAGGTCTCGTTCAATTCGCGAAATATGTTGGCAAAAGTTACTGTAGCACTTTCGTTGTTATTTGATAAACTTTGTCCAAACATGACCTAACTAGACTCAAAAGATTCGTCTCGATATGAGCAGACTAAAAGTACAATTAGTTATTTTTTTTACCTACATTTAATGCTTCATGCATGCGTGTAAAAATTTTACTGCGCAAAATATTTTGGGTAATGTCGTGAAGTGAACAAGGCCTCACACAGTCAAAAATCTTGGGCTCCACTTGCACATCTACCCAAGACAAATCTTTCGCTGTCTGGCCTGACATATTCGTTTGCTGACGTTAACATTGCTTTGTCATATACAAGGAGCTGGGAAGAAGCAGAAAAAAACCGTCACAAAAATCCAGCGTCACTCAAGCATGCACTAGATTCTCAGCTAAACCGTTTCTTTGTTCCATTGCTAACCCAATTTGCCGTTGATGAACAGCACCGGTTCTACGGGGAGTCGAAGCCGTTCGGGAACGACTCGTACAAGTCGGCCGAGACGCTGGGCTACCTGACGTCCACGCAGGCGCTCGCCGACTTCGCCATCCTCATCAGGAGCCTGAAGAAGAACCTCTCCGCCGAGGCCGCGCCCGTCGTCATCTTCGGCGGCTCATACGGCGGAAGTAAGTCGGCCGGCCGGCCGGCAAGGCCTACACCATTCTTGATTGCATTGGTCCATTGTCGGATCCAGGGGCCCGTGCTCCAAAAATACACATAAGTTTTTAGCGAAAAATAGTATATTTTTTTTTTCAAATTAGCCTAAAATCTCTTGCGGAATAGAAAAATGATGAAAAATTCAGTCCAAATCACCTTAAAATCTACAAAAACTTCTCATATGTAAAAAATATAAGGAGAATTTCGGTTCAAACTCAGTTCTCTGTGTATTTACCTCTCCTCATGGGCCGATTCTGGATTCGTCACTGCATTGGTCAATCACCACAGTAGCTAGCTAGCCATTTTCCTGCCAGGAATGCTCATGATCAACATGTATTTACCTGTCATGTTCATTGGATTATTTGGATCTGGATCTGTTAACTTATCCTACAAAGATCAATGGTCTGCTGTTTATTTAATAATAATTAGTAGTAAAATATGTGCGGGATGGCGATGTGTTGTACTGTTGTGTGTCCGATTAGGACGTGTTGATGGGATACTTAAACTAATTCTCTGTTTGTTTATGGCTGTGCTTCACACTGCACTGACGATGCTCGTTGTTTTTGTTTGCAGTGTTGGCTTCCTGGTTCAGGCTCAAGTACCCCCACGTCACCCTTGGTGCCGTAGCGTCCTCCGCGCCGATCCTGCAGTTCGACTACATAACACCGTGGAGCAGCTTCTACGACGGCGTCTCGCAGGACTTCAAGGTACTACACAAAATTATGTCAGCTTCGGCGTCTGTAGGTTTCCAAGATTGGAATTTGTTCTTGCCTTGTATTGAATCTGACGACAGAATTTTATCAAAAATATCTGCGCAATGTCCCGGATTGCGTACGGCAAACCCGACACCTTTTGACCTGTGTGGCCAGGTCTCCAGGACACTCTACTCTGCTAGCCTGTAGCGTGGGCTCTGAAAGTAGCTCTAATCTCGTGTAATAAGGACACATCGGTTAGCATGTCTTTCGTTGTTTCCTGCACGGGACCAGTGAGCGCTCAGCGTTTTCAGTTGGTTTTGGTCAGCTGCACCTGCACCTGACACCTTGCTCCTTCTCAGTTGACAGTTGTCCGTGTATTGTTCATCAACATGCAATTAATTCTATGTTTGGAATGGTACATGGCAGCAATGCAGCTAGATTAGAGCATTTCCAACAACTTGGTATAATTTAGTTGTTAAATCTTGAGTTTTAGAGCATCTCCAACAACTCCCTAAAATAGCTTGCTATTCTTATAAATTTACAAAAACACCAAAAAAACCCATCTCCAACAACTCCATAAATCTACTTGGTATTTTCCCAACTTAGAAAAAAAGAGCCTCCGCGCGCCTATCTATCCGCGCGCGGCCGGACTGCGTATCGCGCGCCTATCTATCCTCCATCCGCCTCCGCCTCGCCGGGTCCATGGCCTCCGCCTCCGGACACGCTCGCGCTTCTCCTCCTCCGACTCCTCGGAGGCCTTGGCGGCGGCCTGGCTTTGCAGCTGCTCGGTGGTGCGCTCCAACTCCTCCATCTCCTCGGCCTCCTTCAGCCGGCGATTCAGCTCCGCCTCCCGCTTCCTCTGCGCCTCGTCCTCGGGTAGCTCCCCGGGCTCGTCCCCGGCTTCAGCGCCGTCGTCTTGTCGTGCCAGAGCGCGCACGCGAACGCGACAAGCGGCGCACCGGACCCGGCGGAGCGGTCGGCGAGGGCGCGCTCCACCACGGCACTGACGAACTCGGCGATCTCGTCACGCGACGCCGCGCCGAGCACGGCCAGCAGCTCGTCCAGCGAGGTGCTTCGCCAGGCGGAGCCCGAACGCCGTCAGGCCAGACGCGGCCGTCCCGCGCGCCTTCTTGCTTGGCCTCGCCGCCGCCGCCTCCTCCATGCTTTGCTGCCGCCGTACGTCCGTACGTGCACTCGAGCGGCCGCGCCGAGCCAGACCGGCGGGCGCAGGGGCTTGGAGGCCCAGTTATGACGGTGGAGGTGCGTCCTCCGGCGGCGCATGGCGTGGTGGGCCCCCAGGCCGGCGGCGTCGCCGAGGAGGAGGCCGGCGGCGCCCATCTGAGGTAGGGGAGGAAGAAATAGACAATGACAGGCGGGTCCCATCTGTCATCCTCTATTTTTACCAAGTGAGAATACCAACTTGTTGGAGAGAGGGGCTATTTTCAACTTGCTAAACAAAATAGCAACTTGGTAAAGTACATGATTTAGCAAGTAAATTTTACAAACTTGTTGGAGATGCTCTACAAGTTGCTAATTTATTTGCCAAGTGAAAAAAAGACTTCTCTCCAACAACTCCCTAAAACACACTTGCCAAAACCAACGAACGAAAGAGCCGGGTCCGCTAGTCATAGACACGGGTATAAATTTTTCAGGTAAAAAGAATAAAAAAAAGAGTAACTTGAGGGGAGGGGAGGTGTAGGCCGCGGGGGAGGGGGGCTTACGCGTCCGGTTCCGCACTGCGGGAATTTACGCGCGCGAGGGGGCTGTTTAGGAAGTTTGGAAAAATACCAAGTTAGTTTAGGAAGTTATTGGATAGGGTTTTTTGAGTTTTTGCCAAAATTATAAGAATACCAAGTGGATTTACCAACACGTCATGAGTCAAAGGCTGATAGTTCAATGTTGTATTAGCTCGACTGCGATACTCAAACTGTGCCTTTTAATAGGCTTATCTGAGTTATACAGCCTCTCAAGTTTAATAGCAACAGACGCTTGCAAATCTCGTTTTGGTCTACTTAAACTGTATTGCGGTTCAGAGAACTCTTCTTTTTTCTGAAACACCTGAGTGCTTTTTCTAAACAGGGCAGCTCCCATTTCTAGCATGCCCTGCGTAGTAAAGGAGCTAAAAGGCAACCCAAGTAGCTCTCCTGCTGGAGTGCTGGTGGCATCTTTGTCAGATTGATGCTTTTTTTTTGTCATTGTCCAAACACAAGAAATTGGCATTTTACTTCTTCAGATGTTGACTGATTGTAGCTTGCAACCAATGTTTGCAGTCTGAGAGCCTGAACTGCTTCAGTGTCATCAAGGGAACATGGGATGTCCTGGATGAGAGGGGGTCCACAGACAAAGGGCTCCTGGACCTCAGCAAGCTTTTCAGAGCTTGCAAGTAAGCTCGTTAAGCTGAATTACTGGTCTTAATTGCTGCGTGCAAGTAATGATTGAGTAATGGATTGTGTTGTCTGAAGTGCAAGTAAGTCAAGCATCAGCCAAACATTTAGGCAAGAAATGAGATGACTTGCAGGCAGCAATCAAGGGATGGATAGTATACATAGCAGGAAATTAAATACTCGTTTGCAATCTTTTCATGTTTACGCAAGCAGCTATATATAGGTTTTCTAGTGGCTTATATACATCATTGGATACTCTTGGATAAATAATACAGCAGGTGTGTATAATTCATCTTCACAAGGGTGCTAAGCTAAACCGATGAACTGATGATCACTAATCATTTATTTTGTTTTACTGGACGCATTAAGGATACTTTAAATACAGTACAGTTCAATTTTTTTTTCTTCACTCAAATTTCAGGACTGTGAAGTACGCTTATTCAATCCGAAACTGGCTGTGGACAGCATTCAGTTACACTGCCATGGTGGACTATCCGACCCCAGCCAATTTCCTGGAGAATCTGCCTGCCTACCCAGTCAAGGAGGTTTTCCATTTTACCTACATGCCAACCAAATTAACCACAGAAGGAAGTGTTAAGAAGAAGTTTCACATGAGAACATCTGCAGATGTGCAAGATCATCGATGGGTTTCCCGCGGACGCAGACATCCTGGAAAAGGCATTTGCAGCGGCAAGCTTGTACTACAACTACACAGGAGACCAGACTTGCAATCAGATAGAGGGTGGAGACGACCCGCATGGCCTCGATGGCTGGCAATGGCAGGTAAAACCTGAGAGACAAGTAATACCACATTTTTTTTTTGATGAAACAGGAGGGGTGAGACCCCTACTGAAAATTTATTAACACAAAAACAACAGAGTGCAAGCGTAAAATCAAGATACATAAAAGGAAAGAAAGAAAATTGCAAGAATTACAGGAAGTCCTCCAGAGCTAATACCATGTTAGTGAATGGTGACAACAATGAGAATCTGAGATTGTAACTTTGTAACATACTCCTGTACGTGCAGGCCTGCACAGAGATGATCATGCCCATGACTATCTCCAACGAGAGCATGTTCCCACCATCCACCTTCAGCTACGATGAAAGGTCTGATGAATGTTTCGAGAGCTGGGGGGTTCGACCGAGACCGCATTGGATCACCACTGAATACGGTGGATATGTAAGTGTTGTTTCAGAATTTCAGTTTGCAGGAATGAACCATAGGTGGAAACAATTGCTGGTATGTACCAAATGGTCATCTGGTGCTTCGTTGCACAATTTGCTGCAGAAAATTGATAAGGTGCTCAAGAGGTTTGGGAGCAACATCATCTTCTCCAATGGAATGCGAGACCCATGGAGTCGAGGCGGGTAAGTCTATCTGATCATTTCTTTTTACTGCCCATCATTCATCAGCATAGTTTAAGTCTTTGAGAAACATTTTTAATGCGCTGGAGTATCCGTAATGCCTTTCCCTTGTGTTGCAACCAGGGTGCTCAAGAACATCTCATCCAGTATCATTGCCCTTGTCACAGAGAAAGGTAAGCAATAAATTGCAGAAAAAGAAAAGTACTGTAGTAGCAACTTTTTTCCCCCAATTCACTTATTGGCAGTTATTTGTCACTGTGATCAGGTGCTCATCATTTAGACTTCAGATCTTCAACAAAGGGTGATCCAGACTGGGTTATAGAACAAAGGAGACAAGAAGTTGACATCATTCAGGGATGGATTGATCAGTATCATCAGGACATGGCAGAAACATCTTCCTGACAAGGCGCCATTGCTGTCACAGTCAAGGAAAACAAATATTTGGATCCATGGAAAAAATAAAGGTCAAAAAAGGAATTTGTATTCTTACACATGATGATCAATAGGGCAAGTTAACTGAAGGTGAAAAAAATAAATAAGTTACACACTAAGCATCAGAAACTGCTAAATCTTACACAAAGCAAGCCCCCCTTTATCAATTAGGAAGGGGAGGTGCAGGTGCTGCGACTTGTGGACTTGAACCCGCACCGGAGCAGTGATCGACTGATCGTGCACTCTGGCCAGCGGACCAAGGCAGTCTTGGCTAGTTTCTGTTTTTTTAACTGTAATTGCTTCTTCTGTTGTGCTCAGCAAGGAACAGTGGCGCTACATTGGCATTTTTTCTCTGTTTCTTTTTTTTTCTCGAATACGCAAAGATTTGTGTGTCATTGTATTACACTTTTTCTCCGTTTCATGCATGTAGATTAGGGATATCCATATTTCGAAAAAATAGCAGTAATTGTATAGCTATCCAACACATACTCCAAACTTAGATCCATCTGACATTACCTAGTTTATGATCCTAAGTAACTAGGTTGTTCTGTGTGAATACTGATCCAAATCCAGAACCAAAGATTGTATAGATCGGGTTAGCAGGGGAGGTAGACCCATACCTCCCTCCAAACTTAATCCCACTAAGTCGAAACCTACAGCAGATGCAAGAGCTTATCTGCATAACTATAATAGATGACACATGTAATTCCGCTGGGAAGGGACCCACTCCTAGGCCCTAGCTAGCCTACTCCATTTAGCACAATTCTACACATACAACACACAAGAGCCATGCATTTCTCACAAGATGAGAAAACATAAATACAGACACATCTTCCTCCCATTAAATTTACAACGCGGATGTCATTGCCCAACAACATCACGACGCTTTGCCTGAGGCTCTGTTCCACGATGACCCGCCTGACATTGCCATGTACATCCAATGTGATGCTATTGCCAACATGATGACCTATTATCTGAGCATCAAGAGGGATTGCCAGCGTGTGACATGGGAACTTCACTGATTACAATAGTGTTATCCTTATAATGGTTGTGGCGGCATTACAAATGGAATTTAGCTTCGATGGTAGTCTCTTCAGATTGTTTAGCTAGCTTAGCTATATCGATGTGCATATGGTTATGTTGCATAGGGTTACAAATGATTTTGTTCTGGTCATGTCCAAGACTAAGTACTCCCTTCATACTTGTAAATCAAGTCATTTTGGACAACAACACAATCCTCCAAAGCACAACTTTGATTTCTTATTTTTATAAAACAAAAAGTGATATATATATTTTTTATAAAAGTAATCAATAATGCTGGGTAAAGTTCGCCAAAAAAATAAGATTTTTATGGCTAGTAAGTAATAATGTTGTTCTTACAAAAGATAATCTCTTGAGAAGAAGGTGGTTTGAGATCCAAAATGCTCCTTTTGTGATTGTAATGAATATGTGAATCACTTATTATTAAAGCAGTTTGGGTTGTTATAACTAGTGTGATTGGAGCAAATGATATATTGATTGCAGCATTGGAATTAGAGTTGACCAGATCCTCTAAAAATAAAAGAACAAACTACTTAGATTAGAATAGATAAATGACATTGGTTTTCTCGTGCTACGATATATATATATATATATTTTTTTGGCCATGATTGTGCTACTCCTGTGAAGGCTAGTGGGAAAGCTCACTGTTCGTTATGATGAGTGGGGGTCTTGTATCTGTATTTGGATCAGCTCCTTAACATAGTTTCCTGCTTGAACCCTGGCTGGGAGCTGGCAGACGTGTCCCACTACAGGTGCAAATGAACCATTTTACCCTTTAGGAGAAAGGAAACAAACCACTCAATAATTGGTAAGAAATTCCTCTCACTGAACTAACTCTCTCCTTTTGTCTAGTTAGTCGATTCTGATTGCAGCTTCCATCTCTTTGCAGCAATGCAGGCTATGGTGTGAGAAATGGTAATCAAATGCAAAAAAAAAGTTCACCTATGGAGGATTTCTGTTGTATGCTGGGCAATATGGAAAACTAAAAACAAAGCTTGTTTTGAGGACAAACATATAAAAAATCCTATTGAGATTGTGTGTCATATTGGGGCACTGATGCGTTTTTGGGCAGGTTTATATGATGATGTGGACAGGAAGGTACTTATTAATGGAGTAAATACTAATAGGGGCGACAAGATTGCTGATCAGTGGTTCAGCTGAAGCAGCTAGAATACGAAGGCAATGTCGTGAATCTTTGTCCTCCCGGAGGAATGAGTTTTTTATACTTCGTTTATTCTTGAAGAAAGTGTTGAATGATTCTTTGTTGACTTTTGTTGGAACCAATATATGTAGTTAACTTTTGGTTTTTTATGTTTTATTTGGATGAATTTATAATATGGTCTAGAGGTCTTATCATAACCTGCTGGTTATGAGATAAAGCCACGCTTAGTTAGGATTTACTGAAGTCTGTCCTTTTGTTATGCTTTTTGAACGAGTTCATGTATTTCCGTTTATTTAAATGGAAATGAGGGATGACTCTCGTTTGAAAACAAAAGTTATAAAAGTATTTTTCAAGATCTATTCATATGATTTTTACATTTCCAAACTCAACATTTTATAACTTATTAATGATTTATATTCCCAATATTTGACTAAGCCTTGTCTAAAACAACTTGCTTTACAGTTATGGAAAAAGTATGTTTTTTTTTCAGATGTTACTAGGTATGGGGTGCGGGTTGCATGTTCGATTCAGTTTCTACTTTGTTGAGTTCGTTGTTATCTGTTTTTTCATAAGTTGCAATCTGACATCTTATGTAATTGTTGTAAGTTTAATTTGATTTGAGAGACAATTCTCCAACCGTGAATATGCATGGCATAAAGTTAACATGTCTTTTGGGAAACAACTGAAACCAACATGTCGACATGCAGATGGAGGCGGTCACTAATGAGTAGTTTACTAGGTGGTCCTGGGAATCAGTTCCCGAACAAGGTCAAGTTGGGTGGAGGGACCTTCCAAACTCTACACTACTAGAGAACAGGCCTTTGGACGATTTGCAAAATCAGCTTTAGTCACGGAAAATTTTGCGCCCGGGACTAGAAAAGTCTTTAGCCCCGGTTGGTCCCCAGCCCAACGGCTCATTTGTCAGAGGGACCTTTAGTCCCGGTTGGTGTTACCAACCGGGGCTAAAGACCGGCCTTTAGCCCCGGTTGGTAACACCAACCGGGACTAAAGGTTTTGCCCCGGTTGGTGTATCCAGTCGGGGCTAAATGTAGGCATCTTTAGCCCCGGGACTAAAAGGTTTTGTCCCGGTTGGTGTATCCAGCCGGGGCTAAATGCCAACATTTAGCCCCGGCTGGGAATAAGGACCGGGGCTAAATGTCCCTCCCTATATTTGAACTGTTCTTCCACCTCCAGCCGTACCTGAGCTCTTCATTTTTTTGATTCAGTCACTTGCTTGCTTGTTTGCTGTCTTCTCCGGTGATTTTTGTTTGTTAACACATCTCCGGCGATTGATTTATTTCATCACATCTACACCGCCATCGACTTCTTAAAAGGTTACTAGCTTAAGTTTTTTATTTTTGTAGATATTTTGAGTTTATTGACTTGATAGTTCAAATTATTACTCTAAAAACAAAATATGACCGTTTAATTAGTTTATTTTAATCTTTTAGAGAAATAGAGATCATTTAAATCATTTGTTGACAAAAAATAGAAATATATAATACTTTAGTTTACAAAACGTGACCGGTTTAATTAGTTTTTTTTTGAGAAATAGAGATGAGTTAAATCATTTGTTTACAAAAATTAGAAATATATAATACTTTAGTTTACAAAATGTGACCGTCTTAATTAGTTTATTTTATTATTTTGGAGAAATAGAGATCAGTTAAATTATTTGTTTATAGAAATTAAAAATATATAATACTTTAGTTTACAAAATGTGACCGGTTTAATTAGTTTATTTTATTATTTTGGAGAAATAGAGATCAGTTAAATTATTTGTTTACAGAAATTAGAAATATATAATACTTTAGTTTACAAAATGCAGAAGGATGTCTGCTTGGTATGTTGTTTTCGTGGGCACCAAGCCAGGTATTTACACCAGCTGGGCTAAGTGCAGTCAGTATGTCCTCAAAGTTAAGGGAGCTGTGCATAAAAAGTACAAGTCTTTTGAGAAAGCTTCTGCAGCTTTAGAGGCTTTCAACTCAAGAATCAACTCAATTCCTACTGCACCTACCCCTACCTTACCTTCCTATCAGGTTGGAGTGGCAGGCAGTCCATCCTGTTGGACTGTGATGTGAGAAAAACGTGCAGGTGTAGTTAGTTGCTTTGGTTGTGGCCAAGTGGATTAGGCTGCACTGTTATCTTGATGTAATAATTAATTAGACAAGTTCAACTGCTACTATTTTTATGCCACCAGTGATTCTTACTAAATTTCATGCCAGTCATTTTATAATTTCATTTGTTTATAAGAATGAGAGATATAATTATGTGATATGTCATATAATGCAGACGATGGCACGTCACTGGATGTACAATGCCGATCGTCGCTCAAAAGAGTTCATTGATGGCGTGCATTATTTTTTAAGAGTGGCCGAGGCAAACAAGCGGAATGGTTTTATGTGCTGCCCATGTGCCCTTTGTAATAATTCGAAGGAATATTCTAGCTCAAGGAGTCTTCACTCACACTTGTTCAAGTCGGGTTTCATGCCAAACTATAGTTGTTGGACGAAGCATGGAGAAACTGGGGTTATGATGGAAGAAGGTGAAGAAGAACAATTGGACCCTGACGATGACATTATTGCTCAATACGGTGATTTTGGTGATACTGCAATGGGGGAAGGTGAAGAAGAGGCAAGTGCAGAAGACACACTCGCTGAAGATGATGCTCTTGGTGATGTCATTCGTGATGCACAAGGAGATTGCGAAAGTGAAAAGGAGAAGGCTAAGTTTGACTGTATGCTAGAGGATCACAGGAAATTACTATACCCGTCTGCTGCAGATGGACAAAAAAAGTTGGGTACAACACTTGAGTTGCTACAATGGAAGGCACAAAATGGTGTATCTGACAAGGCATTTGGACAATTATTAAAAATTATAAAACAAAAGATGCTTCCGAAACCTAACGAACTGCCCGCCACTACGTACGAAGCAAAACAAGTCGTCTGTCCTTTGGGTTTAGAAATCCAGAAGATACATGCATGTCCTAATGACTGCATCCTGTACCGTGGCAAGGAATACGATAATTTGGATGAATGCCCTGTATGTAACGCGTCACGATATAAGATCAGGCGAGATGACCCTGGCAATGTTGAGGGTGAAGAACGTCCCCGGAAGAAAATTCCTGCCAAGGTTATGTGGTACGCTCCTATAATACCACGCCTGAAACGTCTGTTCAGAAACAAGGACCATGCAAAGTTGGTGCGATGGCACAAAGAAGACCGTAAGGTAGACAACATGTTGAGACACCCTGCTGATGGGTCCCAGTGGAGAGCAATAGACAGAGAATTCCCGGAATTTGCAAAAGACGCTAGAAACTTAAGGTTTGCTTTAAGTACGGACGGAATGAATCCTTATGGGGAACAGAGCAGTAGTCATAGCACGTGGCCTGTTACTCTATGTATCTACAACCTTCCTCCATGGTTATGCATGAAGCGGAAGTTCATTATGATGCCAGTGCTCATCCAAGGCCCGAGGCAACCTGGCAACGACATCGATGTCTACCTAAGGTCATTAGTTGAGGAACTGCTACTTTTATGGAGTAAATCAGGTGTACGCGTGTGGGATGATTACAAACAGGAACACTTTGACCTGCGAGCATTGTTGTTCGTAACCATCAATGATTGGCCTGCTCTAAGTAATCTTTCAGGACAGACAAACAAGGGATATAATGCATGCACACATTGTTTTGATGACATGGATAGTGTATATTTGAAAAAATTGTAGAAATGTAGTCTACCTTGGGCATCGTCGATTTCTTTCTGTGAATCACCAGGTTAGAAGGAAAGGCAGACATTTTAAAGGTGAGGCAGACCACCGGAGCAAGCCTCGCAACAGAACTGGGGAAGATGTACTTGAGATGGTCAAGGATGTGAAGGTAGTCTTTGGAAAGGGCACGGGCAGTGAACCTGTTCCAAAAGACACTACGGGACACGCACCCATGTGGAAGAAGAAGTCAATATTTTGGGAGCTACCCTATTGGCATGTACTAGAGGTCCGCCACGCGATCGACGTGATGCACCTGACAAAGAATCTTTGTGTCAACCTTCTAGGATTCATGGGTGTGTATGGGAAGTCTAAGGATACACTTGAAGCACGACAAGAGTTGCAGCGCATGAAAGAACGAGACAACCTACATCCAAAGAAGACAGATGATGGACGCCATTACTTAAGACCTGCTAGCTACACTCTTAGCAATGAAGAGAAGGAAATCATGTTTGAATGCCTCAACAGCATCAAGGTCCCATCTGGATTCTCCTCCAATATAAAGGGAATAATAAATATGCAAGACAAGAAATTCCTAAACTTAAAGTCGCATGACTGCCACGTGCTTATGACGCAATTGCTACCGGTTGCTTTAAGAGGAATTCTACCTCCACATGTACGCCTGGCCACTGTGAAGCTATGTGCATTTCTTAATGCAATTTCTCAGAAGGCAATTAATCCACTAGAACTGGCTACTCTACAGAATGATGTGGTTCAATGCCTTGTGAGCTTTGAGTTGGTGTTTCCTCCATCCTTCTTTAATATCATGGCACACCTCCTAGTTCACCTGGTCAAGGAGATTCATATTCTCGGTCCTGTGTTTCTACACAACATGTTCCCCTTTGAGAGGTTTATGGGAGTACTGAAAAAATATGTTCACCAACGTGCTCGGCCAGAAGGAAGCATCGCCAAGGGCTACGGGACAGAGGAGGTCATTGAGTTCTGTGTTGATTTCATTCCTGACCTTGACTCGATTGGTGTTCCTGAATCACGGCATGAGGGGAGGCTGAGTGGAAAGGGGACACTAGGGAAGAAAACATATATCGGTACGGGGGATGGTTATTTCAATCAAGCGTACTACACAGTTCTTCAAAACTCCTCTGTGGTCAAGCCATATGTCGAGGTACACAAGGAGTTCCTACGATCCCAATTTTCAGAGAAGAATGAAGTTTGGATAACACGTGAGCACATAAAAACTTTTAGCACTTGGTTGCGAAAAGAATGTCTGGGTGATAGCAATATTGATGAGCAACTATATTTGTTGGCTAGGCAACCATCGTGACACATCCTCACGTACAAAGGGTATGAGATAAATGGAAATACATTTTACACCATTGCCCAAGATAAAAAGAGCACGAACCAAAACAGTGGTGTTCGCGTAGATGCCACAGACCCAAATGGGAAGAGGCAAACATATTATGGCCGCATAGAGGAGATTTGAGAACTAGACTACGCACCTAATTTTAAAGTCGCTTTGTTTCGATGCCAATGGGTCAAGACGACCGGAGGCGGAGTAACAGTTGACAAGGAGTATGGAGTGACAACAGTGGATCTCAACAATATTGGATACAAAGATGAACCATTCGTCCTTGCTGCTGATGTGAATCAGGTGTTCTGCGTGAAAGACATGTCTACAAAGCCCAGGAGAGGGAAAAATGACGACAAATCAACCAAAGAGCCGAAACGCCACATAGTTCTTTCAGGAAGAAGAAACATCGTGGGAATTGAGGACAAGTCAGACATGTCAGAAGATTATGAAAGGGATGACCGGATACCACCCTTCAGTGTGAGCAAAGACCCAAGCATCCTGCTAAATGCTGAGGAGGCTCCATGGTTACGACATGATCATAACCAAGGGACATACGTCAAGAAGAAGATCACCAGTGTACCCGCTTGATATATAGTGATGTTTTAACCAATATTATGTATTAGATTTTTTGTGTAATTAATAATGATTATGGATAGTCATGGTTCATTGATGTCGGTGTCGAAATGACTTGATTTATTTTTGGCAAGCATATGAGCCCAAATTGATGCCTCACAAGAGGTGTTAGATTTTTCTGATCATTATTTTAATTATTATATTTTTCTCTGTGCCGAATGAGATAAAAGCCGGTGAATTACACCTCCGGCCCTCTGCGGTTTTTCATCAACCTCCACAATGTTCTTCTTCCTAGGCCATTCAAGATCCCGTGTAAAAGTTTGGCACCATTCTGGATTATTTTGGTGGTAGGCCCAGTTGACCCTATAATTATTGGGTGACGGTGCGCGGTAATTCAATTAAACTATCTCCGAAAAATCACAAACTTGTTGGTTGCCTCACCCGTGCCACGTGACAGCCTAAAAAAAAGTTTGAGACCAATACGACACAGAAGCGTATATGAACTACACAAATTTATCTTTTAAAATTAAACTGCAATTTAACAGTGAATTTCGCTATCGTGTATTTGGACAATGAAAGATAAACAACCCAAAATTTAACGTTCAGATAATGCAAAAATAATCTTCCTATCGAGAACCAGTTGTTTCAGATATTTAAATTTAACATTATATTTTTGCATTAACAAAATATGAATTGTTATTTACATTTATATTCATTATTATAAGAAAAAAAAGAATTTATGTTACAAATTTTTCTACTATACAATAAGGTAAAAGAAAATACAACTGTCATTTTTAAGTAATTTTATACCTAATATTTAATTTACTATGCAATTAACAAATATTACAGCATATTAATATAGTCAAAACCTAATACAAAACTCAAAATACAGACGGGAAAAAAACCTTTAGTCCCGGGCGGTAGAACCACCCGGGACTAAAGGTAGCTAATACAAAAACCAGAATAGAAAAAGCCCAAAACAATGGCGGGAAAAAAAGCTTTAGTCCCAGGCGGTGGCACCACCCGGGACTAAAGGTGCCTTTAGTTCCGGGGCGTAAGCCCGCCCAGGACTAAAGGTCCAAGCCTTTAGTCCCAGGCGGGCTTACGCCCCGGGACTAAAGGTCTTTTAGTCCCGGGTGGTGCCACGGCCCGGGACTAAAGGTTCCCCGCGTATATAGGGCACAGTGCCCTCCTTCTTCCTCAGATCGACGTCAGACCGCCCGCAGCGCCGCCGCTTCCCTCGTCGTCTCCGATCGAGTGCCGCGCCGCCGTTGTCCCGCCGCATCCCTCGCCGACGTCCGCCTCGCCGTCGTCCTCTCGCGCGGCCGCGCCGACGCCTCCTCTTCTCTCCCTCGCCGGCCCTCGCCGACCTCGGCGGCCGCCTACCTCGGCGGCCACGCACGCCTTGTCCTCTCGCGCCGCCGGTGAGGAGGCCGGGCGCAGTCGCGCCGCCGTGCTCAGTGCGTGCGTTGTGTGCAGTGCGTGTGTGCGTGTTGTGTGCAGTGCGTGTGTGTGCAGTGCGTGTGTGTGCACTGTGTGTGTGCGTGTGTGTGCACTGTGTGTGTGCCCAACAAAAGACAACGTTGTGTGCAGGAAGAATGAAAGAAAAAATGATATATATTGAAAATAAATGATTATAGAAAAATGATTATAAATACATATATATTTATAGAAAAATAAAAAAGATATATATAGAAAATGAATGATTATAGAAAATGAATATATATACATATATATTTAGAGAATATCAGAAAATGTTATTAATGCACCGCAGTGTATATATGTTTATAGAAAAATGAATATATATTTATATAAATATATAGTTATATAAATCATTTTTAGAAAATCATGTTTTTTAATCTAACAAAAAATATGTGACATGTAGATAAAAAGAGATTGGTCGCGTTGACCTCGCCGCCGTCCGCCATCATCTTCACCGCAACGTCATCCTCGTCGTCGTCCGTCGTCGTGCTCACCTTCTCACCGCAACGTCATCCTCGTCGTCGTCCGTCGTCGTCCTCTCCTCAATGGTGTGTCCCTTGTGATGGAGAAGGAATAATCAATTAGATATGTTTATGTCGTGTATATGTTTTTACGAATGTGTATGGAATAATGACTTAGCATAATCAATTAGATATATTTATGTCGTGTATATGTTTTTACGAATGTGTATGGAATAATCACCTAACCCAAAACCCCGAACCCTGAACCCTAAACCCTAACCCCTAAACCCTAACCGCTAACCCCTAACCCCTAACCCCTAACCCTTAACCCTTAACCGCTAACCCCTAACCCCTAACCCGTAACCCTAAACCCTAACCGCTAACCCCTAACCCCTAACCCCTAAACCCAAAACCCAAAACCCTTAACCCTCCATGGTCTTTATCCTCCATGGTCTGTATGAATATACGTTATTTGCAAAAATATGGTGTTTATTATCCTCCATGTTATTCGCAGAAATAGCCGACCCAGTTGACAACATGGAGGAGGAAATGTACGAATTAATCAACAGCGCCGCTAACCCAGATGTAGCAGGTGACGATAACAATAATCAAGAAGTAGATGACGGCAGTCAATACTTTATCGATTATGAAGAAATTATGCAAGAAAATACTAGCGAGGTATACCTACAATCTCTATGAGCACATAAAATTCTAATCAATTTGTAAATGTATTTATAATCTACTGTTCCTACATACGTAGCCCTCTGGATCGACAACGACTACCGGGAAGAGTAGGACCGTACGAGGTCCGAAGAAGCCGTTGGATGGCCGATACATTATCTCAGAATTCAACGAGGAAACAGGCCAAGTGCTTGGAGAACATGCACAGAAATTTGTTAACCACTGTGGGTATCTCGTAAGGGATAAGATCCCGATCAATGCTCGTGAATGGAAGGAAAAGAGAAGTGCTCCTCATATAAGTTTTGTCTCTGATCGTGATAAGGAACTGGTTTGGCAAGATGTCCTTGCACATTTCACGCTTGAAACAGAAGATAGAAATTTGAAGGCTTCGGGATTGGGCTATGAAGAAAATGGCAACACTATTCCAGGGCTGGAAGAAGAAATTGTACAACACATTTATCAAGAAGGACCTAACTCCGGATTTTAACACCAAGGCCTACGTCAAGTTGAGGCCTTTTTGGGATGAGTTTGTAGAATTCAAGAAATCAGAAGAGGGTGAGGCACGTGTCAGAATGAACCAACAGAATGCCCGACAAAAACAATACCACCATCACTTGGGATCAGGTGGCTACAAGAGTGCCATTCCCAAGTGGAAAAAAATGGAACGGGAGATTCTAGCCAAGGGCATCGAACCAGAATCAATAAACTGGCCTGAGCGCGCCAAGTATTGGTTTTTTGGTCATGGAGGAAGTCTGGACCTACAGACAGAAGGGGTAGTGTATGGCACAAAACTCCAAAGAGCAGCAGAAAGACTAGCTTATGCTCGAGACATGGCTAACAGTGGCACGTGGCAGCCGAACAGAGAAAAGGATGAGCTTACATACGCCCTAGAGAATCCTGAACATGGTGGGAGAACAAGAGGCTTTGGGGAGGTGTCGTGGGAGCATGCCTTCCCACAAGACAAAGAGACCTATAGAAGCCACGCAAGAAAGAGGCAGGAGGAGGTAGAGCGGATGCGAAGGATGGAGGAAATGGTTATTCAGTCACAGGTCGCGGCTCGTGAAGCGGTAGAGCGAGAAAAGGCACTTGAAGACAAAATGAGTGAGGAAATCAAAAGGCAAGTGCATTTAGCAGTGAGTTCCCTGCAAAGGCAATCTGCATCAGAGCCAGGAGTCAACACCAGCACCCCTGGTGATCAGTTGAAAAGCAGTTGCGCTTCCACGGAGGTGCCAACGATTCAAGGTGATGCAGGGCTGCGCTTCCCCGTGGATGACATCACTGATCTTCTCACGACCTGTGAGCTGCACATTCCACAGGGGAATGACACAATAATGGTGGCTATTGGTGTCGTATCTCCTATTGACCCTACGAAGACACCAAGATGCCATGGGGCATTGGTACCACCTAGTTATGCTAGTGTCTCGGTGGATAGAGTATTGAAAGGGCATAGCAATGTGACTCTTGACATTGAAGGAGGTGATGGTGAGAAGACTTTAGGAGAAGCGGAGAAGGCATTCATATGTTGGCGTAAGCGCTATATCATTATTCCTGGGGCATCACCTCCTCCTCCTCCTCAGCAAACTAACCCTAGGTGCAGATGAAAGTCAATGAAACATTTTTTCACTAGTTATGTATTGACTTAATTAAATAATTGTTTACTCATACTATGTTGTTTTCACAGCAGGACCTCTCCGCACCTAAGTCCAATTATCCATTCACCACATAGTCATCATAGTGCTGCGGGCGATGCAGTGAAAGACATCAAAGAAGACAAAAATGAAGGCATCGGCCCCACCGCCACCAAAGAAGAAAGCCTCTGCAGAAAGACATCAAGCTGTTCCTCAGAAGACAAAACTTCCCTATGATATGACTGATGAGGAAACAAATGTTGCAGCGAAAGCAGATTTGGACAAATTTTGGGCGGACGTCGAGGCTAAACAAAAAGCAAAGAAAAACCCAGAGAAGCCGTACCTTTTTGTACGTCCTGATATGCTCAGGAAAAAGGTGGATGCTCATCAGAAAAAAGTGCGTGATTCTCGTAAGAAATCGCCACCATCAGACTATGACCGCACTATGACCAAGTCACTTGAGGAGGCGAAGCAGAAACAGAAGAGAGCAAGCAAGGGTGTCCCACAGCTCGGGGAACAATCGAAACAATCAGTGCCCCTGCTTGTTGTGAATGAATATGGTTCTAACTTGAAAGCGCTAGAACAACTTGAGGTGAATCCTGAGCATCTTGATGCATTTTTCGCAGAAACTGGTCTAACCTTGTCACAAATGCTCGGTGAAGCACCCATTGAAACTGCTCCGCAAGTTGATCAGTGGAAGAAGAATTATGTATATGGCCAGAGTCTATACAACCCTACGGCCCTCACAGAACTTGGCACTCAAATGTACTTGTTAAACCAGTGGTACATGGTAGCGTGTACCAAAAAGCGGATGATTGGATATGCGTCAGAATTAGAGACCATCATTACTTCCGTGGTGATGACATTATACTTATCCAATTCAATGAGTTACACCAGCTATGCCACCTGGATGCTCTAGACAAATCTCTAGTCAGCCTCTTCTGTTTGTAAGTGATCCTTCGTTTTAATTATCTCACTCTAGCATATGTATATGTAAATGTAATTATGCTAACACTAGCTAGTGTGCCTATATACATATGCATAATCATGATGAGAGACCTCGCACGTAGAAATGACAAGGAGGTTGGTTTCATTGATCCATATATCGTATTCTCGGTCCCAAAGAAAGATCCCACCTATGATATATGGAGAAATGAAACAGGGAGGAATCTCCGAAGGTTCTTGGTGAACCAAAAGAACAAAAGATATATACTCTTCCCATACAACTTTAGGTGGGTGTTGTTATCATGTGCATATTTATTTTTACTTACTCAATTTCTATGATATATGTTGACTATATAAGCAAATTAATGCAGCTATCACTGGATATTGATCGTCTTCGATCTCTCCGAAAGTCAATTGATAATCTATGACTCGTTGAGAAAACCACTGGAGATTATCAAGATATCATAGACATTATCCAGGGGTAACTTTCGATCTCTAAATATTGATTTCTACACTTTAAATCTGCAATAGTTAATTACGATCCAATATTATATTGTGCAGGGTTTGGGCTTGGTTCGTTCCGAAACACCGTCCGGATTTGAAGGCGACACTTCCTCGTCCTATCCAATTGCAAGTAAGTAGTACTATCTCCCCGCGTCTTTACCACTGTAGCATGCTTTCATCACACGCGCGAGATGATGAGAGTAATATCTTTTTACATCGTGCAGTGGGTTCTACGGCAACCACCAGGGAACAATTTGTGTGGGTACTACGTTTGCGAGTTTCTCTCGGTGTATGCCAAAAGAACTCCTCTAGAGAGACAGAAGGAGCTATGGTTGAAGAACCAGGTGTTGGACATGGTGCGCCTGAAAGGAATTCAAGAGACAATCGCAGGAGTTCTTAATGACCATGTCCTCAAAGCCAGCACCGAGTTCTACTATAACCCGGAAGAACCAATATTGAAACCAAACCAAGACGACCATTTGTATGACATTTAAGTGATGGTCAATATTTGTGTTGTAAATACCAAGGATGCATGGATAATGCTGTAAATTTTACGTGCATAAAAATATTATACACATAATATGTATAGCTAGCCCATATATATATAGTTTCATATTTTATATGTGTAATTATAAATTTTATGTGTATATATATGTGGATACATACATTAGCAGCGAAGAATACGTATTAGAAATCCTAATGTAATATATTAGCATCGAAGAAAACGTATTAGAAAACCTAATGTAATTGAAAAACTGAAAACAATAGCCAATTGAAAAGAAAAAAGAAAAGAAAAAGAAAAAAGAAAAAAGGTCTTTAGCCCCGGTTGGTAATACCAACCGGGACTAAAGAGGCCAGTCTTTAGTCCCGGTTGGTATTACGAACCGGGGCTAAAGGTCCCCCCTTTAGCCCCGGGGCCAGGAACCGGGGCTAAAGGTCGGGCCTTTAGTCCCGATTCCTTAGCCCCGGCTCCATGCCCGGGGCTAAAGGCCATTTTCGACCGGGGCTAAAGGCCCGTTCTCCAGTAGTGCTAGTTGAGGTAAACTTAGAAGCAGAGTATGGCAGTTGCATTTAGGGTTTTTGTCGGTGTTTCGGACCCGGGGGTCTACATCGGCGAGTGAATTTGTGTGTGCGTGTTCCCTGATCCGGATGGTGATGCAAGAAGTATACAGGCGGTTTATCCTGGTTCGGGCAGGAGAAGGCCCTACGTCCAGCGGGGGGAGAGAGATTGTATTATCTTGCACCGAAGTGCTTGTACAGGGGCGGATACAAGCGTGAACGAGAGAGAACGGGGTGTACGGAGGAAGGAGCTTGAACTAGGGAACTAACTCTAGAGTTCTAGCCTATGGTGGAGAGCTTGAGAGCTTGAGGGCTTGAGGGAACCTGCCCTATCTTAAGTCCTTGCGTCCCCTTTTATAGGCGAAGAGGAAGCACAGAGTTACATAGTTCTAGGGTTGTCGTAGGCGATGATGTCAGCGATGATGTTGGTGATGATGATGTCGGTCATGTTGGTGTCGTTGTAGCGACGTACTTTGTCCTGTGGCGACGTTCTCGACGACGGCGGTGAAGGACGTAGCCCATGCGCCGGCGTGCGTGGAGACGTCGCATCGGGAGTTGTTGGAGTGCTGACCGGTCTTGGTAGAGCCGTGCTCAAGGGCAAGGTCGAGGCCTGCGTGGATGGGTTCGAGGCCAGCACAGAGGGGGTCGAGCTCTGGGCCATGCACAGGACGTGATGACGAACACGCCTTGAGGGGTGCCCTGACGAGGTACAGCGCGCAGTATGGGATGACAACTCTACACGACGTGCTTGTCTCCCGGGTATGGGCAGTTAGAGTTTGGTTTAACTGGGGTACGATCCACTGTGGTACTTGTTGTAGCCACGCGGGTCTGACCGGAGTGGGTAGAATGCATTTAATGCTTCTAGGGTCGTACAAGTGGTAGGTACAGGGTAGTCGAGGCTTGCTTCCTACGCCAGGAAGTCTTGGTGGTCGAGGCTCGACCCCTTCGTATGGAAGGTCGAGGACGTATGGTGATATATGGCGAGGAGGTCGAGGCCCTTCCCGTTCGCTTGGGGAAATTTTCGTCGCTGTACTTTGAAGGGGGCGTTGGCGCAGTCTCGAGGAGGGATTTCGTGGGGGATATTACACCCGTATACCCCCATGGCACTACTTGGGTTGTTCTGTAAATACGGCCCAACCAGAAGGCCTTGCGGTTCGTGACCAGGCTGTCGTAGCCGCCTAGGACTCTCCTAATGACTTGCTCGACAAGGAAGATCCAGATAGATAGACCCGGATTCCTTGCCAAAAGGATCCGATTGTAATCTGTTAGGATTCAGCAAGTTGTAACCCTGCTCCCCGGCTATATAAGGCGAGCAGGGATCCCCTCTAAACTCAAGTGATATTCCAATCCAGCAATACAAATAACCACCAGAACACAGGACGTAGGATATTACGGCGACTTGTCGACCCGAACCTGTCTAAATCCGTCTCTCGTCCCTATGTTTACGCTTGTGTAGACGTCTCGCATGCCTCCACCATCTAATCTACTACCTTGGGCATACCCCTCGGTAGACTGCCGACCATATTTCATCGACAATTGGCGCACCAGGTAGGGTGTGTGTGCTACGACACCATGATCTGCCAAGCGGTCACTTTCCCTCGCTCCATGGTTCTTCCGGAGGCCGGCACCACTTTCCAGATCGGATCTATGATCTGGACCGTCGGCGACCACGTCCCTGCTCCGGAAACTATGGAATCTGCACAGCTTCCTACGCCGGACGCCCCGCTGTCCACCCATCGCGTCACCACGCCGGCACGACGCCCACCAAGGATCGTCCCCTATGACGATTTGATCGAAGCCATCGACCGGGCCAACCAAGGGATCGTAGAATGCATCGACGCCATCGAGGTAGCTCGCATGCAACTCTCCAGCCGCCCTCGTCTCCAACAATTTTCACGTACACCATCGGGAGTCTCCAGCGCTCAACCCGCCCGCCGCCCTAGATTAGATCTGCATCCGGCTCATCGCCACACTTCATAAGCAACCTCCATGCCCTTCGGGCTACGCGGTGCGACTTCTACGTTCCAGCATCAGGCGCTGTGGCAACTCTCCGAGCAGCTCCAGTCTTTCAGCTCCGACCAGCGCGTGTGACCAGGCGACTCCAGCTCCACTCGTTGACATGGTGGTTCTCCACGAGATCTCCGGCGACACCGTTTCGGCGACTTTGGCGTCTGGATCTATTGGGACGAACGACTCCATCTCCACGCAGACTACTACCATCGTCTCCACAAACTCCAACATCGACTTCCCACCATATCGTGGAGGTGTTATCTTCAACATCTCCGCCGACAGTCCTCCACCACCAAACGAGACCGATGTTGAACGCGCCAACCGGGAGCAGCGCAACATCGACCGTCAGCGCCGACGTGATGACGAACGACGCGACGAGGAGCGCTGCGACCGGGAGTGCCGTGATGACGAACGACATGACCAAGAACGTCAAGATCGAGACAACGTCAGAGGCCGCGACCTCATCTACGAGTTCGATAGGGTCAACAATCAGCCTGGCTACCCGACTCTGAGCACCAACCTCATTGTCGTCATCAACGAGCTCTCCAAGTTTCCCGTCACCCCGGAGCTACGGAAGGTCATCGCCCACGTCAAGGCTGCTGCGGTGCAGTGCAACAAGAAAGGGCGCCATCCTTCTCCCTCCGGCTCATCATACAACAGGACACCACCGAGTCTGCATCCCTCTCGCAGGAGGCAATCACCACCGCGTCGCGACCAGGAAGTCTCCCAAGGCAACCGCGCCCACAATCGAGCACCGGCTCACGACGCTTTGACAGGGCCTCGTCCCTTCACCTGTCGGCTCTGAGCTGTTCTGTGGCCTCAAGGCTTCAAGGTCAACATGGTGGACAAGTACGATGGGAAGGCCAACCCAGAACAATGGCTAACCACGTATGAAATCGCCATTCAAGCAGCCGGAGGAGGATTGGATGTGATGGCCAAGTACCTCCCCGTCATGTTGTCTTCTTCAGCCAACAGTTGACTCCACAAGCTCGCCGAGAACTCCATCGACACCTAGGAGCAGCTGAAGGAAGTCTTCGTCAAGATGTACAGCCGAGAATGCGCTACGACCTCCAAAACGTTCACCAAGAGCGCGACGAAAGCCTCCGGAGCTACATTCGTCGATTCTCCAACATGCACCTGATGATTCCAGAGATCGCCGACGCGGAAGCCATCTCCACTTTCTCTAACGGCCTGCGCCACAAGGAGCTCCACGACAAGATCATCCGCAAGAAGGTGGCCACGGTCACCGAACTGATGACGATTGCCAACTCCTACGCCGACGCCGACGATGCCCATCGCCATCACGAGCGCCCACGTCGCCGATCACGATCCCAGGAACGCCATCACGATGATGAACGACGCGATGAACGACACAATGAAGGACACGACCACCGCTCCGGACAATGTGAACATCGCGATGATCGGGACTGCCGTCATGACCGCCTGGAGTCTTCTCGCCAAAGGTCGGGTCACCGTCGGCGTGACAACCGCTACATCGCCAACACCAATACTCACCCAAAGCGCACCTACGACAACGAGTACGAGAAGCTCCTCAACGGTACTTGTCCTCTCCATAAGAACTCCAAGCACTCCTTGCGTGAGTGCGACATCATCGCCCGCAACGTACGCGGAAATGACGAGAAGCGTCCGCGGAACGACAACGACAAGGACAAGGACACTGACCCTCAGGAGCCTGCCTTCCGAGCACCCGTGAGGACACTTTCCATCTTCGGTGGCAACGTTGTCATTGAGACTGAGCAGAAGCGACGCCAAGTACGACGCTATATCGCCTCCGTGGCGGCCATCACCGACGACCCCGCCAACGTTCGCTACCACAACTGGTCGAAGCGCCCCCTCACCTTCTCCAGGGACGATCAGTGGTCGGACGACAAGTACCCAGGGCATTTTCCCCTCGTCATCGACCCAGTGATCTCCAACTGCCGCTACAGAAAGGTTCTCGTCGACGGTGGAAGCACCCTCAACATCATCTTCGCATCGGCCTTCCGCGAGCTCGACTACTCCAAGCGGGACCTGTTCTCGGCGAACTTCCCGTTCTGGGGCATCGTACCAGGGAAGCCTTCCATGCCTGTCGGGCAGATCACCCTCCCAGTGTAGTCCGACACACCCGACCACTTCCGCGAGGAGTACATCACCTTCATCGTCGCTGACTTCGACACCGCATACCACGCCATCCTCGGTCGCCCGCGCGCTCTCCAAGCTCATGGTCATTCCACATTACGCCTACCTCGTGCTCAAGATTCCGATGAAGAAAGGGATCTTCAGCCTCCAGCAAAACTCCAGGTGGTGTACGAGTGTGAGAAGGAAACCATCAACTCTGCGGAGACACGCCAACAGGTAGAAGGCGTCCAGGACTGCATCGCCAACGCCGCCAAGCTCCTCCCCGATGATCTCGAGATCCCGGAGACCTTCGACCAGCGCTCCAACAAGAAGTCGAAGGACACGAAGCAGGTGGCCCTTGTGGACGTAGCTCCGGAGAAGACTACTGTCATCGGCACCAACCTCGACCCCAAATAGGAAGATGCGCTCGTCAGCTTCCTACGGAGCAACGTCGACGTGTTCGCCTGGAAGCCTGCGGACATGCCTGGAGTTCCACGGAAGTTTGTCGAGCACTCCTTGAACATCTCCACGACTGCCAAGCCGGTTCGCCAAAAGCTTCGTCGCTTCGCGCCAGACAGGAAGGAGGCAATTAGGGTAGAACTCACCCGGTTCCTAGCTGCCGGTTTCATCAAAGAGGTGTATCATCCGGATTGGTTGGCCAATCCGGTCCTTGTACTTAAAAAGAATAAAGAATGGCATATGTGCGTTGACTACACCGACCTCAATAAGCATTGCCCTAAAGACCCCTTCCTCCTCCCTCGCATCGGCGAGGTCGTCGATTCCACCGCCGGGTGTGAACTCCTCTCCTTCCTCGACTGCTACTCCGGCTACCATCAAATCGCCCTGAAGGTGGAGGACTAGATCAAAACGGCGTTCATCACGCCCTTGGGCGCCTACTGCTACACTACCATGTCGTTCGGGCTGAAGAACGTCGGAGCGACGTACCAACGCGCAATCCTGGATTGCTTGAAGGACCTCATCCCTGAGAAGGTTGAAGCTTACATCGATGACATCGTCGTTAAAACTCGTACTGCCGACACGCTCGTCGCCGACCTCGAGGCAACCTTTAAGGCCCTCAATACGTTCAAGTGGAAGCTCAACCCCAACAAGTGCATCTTCGGCGTATCATCCAACAATTGCGGATACATGGGTGTATGCCGAGTCTCTGAGTGATGAGTGATTGTCAACGGGTTTGATGCGCATGTTCTTTGGCTCGTGTTGTGCAGGTGTCGAGCACGGAGACAGTGATCGAGGGCAAGGTGAAGGTCAAGTTGAGACGTGCCGTGCCAACGGACTGGGTGCGATGAAGGATGGGCGTGCTGTGCGGCGGACGTGCCATGCCGATGTATCGAGCAGTGAAGGGCGGACGTGAGGCTTGGACTGAGGGACCGGAGTGCCTGAGGATCAGCTGTGGTGGCTGGCAGCCTGGGACAGCGACGAGCGGAGACTTGCGGGGCACGGTGTTGCTCGGGTCGAGGACCTGGGGACACGTGTCGGTGGACGGGGTGCACGGGCGGTGCATCCCCTCTACAGCTCCGGTTTGTTGGTTGAGCCAGAGAAAAACCAACGGGTGGACGGTTTCCGAGTTTGGGCCTCAAAACTCAGGCGCTGCGGGTTTCTGAGTTTGGGCCACAAAACTCAGGCTGGTGGGCTGGTTTCCCGGTTTGGGCCTCAAAACCGGGGGTTGCTGGAAAAGGCTGGTTTCCCGGTTTGGGCCACAAAACCGGGGGTGCAGAGCGAGGGCGGCACGTGGCGGCGATCCAGAGGTTGCGTCGAGGCAACGCTTCGGTTCGAGCGGGCGTGGCCGTCGGATCTACCTACCACCGCGGGTTGGACCAGAATAGCCTTAGGGTTTAGCTGGTTCGCTCTGTAATTAGTCTGGAGAGGGGTAGAGTAGGAAATAGGCTTAGTCTAGGTTAGTATAAGTAGTCCAGGGGAGACACCCTCCTCCCTATCTCAGTTTTAGCTATCTCAGTTAGTGCTTTCATTTGCTAGGGTTTCCTGCTCTCCCATCCCCTGCTTTAGCTAGTTGAGATCCGCAGAGAGACTCCACTCTGTGTACTGTTGATTTGAGGAAGTGAGACCGTATCCTCACCTTGGAGCACAGATCGATGGCTTGATTTGCGTCTTTGCATCGAATTCGTGGCTGTGATTTCCGTTGTGTTCGTGTTCTTCGCGGAATCCTTTTTCCCACGATTTTCCCGTCGCTTGATCTCTTTGCTCGGTTCATCTTTTGCGAATCCGTTTGAACCAAGTTGTTCTAGATCGTGAGGCACTTCTTTCCACCGAAGGAATCATCCTCTAACCTCACGGTCTAGGAGATCGATCGATTTTTCGTTTCGGGTCAAGTTTTCTCTCTTCCCCCGAAATTCTTCGATTCACCGATTTGGAGATAGGTTCGAGCCATGATCTCTTAGAGATAGCTCACTATACTCCTTGTGACTTATCTCACCAAGTTTGATCCCTAGAGGAATTGTTTTAGGTGAGATTGAGACAAATCGGTTGACAAACAGGACTGCTGTGCTCTGACCGGACGCTGGCATCGGGCCGACCGGACGCTGACCAAGTGCGTCCGGTCGTTGAATGCTCAGCGAGTCTCCCTGCAGCTCGACCGGACGCTATGATTGTTGAGTGACCGGACTCACCGGTACTACTGTTCCCGTGTTTTGTCTCTGTGTGATCGGACGCAGGAGAACCGACCGGACGCTCCCCTGGCCAGAGTCCGGTCAGTTCCAGAGAGCTCCCAGATCAGGTTTTGAGCGACCGGACGCGTCCGGTCCCTGCTGACCGGACGCAGGCCAGAGTCCGGTCGATCCAGTTTCGCGCATTTTCGTTCGCGGTTCGTTCGTTCTTGATCGGATTCGAGTTCCGTCTTTTGCGTTGGCTTTCTAGGGTTGTCTAGTGTCCCGCTGTGCTTCTAGGAAGCATCCACCCTACATCTAGGGTCGTGGACATTAGCAAGCTCCAGGGTTCGCTCTTGGGGTTGATTTTGGGACAGTGGCATCTAGTTTCCGAAAAGAAATTTTGAAGCTCCCATTCACCCCCCCTCTGGTCGCTTTCGGTTAGCTTCTCGGTCCTTCAATTGGTATCAAAGCAGGTTAAGGATCTTCCACCTTAGCCGGTTCCAGATCCACCGAAGGCGACATGGATCGCGGCGTGGGCAAACCGCCGTTCTTTGATGGGACAAACTATGCGTATTGGAAGATACGCATGTCGGCCTATCTGCAGAGTTTGGGTGCTTCTATTTGGGATATTTGCAACTCTGCTGATTACGTGGTCTTGGCTGCTCGTGTTTCTCAGCAACAGATCGATGAGCACGATGCCAATAGCCGAGCCCGTAATGCTCTCTTTTCTTGTTTGAGCATGGGTGAGTTTGATCGTGTTTCTCACCTTGCTACGGCTCGGGAGATCTGGGACACCCTCATGCGTTTCCATGAGGGCACCTCTCAAGTCAAAACCCGACTCTACGAGTCGTTCGAGCGTGAGTATGAGAACTTTCGACATCAGCCTGGCGAGAGCATAGAAAGTTTATTCGCTCGCTTTCAGGTGATTGTCAACAGGATGAGGGCTAACAAGGAGCAGTTGCCTTTTGACGATCACGAGCGTGCTTTGAAGCTCTTGCACACTCTTGATCGGTCGGTGTGGGATTCTAAGGTTCAGGCGATCATCGAATCCCCGAATTATGAGACCCTCACTTGCGACGAGCTCTTCAGTAAGCTCAAGTCCAGTGAGATTGATGCTATGGCGAGGGCTTCTTTTGAAAATCCTTCTCGCCCGTCCATGGCTTTGGTTTCCGGCTCTTCCTCTAACCCTTCAGCTGGCTTTGCTCTTTCCTGTCTCTTTTCTGTTACAGAGGACCAGCTGGAGACGTTGGGAGACGACGAGTTGGCTTTGCTTGCCAACCGGTTCTCGCGGTTCCACAACAACCGCATGAACCGCCGTCGTGGAGGAGGACGCACGGGATGCTACGAATGCGGAGACCCCGACCACTTCATCGCCAACTGCCCCAAGAAGAACAAGCATTCGGGGAAGGGCGATCAAGGGCGCAAGCGCGACTCCAAGTACAAGGAGAAGTACGTCCCTGCGAGGCACAAGCGGAGGGGCGGCTTCGACAAGGAGTACATCAAGAAGTACTTGGAGAAGGCCCAGGCTGAGCAGCGTGCGTTCTTCGCCATGCTCAGCGACGTCGACGGCTCGGATGACGACTCCGCTTCATCAAGCGACGACGAGTCCGAGAAGAAGAAGCTAGAGGACAAGTTCAACGGCTTGTGCTTCTTCGCCGGCGACGGAGGCTTGTGTACCATGGCGCTCGGAGATGAGGTCGGAGGCGAGCTGGAACATACGCCTCGGAACGACGACGACGACGACACCTTCTAGGTATCTCTCACCTACGACGAGCTTTCCTCCGAGGTAGAGAACCTTCTTCCACCGCCTCCTAGGATGCATCTCCACCGTCCCTGAAGTCGGTTTGATCCAAGGGCTCACGTTCCACGCTCCGGGCTATATAAGCAGCCCCAGACCCCCCTCTCCAGGCATCTCCCTCTTCATTATTCATCTCCACATCAGAAACTAGGGTTCCAATGTAGAAGTAGAGGTCCCTCTAGATGAATCTCTTCTAGTTCATCTAGATTTAGATCTAGTTTGTCTAGTTCTAGTTCTAGTTGTCTAGTTCATCTAGTTGTAATTAGAGATCCAATTAGAGAGAGGAGAAGGAGAGATTAGAGAGGAGCTACGCTCTAATTCCAGAGGAGTCTTCAGAGATTTGGTATGCTTTTGTATCTTTTCTTATAAGACTTGTGCTTTAATATATTTATCTTCTCTAATTACTTTATGCTTTATTATATGATTAGTATAGTTGTTATATCTTGGCATGGGATCTTTGTTCGTATTGAGTGCTCTAGTTATCCTAGGTAATTAGAGTAGTAATCGATAGATTAGACATGGTGTTTAGTCTATAGGTTACCCGAGGTTGCGCTCAATCCCACGGAATAGTTGTGGTAGCCCCAGGGGGTGACAGCTCTGTTAGGCCTTCGTAGTCCACCACGTTCGGATTGATGTTTCGTAGAGCTTTTGGCAGCCTTCTCCCAACTACCTTTTTCCCAGTCTTCTTCGAGAGTTGGAAAGGACCTGCTGCTCCAAAGTGCCAATGTTTATGACTGCTATATCTTTTCATATTTGTTGCCTTAGAACCCAAGTAATAGAGAAGTATATAGGAACCTTGATTTCTCCCGTTGTCCTCCCACTATAGTTATCAATATAGTTATCATTGAATATCTTTTATGTGCTTTCATTCATATCATATATCATTCACTCCTGCTTTAATCTATTTAGTACTCTGAGTTAGTAGATGCATGATAGTGAATTATCAGATTCTTGACCCTAGCTTCCCTGTGGTAAAATATAAATAACGATCCTGGAATACTCCCGGTAAAATGCTACAATGGTGTTCTGTGCGTTTGCGGAATCTTTCATATTCTATTTGCACTAACAAACGTCAACAACGCCGAAGCCGATCGCGCCTTCTCCGGCCTAAAGAAGTACCTCACCCAGCCTCCCATGCTCACCGCACCTAAGGAGAAGGAGCCTTTGCTTGTCTACATCGCCGCCACAAATCAGGTCGTCAGCTCCATCATCGTCGTTGAACGCGAGGAAGTCGGCCACTCCTACCCCGTCCAGCGACCGTGCTACTTCATCAACGAGGTGTTAAATGACTCCAAGACCCGGTACCCCCAAGTACAGAAGCTACTCTACGCGGTCCTTATCAATGCCCGAAAACTGCGCCACTACATCCAAAGCTCCGAACGGGTCATCGTCGTCACCGAATTCCCCCTTGGGGATATCCTCCGCAACAAAGACGCTACGGGACGTATCATCAAGTGGGCCATCGAGCTTGGCTCCTACGACATCGCCTTCTAGGGTCACCAAACCATCAAGTCCCAAGCGCTTGCTGACTTCATCGTGGAATGGACGGACATCCAGACCCCAGTGCCGACAGAAGCACCAGAACACTAGGTCCTCTTCTTCGACGGCTCCCTCACCTTGCTCAGCGCCGGCGCTGGTCTCCTCTTCGCATCTCCAACCGGCGAAAAGCTATGCTACGTGCTACGACTACTGTTCCCAGCCTCAAACAACGCTGTTGAATACGAAGCTGCTCTCCACGGCCTACGAATCGCCAGCGAGCTAGGCGTCAAACGCCTCATGGTCTACGGCGACTCCGCCCTCATCATCAACCAGCTCAATAAGGATTCGAGCTGCTCCAGCGACAAGATGAGCGCTTACTGCGTGGCCATCCGGAAGCTGGAAGACAAGTTCTTCGGTGTTGAATACCATCACGTTCCGCGCGATCAGAACCAGGCGGCCGATGAGTTGTCCAAACTGGCGTCGTCACGATCGCCGGTACCAGCTGGCGTATTTGTTCATGACCTAACTTTCCCCTCCATCGACGACGTTGCAATCTCCGCTTCATCAACAAACTCCGCGTCTCCACCCCCGACAACAGGACAGTTGGTTAGCGTCATCCCTACACGACCATCTGACTGGCGGGAGGACTTCATCAAGTATCTCTCCGAAAACCTCATTCCTGACGACAAAATCGAAGTCGAGCGTCTCGTTCGTCGTGTCAACAACTACGTCTTGGTCGATGGTGCGCTCATGCGCAAAAACTCCAGGGACGAAGTGCTACAAAAATGCGTCTCCAGGGCAGACGGCCTCGAGATCCTCTTCGACATCCACGCTGGCGAATGCGAGAATCACGCCGCTGCAAAGACATTGGTACGCAAGGCCTTCCGCACTGGATTCTACTGGCCATCAGCGGTCGCCGACGCCAAGCAGCTTGTACGCACCTGCGAGGGGTGCCAATTCTTTGCCAAGCAAACCCACATTCCTACACAAGAGCTCCAAGCAATACCGGCCTCATGGCCCTTCGCCTGCTGGGGGCTCGGCATGATCGGCCCTTTCCGACCAACCCCGGGCAGCTTCAAGTGGATCTACGTTGTCGTCGACAAGTTCTCCAAGTGGATCGAAGCGAAGCCAATCACCAAGGAGACCGCCGAAAATGCCCTCTCCTTCATCGACGAGATCATCCACCGCTTCGGTCTACCGAACTCCATCATCACTGACCTCGGCTCCAACTTCATCGGCAATGTCTTCTGGGACTTCTGCGAAGGACGCGGCGTGCTTGTCAAGTATGTCTCCGTCGCCCATCCTCGAGCCAACGGCTAGGCTGAGCGCACCAACAGCATGATACTCGACGCCCTGAAGAAGCGCCTTTACCAGAAGGACAAGAAGCACCTTGGTCGCTGGATGCGCGAGCTCCCCTCCGTACTCTGGGGCCTCCGCACTAAACCCAGTCGTAACACCGGCGTTTCACCCTACTTCATGGTCTTCGGCTCCGAAGCCATCATCCCTGCCCACGTCGTCTTCCGTTCCCCATGCGTCGAGAACTACTATGAAGAGGCCTCCGACCAGGCACGCTGCGACGACCTCGACCTCCTCGAAGAAGAAAGGCTGGCATCCTACCTCCGCACCGCCAAGTACCTCGAAGGAGTCCGCCGCTACTACAATCCCAACATCAAGGATCGATCGTTCGTCATCGGCGACATCGTCCTCAAGCAGAAACTCAAGACTGAAAGCCTACACAAGCTCTCATCGCACTGGGATGGCCCCTACATAGTGAAAGAGGTGACCCGACCAGGCGCCTACCGTCTCTCCGATCTCGAAGGCTTCGACGTACCCAACTCCTAGAGCATTGAACATCTTCGGAGGTTATACGCATAAATGATTAGTACTGCCTACACTCCACGATGAATAAAGATTCGCCGATGTCTTCACCGCTCCAATTCATCTCCGGACGACTCGCCGACCTCCCCAATACGTCTTCGGATGATTCGCCGACCTCCCCAATACGTCTCCGAATGATTCGCCGACCTCTCCAATTCGTCTCTGGATGACTCGCCGACCTCTCCAAATCGTCTCCGGACGACTCGCCGACCTCTCCAAACAGCCTGGCTGACGCTAAAGGAGTTTCAGAGTCCGGGTTACTGTCATCGCCGGACGCGTGCATGAGCGCCTGCCCTCTGCGCTATGGCAGCCAGTAGCCCTCCCAAGTGACATCATGACCTCTCTACGCGTGCATGAGCGCCTGCCCTCTGCGCTACGAAGGGAAGCCTAAGCTTGGGCTAAGATTTCCAGAGGCTATACGCCCAGTGCCTGTATGCGCCGTTTATGCGCTCGTTCTCCATACGGTCTCCAAGCAGCCTGACTGATGCCAATGAAAACTCAGAGTCGGGGTTGTTGTCACCATCGGACGCGTGCATGAGCGCATGCCCTCTGCGCTACGGTGGCTAACAGCTCTCCCAAGGGACGTCCCGACCTCTCTACGCGTGCATGAGCGTCTGCCCTCTGCGCTACGAAGGAAAGGCTAACTTGGGCTGAGAATTCTAAGGCTATACGCTCAGTGCCCGCATTCGCGCTACCCACGCGCTCGACAATGGTCTTCGTTCGCTCAGGTCACACCACAATCGAGCCTCTCGGAAAAGACCCTGACCGTGGTACCTCCCTATGCGTGCATGAGCGTCTGCCCTCTACGCTATGGGATGCCAGTAGTGGTTCCTTGGGCGACGCCCTTGACTCCTACGCACAAACGAGCTTCGCGCTCTACGCTATGGATCCTGGGATAACCCAAGGCCGAACTGTTCATCGCTACGGCTCACGACTATTGGGTCTACGGAATTCGGGGAATGAACAAAACATGCTGACTCGCTTCAAGTTTTGATTCTATTCGCCCAAGAGTCTTTGTACAGACTATCTTCCTACAATACAAGCTACTGGTGCCCAGCACCAAACAAGTCTACACCCCCGACGAGGGATTCGGCGGCCGGCTCGGCTTCTTCCTCCAGGCGCTCCATCTCAGCTTCAGACGTGTTCGCCGCAAACCTAGCGCCCAGCCTCGACATATCCATCCGCGGATAATGCGAACGAAGAATAGTGAGGCCATGAGCCGCCACGCTCTGCGCTGCCGCCTTGGTGTACGCATGGAAGCGCCCCCACAGGCCGCACGCCTTCTGCACGACATGGTTGCCAATCCTCCACTCCTTCTCCGCCGGGAAGAAAGGCTCCTCATCGATGCACTGGACCAAGGGAGCCACCTCCTCCGCAGTGACAAGAAACGGTAATGGTAACCCTCGATCCTTCGCTCAAGATCTGCAAATTGTATTTGTGTGTTTTCCCGGTAAGCTGCATACGCCAAGGCAAAGAGTAGGAAGGTAACCACCTCCGACCACGCTTCATCGAGAGGACTCACCGGCGTGCATCGCCTGCCACTTCCGAACTTCCTCGTCGGACTTCGCCTTTTCTGCGATAAGAATACGCTTCTCTTCGCCCACCTGCATCGCCTCTGCAGAAGTACCTTCACACGTCAAAGGCTCCGACCAGGTGGTGCAAGAAACGAAAAGGACTACGACATCAACAACTCACGTGCGGCAAATTCGTCGGCCTTCTCAGCCCGCAGCAGAAGCTGGAAGTTCTCATGTCCCTGCTGCTGGATGACCCTGTTTACACCAGATTTTGGACTAAAGAGATTAATATTTTGTAAACGTAAACAACTGGTTTATTAAGGAAAAGGATCGTCCTGAAAATACAAAAGCTCGTATGAGTCGAAGATGACCCGGAAGCTTCATGCGGATCAGCATGATGGACTTCAAAGACGTGTTGAAATCGACCAAGGAGTTCAAGTTCAGGTCATCTTTTATTTTTCCTTTTTTGTAATCTACTCGTATTAGGGCAGGAGTCAACCGGGTTATAAATAGCCAGAAACCCAAATTTTGTATACACAGACAATCAATCAAACACAACCGGCCCTCGGCCAAAACCCTAGGAGTAGGAGTAATGTAGATCTCGGCGAGACCTTCAATCAGGCAGGGCTGCATCGGCATCGACCGACCTCCGGTTTGCTTGTAAGTTTCACCTATGGCTTGTGTCATCGTGTAATAAGGCTGCATTGGCATCAACCAAACTCTTGTTAAGCTATGACATGGCTAGTTATCAGTCTAAGCTCGTCTTTCATGAGACTGTCTTGACTCTGATCAATCTCTTACTTTAGTTGATCTTGACTAGTTATCGGCTCTATTAGTTTGGCAAATTAATAGATTCATTAAGTTATCGATGTTGTTTTATGATTTAATTCGTTTATTTACGTTTTAAACAACATCTTGCCCAATCCAGATTGACAAAATAGCCTACGCCTAAGGGATGCTTAGCATCGGCTGTTCTGAGGTTTACACGCTCATAATAGAAGAAATAGCCGATACAAGCTTCTCATCGGCTCTCTTGCCAGTCTTGGCCGTTACATGTTGTGCGTTCGAGATATCCGATAAAACTGTGATCTGATTTAAAAACAGATAATATTTGGTCTAACATATCTATTATGACTGTATTTCCGAACCCCACTGATATATATGATAGATGAAGTTTGTCTATCTTAGATTAAATCATGTTTTCGTCAGGTAGATCTTGTTCGTGCCTCATGGACCCTATATCGGCTGAAACAGCCGATCCAGTTATGCTTTCTTCATAATATGTTCTTTTAAGTGGTTTGGAATCAATAGATCTACTTTATGTACGAGACGTGATCTAGCTTGATCATCATCAAGGCTGTATGGAGACACCCCACTGTTGGTGTTTAAGTTATTTTATCGATCTATTTGTTATTATGGCTGCATGGAGACACCCCACTGCTAATAAATAGAACTGCTTGTGCATTTAGTCAATACGTTGGTTTCATGTCGCTTGAACATACATATAGATCTTTATCTTTTAAGCTTATCGGCTGTCTGCTTATCAAAAATGTTCATCTTACATATATCATAGCCATCATGCTTTACATCTTATTCAGTACCTTACATGCAATCTCATGGGAGTTGACTTTGTAGTCAATATCCTAAAAATAAATGGCTATATCAGAGCTGTATAATTTGGAACTGTCTGGCACCAAACCAGCAGGTTCCACAATTTAATGGTCTTCTTCTTTTCCTTGTCAATTACAGGTCAAATTGACTGGCAAACCCTAGGTTGATTTTGCTGAGAATTGGCTCCACCGCTTGTTGAAGGTCTAGGAGGTCAGGATCTGCTCCGTACTCCTCTGAGGACCGGGCGCCCGAGTGTGTTGGCACTGACCGACCGAGATTTTGTGTCAACACATTCTTTTGGCACGCCAAGTGGGACACGATCGTCTGAATCATGATGTTTGACAATGAAGAAGCGCTGCACGTGAAAATGGAGGACCTCCTAGAGGAAACTCAGCGCTTATTGGAAGAAACTGTCGATCAATATCGACACATGTGCTTATTGAGCTTCAGCAAGACCAGAGATAAGAAGATCACTCAGAAATCTCACCTTCCAAGGGTGGTTTTTGATGGTCATATTGATCCAATGGTCCAGGTCCAACATAATGCTATGCAAGAAGTGATCAGCAAGGCGATGGCGTCCACTTTGATCAACCATAATGAGGCTTTTCTTAACAGCCTCACAAATGCCCTTAAAGAAGTTTTCAACTTGGGTAGTGACAGAAGATGTCCAGCATATAATATTGGAAACAATCAAGGAGCTAGAACTTCTACTGGACCTCAGACCAATGGCCCAAATGGCAATGGAGACCAGATGATGATCAACCCTGGGGGCATGACACCGCAGCCAGTGCAACAGCCAATTATGAGTAATAACATGTACTTACCGGCTACAAAAATAGCTCCTCACGCAAGACGCATCACAAGAGATTTCAACACACCGCCATATCAAGGGAATGTAGCATCTGGTAATATCCCTCAAGGGTATCATTATGCCTCTGACTTCTATACTTTGGATGCTCAAGAAAACCCAGGATACAACAACAACACCGTCGGGGGGCAGAACATCAGCTATCAACAGTCGGTGAATCAGATTGACCAGTTGATGAGTCGGGTAACTGACCTAGTTCAGAAGCAATTTGGCTTAACGCCAAAATCCACAGTAACTGGTTACAAGAAACCGTATCCAGAATGGTTTGATCAGGTTGTTCTTCCTCCAAGATATAGAATTCCTGATTTTACCAAGTTCACAGGAATGGGTTCAGTGTCAACCATGGAGCATATAACCCAGTTCCTAGTCCAGCTCGGAGAGATCGGTGATGAGCAAGCATTCAAAGTCAGAATGTTCCCTCTCTTTTTATCTGGTTCGGCTTTCTCGTGGTTTTCATCTCTGCCACCTAATTCCATTCAGAGCTGGGATGACTTGGAAGATAAATTCCAAAAGTATTTCGACTTCGGGATATTGGAAAAAGACTTAGTGGACTTAATCGATACAAGGCAAACGAATAATGAATCTGGATGCTAATACCTCCAAAGATTCAGAGAGATGAAGAATCAATGCTATTCCTTGACTTTGCCAGATTCAGAGGTGGTTAGCATTGCAATTCAAGGATTGATACCTGCTATCAGAGAGAAAATCAGCTTTGATTGTAACAATATGGCCGATTTAGCTAAAAAGGTGGCAAGTATCGATGCTCAAAATCGGTATAATCAGGTCTTTTAGCCCAAGAAAGCCTACAATGCAGAGAGCCATTTCTTCTTGGAGGATGAAAATAATAATTCAGAAGATGAAAGCAATGAAGAAGTGGCTGCGTGTCGGGGGACCACAGAAGGGGTACCCCCAATCAACGCAAAGCAAATAGGTTAAACCTAGAGCACCAATTAATAAGAACCCTAACAAGTCTAACCTTCTAAAAAGTCAACCCCTCGAGGCCTACAACACCGGCCCATCACCAAGGAGCCCAGGGCCGCCGAAGCCTTACTGTCCGCCTCATGGCAGCCTACCCCTCGAGCCCCGGCACACAGGCCTCGAGCCCTGCACCGCTTCTCGAGACCCCGTGCGGGGACCTCGAGCCTCTCTACCACGGTAAACCATCCCTCGAGACACATCATGCCACGCTCGAGCAGCACCAGGCATCGGATGCCAATCCCACACTACGCATTTAATGCGTTCACCTACTCCGGTCATGTCCTCTGGATCCCGACGTGTGCCACAGTGAGCCAGGGCAGAGTCAAATCTCCTTTTTCACCACAAGCATGGGCAAAAAGGCACTAGTACAGCACTGTTCGGCCATACCCTGCACTGTTGCACACTCGAGTCACGACTCGAGGCCTGGCTACCCGCTGTGCGACCGGGTTTTCCGAGACTTTCCCATACCTGCGGGGGCTCGAGCCCCCCGTAGGCGCCACCTCGAGGCCGGCTCCGCGCCCCTTGAGCCCTAACTGCTTTCATGCTATTGGAGGACAGGTGCCCCAAGATCCGGAGGGACCCTGACACATCCTGTACGTGCCGGAATGGGCGCAGCACGACCTCCACGTCACCACGCCTCCACGTCCGCGCCCGGAATGGAGGCCACGCTTCAAGGATGCCTCAACAGCAACACCCACGCCGGCTCCAGTGACCCCGACAAGACAGACTTCCTACCCTCTGTCGTATTGGGCATTGTACATCCCGACTCCTGTATCATTCCTGTGTAACCTTGGCCTCCGCTTGCTCTATAAAAGAGGACACCAGGGGTCTTCACGCACCCGGTTACGCACGGGCTTGCGCGACACGAGTCCACGCACACACACTCAAGTCCGGACTCTGGTCCACGCTCATTGAGCTTGTATTGCCCCTGTACAAGCACTTAGGTGCAAGTAATACAAGAACCTCCTCCCCCGCTGGACGTAGGGCCTTCTTGGCCCGAACCAGGATAAATCCTTATGTCATCTTGCATCACCATCTAGGAAGAGAGCACGCGATCATATTATTAGTTGGTGTCATACCCCCGGGGTAGAAACACCGACACTGCGGTAGACTGGGTTTGGAGAAACAGCGAGTACATGCGTTGGGCAACGGTTAAAAGTACCGAGAATGATGTAAAATATAGCTTCGATATCACTAAGGCTGATAAGATATTTGACTACTTACTGGAAAAGGGTCAGATCAAGTTAACTAGGAATGATACCATCCCATCGACCGAGGAGCTTAAAAATGAAAGGTACTGCAAATTTCATAATTCTGGTACCCATACTACTAATGATTGCTGAGTTTTCAGAGATATGATACAGAAGGCAATCGTTAAACGAAGAATAGGTCTGGAAAAGGCCAAAGGCATGGTCATCAACATCCATCCTTTCCCACAAAACATGGTGGCCCCAACACCTCGGAGTGAAATCAGGGTGTTGACTTCTGTTAAAGCTAAGGCAGCTGGGACAGTTGATCCAAAGAAGCAACTAACAGCCAGAGAGTATCAGGAGATGAAAGGAAACAATGATCAACATGATCAACCTGAGACTTCAAGGGCTGGGGAAGTGAGGAGGCGTCCAACTGTCAGAATCTTATTAAATAAGTGGCAACGTCAGAAGGAGAGGAGCCAAATGCAAAGGGAAAGGGATGAACAAGAATATCAAGAGTGGCTCGAAGAAGAAGAGTATAGGAGATCTCGTGAAGAAAGAAGACACATCAGGGATGAAGAGAAGAATCATTGGGATTGTCCTTTCTTCAGGCATTGTTGGAATGAAGGCTTAAAACTTCATACTCTTCGCAACTGTCCAGAATGCAGTGATCAATATCAAGAGTATAGGCAGTCGAGAGACAACCGCCGATCTATGCATGAAAGGTTGAGATTCGAAAATACAAATCAGCGCATAAAAAATAGAAGTGTTCATAATCGGCTTGGAGCAAGATTAGCCGATTATGATCATCCTTGGCAGGAGGGGCAATGGTGTCCTGGTGGCTTGACCAAAAGCCAAAAGCGACGGGTTCAAAGGTTGAAAAACGATGAAGACCAGAAGAAGAAACCCAAAGTCTGGCAAGTCAAACAGATAGTCGATACGGAGGACATTCTCAAGACAACTAACGAAGGTCAACAGCCGATCCAAGCAGTCGGCTTCAAAAAAATATATTTAATGGATTATGCAGTTAACGAAGATGAGAGTAAGATGGGCAAGGGTTTCACGTCGGCTATCGAGTTGGAAGAAGTTGATATTGCAGATGGTGATAAGCCGAGGTTGACATACATTAGTGCCAAGTTGGATCCCAAGTTTAGGCAAGAACTTATTGCATTATTGAAAAAATAGAAAGAATGTTTTGCTTGGGATTATTCTGAAATGTCTGGTCTTGGTCGATCATTGGTAGAACATCGACTGCCTATCAAACAGGGGAGTCGGCCTATGAAACAAGACCCAAGAAGGATTAGATCAGATGTTATGGCTGATGTGAAAACAGAAATCACTCGGCTTTACGAGGCTAATTTCATTCGGTAATGTAGATATGCTGAATGGATATCTAGTGTAGTCCCTGTATATAAGAAAAACAGAAAAATGAGGGTTTGTATTGACTTCAGGGATTTGAATAAAGCTACTCCAATGGATGGCTACCCAATGCCAGTGGCAGATATGTTAGTCGATGCAGCAACAGGGCATAAAGTTATCAGTTTTATAGATGGCAATGCTAGTTATAATCAAATTTTTATGGCAGAAGAGAATATACATAAAACTGCATTCAGATGTCCAGTTGCCATAGGCTTATATGAGTGGGTGGTCATGACTTTGGGACTTAAGAATGCCGGTGGAACTTATCAGAGGGCTATGAATTACATCTTTCATGAGTTGATCGGCAGGGTTGTTGAAATTTATATGGACGATGTGGTTGTAAAGTCCAAGGATTATCAAAGGCATTTTGAGGATCTCAGAGATACTCTTGCGCGGGGGGCGTGGCGCGTCGCCCGCACCACCACGCGTCGCCACCTCGTGAGCGGCGTCGTCGTCACCATCGTCACCAGGCACAGGCGGTGCCCACGGCGTACACCCACTTCCCCACGGCCGGCGCGGGGTCCCCGAGGAGGAACCTGCCCGGCGCACGGCTGGAGACTTCTAGGGCGCGCGCGTACTCTCCCAGCGAGTTCGCGTTCATCATGCGCACGGACCGGGAGCCTGGCCAGAGGCCCCCGAGTCGTGCTCCGTCGACACCACCTGGCTTCCTCCCGCACAGGGTGTACCGCGCTCGACGCCAGCGGTACCCATTCGGCCTCAACAACTCCGTAGCTGTCTACGCCCACCACCTCGACGAGCGCCACAAGGACCAGACGGTGGCAGAGCAGGGGGAACGTCCGAGCGCAATCCTACGAGCGACTGCCGACCTGGAGATCGTCTACCCCGCGCACGTCGACTGCAGCTTCTCACGAGTCGACGAGCCACCCCGGCGAGCCACCATCGGAGAGTGGCACCGCGAGCTGCAGTCCCAGCACGAGCCAAGGCGGCGCGACGTCAACAGCTCCAACTCCGATGAATACGACTACCACGACCCTAACCTCTGGGATCCCACCAGGGAGTGCTTCCAGCTCGAAGGGGTCGTGGATGATGCCGAGGACGATGGCGACGACGACACCAGCCGGCGCTCAACCTCGAAGAGCCCGGAGACGTGGCTGCGGCAGGCGGATCACGCGTTCAGGGGAGGAACGAACCCCCGGCACCGGCTGCACCATCTCAGCACTGCGACAACCGGGCAGCGCAGCTCGCGCAGCTGCGGGAGGCCATCGCCAAGGCTGAGGAGGACCGACAACGCCTGCTGCAGCTCGAGAAAACCCTAGTGCAGGAACAAGCCCAGCCTCGGGGCGCTGGCGTTCGTGGCCGCGCTCGAGAGGTCCACCGGCAGATCCTCGAGGACGGGGCACCAGCACGCCCCGAGGTGCGTTTCCCGCGAGCCGGACAGAACGTGGTGGCGGCCGCAATGTGTGACACCCCAATTTTAAGAACAAAATTGGAGCACAATATATGTATGCCAGGATCAATTTTCATACATATATCCACATCATAGTAAATATCAAAACAATGCTTTTATTAATATATCGAATATTATTACATAAATGACCCTCGGGTCTGAAAGAAAAAGTACAGACTCTCTCGACATCTAACTCTAATGAAGACTCTGAAGTAGTCGCGGAAATCTGGACTCCATCTCCACAGGAAGGTCGACCGGGGGTAGCGCCATCCTAGTACAGGTCGTCAGGGTCGAAGCCACCGTCCTCTGGATACTCCGGCTCCTCGTGAACGTAGCCACCAGCGTCTCCGTAATCGCCAGCGTCTGGGTGGGGTAGCAGGGGAACAAAGAGGAAGGGTGAGTACATCGAAATGTACTCCGCAAGTGTAGGAAATTTATGCTTATGAGGCTTATAACAAAGATAGGCTGACTTTGTTTGACTCAAGCGCCTAAAGCGACACATCCTATTAATCCTATTAATCCAATGCACCTATTTACTAGGTTATAGACAGACTCTGTAGTAAAGTAACAACACTCGGAGTCGCACCGAGCAAGACCACACTCGGAGTCACACCGAGTAATCAACACTTGGAGTCACACCAAGCAACCGCACTTGGAGTCGCACCAAGTACCCACACCTGAAGTCCATCAGGCAACCGCACCTGAAGTCCATCAGATGACCCGAAACAGTAACCAGTAACCAACTAATCTCGAAGAAGTCCAAGCCCGCTCGTGACCGTGAGCACGGCTGATATATCAGTTTTACACTCTGCAGAGGTTGCACATCGTTACCCATGAGTCGTGCAGGTCCCGTCACGCTAAACACTGCCAAGGTGCATAGCAGGTTGCACTGCAAGGCCTTTACAAAGTCCCTCCAAGTCTGTGTTACACGTACTCTAAGGTTTCTCCCCTGTCCATAAGTCAACGACCCCAAGGGACCCCTCTTGAGCCACTAAACAAACCCCGTGTAGCATAACTTAGAGGAAAACTAATTAATTAGCCAGGTCCAGCCCATCCAGATCTCATGGTTGCGCTGTATTGCCGGGTTACTTGTCCAAGAACCGGGTCCTAGGGATCCAGGCAGGATATGTCTAGCACGAGCCCCGAACCAAAACCAAAAGCAGCTGCCGAGTCCCACGGCACAAAACCACCAATACGGTTCCATCCTGCCGGATTTACCTAATAACCATGTTACTACAAAAATTACCATATCCACCCTGTTTCATAGTTCATTAATCAAGATTAATAATATTTACCTCCCAACCCAATCTTGACTGCAGGGCTAAGCAAAACTTCTACCCGAACAACCCAAAACAGGCGACAAGGATAATATAACAATAACTAGTAAACCATATCATGGGATTCAAATTAATGACAAGCATGCATCTACAAGATCTAACTACTCTAGTACCAAAAGTAAAATGAAGTAGGTGCAAGATGTTCAAGGACACTTGCCTTCGGGCTGGGTCGAATCTGCAGGGTCACAGGAAGGGTCGGGAGCGTCCTCGTACTCCGCACTCTCTGGCCCAATCAACATACATGGCACATACAAAGCAAAAATAAATAACAGTACAACAAACAGTATGAAAACAGTAAACAAATAGTTCTACTGCGTAGAGAACGAAATTATGAATCTAACGCAAGTTGAATGGGTCGAATCGGAGTTAAAACGCAAAAGTTATAAGCATTTGAAGTTGGATGGCAATTCTGTGAATAAATCAAACTCATTTTCGTATTTTAAATAAATAAAAACTGAATTTAAAAGAACTCTGGACTGGGCCTCATTTTCAAGGAAAAACGGGGCTAGATCAAAAGAAAACGCAGACTCAGCGCATAGTAGGAGTGGACGGCGGGTTGATATCTATGAAGTTCAGGGGCTCTTTAGCAAAACAAGCGGCGAAGGGGTACCGGCGGCTCTCGGCCGTCGATCTGGCGATAGCCTACGGCCACAGATAACCAGACCCCAGGTGACAGCGTCCTCTTTCTCCGCTTCGTGCCGAGGCCAGCGGGCTCTTCTCCGTCTCGCCCGAGGCCAGCCGATTTGCCTCGCGCCGAGGCTAGCGGGTTCTCCTCCGACTCGCCCGAGGCTAGCGCTCGGTTAGCCTCGGCCTTCCTCCTTCCGACTCGCCCGAGGCTAGGATTAGATCGGGGGCGGTCGGCTATGGGTGGATCGCGCCTCAATTCGGGAAAACACCGAGGGCTAGATCGAAAGATTCCGGCAGACTCAGATTACTATACCGATGGAGTGCGGGTTGATTCCCTAAAAGTTCGGGGTCTCTTTAGAAAAATGGGCGCTGACGCGGGGCGGTGGCTGGCGTGTGCGCCGCGTGGTGCCGACGTGTGCCACATGGCGTACGGGGGTTGGACCGGCGTGCCGCGTGTACGGTGGACCGCTGACGTGGACGGGGTGAACTGTGTCCACGGCGCAGGCGCACCCGGTGTATACCGGTTCGGGGTTTGATCTAATCTCAGCCGCGGAATCAAGATTGGACGGCTGGGAACGAAAAGGGAGCCAGGGGTTACCGCCGGCGGGGAAGGGCACGGCGGCGCCCGGGCTCTACGCGGCGGCGCCATGAAAGGACTCGCCGGAGTTCTCGGGGAGGGGCCTAGGGACCAGTAGAGACCTAGGGGAGAGGCGGGATCGGACGAGGGCCTTACAACGGATCCGTAGACGTGCTCCCTGTTGCCGATCGCGGTCCAGAGTCGGCGAACGGCGTGGGGGTTGCGGCGGCGGCGTCTGGTCGCTCCGGCGTGGTCGAGGGAGGTGTGCTCCGGCTCGGTTTCGCCCCGAGAAGAGTCTCCTGGGCGTGGCGTAGCCTCGCGAAGTCGAGGGAGGGCAGAGGGAGAGTGGTGGCGGCACTGCGGGCGGGAGGTTGAGCACGCGTCGCTCGGCGATGGCGGCACGCGGTGGCGGTGATCCTAGGAGGCTCTGGAGGCAGTGTGAGGGCTTGGGGAAAAACTTTGCGGAGGCGGCTCGATGTCGGTGTGGTTAGATACTTGTAGGGCGAGGGAGAGAAGGGTGGCGGCTGCGTCTCTGCGGATCGATCAGAGGAGGAGTGAGGGTGAGCTGCGAGCGCGTAGGGCGGGCGAGGAGGTTAGGGAGGGCTCTGACCGACGGGTCCCAGGCGTCAGTGGCTGAGAGAGAGGATAAGGACGGGGCGCAGCCGCTGCGCGTGGGTGAGGAGCGGGCCGGCGTGCGCGGCGTGGAGAAGTGAGGAGGCGGCAGGAGGGAGGAGAGGCCGGCTGGGCTGGCACGGCGGATGGGCCGAACGGGGAAATGGCGCGGGAGTGGGGAGGGACTGGGCCGGTGCGGTGGAGGGCGGGCCGGCGCGGGAGAGAGAGCGGGTGGGCCGCTGCGGCTGGGTGAGGGAGCTCGGCTGGGCCGAGTGGGTTGGGGAGAAAGGGGAAAAAGGGAGGCCCAGGGCTTTGGTTTTTTTTTCATTTTCAGACCTTTGCAAAGGCTTTTGAAATTGAATTCAAAACCATTTGAAATCCAAAACTGTTTGAAAGTTTTTGAAAATATTCTCCCTAGATTTTGAAAACAAAACTTGAGTTTGACTTTATAAAATTTTCTAAATCTTTTTATTTGTTTTTCGAAATAGGATAAATCCGGTTTCGCCCTATACGGGTTAAATAAAATTATTTACCACACAATAAAATATGCAATGGCATGAATGCAACATGAAAATGATAAACAAATTTTATTTTCCTCCTCTAATTAAATAGACAACCTATTTAATTTCTAATTTATTTTATTCAATTGGGGAAAAATTAAATCAGGGTGTTACAAACCTACCCCCCTTAGAAGAATCTCGTCCTCGAGATTAGGAAGAGTCGGCGAAAAGGTGAGGAAAATCTGCCCGAAGATCATCTTCCTTCTCCCATGTGGCTTCTTCTTCGGAAAAATGCTTCCATTGCACTTTGCAGATTTTGATCCTCTTGTTGCGAGTGCCTCGTTCCATCGTGTCTAGGATCTTGATCGGCTCAGAGAATGTCAGATCATCTCTCAGATCAAGCTCCTCAAGTGGCAACTGCTCCTCTGGAACTCGGAGGCATCTCTTCAGCTGGGATACATGGAACACATTATGAATACCTGCCAGACGTGCAGGCAACTCCAGCTGATAAGCAACTGCACCTTTCTTATCAATCACCTTGAAAGGGCCAATGAACCTCGGAGATAGCTTCCCTTTGACATTAAACCTCCGAAGACCCCTGAAGGGTGACACCTTCAGATAGACATAGTCCCCAATCTGGAACTCCAGCTCACGTCGTCTGACATCTGCGTAACTCTTCTGTCTAGACTGAGCTGTCTTCAGATTGCTTCGGATCTGTCTGACCTGTTCTTCAGCTTCCTCTATAGACTCAGGGCCAAAGACTTTCCTTTCTCCAACCTGATTCCAGAACAGAGGTGTTCTGCACTTCCTGCCATACAGTGCTTCAAAGGGGGACATCTTGAGACTGGCCTGATAGCTGTTGTTATAAGAGAACTTTGCATAAGGAAGACTCTTATCCCAACTCTGGCTATTCTGGAGTGCACTAGCTCGCAACATGTCCTCCAGGATCTGATTCACCCTTTCTGTCTGACCATCGGTCTGAGGGTGATAAGCTGAACTGAAACTGAGGCGAGTGTCCATAGACTCATGCAACCGCTTCCAGAATCTGGAGGTGAACTGTGTACCTCTGTCAGATACTATGATCTTCGGCACACCATGCAAGCACACAATGCGGGACATGTACAACTCTGCAAGCTGTGGTCCACGATATGACTCCTTGACTGGAATGAAATGAGCAACCTTGGTCAAGCGATCAACTATGACCCAAATGGAATCATATCCGGACTGTGTCCTGGGCAAACCAGTGATAAAATCCATGCTGATCTGTTCCCATTTCCACTCTGGAATCTGCAGAGGCTGAAGCAAACCAGCTGGTCTCTGATGTTGGGCCTTAACCCTCTGACATGTGTCACACAAGGCCACATACTCTGCTACATCTCTCTTCATCCCATACCACCAGTAATACTGCTTCAGATCCTGGTACATCTTGGTACTACCTGGATGGAGAGAGTAGGCTGAATAATGAACTTCCCTCAGAATCATCTCCTTGATAGCCTTCACATCAGGAACACAGATCCTGCCTCTGAACCATAAGACACCCTGATCATCCTCTGTGAACCCTGGGGCTTTGTCCTCCTTGATCAACTGTCTGATCTCTAGCAAGTACTCATCAGTGAGCTGTCCTGCTCGAATATCACGCTCCAAGGTCGAATCAACCTCCAAGGCCACTGCATCAGTATGACCAAGAATACCCAAGTTGAGCTTCTCAAACTCCTCATGCAACTCGGGCTGCTGCTCCTTGATCTCAAGCACATTGCAGTAGACCTTTCTGCTCAAGGCATCTGCAACAACATTCGCCTTGCCCGGATGATAGTTGATACTCAGATCATAATCTTTGATCAACTCTAGCCATCTCCGTTGGCGGAGATTTAGATCTGGCTGGGTGAAGATGTACTTCAAGCTCTTATGATCGGTGTATATCTCCGTCTTCTTCCCCATCAGATAGTGCCTCCAGATCTTCAGAGCATGAACAACTGCTGCTAACTCCAGATCATGAGTAGGGTAATTCAGCTCATGCTTCCTGAGCTGTCTCGAGGCATAAGCAATCACACGACCTTCCTGCATAAGCACACATCCTAAACCCTGTCGCGAAGCATCACAATAGACCGTAAAGTTCTTCTGAACATCTGGCATGACAAGAATAGGAGCAGAAGTCAACCTTGCCTTCAACTCCTCGAAACCAGCCTGGCATTCAGGGGACCATATGAACTTGGCACCCTTCTCAGTCAGCTTCGTCATCGGTTTCACGATCTTGGAGAATCCTTCGATGAATCGGCGATAATATCCAGCCATACCGAGAAAACTCCGAATCTCAGTAACGCTCATAGGTACCTTCCAGTCCAATATATCTTGGACCTTGCCTGGATCCACTGATACACCACCCTCTGAGATGATATGCCCCAAATATGCAACCTTCTTCAACCAGAACTCGCATTTGCTCAGCTTTGCATACAACCGATGCTCTCTGAGCTTCTGCAACACTAACCTCAGATGCTTCTCATGTTCTTCTTCAGTCTTTGAGAATATCAGGATATCATCAAGGAACACCACGACGAACAGATCTAGAAACTCCATAAAGACCTTGTTCATCAGATACATGAAGAAAGCTGGGGCATTAGTCAAGCCAAAGGACATCACTGTGTACTCATATAGCCCATATCGAGTCACAAATGCCGTCTTCGGGATATCAGCTTCACGAATCTTCAGCTGATTATAACCTGTTTGCAGGTCAATCTTCGAGAACACATGAGCACCCTTCAGCTGATCAAACAGATCATCAATGCGAGGAATCGGGTACTTATTCTTGATGGTAGCTTCATTCAACGCGCGGTAATCAACGCACATCCGCAGACCTCCATCCTTCTTCGGAACAAAGATCACAGGGGCTCCCCACGGGGATGTACTAGGACGAATATGCCCCTTCTCTAACTGCTCTTGGATCTGCGTCTTCAGCTCGGCTAGCTTTTTGGCATCCATTCTATATGGTCGCCTGTATATAGGTGCAGTGCCAGGAACTAAATCAATAGAGAACTCAATCTCACGATCAGGTGGCATACCTGGCACTTTCTGGAAGACATCAGGGAACTCCTTGACAACTCGGATATCAGGTACCACGACAGCCTCATATGCTCTGGCTTCTTCAATCATCTTTGTCAGTGCTCGATACACAATCTCCGTGCCATCTGGATGCTTCACTGTGATGAGCCTCTGAGCACAATCAATGACTCCCTGGTACTTGCGTAGCCAATCCATTCCCAGAATGACATCAATACCTTGGGAATCCAGAACAATAAGAGAGGTGGGAAAGACTACCCCCCTTATGGTTAAGCTCACATTCGGGCACACATGCCTCGATATCAGTTCTCCTCCAGGAGAATTCACTAGCAGATGCTTTTTCATTAACACTCTATTCATATTATATTTAGATGCGCAGGGTGCTGATATGAACGAATGAGATGCTCCAGAATCAAACAAGACTGTAACTGGGTGAGAGTCAACAAGGAACGTACCAAACACCACATCTGGTGCCGTCTGAGCAGACTCTGCTGACACGTGGTTCACACGACCACGAGTGTAGCTCTGGGACTGGCCTGCAGGACGAGACTGCGGTGGAGCTGGCTGCCTCAACGGACACTTGTTGGCGAAGTGTCCCATCTGGTTACACTTGTAGCACGGGCCAACCTGACCTGCCCCCTGTGCTGGACGGGGCTGCTGCGGAGCTGGAAGACCCTGGCGAGGTGCCTGAGCCTGGCGGGGCTGCTGCTGCTGCTGCTGAGGTGGAGCTGGGTGCCTGTACTGAGGAGCGGGCTGCCGGGACTGGGGCGGGCGGTACTGCTGCTGCTGGGGAATCTGCCTAGAAGCTGAGGCAGGTGGAGCGTAGCGGGGACGAGTAGAGCTGCCTGAGGACTGTCCCTGGTACGTCATCTTCCTCTTGCGATCGGCATCGAGGTCCTTCCGTTCCTTCTCCACTGCGAAGGCACGGTCAACCAGCTTCTGAAATGAGGAATACTCATTTGAAGCTAGGGCATAGCGGAGTCCTGGGTTAAGCCCATGCCTGAAGCACTCCTGCTTCTTATCATCTGTGTCCACGTCATCTGGGGCGTAACGGGACAGCTGGCTGAACCGCGTGAGATACTCACGCACTGTCATCGCGCCCTGCCTGAGATCCTGGAACTCGCGGCGCTTCACCCTGATCTCGCCGAAAGGGACGTACTGGTCGCGGAATGCCCTGCGGAACTCCTCCCAAGTGATCGAGTCGGCGTCCGCATGAGCTGTGGTGTACGCAGTCCACCAGTTCTTCGCCGGGCCCTGAAGCTGGTGCGAGGCGTAGAGGGCCTTATCAAGGTCCCTGACATGGGCAAGCTGCAACTTGCCTGTAATCGTCTCGAGCCAATCATCTGCATCCATTGGCTCTATGGCGTGGTGGAACACTGGAGGGCGCGTCGTCATGAAGCTCCTGAGGGTGTCATCCGGTCGGGGTGGCTGTGCGACTCCTGCACCCTGAGCAGCCTGCGCCATCTGCTGCATGTGCTGCATGATCTGGGCCATGTTCTGCATCATCTCATTCTGCACCTGGGCCATCTGGAGCGGGTCGTACGGAGGCGGAGGTGGAGGTGGATGAGGATGGGGCGGCTGGTTACCACCTGCCCCGCTCCCGCCAGCGTGACCAGCGTTACCCGCGCTGCTCCTGGTGTCAACCATCTGTTACATTTTCCAGGAGTAAGAGTGAGATATGATAGATAGATATATAGCAACCCTGATTTGGTTAGTTAATTTGATTAGTAAAACATTTTAAACAAATGATGTTGCTGCAACCTGACGGTCGCAACACACCAACAATCATTACAAAGAACCAAATCAAAACATGTGCACAAGTACATATCAATCAACGTGCTACGAGTTCAAACAATTATGGTGGGCATCCTACTATTGGAGGACCTACTTTGAAACAAAGTTTGAATTTTCAGCAGAGAAAGGGTCTACAGAAGTGAGAAAAGAGATGGGGCTTTTAAAAATAGTTTTGTAAACTCGACGACTGACTAGGGTAGCGTCCTACGGTCAACACGGCTCTGATACCACTCTGTGACACCCCAATTTTAAGAACAAAATTGGAGCACAATATATGTATGCCAGGATCAATTTTCATACATATATCCACATCATAGTAAATATCAAAACAATGCTTTTATTAATATATCGAATATTATTACATAAATGACCCTCGGGTCTGAAAGAAAAAGTACAGACTCTCTCGACATCTAACTCTAATGAAGACTCTGAAGTAGTCGCGGAAATCTGGACTCCATCTCCACAGGAAGGTCGACCGGGGGTAGCGCCATCCTAGTACAGGTCGTCAGGGTCGAAGCCACCGTCCTCTGGATACTCCGGCTCCTCGTGAACGTAGCCACCAGCGTCTCCGTAATCGCCAGCGTCTGGGTGGGGTAGCAGGGGAACAAAGAGGAAGGGTGAGTACATCGAAATGTACTCCGCAAGTGTAGGAAATTTATGCTTATGAGGCTTATAACAAAGATAGGCTGACTTTGTTTGACTCAAGCGCCTAAAGCGACACATCCTATTAATCCTATTAATCCAATGCACCTATTTACTAGGTTATAGACAGACTCTGTAGTAAAGTAACAACACTCGGAGTCGCACCGAGCAAGACCACACTCGGAGTCACACCGAGTAATCAACACTTGGAGTCACACCAAGCAACCGCACTTGGAGTCGCACCAAGTACCCACACCTGAAGTCCATCAGGCAACCGCACCTGAAGTCCATCAGATGACCCGAAACAGTAACCAGTAACCAACTAATCTCGAAGAAGTCCAAGCCCGCTCGTGACCGTGAGCACGGCTGATATATCAGTTTTACACTCTGCAGAGGTTGCACATCGTTACCCATGAGTCGTGCAGGTCCCGTCACGCTAAACACTGCCAAGGTGCATAGCAGGTTGCACTGCAAGGCCTTTACAAAGTCCCTCCAAGTCTGTGTTACACGTACTCTAAGGTTTCTCCCCTGTCCATAAGTCAACGACCCCAAGGGACCCCTCTTGAGCCACTAAACAAACCCCGTGTAGCATAACTTAGAGGAAAACTAATTAATTAGCCAGGTCCAGCCCATCCAGATCTCATGGTTGCGCTGTATTGCCGGGTTACTTGTCCAAGAACCGGGTCCTAGGGATCCAGGCAGGATATGTCTAGCACGAGCCCCGAACCAAAACCAAAAGCAGCTGCCGAGTCCCACGGCACAAAACCACCAATACGGTTCCATCCTGCCGGATTTACCTAATAACCATGTTACTACAAAAATTACCATATCCACCCTGTTTCATAGTTCATTAATCAAGATTAATAATATTTACCTCCCAACCCAATCTTGACTGCAGGGCTAAGCAAAACTTCTACCCGAACAACCCAAAACAGGCGACAAGGATAATATAACAATAACTAGTAAACCATATCATGGGATTCAAATTAATGACAAGCATGCATCTACAAGATCTAACTACTCTAGTACCAAAAGTAAAATGAAGTAGGTGCAAGATGTTCAAGGACACTTGCCTTCGGGCTGGGTCGAATCTGCAGGGTCACAGGAAGGGTCGGGAGCGTCCTCGTACTCCGCACTCTCTGGCCCAATCAACATACATGGCACATACAAAGCAAAAATAAATAACAGTACAACAAACAGTATGAAAACAGTAAACAAATAGTTCTACTGCGTAGAGAACGAAATTATGAATCTAACGCAAGTTGAATGGGTCGAATCGGAGTTAAAACGCAAAAGTTATAAGCATTTGAAGTTGGATGGCAATTCTGTGAATAAATCAAACTCATTTTCGTATTTTAAATAAATAAAAACTGAATTTAAAAGAACTCTGGACCGGGCCTCATTTTCAAGGAAAAACGGGGCTAGATCAAAAGAAAACGCAGACTCAGCGCATAGTAGGAGTGGACGGCGGGTTGATATCTATGAAGTTCAGGGGCTCTTTAGCAAAACAAGCGGCGAAGGGGTACCGGCGGCTCTCGGCCGTCGATCTGGCGATAGCCTACGGCCACAGATAACCAGACCCCAGGTGACAGCGTCCTCTTTCTCCGCTTCGTGCCGAGGCCAGCGGGCTCTTCTCCGTCTCGCCCGAGGCCAGCCGATTCGCCTCGCGCCGAGGCTAGCGGGTTCTCCTCCGACTCGCCCGAGGCTAGCGCTCGGTTAGCCTCGGCCTTCCTCCTTCCGACTCGCCCGAGGCTAGGATTAGATCGGGGGCGGTCGGCTATGGGTGGATCGCGCCTCAATTCGGGAAAACACCGAGGGCTAGATCGAAAGATTCCGGCAGACTCAGATTACTATACCGATGGAGTGCGGGTTGATTCCCTAAAAGTCTGGGGTCTCTTTAAAAAAATGGGCGCTGACGCGGGGCGGTGGCTGGCGTGTGCGCCGCGTGGTGCCGACGTGTGCCACATGGCGTACGGGGGTTGGACCGGCGTGCCGCGTGTACGGTGGACCGCTGACGTGGACGGGGTGAACTGTGTCCACGGCGCAGGCGCACCCGGTGTATACCGGTTCGGGGTTTGATCTAATCTCAGCCGCGGAATCAAGATTGGACGGCTGGGAACGAAAAGGGAGCCAGGGGTTACCGCCGGCGGGGAAGGGCACGGCGGCGCCCGGGCTCTACGCGGCGGCGCCATGAAAGGACTCGCCGGAGTTCTCGGGGAGGGGCCTAGGGACCAGTAGAGACCTAGGGGAGAGGCGGGATCGGACGAGGGCCTTACAACGGATCCGTAGACGTGCTCCCTGTTGCCGATCGCGGTCCAGAGTCGGCGAACGGCGTGGGGGTTGCGGCGGCGGCGTCTGGTCGCTCCGGCGTGGTCGAGGGAGGTGTGCTCCGGCTTGGTTTCGCCCCGAGAAGAGTCTCCTGGGCGCGGCGTAGCCTCGCGAAGTCGAGGGAGGGCAGAGGGAGAGTGGTGGCGGCACTGCGGGCGGGAGGTTGAGCACGCGTCGCTCGGCGATGGCGGCACGCGGTGGCGGTGATCCTAGGAGGCTCTGGAGGCAGTGTGAGGGCTTGGGGAAAAACTTTGCGGAGGCGGCTCGATGTCGGTGTGGTTAGATACTTGTAGGGCGAGGGAGAGAAGGGTGGCGGCTGCGTCTCTGCGGATCGATCAGAGGAGGAGTGAGGGTGAGCTGCGAGCGCGTAGGGCGGGCGAGGAGGTTAGGGAGGGCTCTGACCGACGGGTCCCAGGCGTCAGTGGCTGAGAGAGAGGATAAGGACGGGGCGCAGCCGCTGCGCGTGGGTGAGGAGCGGGCCGGCGTGCGCGGCGTGGAGAAGTGAGGAGGCGGCAGGAGGGAGGAGAGGCCGGCTGGGCTGGCGCGGCGGATGGGCCGAACGGGGAAATGGCGCGGGAGTGGGGAGGGACTGGGCCGGTGCGGTGGAGGGCGGGCCGGCGCGGGAGAGAGAGCGGGTGGGGCCGCTGCGGCTGGGTGAGGGAGCTCGGCTGGGCCGAGTGGGTTGGGGAGAAAGGGGAAAAAGGGAGGCCCAGGGCTTTGGCTTTTTTTTTCATTTTCAGACCTTTGCAAAGGCTTTTGAAATTGAATTCAAAACCATTTGAAATCCAAAACTGTTTGAAAGTTTTTGAAAATATTCTCCCTAGATTTTGAAAACAAAACTTGAGTTTGACTTTATAAAATTTTCTAAATCTTTTTATTTGTTTTTCGAAATAGGATAAATCCGGTTTCGCCCTATACGGGTTAAATAAAATTATTTACCACACAATAAAATATGCAATGGCATGAATGCAACATGAAAATGATAAACAAATTTTATTTTCCTCCTCTAATTAAATAGACAACCTATTTAATTTCTAATTTATTTTATTCAATTGGGGAAAAATTAAATCAGGGTGTTACACAATGCTGCTCCGCGATCTACCCGCCGTCTCCAACCCTGACGCTAGGCGCATGCTCGGGGAAATGAAGAACCTCCTCGAGACAGCCGCTGTGCAGCAGGCCGAGAGCTCAGCCTCATGACGGTGCGGGGCAGCCTCGGGGAAGCCAGCAGACGCGCCCCGCAACGAGCGGGAGATGTCCGTCCACCAGCCGGACGCCCCTCGAGCCAGGCCAGTCCGGGAACGGATCGTCGACAACAGGCCACCTCGGAATGCCAATGACGCCCGCAACAACATCAACCGCCGGCGCAAGGACAAAGGGGCCGAGGAGCGTGGCTATAACGCCCATCGAGGAGGGCGTTACGACAGCGACGAGGACCGGCAAGCCCTCGAGCCCCTGGGCCCTAGGGTCTTCAGCCGGGCCATCCGCAGCTCAACCCTCCCCGACCGCTTTCGACCGCCGACCAACATCGTGAAGTATGACGGGGAGGTCGAGCCCAAGCTATGGCTCTCCGACTTCCGCCTGGGCTGCCAACTGGGCGGGGCGAAGAGCGACGACCGCGTGATCATACGCCAACTCCCACTCTACCTCTCGGACACCGCCCGTCGGTGGCTCGAAGGGCTCCCGCCGAATCAGATCCACGGCTGGGCTGACCTAGTCAGGGTCTTCGATGGGAATTTCAAGGGGACTTGTGTGCGCCCAGGCAACCCCTGGGATCTGCGATGTTACAGGCAAACAGTGGACGAGCCCCTCCACGACTTCGCTCGGCGATTCTCGAAGCAGCGCCTCGAGCTCCCCCATGTGCCTGATGAGGATGTCATCTCAGCGTTCCTCGCAGGCACAACCTGCCAAGAGCTGGTCCACGAGCTAGGGCGCTACCATCCTAGGACGGTCGAGGAGTTGATGGATCGTGTCACCAGCTTTGCCTCAGGTGATGAGGCAGTGGGGGCCTTCTTTGGCCGCTCTACGGACAAAGGCAAGGCGGTGGCCGCACCGGAGGGCTCAAGCAAGGGCAACAACGACAAGAACCGCAACAACAACAACAAAAAGAAGAGGAACAAAGGCAAAGGTCAGAAGGCGAAGCACGACGCCGCCGCCGACGACGACGACGAAGAGGTGCTCGCGGGCGCCCTCGAGCACAAGAAGCCTTGAGGCCCCCCTGACGGGGCTGTCTTCGACACAATGCTCGAGGATCCCTGTCCTTATCACAAGGGTCCCACGAATCACAAGTTGAAGGACTGCCGATTGATGAAGAGCTTCTACTCCAGGCTCGGCGACAAGAAGGAGGACGCGCCTAAGGGCAAGGACAACAATCGACGCGATGACGGGGACGCGGGCTTCCCCCCAGTGCGCGACTGCTTCATGATCTACGGGGGCCCGACCATCGGGTTCTCAGCTCGAGAGAGAAAGAAGGAGCGCCGGGAGGTCTTTGCACTCCGCCACGACGCCCCCCGGTACCTCGACTGGTCTGATGCGCCGATCACATTCGACCGTGACGACCATCCGGATCATGTCGTAAACCCGGGAGCATACCCTCTTGTCGTCGACCCCGTCATCGTCGATGTACGGTTCTCCAAGGTGTTGATGGATGGGGGCTCGAGCCTCAACATCATATACCTCGAGACCCTCGACCTCCTGGGGATTTCGAGGGACCAGCTCCGACCCAGCGTTGGGGGGGTTCCATGGTGTCGTACCAGGGAAGAAGGCACACTCCCTCGGGCGCATCAACCTGCCTGTCTGCTTTGGCAAGCCGGCCAACTTCCGCCGGGAGACGCTCACCTTCGAGGTGGTCGGGTTCCAAGGGACCTACCACGCCATCATCGGCAGGCCCGGCTACGCCAAGTTCATGGCGGTCTCCAACTACACGTACTTGAAGCTCAAGATGTCGGGGCCGAAAGGGGTCATCACCGTCGACACCTCCTACGAGCACGCGTGCCACTACGACATGGAGTGCGTCGAGCGTGGGGAGGCAAACGTCCAACTCGACTCGCTCGAGGCCCTGGCTGCCCTGGCCACCGAGGAGGCCCCTGAAGCAAAGCGCCACGCTGGCACCTTCGAGCCGGCAGAGCACACCAAGCAGATACCTGTCGACCCGACCTCAACCAATGGCAAGACGCTGGCCATCAGTGCCAGCCTCGAGCCTAAATAGGAAGCAGTGCTCATCGACTTTCTCCGCGCGAACATCGACATGTTTGCGTGGAGCCCCTCGGACATGCCAGGCATACCGAGGGGAGTCGCCGAGCACGCCTTGGAGATCCAGGCCGAGTCCAGACCGGTGAGGCAACGCCTGCGCCGCTTCGACGAGGAGAAGCGCAGGATCATCGGTGAAGAGGTGCACAAGCTTTTGGCGGCCGGATTCATCAAGGAGGTATTTCACCCGGAGTGGCTAGCTAACCCTGTACTAGTCAAGAAAAAGAATGGAAAAATGCGGATGTGTGTAGATTACACTGGTCTGAATAAGGCATGCCCAAAAGTTCCATTTCCTTTACCTAGAATTGATCAGATTATCGATTCCACTGCGGGGTGTGAAGTACATTCGTTCCTCGATGCGTATTCCAGCTACCACCAGATTAAGATGAAAGAATCCGACGAACTCGCTACCTCTTTTGTTACGTCTTTTGGTATGTATTGCTATGTTACAATGCCCTTCGGCCTTCGAAACGCCGGGGCAACGTATCAGCGTTGCATGCAGCATATCTTTGGTGAACACATAGGCAAAACCGTCGACGCCTACGTCGATGACATCGTGGTTAAGACCAACAAAGTCGGGGACCTCATCAGCGATCTCGAGACCACGTTCGATTGCCTCCGGGCCAAGAATGTGAAACTCAACCCCGAGAAATGTGTCTTTGGTGTGCCTCGGGTCATGCTACTTGGCTACATTGTCTCACAGCGGAGGATCGAGGCCAACCCCGAAAAGATCTCAGCAGTCACGAGGATGGGCCCAATCCGAGACCTCAAGGGCGTACAGAAGGTGACAGGCTGTCTAGCCGCTCTCAGCAGGTTCATCTCGAGGCTAGGGGAAAAGGCGATACCCCTCTACCGCCTGCTGAAGAAAACGGAGCACTTTGCGTGGACCATCGAAGCCGAGGAGGCCCTAACCAAGTTGAAGGGATTGCTGACTTTCGCGCCAATTCTTGTACCACCACGACCAGCCCAGGGTGACGATCCCCCCGAGCCTCTCCTCCTCTACGTGGCCGCAACCACCCAGGTGGTCAGCGCGGTCGTAGTCGTCGAGAGACATGAGGAGGGTCACGCGCTACCAGTCCAACGGCCGGTGTACTTCATCAGTGAGGTGCTCTCCGAGGCCGAGGTCCGGTACCCGCACATCTAGAAGCTGCTCTACGGCATTATCATCACGAGGCGCAAGCTCCAGCACTACTTCCTCGCTCATCCCGTAACGGTGGTATCATCCTTCCCCCTCGGAGAAATTATGAACAATCGGGAGGCCACGGGGCGTGTTGCCAAATGGTCTGCCGAGCTAATGGGGGAAGCTATCACCTACGCTCCACGAAAAGCCATCAAGTCGCAAGCGTTGGCGGACTTCGTAGCTGAATGGACCGATGCCCAGCTCCCGCCGGCGCAAATCCAAGCCGAGCTCTGGACTATGTACTTCGACGGATCCCTCATGAAGACAGGGGCATGCGCGGGCCTGCTCTTCGTCTCACCCCTCTGAGTCTACATGCGCTACCTGCTGCGTCTGCACTTCCCCGCCTCCAACAACGTCGCTGAGTACGAGGCCCTCGTCAACGGGCTGCATATCGCCCTCGAGCTTGGGGTCCGACGCCTCGACATTCGAGGGGACTCGCAGCTCGTCATCAACCAGGTCATGAAGGCCTCAAGCTGCATCGATCCCAAGATGGAAGCATACTGCAGAGAAGTGCGCAAGCTAGAAGACAAGTTCTACGGCCTCGAGCTCAACCACATCGCTCGAAAGTACAACGAGGCCACAGACGAGCTGGCTAAGTTAGCATCCACGCGCGGCACCGTCCCACCAGACGTCTTCTCGAGGGACGTTCTCGAGCCATCCGTCAAGATCGGCCCGGGGGCTGGCCCCTCGACGCCACCCCTTGAGCCGGACACAGGGGCTCGACCCTCAACGCCACCCCTCGAGAATGACCCCTCGATATCCGTTGAGGCAATGCAGATCGACGCACCCGCCACTTCTTCATCATGACCCCACGACTGGCGGACGCCCTTCCTCGACTACCTGACACAAGGCGTGCTACCAGAAGACAAGACGGAGGCCCGACGCATCGCCCGAAGGGCCAAGACCTACGTCATCTACGGCGACGAACGAGAGCTGTACCGACGAAGCCCATCAGGAATCCTTCAGCGCTACATCCCCCTCGAGGAAGGACGCAGGCTCCTCGACGACATGCACTCGGGGGCTTGCGGCCATCACGCAGCGCCAAGGACCTTGGTGGGGAACGCCTTCCGCCAAGGCTTCTACTGGCCAACCGCTATCGGAGATGCCAAGCGCCTGGTTCGAGCTTGCCAAGGGTGTCAGTTCTACGCCAAGCAAACGCACCAGCTCGAGCACGCCCTGCAGATGATCCCCATCACTTGGCCGTTTGCAGTCTGCGGGCTCGACCTCGTGGGTCCCCTCAAGATGACAACTGGAAAATGCACGCATGTGCTCGTCGCCATCGACAAATTCACCAAGTGGATCGAGGCTAAGCCTATAGGCGACCCCACTTCCGAGAAGGACGTCGAGTTCATCGCCGACATCATGTACCGGTTTGGGGTGCCTAACTTCATCATCACCGACAACGGCACACAGTTCACGGGCAAAAAGTTCATCAACTTCTGCGACGACAACAACATCCGCGTGAACTGGGCCTCGGTCGCGTACCCTCAATGCAACGGGCAGGTCGAGCGCGCCAACGGCATGATACACCATGTGCTGAAGCCGAGGCTGTTCAAGACCCTCAAGAACTTCGGAAAGGGCTGGGCTGCCGAGCTCCCCTAGGTGCTGTGGGGTCTCAGGACTACGCCGAGTCGAGCCACCGGGTTCACTCCGTTCTTCCTAACCTACGGCGCCGAGGCTGTCTTGCCTATAGACCTCGAGTACGGCTCCCCTCGACTTCGAGCCTACAACGAGCAAACCAACGGCTAGAGGCTTGCCAACGCCAAGGACCAGCTCGAGGAGGCTCGAGACGTGGCGCTCATCAACTCCGCGCGCTACCAGCAAACACTTCGACGCTACCACGATAAGCACGTGCGCAAGAGGGACCTGGCAGTGGGGGACCTCGTGCTTCGACGTCTGCAAGATAATCGAGGGTGCCACAAGCTCACCCCTCCATGGGAGGGCCCATACACCGTAGCTGAGGTGCTCAAGCCAGAAACATACAAACTCCACGACGATCAAGGCAGGATCCTGGCGTATGCGTGGAACATATCCCAGCTACATCGCTTCTACCCTTAAGGGCCTCGAGGCCTTGTTCATTTTGTTGCTTTGTACAAACACGTTAAATATGAATGAACAAACTCGTGCATTGTCTTTCATATTACTTAGCAACTTAAGGTAGCCTCGACCCTGCCTTGCTCAGGGTCGAGCCTCCCTCGGGGGCTGACAGGGGGGAACCCCCTCCCCAGACTCCGGAAAAAGCGCGTTTTCTTTTCAAAAAATTCGACCCTCGTCTCGATTCGCACCTCAAGCATACTAGCAGCGTCTAATTCCGTAAATGCCTCGAGCCTCCAAGAGTCGGGGGGCATCGACGTAGACGGCCGCCTACGCCCCCGGGCTACGGTACCCTACCTACGCCTCCCCTCGAGGAACTCGTGACGCGTATCGAAGGAACACATACCAAGCCGGTTGAAGCTCGAGCTAGCGACAAAGAGAAATGATCGAATAAAATTGAAAAGAAAACAACTTCTTTAAACAAACGAGTCATATACACATGCGTTGGCCTCGACGGGCCACAAGTCATGACATCAATTTTTACAAGGGCCTCGACACCCAAATTTGGCACGCAGGCCTCACTCTTCATCGGTCTGGTACTCCTCCCCAAGGTCTTCTGCCGCGGGCCTAGCCTCGACGTCCGGGCCAGGAGGAGGGGGGCCACCTGCACCACTGTCCGCATCGGGAGGCAACACGTCCTCCTCGAAGAGCTTCGCGAGCGCCGCCCCCGGCCTCTCCACCTTCTCCAGGATCTTGTCGACGCGGCGGTCGTTCCACTCTTCGTCCTTCCCCTCGATCTCGATGAAGCCCTTGGCGACGACATTGACCGGGTAGCGGAAGCCGGAGCGGACGGCCGCGAGCGCCTGCTTTACACCATGGTGGAGAGCGCTCCGGACGCCGCGCAGCCTCGAGCCATCGTGCCCTCGGCCGTGGCCACCGGGTCGACACACCACATGGAGCCGAGCCTGTCAAGGGTGACGCGCGCCCGTTCCGCCACCATGGTTTCACCTCGGAGTTGCTCCACGAGAGCCTTATTCGTCTCGCGGAGCTCCTCGGAGGTCTTCTCGAGATCTGTGCAACAAACAGAAGGGGGGAAGTTCGCGGCGTGGCAAGAATCTCGAAATCAAAGCAAGATGAGGCATGAAGATTACCTCGGCAGTGCACGCCCAGAGCGGCGAAGTCGCTGGTAAGGACCTCGACGCGCTGCTCGAGTGTACGCTTCTGGGACAGCGCGTTGAGTTTTTCGCCCCTAAGGCCCTCGACCAGCTTGACCTTCTCTGCAAGGGCCAGATCCTTCCGGATCACCTCCTGCCGCGCCACCTCCGCTGCAGCCAGGGCGGTGGCGGCCTCGCTCTTGGCCTCCTCGGCCCCTTTCTTCGCCGCCTCTGCCACAGACCGGGCGGTGGCGGCTTTGCTTTGGGCGTCGACGGCCTCCTTCTTCGCCGCCTCTGCCGCAGAACGGGCGGTGGCGGCTTCGCTACGGGCGTCGGTGACCTCCTTTCTCGACGCCTCCACCGTGGCCAGAGCGGTGGTGGCCTCCCTCTTAGCTTGGGCGGCCTCGTCACGAGCCACCTGGGCCTCCGCCTGCGTCGTGTTGAGCCGGCTCGCCATCTGCGCGTTCCGACCCAGCTCGGCGCGGAGCTCCTGGAGCTCCCCCTCTGCCTTCGCGTGGGCGGCCGCCACCTGCGCGGACTTGTCCGCCTCCTCCGAGAAGGACTTCTCCGCCTCCGCCACGAGCTCGGCCACCTCCCTGAAGATCAACCGCGCCTCCCGCGGGGCCCCCTGCCGGGTCAACCGCCCGGCGAGGATAACGGCGCCGGTCGGTCTCGGCGCGTCAGGATACGGCCACACCGGTCGATCGATCTCGACGATGGGCAGGCCCTCCCCCTCCGGCTCAAGCGGCGCCAGCTGCGGCGCACCAACCGGCGGCACAGGCTGCGGCTCCCTCCGCCCCTCCGCCGCCTCCTCCTGCTGCTCTGTCCCCTCCCGAGGCGACGGCGCGGCCTCGCGTGGAGGCGGGGACTCGAGCGGTAGCGGATCGCTCGAGGGGTGGCTCGTCCCCAAGCTCTCCTCCCTCGACGGGTCTTCCGGCGTCTTGTCGTCCCTGGCCGGTGCCTCGAGCGCCAGCATTGAGCCCTCGACCGAGGACGGCACCCGCTCCAGCTCATCCAGAAGCTCCTCCACCGTCGGCACCTTCTCCACCGACTCCTCTCCCTCCTTCCCCTTCTCTGCGGGCCGGCTCGCGTCGATTGGGGTCTCGAGGGCCGCTGTCTCTTCAGCCCCAGACGCCGACGGAGCCGTGCTTGTCTCGGGTGCTCCCCCGAGATGGCCGTCGTGACGGGGGGAGGAGTGGCCCTCTCGGTAGGTGCCACCGGAGGAGGAGGAGGAGGTGGAGGAGGTGGTGCTGCGATGGACGCAGTAACGGTGGGCTCGGCGCCAAGAGCCGCGGTCCCTGCTAAAAAAGAAAACGTCGTCAGGATCAAGAAAAAGCCTCGATCTTCGTGGTCGACGGCGTCGGCCTCATCGAGATCCGCAGCGGCCATCTGGCTTCCCCGAGCCATGGCCGCTCGAGCCTTCACCAGCCAAGCGGCCTCTCCAGCGGAAGAAGGAGCCATACCTCGAGGTACTTGGACCTCGGCAGAGCTCGAGGTCTTGGCCCGCTTGGACACCGCGGGGTCCGCCTTGTGGTGGAACCGTCCTGATTATAAGAGCTCAAGTATTATCTTAGTCAAATCCGTCTGACTTCGACCCACACTTGAACCCATATAACCCCGGTAGTCCGGAAATCTCGAAGGATTTCTTACACCAGAACATACAGGATCGCATCGTTCAAGGTTACATTCGTAAAGATACATTACAGCGAAACGAAATCGAATTTAAAACATCAGAGTGCGGAATTTAAAACGGAGTTATTACAATATTGAGTTTAAAAGTGCGGAAGCTTGAATAAGTTTAAAACACGACCACAACACACGTGGTCCAAATAAAACATTGTTTGATAAACCAACTCAACACAAGTCATTCCTCCTTTTTAAGATAGTGTGCCACCAGTAGTCTCAGTCCGGCAAAAGGAGGAAAGCTTGTGGACGACCCTGCCCTGGGCCTACTCCTCATCACCTTCCACTGGGTAGAGGCAGTGCTTACAATAGCCAAAGTAGACCTGGCCATCTGCAACAAACGGGATAAACCCTGAGTACGGGAATGTACTCAGCTAGACTTACCCGTCTAACTGAAAATAAAAGACTCCAAGGGTATGCAAGGCTTTTGAGGTGGAGCTGGGATCTTTTAGTTGCGAAAGGCTCAAATCCAGATAAGGGATAATTAATGATTATGGTGAGCTGTTACTTTTAAGCCTATTCCTTAGTTCTAGGTTATTACCTGTACTAGAGCACTCACTTGAATCTAACAAACAATAGTATAACCATATCCAGTGGACTTATCCATATTTTAGTTGAACCTTTAAACATCACATGGAGTTGTATCGTGGTGAAGCTCGACATAGTTTCCCACTAACCGGGGGAGACGGCGACTCGAATCGAATTCCAAACCAGCTGGTGAAAGACCTTTGATACCAGCCCACACTTTCCCCGTCGGGTCCATGCATTGGGCAACCGCTCGATGCTTGTTCGTGGTGGTAATCGTCGCGGCTCAAGCACGGACCGCCCAATCAGAGTCTGGCGATGGCCTCACGCGGCAGATCGCAACTTCCGTACTAGAGGGCACGACACAGGTTGAGACCGGCCCGAACAGCTTCTAACCGGCTTTGGGGTCGATGATTACGGCACCGACATATCCCTAAGTAAAAGGGCGCGTTCAAAAATGAACGAGGGCCAACATCGATACAAACCTAGACGATCCAACGGATGAGCTGCCCCAAGTTTCCCAACTTGTGCCCTGCCATCCCATTGACCGTATTTCACTACAACTCAGGTTCTTTCCACGATAGCAAATATAGCCAACCGTGGTCCGGTAAACACCCATCGCGGTATTACGGAAACATCCTTAACTACTACTTTTATTAAGCAGGCTAAGCAATTCTACATTATTAAGCAGTAGCAGGATAACAAGGCAGGTAGTAATCAATAATCAAGGAATGGTAATGCAACAAATAGGATTCAATCAACTCCTATACCTAATGCATCACAATATAAAAGGACTCAAGTAAATTAATTGCAAAGACTGGGAGACTTAGAATGCTCCGGGGCTTGCCTTGAGTGAAAACCGAGGCCTCGTGGGAGGGGCACTCGAGCAGGTTAGTGTCGTGGACGGGGTCGACTTCCTCTGGCTGCTGCAGCTCCTGGATCTCCGGCTCGGCGTTTAGCTCCTGCTCTTGGTGAAGCTCCGGCGGGGTCGATCCTATTGCGTGCGATGAATTTATAATTCAATAAATGCGGAAATAACTCTTGCAAACCAACAAAGCCAACTTGTTGAACCACTTTTAACATTGGGGCAAAATCGCATTTATTTCATAAAACAAAATCTGATTATTCAACTCTTTCTTAATTAAATGCATCAAAGGAAACTCAGATTTGAACTGCAAGTGTATTTTTCTGGGCTCAGAAAAATCCACAAAAATTCCAGAAGGTAAACCACACTTGCTGGACTCTACTGAACAAGTTTCAGCCAAAGATAAAATACAGAGCTGCAGATACAAAAATGACAAGCAAACTGCCTAAAAAGGTACTTTGAACTACAACCCTACTGTAAAAGAGTGCATAGCTCTATTTCCTATTTTTCCCAGATTCTACTTCACATTTCATATTTATCCAGGAAGTTCCATGATCAGAACCATCATATATTTTCTTACATGAATTTCTAAAGATCTATACAGAAAAGCACAGTTGTAAAGCAACTACAAAATTTTTCCATAAAACAGATCAAGTTCATACTTTTCTTAGATTCTACAAGGCATACAGAGACTGTACAAATTTTCCCATATTTTATTTCAGCATATAAAACACCTTAACACTTATTCTAAGAAATCAGCAAAAAGAGACTTTTAACTATAACAGTAACTTTTTCTACATAAACAGTGCATCATATATTTTTCACAGGTGCCAAACAGTATAATAAACTTACACAAAATTTTCCAGGAATTATCTCAACCAGAAAACACTTATAATCATTTATCTAAACAAAAGCATATAAACTGAAATAAATGAAAGCAGTAAAATAAACTGCTATCAAAAATATATTCATATTTTCCCATGATAGATCTATTCATAAGAAAGCTAATAAAACTGGAAGCACTTCATTTGGATATATAAAACAGGCTACACAAAAATAACAAGCATCTCTGGAAATTAAACCAAAAAGAAAAACATTTAATTTCTCCCGGCTGGCTTGCGAGAACTCGGTCCATGGACCGGTAAGGGGCTGACGCGCGGGCCCGTGGGTCAGCAGAACCCATTCGGGCTCGGGCGCACGGCGGAAAGCGAAAAGGCCGAGACTTGGCTCGACGAAACCGCGGCCGAGGGCTCGGCTCGGGCGAAACGGAAAACGCACGCTCGTCCGAGGCCTGGCTCGCGGGCTCGGGCGAGACGGAACACGCACGCTCGTCCGAGGCCTGGCTCGCGGGCTCGGGCGAGACGGAACACGCACGCTCGTCCGAGGCCTGGCTCGCGGGCTCGGGCGAATCGGAAAACAGGCGCGCCCGTCCGAGGCCTGGCTCGGGGGCTCGGATGAGACGGAACACCGGCGTGCCCGTCCGAGGCCTGACTCGGGGGCTCGGACGAGACGGAAACAGGAGAGGGATTGGTCCGGCGATTTCTCGCCGTCGGTGAGGTCGCCGGCGGGGAGGCTGGGCCCTGCGGACTCGTCTCGACGAGGCGCATCCGGAGGTACTGGAGAATTGGCCAGCGCACGGCCGTAGCGTGCCGGCGGCGAGCGGCAGCGCACGGCGGCGACGGCATCGCGCGGCTACGCCGTTTCCGGCGGTCGCCGGCTAAACTGGCGGGCGTGTGAGACTCAGTGAACCTAGAGGGGAGTCCTAGGGGTGATGGTTTGGCCGGAGGTGCGCTGGTGCGTGCTGGCCACGTGTGAGGTCCGCGATGGCGGCAATGGCGCTCGGCCGTGGTGAACAGAGGGATAGGGAACGGTAGCGTTAGGGCTAGTTGGTGTTCTCACCTTGCCTTGGCTTGGCGAAGCTGGAGGAGGAAGAAGGGAGGCGGTGGAGCTCGGGTCGGGGACGAACGGCTCCGGGCTCCGAGCGGCGCTGAAAGCTTCCGCGGCGGGGCTCTTCGGACTTCGGCGTCGGTGGAGCTCGGCGGATGGCGCGGGGGTGCGCACCGTGTGTCCGAGACGAAGGCGGGGCAGTGGCCGGGGTTAATCGGCCGGTGATGGAGGTGGTGACTGGAATTTGGGAAGGGAGCCTTGCGGCGGTGGTTGCAGCGAGCGGAGAGTGCTCAGTTCGCTTCGTGCGCGGGTGAGAGTGGGGAGCGAGAGCGAGAGTGAGTGTGCGAGTGAGTGAGGGAGTGGGAGAGGCGCTCGGGCTTTTGCCCGGCGGAGCGGAGGGCGGCCGGTCGTGGCGGGGCCACGGCGGCTCGGTCAGCGAGGCGGCGGCAGGCGGCTCGGCAGACGAGGTTGCGCGGGAGTGGCCGGCGAAGATCGCTGGCGTGCTCCGGTGGGAGAAGATCGGAAGGGGAGTGGTCAGCGTGGATTTGGCGCAGAGAAGGGGCGCCACGCGGCAAACCGGCCGGCGTACGGCGCGGCCGTGTCGGGTGGCCGGCGCGCGGTGCGCAGGCGGGCGCGCGCGCGGGCGAGGCGGCGAGCGCTAGGCCGAGGCGGCGAAGTGGGCCGAAAGGCCGGATGGGCCGAAAGGTTGGCGCCGGGAAAGAAAATTATCCTTTTTCTTTTTCCAGAAATTTCCAAAGTTTGACTTCTCAAAAACAGTTTGAAAAACTCCAAACCAGGCTTTGACCCAAAATAAAAGTTGCTCAAAATATTTTTCTCTACAACTTTCATATAGAACATTTTTTCTGAAAACCATTTTTAAATCCTCCTCAAGAATAAAGCCAAAATCAAAGCATCAAGTCAAATGGAAATCCAATTTCAAATAAACAACAAAAGATCAAAGGCATACTTATACACATGAAATGATGCAATGCATTGCTTATGCTTTCTTAGTGGCTAATTGCAGTGCCTAATGCAGTGCTTGATGCTAGGGTGTCACAGCCCTTCCCCCCTTAAAGAAATCTCGTCCCGAGATTTAAGTTACGTACCAATCTTTATAAAAAGCGGGGTAGTTTACGCTTAGGTACTCCTCGGTTTCCCATGTAGCATCGTTGGGTCCGTGATTACTCCAGAGAATCTTGTACGTCTTCACTGTTCGGTTACGAGTCTCTCGAGTCTTGGTATCCAAAATCTCCTTAGGTTGTTCGTAGTACTCCAGATCTGATCTGATCGTGACATCCGGGACTCGAACTTCCTCTTGTTCGGGAACTCGAAGGCACTTCTTCAGCTGTGATACGTGGAACACTAGGAAAACTGCACTCATCACTGGGGGTAACTGTACTTCATATGCCACTTTTCCCTTCTTTGCTATGATCTGGTAAGGTCCCACATATCGAGGTGCTAGCTTCTTTTTAATTCCAAAGCGTTGGACCTTTCTCATAGGTGAAACCTTGAGATACACATAGTCTCCAACTTGAAATTCCAAAGGTCTCCTTCGGGTGTCAGCATAACTCTTTTGTCGAGACTGTGCTACCTTGATATGTTGCTGTACTGTTCGCACAATTTCCTCGGCATCTTTTACATAATCGGACCCATAGAATCCTCGATCTCCAGACTCAACCCAATTTACTGGGGTTCTGCATCTTCGTCCATATAAAACTTCAAAAGGTGCCATTTTTATACTCTCTTGATAGCTGTTGTTATATGAAAACTCAGCAAGGGGTAACCATTTCTCCCATGACTCTCCTGAAGACAAGACACAAGCTCTCAGGATATCTTCTAGAATCTGATTTACTCTCTCTGTTTGACCTGCGGTTTGGGGGTGGTAGGCGGAACTTCTTACCAACTTGGTTCCTAATTCCTTGTGCAACTGTTCCCAAAAACGTGCTATGAACTGGGGTCCTCTATCAGAGACAATCCTTTTTGGAATCCCATGCAATCTCAAGATATTCTGTATGTACAGGTCTGCATACTGATGCGGTCGGTGGGTAGTTTTGACTGGTATGAAGTGAGCTACTTTAGATAACCGATCCACAATAACCCAAATCGAATCATTCCCTTTTTGAGTAGTGGGAAGACCTGTGATAAAGTCCATACTGATCTCTTCCCATTTCCACTCTGGAATCGATAATGGTTGTAATAGTCCGGCAGGTTTCAGATGTATTGCCTTTACTCTGCAACAAGTATCACATCTGGCGACATAGGCTGCAACTTCTTTCTTCATCTTTGACCACCAATATCTGGTTTTCAAACCCTGATACATCTTACTACTTCCTGGGTGGATAGACAACTTTGAATTGTGAGCTTCACCCAGAATTCTTCCTTTCAGCTCTGCATCCTTAGGAACGACTAACCTCTGGTTATACCACAAGATTCCCTGATTATCAGTCCTGAAGTTCAAAGAACTATTGGTTTCTAACCTCTTCTTTATCTGACAGATTTCTGCATCGGACCTCTGTCTCTCGATGATGTCACTTTCTAAGGTGCACTGAAGAGTGATATTGTTTAACATGACAGGGTGCATAAGATTAAATCCATCTTCCAACAGTGGTTGTAGAGAGTTGCAATGAGTCTTGCGACTCAAGGCATCAGCTACAACATTCGCTTTTCCAGGGTGGTAATGCACTTCCAGGTTGTAATCCTTTATTAATTCTAACCATCTTCTCTGCCTCATGTTCAACTCCGGCTGGGTGAAGATATACTTCAGACTTTTATGATCCGTGTACACATGACATAGATTTCCCATAAGGTAATGTCTCCAAATCTTGAGTGCATGCACGACGGCTGCTAGTTCCAAATCATGAGTGGGGTAATTCTCTTCGTGTGGTCTCAACTGACGAGAAGCATAGGCGATAACTCTTCCATTTTGCATAAGTACACATCCGAGTCCAACCTTAGATGCGTCACAAAACACATCAAAAGGTTCCTCCAAGTTTGGCTGAGCCAAAACTGGTGCGGAAGTCAACAACGTTCGCAGAGTGCGGAAAGCTGTTTCACACTCGGGAGTCCATTCAAACTTCTTGTTCTTCTGTGTCAAACGGGTCATAGGCTTGGCTATTCTTGAAAAATCCGGAATAAACCGACGGTAATATCCTGCCAAACCTAAGAAGCTGCGAACCTCGTGTACGGTGGTAGGTGCTTGCCAATCCATAACTTCCTGTACTTTAGAAGGGTCTACGGAGATTCCTTCCTCCGAAAGGATATGACCAAGGAAAAGTACCTTCTTCAACCAAAACTCACACTTACTGAACTTAGCATACAACTTATGCTCTCTAAGTCGGGTCAGAACAACTTGTAGATGCTCTGCATGATCCTTCTCATTCTCAGAGTATACCAAAATATCATCGATGAACACCACGACAAACTTGTCCAACTCTGGCATGAAGACGGAATTCATCAGGTACATGAAATGTGCCAGTGCATTAGTCAACCCAAAAGACATAACCAGATACTCATACAGTCCATATCTAGTAGAGAAAGCTGTTTTCGGTATGTCCTCACGTCTGATCTTGATCTGATGGTAACCTGACCTTAGGTCGATTTTGGAGAACACTTTTGCTTTAGACAACTGATCAAACAAGACATCAATCCGGGGTAAGGGGTACTTGTTCTTTATAGTTACTGTATTAAGCGGCCTATAATCCACACACATCCTCAGAGTCTTATCTTTCTTTTTCACAAAGATAGCGGGACATCCCCAAGGCGATGAACTAGGGCGTATCAAACCTTTATCCAAAAGCTCTTGTAATTGAATCTTAAGCTCTGCTAACTCTTTAGCGTGCATTCTATACGGTCTTCGCGATATGGGTGCCGTTCCAGGGATTAACTCGATAGCAAACTCCACATCCCTATCTGGCGGTAGTCCAGGCAATTCATCAGGAAAAACATCTGGAAACTCACATACTACTGGAATCTCAGCTATCTGTTTTGCCGTGACATTGAACAATACTCCGATCTCATGGGGGTTTCGAGGTAACTTGAACTTGAAAGAAGATCCATTCCTGGGACTAACCATGGACACTATTCTCTCCGCGGTGTCTAGATTAACCTTCCATAGTTTCATCCAACCCATACCCAAGATTACATCCAGACCTAGACCAGGAATGACTATGGGGTCCACTATGGCCTTTTTATCCCCAAAGGTCATTTCTACTCCTTTAGCCATTTTTCGCGCGGAGAGAACGGCTCCGGCGGAACTTATCTGATATCCCCGGTCTAACTCTATCAACTCAAGATTATTTCTCAAAACAAAATTCTCACTTATGAAAGAATGTGATGCTCCAGAATCAAACAACACAACTGCGGGGCATTGATTAACAAGAAACGTACCAGCGGTGACAGGCTCTCCTTCTGGCACTTCTTCCACAGTGGTGTGGTGCACATGACCGGTACGAGGCTGGGGCTGAGCGTACTGCTTCTTCGGTCGAGGGCACTGACGTGACAGGTGTCCGGTTTGACCACAGTTGTAGCATGGGCCAATTACGTACGGAGTCCTGGGACCTGCTGCATTTCCTGCTTTGCTCTTGTTTTGCATCATGGGGGCGGTGTAGGGCTTCTGGAAACTAGGACGGGGACGGTTGGTGGTGATCTTTCTCTGTGGGGGACGGTACCTTGCTCCAGTGACAGGCGGGCGGTACGGGGCGCGTGCTCCGGAAGTGGTCCTCTGTTGGGACGAACCTCCTTCGTTCGCACGACGGCGTGTCTCTATTGCTAGCCGGCTGTCATTGGCCTCTTGGTTGAGACAGTCACTGACGAAGTCACTAAAGGTGGTGCGGTGACTGTTACCCATCTTGGATAGCATTGTGGCATTCATGCCGCGCTTGAAACTGGCAATCTTCTTGGCCTCAGTATTTACAAAATCTGGGGCATAGCGAGCCAGATTGTTGAAGCTGTGGAGGTACTCTGATACGGACCTGGTCCCCTGGGACAACCTCATGAACTCGGCAATCTTCATTTCCATCAGACCACTAGGGATGTAGTGGTTGCGCATAGCAGTAGAGAATTGATCCCAAGTAACACGTGCATTAGCTGGCAGAGATGCACGGTACTGGGTCCACCACAAACCTGCGGGTCCTTCCAACATGTGAGCGGCATACTCCGCTTTAAGCTCTTCCGTCAGACGAAGCAGACGGAACTTCTGTGTGATAGAGTTGAGCCATTCATCAGCTTCGAGCGGCTCGGTGGCTTCCTTGAACACTGGAGGACGAGTGTCCAAGAAGTCACGGTAGGAGCTATACTGGTTGGGCTCCGGGCCTTGGCGCTGCTGATGCTGTTGCGCGGTGTTGTTGGCGATGTTGCGGAGGGTGGCCTCCATGTGCCTCTGCATTTCTTCCATGTTCCTCTGGCTACCTAGGAACTGTCCAAAGAACGCTTCAGGCGTCATTGGCGGCGGCGGGGGAGGTGGCAAGTTCTCCTCCTGTCCTGCTCCCTGTCAAGGCTGACTCTGGAGTCTGCTTCCAGCGCAATGGGAAAAGTGATCCACGGGGAAACACTCCTGCCATCGCACTGGCTAAGTCGGCGGGGAAACGGGCGATGATATCCTTCAGCACACGATATGCTGCCCTGTTAGCTCCATCCTTGGCACACGTGCCTCTGGTGATCTCTGTCCATCCTGTCCAGTGGGGCTTAGCAGGTAGAGCCTTGACCTTGATCTCCACCATGACCAAGGAATCCTGCCCGTAAATCTCCTTTTGCCACGAGTATCTGGGCTCCTGTCCTTCCTCGTAGCCAACGGCCTGCAAGATCCTCCAAAGGATAGTCGGCAACCCGAAGTAGGACAAGAACGTCCTCCGGGTCAGCTTGGTGGCCAAGCGGTGACGCGGAACTCCTCTGCCTCCGGTGGCCTTGCGAGCAGTCAACCTGGTTCGGGCCATCTGTAGAAGCAAAAAGGGTTTCGAACTCTCGTGAGACAGATATTAAGTTGGCAAATTTTATAGAAAAGAGACAACTTTTAATTAAGGGGAGGTAATGTAAATGCAAGAATTTAAACATGATGCATGATCGTACTTACGTTCTCACTCACTATTAATGACTCGTAAGTCCTAACGTTCTAGTCGGTGGCAAGAACGATCTCTCATGCGTTATCTACACGTTCTACTCGTTCGCATAGTTAGTGTACCTGCAGAAGATTCATTTCAGCCCAACAAAATTCCCAATGATAAAACAACTGAGTATTGGCCAATATGCGCAAAATACATAGAAGCCAATACTAAACACCATGCACCAATAGAAATCACCCTTAAAATCATTGATACCCTCATATGTGTCTGCGTGGAGCTCGCACATACTTGGTATAAGAACTCTCACCTAGACCGACGGTTGGACGGTCATGCTCTCATATCTCACAAAATCATTTTATGCATGTTTTCGCAATCGACACATTCTCTTTTCCCGAGAATGGACCAGCAAATAAAGATCCAGCATGAAGCAAAACCCTGAACCCTGTTAGCAGTTAAGCCACCTGAATCCTAGTATAGGGCTTAAGGACGAGACTGGGCACACTTAGTAACTAAAATAGTTTTGAAAATAGTTTTGAAATACCCATTTTAGTTCGAAAATAGCTCTTTACGAAGGTAATCTCTTGAACCATGCTCCGATACCAGCTGTGGCGGAACCGTCCTGATTATAAGAGCTCAAGTATTATCTTAGTCAAATCCGTCTGACTTCGACCCACACTTGAACCCATATAACCCCGGTAGTCCGGAAATCTCGAAGGATTTCTTACACCAGAACATACAGGATCGCATCGTTCAAGGTTACATTCGTAAAGATACATTACAGCGAAACGAAATCGAATTTAAAACATCAGAGTGCGGAATTTAAAACGGAGTTATTACAATATTGAGTTTAAAAGTGCGGAAGCTTGAATAAGTTTAAAACACGACCACAACACACGTGGTCCAAATAAAACATTGTTTGATAAACCAACTCAACACAAGTCATTCCTCCTTTTTAAGATAGTGTGCCACCAGTAGTCTCAGTCCGGCAAAATAAGGAGGAAAGCTTGTGGACGACCCTGCCCTGGGCCTACTCCTCATCACCTTCCACTGGGTAGAGGCAGTGCTTACAATAGCCAAAGTAGACCTGGCCATCTGCAACAAACGGGATAAACCCTGAGTACGGGAATGTACTCAGCTAGACTTACCCGTCTAACTGAAAATAAAAGACTCCAAGGGTATGCAAGGCTTTTGAGGTGGAGCTGGGATCTTTTAGTTGCGAAAGGCTCAAATCCAGATAAGGGATAATTAATGATTATGGTGAGCTGTTACTTTTAAGCCTATTCCTTAGTTCTAGGTTATTACCTGTACTAGAGCACTCACTTGAATCTAACAAACAATAGTATAACCATATCCAGTTGACTTATCCATATTTTAGTTGAACCTTTAAACATCACATGGAGTTGTATCGTGGTGAAGCTCGACATAGTTTCCCACTAACCGGGGGAGACGGCGACTCGAATCGAATTCCAAACCAGCTGGTGAAAGACCTTTGATACCAGCCCACACTTTCCCCGTCGGGTCCATGCATTGGGCAACCGCTCGATGCTTGTTCGTGGTGGTAATCGTCGCGGCTCAAGCACGGACCGCCCAATCAGAGTCTGGCGATGGCCTCACGCGGCAGATCGCAACTTCCGTACTAGAGGGCACGACACGGGTTGAGACCGGCCCGAACAGCTTCTAACCGGCTTTGGGGTCGATGATTACGGCACCGACATATCCCTAAGTAAAAGGGCGCGTTCAAAAATGAACGAGGGCCAACATCGATACAAACCTAGACGATCCAACGGATGAGCTGCCCCAAGTTTCCCAACTTGTGCCCTGCCATCCCATTGACCGTATTTCACTACAACTCAGGTTCTTTCCACGATAGCAAATATAGCCAACCGTGGTCCGGTAAACACCCATCGGGGTATTACGGAAACATCCTTAACTACTACTTTTATTAAGCAGGCTAAGCAATTCTACATTATTAAGCAGTAGCAGGATAACAAGGCAGGTAGTAATCAATAATCAAGGAATGGTAATGCAACAAATAGGATTCAATCAACTCCTATACCTAATGCATCACAATATAAAAGGACTCAAGTAAATTAATTGCAAAGACTGGGAGACTTAGAATGCTCCGGGGCTTGCCTTGAGTGAAAACCGAGGCCTCGTGGGAGGGGCACTCGGGCAGGTTAGTGTCGTGGACGGGGTCGACTTCCTCTGGCTGCTGCAGCTCCTGGATCTCCGGCTCGGCGTTTAGCTCCTGCTCTTGGTGAAGCTCCGGCGGGGTCGATCCTATTGCGTGCGATGAATTTATAATTCAATAAATGCGGAAATAACTCTTGCAAACCAACAAAGCCAACTTGTTGAACCACTTTTAACATTGGGGCAAAATCGCATTTATTTCATAAAACAAAATCTGATTATTCAACTCTTTCTTAATTAAATGCATCAAAGGAAACTCAGATTTGAACTGCAAGTGTATTTTTCTGGGCTCAGAAAAATCCACAAAAATTCCAGAAGGTAAACCACACTTGCTGGACTCTACTGAACAAGTTTCAGCCAAAGATAAAATACAGAGCTGCAGATACAAAAATGACAAGCAAACTGCCTAAAAAGGTACTTTGAACTACAACCCTACTGTAAAAGAGTGCATAGCTCTATTTCCTATTTTTCCCAGATTCTACTTCACATTTCATATTTATCCAGGAAGTTCCATGATCAGAACCATCATATATTTTCTTACATGAATTTCTAAAGATCTATACAGAAAAGCACAGTTGTAAAGCAACTACAAAATTTTTCCATAAAACAGATCAAGTTCATACTTTTCTTAGATTCTACAAGGCATACAGAGACTGTACAAATTTTCCCATATTTTATTTCAGCATATAAAACACCTTAACACTTATTCTAAGAAATCAGCAAAAAGAGACTTTTAACTATAACAGTAACTTTTTCTACATAAACAGTGCATCATATATTTTTCACAGGTGCCAAACAGTATAATAAACTTACACAAAATTTTCCAGGAATTATCTCAACCAGAAAACACTTATAATCATTTATCTAAACAAAAGCATATAAACTGAAATAAATGAAAACAGTAAAATAAACTGCTATCAAAAATATATTCATATTTTCCCATGATAGATCTATTCATAACAAAGCTAATAAAACTGGAAGCACTTCATTTGGATTTATAAAACAGGCTACACAAAAATAACAAGCATCTCTGGAAATTAAACCAAAAAGAAAAACATTTAATTTCTCCCGGCTGGCTTGCGAGAACTCGGTCCATGGACCGGTAAGGGGCTGACGCGCGGGACCCGTGGGTCAGCAGAACCCATTCGGGCTCGGGCGCACGGCGGAAAGCGAAAAGGCCGAGACTTGGCTCGACGAAACCGCGGCCGAGGGCTCGGCTCGGGCGAAACGGAAAACGCACGCTCGTCCGAGGCCTGGCTCGCGGGCTCGGGCGAGACGGAACACGCACGCTCGTCCGAGGCCTGGCTCGCGGGCTCGGGCGAGACGGAACACGCACGCTCGTCCGAGGCCTGGCTCGCGGGCTCGGGCGAATCGGAAAACAGGCGCGCCCGTCCGAGGCCTGGCTCGGGGGCTCGGATGAGACGGAACACCGGCGTGCCCGTCCGAGGCCTGACTCGGGGGCTCGGACGAGACGGAAACAGGAGAGGGATTGGTCCGGCGATTTCTCGCCGTCGGTGAGGTCGCCGGCGGGGAGGCTGGGCCCTGCGGACTCGTCTCGACGAGGCGCATCCGGAGGTACTGGAGAATTGGCCAGCGCACGGCCGTAGCGTGCCGGCGGCGAGCGGCAGCGCACGGCGGCGACGGCATCGCGCGGCTACGCCGTTTCCGGCGGTCGCCGGCTAAACTGGCGGGCGTGTGAGACTCAGTGAACCTAGAGGGGAGTCCTAGGGGTGATGGTTTGGCCGGAGGTGCGCTGGTGCGTGCTGGCCACGTGTGAGGTCCGCGATGGCGGCAATGGCGCTCGGCCGTGGTGAACAGAGGGATAGGGAACGGTAGCGTTAGGGCTAGTTGGTGTTCTCACCTTGCCTTGGCTTGGCGAAGCTGGAGGAGGAAGAAGGGAGGCGGTGGAGCTCGGGTCGGGGACGAACGGCTCCGGGCTCCGAGCGGCGCTGAAAGCTTCCGCGGCGGGGCTCTTCGGACTTCGGCGTCGGTGGAGCTCGGCGGATGGCGCGGGGGTGCGCACCGTGTGTCCGAGACGAAGGCGGGGCAGTGGCCGGGGTTAATCGGCCGGTGATGGAGGTGGTGACTGGAATTTGGGAAGGGAGCCTTGCGGCGGTGGTTGCAGCGAGCGGAGAGTGCTCAGTTCGCTTCGTGCGCGGGTGAGAGTGGGGAGCGAGAGCGAGAGTGAGTGTGCGAGTGAGTGAGGGAGTGGGAGAGGCGCTCGGGCTTTTGCCCGGCGGAGCGGAGGGCGGCCGGTCGTGGCGGGGGCCACGGCGGCTCGGTCAGCGAGGCGGCGGCAGGCGGCTCGGCAGACGAGGTTGCGCGGGAGTGGCCGGCGAAGATCGCTGGCGTGCTCCGGTGGGAGAAGATCGGAAGGGGAGTGGTCAGCGTGGATTTGGCGCAGAGAAGGGGCGCCACGCGGCAAACCGGCCGGCGTACGGCGCGGCCGTGTCGGGTGGCCGGCGCGCGGTGCGCGGGCGGGCGCGCGCGCGGGCGAGGCGGCGAGCGCTAGGCCGAGGCGGCGAAGTGGGCCGAAAGGCCGGATGGGCCGAAAGGTTGGCGCCGGGAAAGAAAATTATCCTTTTTCTTTTTCCAGAAATTTCCAAAGTTTGACTTCTCAAAAACAGTTTGAAAAACTCCAAACCAGGCTTTGACCCAAAAATAAAAGTTGCTCAAAATATTTTTCTCTACAACTTTCATATAGAACATTTTTTCTGAAAACCATTTTTAAATCCTCCTCAAGAATAAAGCCAAAATCAAAGCATCAAGTCAAATGGAAATCCAATTTCAAATAAACAACAAAAGATCAAAGGCATACTTATACACATGAAATGATGCAATGCATTGCTTATGCTTTCTTAGTGGCTAATTGCAGTGCCTAATCCAGTGCTTGACGCTAGGGTGTCACACGCCTCCTGCCGGGGGCGCTTCTCCCTGAAAAACCAGAAACAGCACATATCACCAAAGGTAAAAAGGTAAAGTTTCCCTACCAACGAAATTGAGGAGCACTACTTACCCAAAGCGACGGCGGGGCTTCTTCCCCGAATCGCCGGACCCGCTCGGGGGCTTTGAGCCCGCCCCTTGTCTCGAGTCACGCCCCTAAGCCGTCTCCGTATGGGCCGGATGGGGGGAAGGCTCCCGATGCTTCCCGTGGCTCGACCCCAGCGGGGAGCTCTCCTTTTGTCTCTTGTCCCGGGGGGCGACCGCGTCTCCTTCGAGCGGTCATCTTGGCGCCTCCCCCGACGCGGGCTCCGGGACCTACTCCGGCGCTCATGCTGACGGTCACGCCCCCCCCCCCCCCCCCACGTCCGCCTCCTTCTCCCAGCGGCGGTGCGGCGACAGGCTCCGAGGTCGCTCGCGACTCCCGTCACGAGACGACCGGGGGCTCCCCCCCCCCCCCCGACGGTCATGGTGGCGGGGGCTCGACGCCCCCTCGTGCTGCCCGCTCCTCCGCGGGCTCGATGGCGCCCTTGACAGCTTGCGGCGGTCGGGCCCAGAGTCCTTCTCGATGTATTGGCCGCTTCTCAAAGACCGGCCCTTCTCGAGACCCCCCGCCTGGGTCAACGCGGTCGTGGCCTCCTTTTGCGCCGCGGCGATGGCGCTCCTAGTTCGAGGCTTCCTCGCGTCAGGGGGCACGTCCGGCACGGAGCTCGACGGGCCCTGAGCCTCCGACAAGGCTGAGCCTGGCGCAGCCCTCCGTTGCTGCGTCCCGCGCGATCCCTTCGCCGGGGGGACCTCCAAGACATCCTCCTGCATAGAGGAGCGGTCAGCCCGGATGTCAACGACCCCCACGCGCCTCAAACGTGCATCCATCCCTTCATCGTCACTCTCCTCCTCGTCATCGTCATCCTCCTCCTCGGAGCTCGTGGAGCTGAGCTCGGGGGACTCCTCTCCAGGCTGCCGGTTATGGCGAGCCTTCGCTAGCCTCTACTCCCGTTCCCCTCGACGCAGGTTCCTCTCTTTCTCTTTCTTCTTCTTTGCATCCTAACTTTCCTTATCTTTCTGAGCAGAGAGGCGCCTCACCTGTCTTTCCACGGCGTCCTCCCTCACCGGGGGCCTCGACGCGCGACATGTGAACGCCCCCTGCAAAAAAGGAAACTTGATAAGGAAAACCACAAGGAGAGCGAACAAAGTTCGAAGAAAAAGGAAAGGATGGGGGGCTCGAGACAGTCTAGCTCGAAGGAGGCTTACCGGGTCGAGGCACCCCGTGTCGGGCGCCATGGCGATCAGGTTGGCCTCCTCTGGGCGGAACGACCCGTGGACCGTGACCGACACCCGGGAGATAGCCTCGTTCCGAGACAACTCCCCCTCGGCCATCCTCGACTGGTTCAGCGCCTCGAGCGGGGCGTTCGGCCCCATCTCGAACATGAGGAGGGGGCGGTCCGCCAGAGGAAGAACCCTCCGCTGATGAAACGCCCAGATGACCGCCTGGACGGTCAGCTTCTTCTCCTCCACCAGCCCCCGCATCGTGTTCATCAGCGGCTCTAGGTGGCGCTGCCTGTCCGCTGCGATGCCCCAGTTCCACTTCTCCGGGCGCTAGGTGATGACCCTGCCGGTATACTGCAGAAGGAGCCCATCCTTGTTCCGCAGGTAGAACTAGTGGTCGTCCCACCCCGCCTGGTTGGTGGAGAGCTTGTAGCAGAGGTAGTCGCGGGGGACGTTGGCCGACGAGGGCCCGGTCCTCGCGGTGATGGTGAGGGAGCCCACGCGTGCGAGCCTCCTCCCACTCGGCTTCACGGCCTTGTGGAAGAGCTCGCCCCGGAAGAGGTGGACGAACATCTCCCAGTGCGGCTCGATCTTCAGATACCCCTCGCACACCGCGGCGTAGATGGCGGCGTGCGAGATGGAGTTGGGGGAGAAGTGCTGCAGCTCCACCTCGAAGTGATGGGCCAGCCCCCGCATGAAGCGGCTCGGCGGGACGCCGAGCCCCATGCGGTGGTAGCGCGTGAAGCTCACCACGTACCCCTCCGGCGGGTGCGGCTCCCGGTGGTCCGCCGATGGGAGAATCCACCACGCGAGACCCTCCTGCGGGTTGGGGCGGAGAAACCCCCGCTCCACCAGCGTCTCCAGCTCTTGCTGCGTCGCCTTCGTCGGGCTCCAGCCTTCGACCGGCAGCACCTGGGACGAAGCGGCCATGGCGGCGATGGCGCGGATCTGAGCGGTGGACGGGCGGCCGGGAAGATTCCCAATTGCTGGCTCGGGAAGAAGGCGTGTGGAAGCTACGACGGCGGTGAAGGCAAAGGCAAAGTAAAGGGTTCCTCTCCCCTCACTCGGTATTTATAAGAGAAAACCCCGACGGGCGGGGTCTCCCACGACGGGAAAAAGGTAACCGCACGCATTTAATGCACCCACCTAACCGAATCTCGAGCCGATTGACAGGTACACGCAGCAACTTCCCATTTGCTCCGCTACCTAGGCCCACCATGACCGCCGCTCCAACTTCACGTCTGTCGCCCTCCCTGCCAGTTTCCGCCTAAAAAGGAGCGCCCAACGGGCAGAAGAATTCCCAGACGACGGAGGCTTCTTCACGAAGGTAAAAACGGGCCTCGGGCCTTCCAAGCCTCAAAGCAGCGAAGGCTGGCCCTCGAAGAGGGTTCGACAGCCGGCTTCGAGCACCCGAGTCAGGGACACCAAGGGGTGCCACTCGCAGCATCGCTCGAGGGCCAAGCCCTCGAGGCCCCTCACGTGTATCCAAGGCAGGGCGCATGACGTGCAGTGAGATCCCCTCGGAGGGAGGCATCGAGCCACCAGGTCCTATCGAATGGACCTGGCATTCCTGCAGACTGTGCGCCCACGCTTTATGAGATCGCCTCCCGGCTTCAGTCGACCCCTATCGAACGGGGCATGAGGTCTCACTTGGATTTCCCCGTTACCAGCTCACCGGGAACCTCGATACTCGCCCGCTCATGGTAGTACGAGGCATCCCCCCTCGCATCCGACCGAAAGGACTCGCGGGATGACAAGCCAGGGCAACTGGCGTGCCGAACAGCTCAAAGAGCCGGCCGGTCAGTTCAGCCTGGCACCCCTCGACGAAAGAGGGTCAAAAAACTCGGGGGATCGACACTCCCGAACCTAAAAACGCAACTAACACTCACACTCGTGAAAAAAGCCCACGAGGGAGTCCTGACCACTCCCCCGTGGCCTCGGGGGCTACACCCACGGAATCGAAACAACCAAACCCTCGAGAACCAGTTAGTAACCCTCTAGATCCCGGTAGAGAGCCCCTGCTCGAGTGCCAGCACTCAAACAAGGGCTCGGGGGCCTACAGAAGGGGTACCCCAATCAACGCAAAGCAAATAGGTTAAACCTAGAGCACCAATTAATAAGAACCCTAACAAGTCTAACCTTCTAAAAAGTCAACCCCTCGAGGCCTTCAACGCCGGCCCATCACCAGGGAGCCTAGGGCCGCCGAAGCCTTACTGTCCGCCTCATGGCAGCCTACCCCTCGAGCCCCGGCACACAGGCCTCGAGCCCTGCGCCGCTTCTCGAGACCCCGTGCGGAGACCTCGAGCCTCTCTACCATGGTAAACCATCCCTCGAGACACATCATGCCACGCTCGAGCAGCACCAGACATCGGATGTCAATCCCACACTACGCATTTAATGCGTTCGCCTACTCCGGTCATGTCCTCTGGAACCCGACGTGTGACACAGTGAGCCAGGGCAGAGTCAAATCTCCTTTTTCACCACAAGCATGGGCAAAAAGGCACCAGTACAGCACTGTTCGACCATACCCTGCACTGTTGCACACTCGAGTCATGACTCGAGGCCTCGCTACCCGCTGTGCGGCCGGGTTTTCTGAGACTTGCCCATACCTGCGGGGGCTCGAGCCCCCCGTAGGCGCCACCTCGAGGCCGGCTCCGCGCCCCTTGAGCCCTAACTGCTTTCATGCTATTGGAGGACAGGTGCCCCAAGATCCGGAGGGACCCTGACACATCCTGTACGTGCCGGAATGGGCGCAGCACGACCTCCACATCGCCATGCCTCCACGTCCGCGCCCGGAATGGAGGCCACGCTTCAAGGACGCCTCAACAGCAACACCCACGCCGGCTCTAGTGACCTCGACAAGACAGACTTCCTACCCTCCGTCGTATTGGGCATTGTACATCCCGACTCCTGTATCATTCTTGTGTAACCCTGGCCTCCTCTTGCTCTATAAAAGAGGACACCAGGGGTCTTCACGCACCTGATTACGCACGGGCTTGCGCGACACGAGTCCACGCACACACACTCAAGTCCGGACTCCGGTCCACGCTTATTGAGCTTGTATTACCCCTGTACAAGCACTTAGGTGCAAGTAATACAAGAACCTCCTCCCTCGCTGGACGTAGGGCCTTCTTGGCCCGAACCAGGATAATTCCTTGTGTCATCTTGCATCACCATCCAGGAAGAGAGCACGCGATCATATTACTAGTTGGTGTCATACCCCCGGGGTAGAAACACCGACACTGCGGTAGACTGGGTTTGGAGAAACAACGAGTACATGCCTTGGGCAAAGGTTAAAAGTACCGAGAAGGATGTAAAATATAGCTTCGATATCACTAAGGCCGACAAGATATTTGACTACTTACTGGAAAAGGGTCAGATCAAGTTAACTGGGAATGATACCATCCCATCGACCGAGGAGCTTAAAAATGAAAGGTACTGCAAATTTCATAATTCTGGTACCCATACTACTAATGATTGCTGAGTTTTCAGAGATATGATACAGAAGGCAATCGTTAAAGGAAGAATAGGTCTGGAAAAGGCCAAAGGCATGGTCATCAACGGCCATCCTTTCCCACAAAACATGGTGGCCCCAGCACCTCAGAGTGAAATCAGGGTGTTGACTTCTGATAAAGCTAAGGCAGCTGGGACAGTTGATCCAAAGAAGCAACTAACAGCCAGAGAGTATCAGGAGATGAAAGGAAACAATGATCAACATGATCAACCTGAGACTTCAAGGGCTGGGGAAGTGAGGAGGCGTCCAACTGTCAGAATCTTATTAAATAAGTGGCAACGTCAGAAGGAGAGGAGCCAAATGCAAAGGGAAAGGGATGAACAAGAATATCAAGAGTGGCTCGAAGAAGAAGAGTATAGGAGATCTCGTGAAGAAAGAAGACACATCAGGGATGAAGAGAAGAATCATTGGGATTGTCCTTTCTTCAGGCATTGTTGGAATGAAGGCTTAAAACTTCATACTCTTCGCAACTGTCCAGAATGCAGTGATCAATATCAAGAGTATAGGCAGTCGAGAGACAACCGCCGATCTATGCATGAAAGGTTGAGATTCGAAAATACAAATCAGCGCATAAAAAATAGAAGTGTTCATAATCGGCTTGGAGCAAGATTAGCCGATTATGATCATCCTTGGCAGGAGGGGCAATGGTGTCCTGGTGGCTTGACCAAAAGCCAAAAGCGACGGGTTCAAAGGTTGAAAAACGATGAAGACCAGAAGAAGAAACCCAAAGTCTGGCAAGTCAAACAGATAGTCGATACGGAGGACATTCTCAAGACAACTAACGAAGGTCAACAGCCGATCCAAGCAGTCGGCTTCAAAAAAATATATTTAATGGATTATGCAGTTAACGAAGATGAGAGTAAGATGGGCAAGGGTTTCACGTCGGCTATCGAGTTGGAAGAAGTTGATATTGCAGATGGTGATAAGCCGAGGTTGACATACATTAGTGCCAAGTTGGATCCCAAGTTTAGGCAAGAACTTATTGCATTATTGAAAAAATAGAAAGAATGTTTTGCTTGGGATTATTCTGAAATGTCTGGTCTTGGTCGATCATTGGTAGAACATCGACTGCCTATCAAACAGGGGAGTCGGCCTATGAAACAAGACCCAAGAAGGATTAGATCAGATGTTATGGCTGATGTGAAAACAGAAATCACTCGGCTTTACGAGGCTAATTTCATTCGGTAATGTAGATATGCTGAATGGATATCTAGTGTAGTCCCTGTATATAAGAAAAACGGAAAAATGAGGGTTTGTATTGACTTTAGGGATTTGAATAAAGCTACTCCAATGGATGGCTACCCAATGCCAGTGGCAGATATGTTAGTCGATGCAGCAACAGGACATAAAGTTATCAGTTTTATAGATGGCAATGCTAGTTATAATCAAATTTTTATGGCAGAAGAAAATATACATAAAACTGCATTCAGATGTCCAGTTGCCATAGGCTTATATGAGTGGGTGGTCATGACTTTTGGACTTAAGAATGCCGGTGGAACTTATCAGAGGGCTATGAATTACATCTTTCATGAGTTGATCGGCAGGGTTGTTGAAATTTATATGGACGATGTGGTTGTAAAGTCCAAGGATTATCAAAGGCATTTTGAGGATCTCAGAGATACTCTTGAATGCGCGAGGAAACCAGGCTTAAGGATGAATCCCCATAAGTGTGCATTTGGAGTATCAGCTCGTCAGTTCTTGGGATTTATGGTACATGAAAAGGGATTGAAATTGGTCAAAAGAGCTATGATGCGATTGATAAAGCAGTGCCACCAACCACTAAGACTCAATTGCAATCTTTAATCGGCAAAATCAATTTCATCAGGAGGTTTGTTTCAAACTTGTCAGCCAGGATTTTGCCATTCTCAGTTTTGTTAAAATTAAAGGATAATCAGGAGTTTAAATGAGGAGACGAGCAACAGAAGGCATTCGATGAGATCAAAGAATATATGAAGTCTCCACTAGTTTTGATACCTCCTCAGAAAAACAAACCTTTTAAGTTATATGTATCGGTCGATGATCATACGATTGGATCGGCCCTAATGCAAGAGTTCGAAGGAAAAGAGAGAGTGGTTTTCTATCTCAGTAGAAGATTGCTTGACCCAGAGACAAGGTATTCTCCTATTGAAAAATTATGCCTATGTTTGTACTTCTCATGCACCAAGCTTCGACATTACCTGTTGTCTTCTGAGTGCACGGTAATATCTAAGTTTGACGTAATCAAACATATGTTATCCATGCCTATACTAAATGGGAGAATTGGAAAGTGGATTCTTGCATTATCAGAATTTGACTTGAAATATGAATCGGCTAAAGCGATTAAAGGACAGGTAATAGCCGATTTTGTTACTCAACATCATAAACAGGAAATTAAAACTTTAGACTTCACCCCGTGGGCTTTGTTCTTTGATGGTTCCAACTGCAAGCAAGGTGGGGGCATTGGTATTGTTCTTGTTTCTCCTCGGGGAGGGAGTTTTGAGTTTGCTTTCTCAATTGATCCAATCTCCACTAACAATCAAGCTGAGTATGAGGCACTTCTCAAGGGACTTCAGCTTTTGTGTGCGGTAGGGGCCGAGACTGTCGAGATTTTTGGAGATTCTCAATTAGTGATTAATCAATTGCTCGACCTATATAAGTGCAAAGATGATGTTCTCAGAAAGCATTATGAAAAGTGCCTTGAGTTGCTTGATTCTTTTTCTTCTGTTGTCATTAAGCATATTCCTAGATATCAGAATCAGGAGGCTAATCGTTTAGCTCAAAGTGCTTCTGGGTATCGGCAAATCATTGAAATATTAAGTAATGAAGTTGCCGATAGTTATGATTGGAGAATTGAGATTGTTGAATATTTGAAGAATCCATCACGACAGGTATCTAGAAAATTAAGATACAAAGCTACAAAGTTTGTCCTTCTTGATGATCAGTTATATCACAAAACAATCAACGATGTACTTCTTAAATGTATCAATCAAGAAGAGGCCAAGGTTCTGATGGGAGAAATCCATGAAGGAATTTGCGGTGCACATCAGTCTGCTTATAAAATGAAATGGATGATCAGAAGAGCAGGATATTTTTGGCCGACCATTTTGGAAGATTGTTTTAGATACTATAAAGGATGTCAAGAGTGCCAAAGATTCGGTAATATTCAGAAATCTCCAGCATCAACTATGAATCCAATCACAAAGCCATGGCCATTCAGAGGATGGGGAATAGATTTGATTGGGCAAATATTTTCGGCATCCAGCAAGGGACACAAGTTTTATTGGTAGCGACTGACTATTTTACTAAGTGGGTCGAAGCTGTTCCTTTGAAGGAAGCATCATCGGCTACCGTAATCGAGTTCATTAAAGAGCATATTATTTATCGATTCGGTGTTCCTCAAACTATTACTTCGGATCAGGGGAAGATGTTTGTATCAAAAGAGTTTGAGGATTTTGCTGCCAGCACGGGCTTTAAGTTGATTAACTCGTCTCCATATTATGCTCAAGCTAATGGACAAGCTGAAGCTCCTAATCAGATTTTGATCAAGATTATTAAGAAGAAAGTTAAAGATCATCCAAAGAAGTGACATTTAATACTCAGTGAGACCTTATGGTCCTATAGGATGGCATGTCATGGTGCAACTAAGTGTTCGCTGTACGAATTGGTTTATGGTCATGAAGCTGTATTGCCTTGGGAAATTAATATAGGATCCAGGAGGGTTTCGCAGTAGGATAATTTGAAGGCCGATGAATATAAACATCTCATGATGGATAATCTTGATGATTTAAACTTTCATCGGCTAAAAGCTTTAGAAAACATCAGGGCTCAGAAGCTTAGGATGGCTAAATAATATGATCAAAAAGTGAGGGAAAAGAAGTTTAACGAAGGGGACTTGGTTTGGAAAGTCATTTTGCCTATTGGAACTAGGGATAGCAAATATGGTAAATGGTCGCCAAATTGGGAAGGGCCCTATCGGATTACTAGATGTGCTCCTGGCAATGCTTATTTGTACGAGACCCGAGAGGGCGTCGAATACTTCAGGGCAGTCAATGGAAAATATTTTAAGAAGTATTACCCCAGTATCTGGGTGGATCAGTTATAGCTGGTTGATATGGTCGATGACTAATGTATCAAAATTGTCCAATTGATAGCCGATACTGATGTATCGCCTTCAGAGAAAAAAAATAGCCGATGCAATCAGAGCATCGCCTTCAATCCAAAAATATGAGATCAAGAATTATTGAAATTAAGAGACCTCGATGGATCTTATCACAAAGCAGAAACTTCATTATATTCGAGGGAAAAAGTTTATTTACAAAGACTTGGTCCTGATGAACTACTCAAAAACCTTGTCTACTATGATTACAGAGGGGGTGGATTCTGCTATTTCCCCGGCCGCGCCATCAACACCATCGAAATGTACTTCCATGGCGTGACTTATTTCTGGAGTGACCTCGAGGCCGCCCAGGTCTTGGCCAGTGTAGGCCTCGGCAGCCCCGAGGGCCATGGCGGCGCCATGACGGACGTCGTGGAGGGCGACCTCATGTACCCTTACGAGGATGTTGGTCATCCTCTCCGCGATGCTGTCCCCGGCAGCGTTCACGGAGTTGGCCACTGCGGATACATGGGTGTATGCCGGGTCTCTGAGTGATGAGTGATTGTCAACTGGGATGATGCGCATGTTCTTTGGCTTGTGTTGTGCAGGTGTCGAGCACGGATGCAGTGATCAAATGCGAGGTGAAGGTCAAGTAGAGACGTGCTGTGCCGATGGACCGGGAGTGGTGAAGGGCAGACGTGAGGCTTGGACTGAGGGACCAGAGGTCCGAGGATCAGCTGTGGTGGCTGGCAGCCTGTGACGATGACAAGTGAAGAAGTGCGGTCATGTGTTGCCTGAGTCGTGGGCTCAGGGACACGTGTCGGTGGACGGGGTGCACGAGAGGTGCGTCCCCTCTACGACGTCGGTTTGGTGGTAGAGCCAGGGAAAAACCATTGGATGGACGGTTTCCAGGTTTGGGCCTCAAAACCTAGGCGTGGACGGTTTCCGAGTTTGGCCACAAAACTCGGGCTGAGGACGGTTTCCAGGTTTGGGCCTCAAAACCTGGGCTCTGAGGGTTTGCTGAGTTTGGCCTCAAAACTCAGACACTGGTGGGCTGGTTTCCCGGTTTGGGCCTCAAAACCGGGGGTTGGCTGAAAAGGCTGGTTTCCCGGTTTGGGCCACAAAACCGGGGGTGCAGAGCGAGGGCGGCACGTGGCGGCGATCTGGAGGTTGCGTCGAGGCAACGCTTCGAGTCGAGCGGGCGTGGCCGTCGGATACACCTACCACCGAGTTGGTCCAGAATAACCCTAGGGTTTAGCTGGTTCGCTCTGTAATTAGAATAGAGAGGGGTAGAGTAGGAATTAGACTTAGGTTAGAATTAGGATAAGTAGTAGGGAGACACCCTCCTCCTGATAATCTCAGTCATTTGCTCTTTCGCACTTAGGGTTTCCTGCTCTCCCATCCTCTGCTGTAGCTAGCTGAGATCCGCAGAGAGACTTGCCTCTGTGTACTGTTGATTTGAGGAAGTGAGGCTGTATCCTCACCTTTGCAGTGCAGATCGATGACTCGATTCGTGTTTTGATTCGTGTTCTTCGCGTTCTTCGTTTCTTCACAATTTTCCCATCACTCGATCTCCCTCTCTAGTGCGTCTTTGCGAAATCCGTTTGAATCACTTTGTTCGTATCATTGAGGAGGTCATTTCGACCAAAGGAATTCATCTAACTCCTCATGATCGAATAGATCGGGACGATTTCGTTTTCGTGGTGCTTTTTCCGTTCATCCATCTTCCCTTTTGATTTCCCGGTGATTTGGTTGATTTGAGCGGATGATTTCTTGGGGATAGTCTCCTAACTACCCCGTGATCATCTTCTCCAAGTTTGGGAACTTGGGATTGTGATTTGATTCGGATTTGAGAGGATTTGGGAGAAAGGCGATCAAAGTCGCCCTCCTTGTTCATCCGCGGACAGTCTGCCACTGGACCCGTGGACTGTCCGGGGGTCAGGCTCCGACCGAGCAGTGGTCGCGTGGCCTTGACTGTTTTTGCCTCGGGTGACCGGCGGACAGTCCGCCGTAGTCAGGCGCGGACAGTCCGGGACCGAGCAGGGGGACTTCAGCAGCTGTGTGTTTTTGCACTTTTGACCGGCGGACAGTCCGCCACCAGAGCGCGGACAGTCCGACCTTGGGCGGACAGTCCGGGACTCCAGGTCCGGACAGTCCGGGATCCTGCTGAGTTCTCCGGTTTAGTGCGTTTGCTCTCCCGGCTTGTTCGATTGGTTTCCGGACTTCTCGTTTGACCCTAGAGTTGACCAAGGAACCTCTCTAGGTATCTTTGCTACTTGTTAGCATTGGTATTTAGGGACTTCTCGACGTAGCCATCTATCTACGTTCGGGACTTGGTTTTTGGGGTTGTGTTCGAGCCGGAACTTTTGGAGTTTGGTTTGCTTCTTCTTGGTGGTGCTCCGCTGTGATCTTAGGGATCATCCACCCTCTTCCAAGGGTCGTGAGCATCACGGTTTCGGTCGCCGTCTCTTGGGGTTGATTTTGGGACATTTGGCCAAAGTTTCTGAGAAGAATTTTTGAGCTCCCATTCACCCCCCCCCCCTCTGGTCGCCTTGCTAGTGCTTTCTCGGTCCTTCAGCCACCTCATTCCCCGCCTCCTGAAGGGCTTCCAGGTGCACGGTCAGGTCTGCAGAGTAAACAGAGTGAATCGGGAATGAGCAAGAGAAATCTAATCAAGTGAAAATTCTTCAGAAGAAGAGAAATACCGGCGACGCGCGCATCAGATTCTGCGCACTGCTGAATCGCCCGAGAGGCCCTCGCCTCTGCCTCCTCCAACGCCTTCTGGAGCTGGGCGATGTGGTCCTCGAGGAGGCAGTTCCTGATGGTGGCCTCCGAGTGAAGGTTCCGCATTTCCGTCATTTGACGGTAATGACAGGTGGCCATCGACTCAGAGCTGCTGGAGGAAGGGTTCTCGGAGACCGACTCCATGTTGTGGGGAGGTACCACGGTGGTCGTAGCGTTGGAGGGACCTTCATCGATCCTAGTTGAAAGCAGAGGGGGAAAATCAAGTCGGACCTTAAAAATGATGAGAACTGGGGTCGATTAGGCATAAAGAAGAAACATACCTAATGTGGCGCTGAGGGTGGTAGTGAGAGTTCACTTCCTCCTCCGCGGGATACTTCCCACAGTTGTTGTCTGCCATTGGAAGAGGAGGAGATGATTTTTTTGGAAGACGAAGCTTTGGAAAGAAGGAGGGTTTTTGGACGGAAGGCAAAAGTAAGCAAAAAGATGTGCTCCGAATGTGACGGAAGATAGAGACGAAGGGAAATTTATATTGAAAGATTGAATCTAAGGAAGAGAAAAGATGTCGCTTCGTAAAATGTGTGCAGAGCACTCGAGTGAAATGTTAAATCACGACACATTTTTCAAGAGAAGAGCAGCCGTCTCGCATTAATCGTCAAGATACCGTTCGGATTGTTTGCGGTATCAAAGGAGGAGAAGAGGAAAAGGACTCGGCTGATCGGCTAAGAAATAAGGTTAGTCGATCAGACCTTAAGGAAAAGAGAATAACATTTTTGGAATAAAATAAATTTCATCCCAAAATTGGGGGGCATGTGTTTACACCAGATTTTGGACCAAAGAGATTAATATTTTGTAAACATAAACGGCCGGTTTATTAAGGAAAAGGATCGGCCTGAAAATACAAAAGCTCGTATGAGTCGAAGATGACCCGGAAGCTTCATGCGGACTAGCAAGACGGACTTCAAAGACGTGTCGAAATCGACCAAGGAGTTCAAGTTCAGGTCATATTTTATTTTCCCTTTTTTGTAATCTACTCGTATTAGGGAAGGAGTCAACCGGGTTATAAATAGCCAGAAACCCGAATTTTGTATACACAGACAATCTATCAAACACAACCGACCCTCGGCCAAAACCCTAGGAGTAGGAGTAACGTAGATCTCGGCGAGATCTTCAATCAGGCAGGGCTGCATCGGCATCGACCGACCTCTGGTTTGCTTGTAAGTTTCACCTATGGCTTGTGTCATCGTGTAATAAGGCTGCATTGGCATCGACCAAACTCTTGTTAAGCTATGACATGGCTAGTTATCGGTCTAAGCTCCTCTTTCGTGAGACTGTCTTGACTCTGATCAATCTCTTACTTTGGTCGATCTTGACTAGTTATCGGCTCTATTAGTTTGGCAAATTAATAGATTCATTAAGTTATCGATGTTGTTTTATGATTTAATTCATTTATTTACGTTTTAAACAACATCTTGCCCAATCAAGATTAACAAAATAGCCTACGCCTAAGGGATGCTTAGCATCGGCTGTTCTGAGGTTTACACGCTCATAATAGAAGAAATAGCCGATACAAGCTTCTCATCGGCTATCTTGCCAGTCTTGGCTGTTACATGTTGTGCGTTCGAGATATCCGATAAAACCGTGATCTGATTTAAAAGCAGATAAGATTTGGTCTAACATATCTATTACGGATGTATTTCTGAACCTCACTGATATATATGATAGATTAAGTCTGTCTATCTTAGATTAAATCATGTTTTCGTCGGGTAGATCTTGTTCGTGTCTCATGGACCCTGTATCGGCTGAAATAGCCGATCTAGTTATGCTTTCTTCATAATATGTTCTTTTAAGTGGTTTGGAATCAACAGATCTACTTTATGTACGAGACGTGATCTAGCTTGATCATCATCAAGGTTGTATGGAGACACCCCACTGTTGGTGTTTAAGTTATTTTATCGATCTATTTGTTATTATGGCTGCATGGAGACACCCCACTGCTAATAAATAGAACTGCTTGTGCATTTAGTCGATACGTTAGTTTCATGTCGTTTGAACGTACATATAGATCTTTATCTTTTAAGCTTATCGGTTGTCTGCTTATCAAAAATGTTCATCTTACATATATCATAGCCGTCATGCTTTACATCTTATTCAGTACCTTACATGCAATCTCATGGGAGTTGACTTTGTAGTCAATATCCTAAAAATAAATGGCTATATCAGAGCCGTATAATTTGGAACTGTCTGGCACCAAACCGGCAGGTTCCACGATTTAATGGTTTTCTTCTTTTCCTTGTCAATTACAGGTCAAATTGACTGGCACACCCTAGGTCGATTTTGCTGAGAATCAGCTCCACCGCTTATTGAAGGTCTAGGAGGTCAGGATCTGCTCCGTACTCCTCTGAGGACCGTGCGCCCGAGTGTGTTGGCACTGACCGACAGAGATTTTGTGTCACCATACCCCCTCAAGCTCCCGAGAACGTGCATGGGTATCCTCCAGCCGCGCCTCCAGGCCAGCGAACTGGCCCTCGACGCGCTTCACCTCCGCTCGGAGTCGCTCGTTCTCCTTGGCCAGCGGTGCCATCCTATCAAGGGCAAGCTTACGCTCCTCCCCGACCTTCAACAGGTACTGCAGGCAAGAGTCGACCAGAAGATAAGAACCGTTCAGGAATAAGCACAATGGGCGATCGCGCTCTCCAGGAATCTCTCCAACACCTTTGACGCATCTCCAAGGAGGGCGTCTGTCGCCGCACTCGCCGCCTCGTCATCGACCTCGACAACCATGTCACCTTCAATGCGGAAGCGATGGACAGGCCACTTTCTCGACCCGTCCTCCGGACGCTCGACCTCTTCAATCCCTGGCGAGGAAGGCTCCTGCGCCTTCCTCTTCTCCTCCCGGAGGCGACGGCCCAAGGACCCGACCGTCGGTGCAACGGTTGGCTCCGCTGCATGGCCTCCCCTAGAACCGGCCCCAAGCATCGGGGACTCCGGCTGCTCTGCCTCTCGAGGCTCGGGGACTGCGAACGCCTTGGCCTCTACCGTCGCCTTTGACGTCGCCCCTGGTGCGGCTGACTTCGCCGACCCGCCGGCCTCAGCATCTACCGGAGGGCTCGTCTCCCTCCGACTACCGCCCTGGGTGTCCGGCACCTCCTCGGCATCTGCCGACCTGTGCAGGACATAAACACGTCTCGACACACCCATCCGACCAGAGTCAAGCTACAATATGAGTGGGAGATACTTACAGGCCCGACACCTTCTTCTCCCGCGAGAAGAGCCGAGAACGCAGACGCGCCCCACCTCTCGCGGACTCCTCTTGTGGCCTTGGCGCACCCGCTGCCCCGCTAGATGACACCTGGGGCTCCGCCTCCCGCTCCGACCACCGCGGCTTCGGTGCCTGCGCCGCCTTCGGCTCCGACTTTGCCTTCGTCGCCCTGCCACTGCGCCCCGCCGAGGATGCTTGCCCGAACTAGGCACTCAGTGGGACTCCGTCATCGCTGTCAGACCCATCATCTGACCAGTCGATCAGTACACGGTGCCTTTTCGCCGCCTCCTCGTCGATGGTGAAGGTGCCCCCGGTCTCCAGTGACACCTTCTTCTTCCTCTTCACACGGGCGGCCTGACGTTTCCCCTTCGGGTCATCACGCGCCCGCCGCCTGCTCGACCAGGGCTCGGGGACTCGGCTCCCTCCTCCCCGCTGGTCTCGATCTCCTCCTCGTCGACCTCCGCCTCGTCGACCTCGCCACGACCGCCGCCGACATCCTCCCGCCGCGGGTTGACGCCCTTTGGCCATGCCTTCAACGGGGCCCGCGAAACGAATGCTTCACGGTCCTGCATCGCAATAAAACGACAGTCAGCATTCGCTTACGTATTTCGACGAACACCAACGAGGCGAAGATGCATACCTTCGACGGAGGGTACTCCAGACAGTACGACCTCCTCAAGTACTCCAAATTTTTCCTCTTCTGCAGGTCGAACAAAGCGTCGACCCGCAGGAACACCTCCGACGACTCTAGAGGCTCCGGTGCCTCCCGCGTCCGGTCATCTTCATCCTAAGCGTTGTAATACCCCAAAATACGTTTTGTATGTTAGAAAGCGTAAAATGGCAAATGGTTCAAAGGGTGTTTTAATGAGTGGAAAAAAAAATGAATTTTATACATCACCCGGATGGATGATCGGAGACCATATATGCGTAGAGCTCATCGAGCGTATTCCATTTGACTACTCATACGCACCGTTCAGAGTTCGGATCAAGAACCTGTCACCGTTGGAAGCTTAAAGGACAAAAAACACATGAACAGTACTCGTGTTACTGTAGCATCGCTACAGTAGTGTAGCTACAGTATCACCTCCCTCTTCAGGTCTCCCCTCTCTCAAAACCTAATCCCCTTCATCTATCGAGCCGCCGCCTCTCTCAAGCATAGGAGAAACACAATAGAAGATCGGAGGATGGAGAAGAGAGGGAGAGTTAGGGCTTGATCTTTGTTCGTGGCTCTTATGCCTCCCTCATAAATTGGTAGGTCATCTTCTCCTCTTCTTGTTTTCCCCTTAATCTCATGGCTTCTCTCGCTGTTCTTGATGGTTATGTCACACGCGGAGTACATCAAGTCAACAAGTGGTGTGGCGTCCTGGATCACCGCGAGGGAGAAGGTGAAACGGGAGGGACTTTGTTGTGGATCTTCTTATACTTGATGTTGGGAGTAAGGTTTATCTTTTCCTCGCTGTTTTTGATGTGAACCCATGTTAGGATTTACTGAATTTTGCTGATTAGTGAACACAGTTAGGGTTCTAATCTCGTAATTAAGTTTCGCTGTGTTTTCAGATTGCGCAGCCGCTGTTTATGTGCTGTTTATGGATATTTTTATGTACCTAAAAATCATAGAAAAATCATATTTGAGTAGTAGACTTTAATACCTTTCTTTTGGTTCCAAGATCACCATCATAGCTCTTATAGTTTTAGAATTGTGGTTGTTGCTTGCTGATGCATTTGTGCTGTCAGAATTCTGGACAGTATTAGATGCATTCAGTTTTATTTTATCTTAAGTCTTTAATCTCATGAAATGGTATACATGAAAGTTGTAGATAATTTTATAGGCTTTTCAGATTGTTAAAGATTATAAGTTTTGTATTAGTATATCTCTATTTATGCATGTTTTAGTCAGCTGCTGTTTTTCAGTTGACAGAAAAGTTTAGATACTTTGTTGGCTTGATTTGGGTATGTTATTGTCTTTAAAAACAAAAGGTTATAATATAAGAGTGGTAGATAATGGTGTTCTTAATAATCTGACAAAGTTTCATAATTTTTGGACAGGTAGTTTAGTAGATTTCATTTTCTTTACCAATGGCTATCAGAATTTTGGGCAAATTTCTTTGTCTGAATTCAACTGAAGTTTAGGTATGCTTAAGTTGAGAATAATTATAATGTGTCTTTATGAAAGTTGTAGGTCTTGTTTTGTAGTTTTCAGATATCTATTTATTTGCTACTATTGCTTTGGTATATTTAAAGATGCTTAAATATTAAGAAGCTATGTTGTTGTTAATCAATACATTATGCTTGTTTGTTTCGTTTGCTAGATGGGTTGGAGCGTAGTTGTAGCCTTTACATGTTATTTATATATGCTTGAGTGAATGTATGAATTGTTCTTATTGCTAAACATATTGCAATGCTTTGGATCATGTCTAGTGTCGTTTGCATCATCGTTTTAAGGCAAGTAAACGTAGCGGTGGTTGCTATAGCTTGACTTGTTATTTATTCTACCTACACATTATCATAACATGGATGAAACCAAAATGATATAACTAAATATGAATATACTTATTCATTAAAGAAATGTATATATGATCTCCATTATTGAATCTTATTTGTCTATCATCGGAAGGTAAGTAATAAGCTTTATTCTTGTGAAGATATATGGTATATCTAGTAAGTGTTTGTATATCATCCGAAGGTAAGTGATTTGTTCTGAATTGTGAAGGTATATGACCTATGTGGTAAGTATATTTGAAGTTACATCGTATCATTACATCATATGCATTATTGTTTTGAGCATATGCATCGAGCCAGGTCGGTGAGAAAGTCATGTAACTATTCTGGAGTGCTCTTAAGCCAGGTCGGTGAGAAAGTTATATGACTATTCCGGAGTGCTCTTGTGGATTATGTCGCCACTTGCTGGCCGCGACCGTACCGGTACAACATCGTACATTGCCCGAGGAGGGGTACGATGCAGCTTCATACCTTGTTGGGTATGGAGGCAGTGGACATGCATATGCATTGCATTTGCACTCTTTGAGGTTTATTTATATTGGAGTTTTGGTGGATTGAAGGTGGATATGATGAGTATTGTTTTTTTACGAGGACTATTGTTTTCTTCATATGTCGAGGTGGTTTTTGTATTGTATACAATAATGTCTACTTGTTTATGAAATATTTATTGGATAACTTACATAATGTCATTTACTTTTTTATGAAAATCTCATTGGACAAACAACTTGAGTATTAACTATTGTTTTCTTATGTTGTTATCTTCCATATTAAACCGATGTCTAATTAACTTGTAGTTTAAATGACATGTTCAGGCAGTTTGCTTGCTGAGATTTATTCTCACCCCTCTTATCTTTCCAGGTGCTTGGTTGGATTCTTTGCTTGAAGGGATGGGAGTAGAAGCACATATTCACCGTTCTATTCACTTAATGATAATAATGATACTTTTATCTTGTTGTAATAAACTTAGAATCACCTAGCTTGTTCATCCTTCTTAGTTTAATAAATATGTTTGAGATGGTACCTTTCTCAATCATAGTTTTGTTCTTGTTGTTACTTCCGCGCTTTACTTTGATGATGGTTGTATGTTGCCGAGTTTCACACTCTGGCATGAGGGAAGGGACGTTAGTGACATCTTGGGCTTTTGTGGCGCCTAGGGTGTTACAGGCGTACTCGTATGTCGGGTGCGCCCTCTCTTTGAAGGGCTGGCAACGCCTCTTGATGAAGTTCGTCGCCACCGCCACCCCATCGATCCAGCGCTTATCCAACAGCTTCAGGAGCTCTTCCACCTCCCCCATCGCCGCTGCCCTGGGACGCTCTGACCACGACGGCAGCACCTTCGGCGTAAAGGCCGGGTCACACAGTGGTCTCGGTGCTTCCTGGTGGATGTAGAACCACTTCAGCTTGTACTCCATCGCCTTCGAAGGCAGCGGCATTGCAATGCATTTCTCCGTCATCTCGTCTCTGAGTTGGAGGTACACCGACCCGACGATGTTCGACAACCCGGTGTCGTTGATCTTCAGTCGGAAGAAGTGGCGGAAGAGGTCGAAGTGGGGCTCGATGCCTAGAAAAGCCTCGCAGAGGTGGATGAAGACCGCAATGTGCAACATGGTGTTTGGCGTCAAGTTGCACAGTGTGACCTGGTAATACTCCAGCAACCCGTGGAGGAAGGGATGGATGGGAATGCCGAGGCCGCACCTGAAGAACGCCTCGAAGACGACGAGCTCCGTGGTGTTCGGCGTCGGGAAGTCCTCCAGATACGCCTCCCTCCATCCACCAGTCACCTGGTCCGGGAGCAAACCAGCGACGACGAGATCCTCTAGGCTTCCTTTCTGAAGAACACTCCGGGTCCACCCGCGTGCCCAGCTCGGCACCTCCACCAGGTCGTCGGACTTCGCCTTCGCCGCCTTCTTCCCCTTCGTCGTCGCTCCACGGGAACGCCTTCTGCTGGCCATCTCCTGCTTCGCCGTTTGGATCTAGATTTCAGATCTGGGGCTACAGGAACTCACCGCTTGGACTCACTCGTGCGCGCGAAGGAAGCGGAGCAGATGAAGGCTATGAGGCAAGAGCAAATGAGAGAGTGGGGAATCGCCGCCGTCAAGACCGCCTATTTATACGCCCGGGCCCGACCCCTCATCTCCAGGGTTTCTGGGAGCCCGTGCCCATTTCCCCCATGACCGCCACGTCACCTTCGAGAACCGGACGCGCGCACGCCTCCTGCGCTCCCCTTAATGGGCCGCTAGGCCATGGTTTGCACAAACGGTCTGCTCGTTCGCCTTCTGTGTCCTTCAATTTTATTTAATCTATCTCGTTTTGATTAATGCCTGCACTAAATCACAGGGCCGACTCCGCAGGCTAGTTATGCAAAACATTTCAAGTGAAGGGTAAATTCTACAGTTACTAGTCAGAGCTACAATCACACCCGGGGACTGCAGATCTTCGACTTCATTCTCGGGGACTTCGCTCTTATTTTTAATATCTGCACTAATACATCTTCTTTGACCCTTCTACAAAGAATCATGTTGCTTCTTACAGCAGGCTCGGGGACTACGTGTACACACGTCATTTTTTCTTTCGTAAAATGACTCTGTTTTGATGCAGGAATTTTACAAGATTGGCACCACGTGCCTACTGCACCTACTCCCAAGCTCGGGGACTAAGTGGATACACTTCACCTATTGGTGAATGTATTTTTCTTTTCTTTTTGCAGCTTGATTCGGATCAGCATGGACTTCTACTGTGGCATTGTTGGCCCCTACGGTCCGGTCGGAACCTAAGTGGATACACTTCACCAGAAGAAAGACCTTCAAATTTTTTCTTGCAACACCTTGCATCTTTCTTGCAGGACGACGTTGAACACTTCACACGGCTGCACTTCGGCTAGAACGACGACATCAATAGCCAGTCTGACCTGGTCGGAAGTCTATTCCATGTGCATCTGCGACCAGGCGACCTGGTCGGAAGACGTCTTCACCAACACGCGACCAGATCCGACCTGCTCGGAAGACTTCGCAACGCCCCGCACAACGGATGCAAAGTGCTCGGGGACTAGCTATGGGGATATTACACCCGTATACCCCCATGGCACTACTTGGGTTGTTCTGTGAATACGGCCCAACCAGAAGGCCTTGCGGCTCGCGACCAGGATGTCGCAGCCGCCAAGGACTCTCCTGATGACTTGCTCGACAAGAAAGATCCAAATAGATAGATCCGGATTCCTCACCAAAAGGGCAAAGGAACCGATTGTAATCTGTTAGGATTCGGCAAGTTGTAACCCTGCTCTCCGGCTATATAAGGCGAGCAGGGATCCCCTCCAAACTCACGTCATATTCCAATCCAGCAATACAACCAACCACCAGAACACAGGACGTAGGGTATTACGGCGACTTGCCGGCCCGAACCTGTCTAAATCGTCGCCTCTCGTCCCTGCGTTTACGCTTGTGTAGACGTCTCGCACGCCTCCACCACTTAATCTACTACCTTGGGCATACCCCTCGGTAGACTGCCGACCATATTTCGTCAACAGATTCCTCAAGGGTATGCTGCGTCGCAGAGGTATAGTTGTGGGCCGGCCTAGTACAGATCGGTACTTGGGCCGGTTTGCACGCTGAGATATGAGGGGCACTTGTAGGCTTTGCCACGATTTGGGTTTTTCAGGGTGCAGGTTTTGGGGTACCCCTTTTCATACCATCGACAGTTTATTAATTGATCTCAACTAACTCGGCTTTACCATTCCCTTTTATAGCACACTGTTCATAATATTTTTCCTCTTACATTTATGCCTCTATATAGTACAAGGATATTCTCGGAATATTCTTCTACTCAAGCCTAACCCTACGGGGTAATTGGTCTTCTTCCTCATACTCCAATGACCCCGCCCGTTGGGCCTCAGGCCGCTCCTGTTGGAGGCCCATTCTCCTTTGAATGTCCATCATGGCCCATGGAACGTTGCCAGACCGTCTTGTTCTTTTGCTCTTATCAACCCTACTTCAGTTTATTCTCTCTCATAGAACATTATTGAAACAACCAAAATCAGCCATACAAATGACTAACCAAACAACACCTATAGTTCCAATTCGACGGAGGTCTATTCCGGATTCGCTTTCCTTTCAAGTATCTAGGCCTTTGCCATCCCTTGACAACCAGCGTCAGTGTGACACCTCTACCTTCGGCTTATCATTTCCTTATGGGCCTCTGGCGTCTGGAGGGCCTAACCTCCGCCTTGCATCAGACCTCCATCTCCTGGAGGGCCTCCGCCTTTCCGAGGACCTTTGCTCTCAGTTTCGGAGGACCTTTGCTCTCAGTTTGACCTCCGAGCGAAGGAAAGCAGAAGGTTTCTGAAAGTTCACCACCACACAATGGACACTGTTAGATAATTCCTTCACGACATGTTTTATCATACTCTTGCTATAGTTGATGGTGAGCCCTGTTGCATCCGCGAATAGATCAAGGGTTACTTTTAGTTGTCTCCTCCATGTGAATGGTCACCAGTTTATCCTACTCTTGCTGTAGTTGATGGTGAGCTCTGCTGCATCCGCGAATAGATCAAGGGTTACTTTTAACCAGAATTTGGTCATGAAAGATGAAATTGGTAACCCAAAAAATGGCCACAAATTTGGCAGCCAGCAATACAGATGAAAACCATTAGCTTGAGATTCAAGACAGCTAGTGAAAACATTAGGAGCTAATGGCTCAATTGCCACTCCTATTTGCACAAATTTGCTACTAAAGAACAACTATAGTATAGTAAGCAGTGCGCCTCATTCCGCAATATCGCTAAACTGTTGATACCAGAAGTTGTTTTTTGCTTCCTTTGAAATGACGCCTCAATGTTTGAAAAAGGAAATACAGCGGAAGATACACAAAATTACAATTTGGTGGAATGAAACTTGATTTTTGAAGACCACGTAGATCTCAGTTTGCTTTCCTATTCACTTTGAGGTAGGGCAGTGCACCCGTCACATTGTCGTAGTCACTCTTGTTGACTTGGACCTGAAAGGAATATAGCAGTGTGCTCTAAGAAAAAAATGGTGTTGTACCAAAAATGTCAAGTTCAGACTGCTAATAAATTGCCACAGTTTCAAGAATACATGAAAAATGACCTGCAACTTTATAGCCAGAGGTTAATGATTTTTTTGTCACAAAAAAGGAGAAATTTTGCTTCACTCCTGGGTGCTAATGCCAACATCAACTCCTAAGTCTGTGTGTGTCAAGCAGCACAGCAGACTATTAGGATGAATGGGTGAAGGATTGGAAAGACTGGACTTCATTTGAAAAAACTACACTTTTTAATATGACCTGATTTCACCTAAGAAAGCAGTTAAGTACACACTAACTAAAGTGTAGACTACTGGGAAATCAGGATTCATAAGAATATATCACCAAATTCTAGAGCAGCACAAGTCCTAAAACCATTACATTCTTGATGCATTCGAACGTTATTATCAGAATGCATAACTGGGAGAACAGGATGTCTAATTCATGGGCATTACTCCCTGAATATATTAGCTGATTGACAATAATGGAATAAAGTTAGAAGTATTCATAGGTTGGTATACGGTTAACACCCACCACATCCCACCCCACCCACTTTTTTCTCAAAATATGGCATGCCTATTTCCTTACTTTTTAAAAAAAACAGTGATAGTTTTATGTGTACAAGTAAAAACAGTTCATTTTCAGAAACAAATGTTATATAAGGACCATGACAATAGTCCATGAAAGCCAAAAGTTTCTCATGCCATCTACTGGCCCACACACATTTGAGGATCGAGAAACAAACAAACCGAGCTTCGTAATGAGTAAGGAGACACCGATATGCCCGGAAAGTAGCAAATGAAGCACCCCAGAGCACATCAGCAAAACAAACTCCCCTGGTTTTGCATTTCGCCTTTCCAATTTCCAGAAATGTTATCACAACAAAAGTATCAAGCAATTAAAATATGAGAGCACATTGTGCTATCGACATCGACATTCCTAATTAGCTCTAATTCACGGAGACACAACAACCGTGTTTTCTATTTGCGGCTAAAAAGTAAAAACGACCTCTGGGACATACTCTCTCCGTCCCTTTTTAATTGTCGTCCGGAAAGCGTGTCTGTGACGAAAACACGGATTTCTAGAGACAGTTATCTAGGGACAGAGTGAGTAATAAGCAACTAAACAAAATTTGAGCTGCACTAGACTAGAGTGGAGGAACAGAAGAATACCATCTTGGAGAGCCTCTTCTTGCGCTTGGTGTTCTTCTTGGCGAGCAAGTGCTGCTTCCCGGCGCACCGCCGCACGATCTTGCCCCTCCCCGTCACCCGGAACCGCTTCGCCGACGCCTTGACGTTGACGACACACATAAGCCGGGAACGAGACACGAATCAGCGAAAGGCACCGAAGAACCCAATGACGCGCAGAGACCAAGGACCGGGAAAGCAGGAAAAGACCTTGTGCGTCTTCATCTTGTACCCCTTCTTCCCCGCCGCGACGACCTCGAGCGAGGTGGAGGTGGCCGGCCTGCGCTGGAGCGGCGACGCGACGGAGGCCGCAGTGGCGGCCAGCGGCGCGCCGAAGAAGGATTTGGCCGGGAACGCGAGGCTGGCTGCGTGGGGCTTCCTGGCTCCGGCACCGGCGGACACCGCGAGGGGCGCGGGGCGCGCGAGGGAGAGGGACAGCGCCATGGCTTCTCTGTGCTGTGCCCCCGCTTCCGCTTCGGTCTGCGGATTTGGAATTGGATAGGCTGCGGATGGCCAAGACAGATAGCCGCAGCAGCGAGCGAGAGGTGGAGCATTGCGTCGCATGGGCCGTTTGTAGCGACGACCGCCCACCAAACATGAAGCGGGCTTTGGAGCCAGTGGCCGAGCCCGCGGCCCGAGCAGAGAAGCGCCGCCCTCGAGACTGGCCCATTTTATTTCGACCAGCCTAATAAACGGCGTATCGAATAAGAGCCTTTTACTTCCATGCCATTAAAAAAGATGGTGTAATCGTTCATATCCCTTAAAGATGGGTTCTAACGTTCTTGTCCCTATGTCTGAAAAGTTTTCTCTCTCACGTCATTCCGTCCGTTTTAAGCACTAACGGTGTGAAATATGGATGACAAATGACTTCAATGCCTCTAGAAACTTTGTTTCTCATGTGCCACTGACTTCAATACCTCCATAGCCGTATTCCAGTTCTGAATCTGGTAGACTTAAGAGCACCATGGTTTATTTTACTCCGTGCAGAACCCCTGCTGTAGCTGTGATTTACATATATGTAACTATGTAACTAATGAGGAGGACATGATCGACGTCCTGTAATTTTTATTTATTTTTTCCTTACTTCGAAACAATTGTTGGTAGTAGCTAGTAGTGCAATACATACATATATTCGAGGGGCAAAAAAAACTTGTTACAACACGCACAACACATCGAGGACTGTGAGATGCTTTTGCTTACCGGTCCCGGTGGATGGGGGCTCGGCGAGGACGACGAGTGATCCGCCGGTGGTCGCCAGTCGGAGTATATTGGTACGCGGCTACGTGTACAGATGGTCCGTCCAAACTGTTACGTCAATCGGTTCAGTGCCCCCTTTGAAATCGAGCGTTCGATCGAGCACTCGAGCAGTAGGGGCATGCATGCATGCATTCAGCATGGCCACTGGCCCGGCCCGTGCCCCTGACAGCACAGTGCCTGAATGCCTGATCGAGTGGCCACCATGTCATGTGTCCTCCTCTCCCATGCCCCAGCCCCAGCTTGCCCGCCCGCCCGGCCGGCCTGACCATCACCGTGCTTGCGTGGGGCGAGATAGACCCATCATGCATGCATGGACATTTACTACCGCCGTTCACGTTGCCGGTTCCTCCTCATATTTCGTGCGTCTCATCATCCATTGGATGCTCGGAAGGGAAGAAACGGAGGAACAGAGCTGGAGTCTGGAGGCTAGGGGTTGGCTGCCTGCCCAAGGCCTAAGCTAGATGGTTGTTGTGGTTATGCCACGATGGAATCCGCACATGAGCCGGCGGCAAAAGTCAGCCCACCCGCCCGCCATGGCGTGCTCGATCGTTTTTTTAGTCGGTAGACGAGTTTTTTAGTCGCGCGTCGCAGCCTCGCATCGCACACGCACACTAGAGAAAAACTCGATCGGTGTCATGTGAGGTATAGGATTTGAAAGGCGAAGGCCGGCCGAGCCCCAAGGCGCCCGAGGCCCAGCAGCCAGTCTCAAGAGTATTAAAGTCTTTTGGCATCCACCTTTCACACCGTGGTTAATATTTTAGTAACATGCATAACATATCAAAAGTTAAAAAAAAGACGCAATGAGTAAATTTAATATAAATACAATCTTTGTAGATATGAGAGAAGAAAAAAAATAGTTTTACTTGTCACTGGGACATTAAAATTTAGATAACAATGTAATGCTTTGTATATATAGTTGTCAGCTCCCTTGCCATGCGCCGCACAGTTTCCGTGATTAGGGGAATCGATACAGGATTTTTTTCTCCCGTGAGTTTGCAGTGATTATTTTTTGTTATCCTAGATTTTTTTAATTTATTAAGTAATTCAAAAAATATGAAAAATCAATGGTTCAAATTGTTGCCCGCATGACTTTTGCCTTTGCGCTACTGAAACTCACACGCGTCTCGTGAAATTTTTTTTTCTAGTCAGGGCACCCAGCAGCCAGTGGCGCATAAGAAACAAAGTTCTCAGGGGCATTGAAGTCTGTTGTCATCCATATTTAACACCGTTAGTGCTGAAAACGGACGGAATGGCACGAGAGAGAAAACTTTTCGGACTCAGGGACAAGAACGTTAGAACCCATCTTCGAGGGACATGAACGATTACACCATCTTTTTTAATGGCATACAAGTAAAAGGCTCATCGAATAAAGAGGGTGGTGTTCCTAAAAAAATGGCGCAGCGTTGGAGATTTTTTTTAGGCCCGTTTGGATGCTAGGAATTGAATTCATTTTAAGAATCATAATTTAGACATATATTAATTAAGCTAATATGATTATATATTGATTATAATTGTATATTATTGTTGCTTATACGAGAGATACTTCTGTATTACATTTTCATCGTAGGAGAGTGAGTTGAAGAGAATGTTATAAGTTGCAAAGTAGAAATATAGTATGGTGATGTATGGAATCTATTTTCCTCTCTCACCCTATGAATTGGAGTTAGACATATATGTGAACCTTGGAAAGTGGTGGAATGTGAAATTCCAAAACAAATAGGCTAGTTTATTGAGTGAATTCCAATTTCACTAAAATGAAGGGATCCAAACTTTATATATTTTTCATTATTTGTTTTGTCAAACTAAATATACCCGTGAGTTGCTTCAGGGCCATGAATTTTTATTTTGGCTCTGAGGATTTCGCATTGGACACGGATACATAGATCCAGTCTTGTATCAGAACCGAGTAGGTCGTGGTGGGACATCTTAGAGCATCTGCAACAACTCTCTATTCTCACTTGCTATTCTTATAAATTTGGTAAAAGCACAAATATTCTTCTCCAACAACTCCCTAAATGAACTTCCTATGTTTTGCAACTTCCTATTCCTCCATGCCGCACGCGTAAATTTCCGCGCGCGGAGGTGAGGTTGCTATCCCGTGATTTCACCGTGGCGGGCTCCCGCGCGCTATTCCCTACCTCTCCCGCGGCAACGCAGATCGGCCTAGGTGGGCTTAGTTTTTTGATTTTAGCAAGTTGAAATAGCAAATTGTTGGAGAGAGGTCTTTTTTTTTACTTACCAAATGAATTAGCAAGTTGCTAAAACTCATGATATACCAAGTCATTTTTTCCAACTTGTTGAAGATGCTCTTACTTTTGCCAATGCGGGACGTTGGACTTTGTACGTTTCTAGCGATCTGGGTGCAATACAAACAGATACATTTTTGTGAATGTTATAACAACTACTGTCTCCAAAAATCACTTTTACTACCTGTAGAAAGCTCTTCTATGGACTCATGGATTGGCTTCCTCACATCTCCTCGAGTTGAAAGAAGAATAAAGATGTAAATCAGGAGTAAACTTTTGATAAGCGATTTTTTATCCAGTCTTAATGTACAGTTTCATCTCTCGGTTTTTAAGACAAATAAAATCACAGATGAAATAGATCTCTCCCTCGATATACAGTTTCAATGCACGGTTTCATATATTTCGTGGTCCCATGATCCCTCTTTCTCTCTTCTTTTCATCTCTCGAGCTGCGCGCGTTGCATGAGATAAAACACAATGACGTTCTCAATGGGGTTCCACCAAGATTTTACTGTTTTGGAAACAACGTTCAAAAGTTTCATGAGAATGAAACATATTTTTTTTCTCTCCTCCTAGTTTTATGTAAAAAACTGATGTGACACCTTATTTAATGTGCATGTAGTGGCAGAGCCAGGTATCTGGCAAGGCTCGGTGGCTGCCACACCTAAAATCCATATAAAATACAGAATATATGTAGTATACATACATGTTATATGTTGATGGCTTGATGCACACCATGGGCACCGATGGCTGGGTTGATGGGCTTAACGTTGATGGACCAGAAGGAGGCTAATCTGTTCATCAGAATATCTTATTCTTTTATCAATATAATAAATCTATAATAGTCTTATATAATATTTTATATAATTTCAGTAGATCCTTATATCGTTCATTAAACCTCGCCATACCTGAAAATTGCTCCTTATTCGCTACTGTGCATGAAACCTCTCATAAAACTCTTTTGAGATTGGCCTAGTAACAAAAAAAAAAAAAACTCCAAAATTCCAAAAGTTCAGCCGAACCCATGGGCTGTACGTTTTCCTCTCGTCTCCACGCGGCCAATGACGTGGAGTCACGTTTTTTTTTTTTGTCCCGGCCACCTGGGTCTCCCGTATGTACATACTAGTACACGCTACACCATATATACTAGACGACAGCTGCAAAAATGAGAGTGCACGCGTTTTATCACAGAGTCGAAATTAATCCCACAACTACAACTGTATCCCAGCAGTCTCCAGTCCGGCCCGCTGTCCACACGCGCGCCACACCCGCGGTTGCACTGCATGAACGAACGCATGCATCGCGATGCGGAAGCGCGCAGATCGAGACATCGCGCCGCCGGCTGGCACGGCCGCGCGCACGCACGAGAGGGGGGCTCTTCATCATTCCAGTCACAGCAGCGAACTCCGAGTCCGCAACATTTTCTGGCTGCCAGTATAGAGCCAGCCGCCAGCCGGCCGCTCCATCCACCCACGCTCGCCGCCGCCCACTGGATCCATTAGCTAGCCGCGCGCATCTCGTGATCTCGTCCGAGATCCTCCGATCGAGTCGCCGAGGAAGGGAGAGTTTAGTTTCAGAGTTTCTACCTCCTCGGCTCCTCTCGACTCCGGTCCGTCTCTTCTCCTCCGGCAGAAGGACGACGATGCAGGTTGCGTCACCAGCGGCGGCGGCGGCGCACGCGTTGCGGCTGTCTACAGGCAATTAATCGTTCTTATGTTTTTCTTGTGTCGTATTTGTTAATTTCTTTCTTCGATTTTTATTTTATTTTTGTCTTCGATGTCCTGTGTGTTAGATTTGATCGAGAACTGTGTGGTTGATGGTGATCGATAATTGTTTGTGGTGATATGCAGATCATAGCGAAGGACCCAAGAGTAGTAGGGCTTGGTTCGGAGCGAGGAAATTCTCATGGACAGGTAATATATATGTTGTGCGGCTTTTGATCTCCTCAGGTGTATTTGATTTCAGAGTTATCAGATTTACAAAACCAGTTGCAGTTTCGAGCATCTCTTGTACTCTTTCCATTCAAAATCAAGTCGTTTCGACTTTTGATTTAGGCGTATATGCATTGCAAAAACTATGTGTCTAATAAAAAAATAAATTAGTTTATAATTTAAAACGGAGGAAGTACTGGATTAGGTTTATTGTTGTTCTGCAAGAACAAATAGATTAGATTCACTGGTACAAACTATATGAAGCATAGGGTGTTACTTGTGATTTCGTTAAAAAAAACATACATCTACGATACTACACCACACCCTAGTCAGTGGGTGATGAATCCAAGTTCAGGGGAAGGGGTTGCGCTAGCAACCTTAAAGGGAAGTAAGCTGGCCAAGCGGAGCGTCGAGGCTTTTAGGGTTACCATTCACTGTGGAAGGAAGGGGATAACGGTTGTTGGGTCAAGGATGGGCACTGGAGTCATAAGGATAGTTAGGGCAGTAGCAACGCCCGCTAATATGAGTGTTAGCGCCTCAGGAAAAAGTAATAGACTATGTAGATAGAGCAGGACCTAGCTATCAATTTTCCAACCCAAGTGAGTGGCCTCCTCCGCATATGTGGAGGTTCAAACTAACTATGGTATCGCGTTGAGGAAGCCCTTAGTACGGCAGGGAGAGTAGGTTCAGACCTGGCTTTCTGGAGATCGACTGGGACAGGGACGGAAGCAGGCCGGTGGAAGGCAAGGGCGTGCGTTTGCGTCAAACAAAGACGACAAGACAAAGATTAAATATAAATAGTAGCTGTAAGATAAAGATCTAATTATTTTAATTCGTCATTTAAAAATTCTAAAAAATCAAGCATCAAATCTATAGTACTTCTCAAAAGAAAATACTTAGTTAAGCGGAAGCTCCAGCCACCCTAGGACCCCTTAACCATGAAAAAATCCAAATATTTGTCAAAAAAAATTATAGGCAAAATTTGCTACAGGACACTGAAAATAACCTCTCTTTGCTAGCGAACATGTAAAATAAAGCAATTTGCTGACGGATACACTGTTTCTTGACAAATTTGCTGATAGTCATCGTGCTGCAAAAAATATCTTTCACTACGGGAAAATCAATCTTTGCCGAGTGCCTGTGGCTTTGCCGAGTGCCAAATTTCGGGTACTAGACAAAGAGCCTCTTTGCCGAGTGCCGGCCACGTGGCACTCGACAAAGCATGTGGCCCCGAATTGTGCCACGTGGGCGGTTCTTTGCCGAGTGCCACGTGGCTGGCACTCGGCAAAGAGGTGCCTTTGCCGAGTGCCGGCCACGTGGCACTCGGCAAAGAATGTGGCCCCGAACTGTGCCACGTGGGCGGTTCTTTGCCGAGTGCCACGTGGCTGGCACTCGGCAAAGAGGTGCCTTTGCCGAGTGCCGGCCACGTGGCACTCGGCAAAGAGCTCTTTGCCTAGTGTTTTTTTTTCTGACACTCGGCAAAGCCAGTTTTTAAATTACATTTTGAAGCAGTAAATTAATCCAAATGAAAAAGCTTTTAACTACAAAGTTGGTTAACTTATCAAGATTAACAATTTTTGTTTTGGTGATTTTTTCATTTGACAAACTTAAAATAAATTCGTTCACAAATCTTATATATCTCTCCGGTAGTTTATAAAACTACAAGAGTGATATATAATGTTTATGAATAATATTAGAACCACAATGTCGGATGCACAAATAGTCAAACAACCAAAATAAACTTTGTACATCTTGACAAGTTATGAAAGTTTGTAGTTGATAACTTTTTAATTTGAAGTCCTCTAGTTATGCAAAACTGCGTCGAATTTGAAAATTTTAAAATTCAAATTTTTCAAAATACCTCAGATGGAGAAATGACCAAAATGAAAGTTGTAGATCTCGAAAAGTTATGAAACTTTGGTGTTGACAACTTTTTGATTTGAAATCATCTTGTCAACGAAAACTACGTTTCAAATTGTAAAATTTAAAATTCAAATTTTGATAAACGACCTCGGATGGAAAAACTACCAAAATAAAAGTTGTAGATCTTGAAAAGTTAGAAAACTTTATAGTTTACAATTTTTTGATTTGAATTCGTTTAGGGCGTCAAATAAGCAAGTTACACATGATTTAGTATAATATATGGGTAATCGAAACGGAGATGGAACGTATATGAGTGTGTAGTGCAGTGGTAGAGGAGGCTCCGCGCGAACAAGAGGTCGTGAGTTCGAATCCTGCTGACTGCGTGAGAGAAAAATGCGTGAAAAATAGTAGAACTTGCGATTTCGAGGGCGACAAGTGGGCGCTGCCCAGTGGACCCCTCCTCCAATTAAATAAAAATTTTTCCCTATTTTTTCGGGTTTTTTTTATTTTTTTCTTTGCCGAGTGCCAAATATGTCAGCACTCGGCGAAGCCTTCGCCGAGTGCCCGATATTTGGCACTCGGCAAAGAAATCTTTGCCGTTATATTCTTCGCCGAGTGCCCTTCGCCGAGTGCGGCACTCGGCGAAGGCTTCGCCGAGTGCGAAAGGGCCTTCGCCGAGTGCTTCCAGCACTCGGCAAAGCCTCGTTCTGCTGTAGTGTTTACAAAATAGATATAAAATCGTATGTGTCCAAAAAGTATATTATGAAATCTTTTACACTCTACATGATGAGAACTACATGGTAAAATATTTTTTTTGCACTGAAATAACCATTTTACCCCTCTTCATAAATAGACAAAGTTAACCATAGTTAATGTGTTAATATGTTTGTAGGACAATAAAAATCTTTAAAAAATAACAGAATTCGTACGTCACCAAATCTTGACTCTGTTAAAAGTATTAGCTCAAAATAATAAAGTTTATAATAGTATATTTAGCATGATTAAGTTATTTATCTCCTATCAAGCATATATTAAACTTTTTTTTATTTCTAGCTGATATTTTTAGCATAGTAACGATTTGATAACGTATAGAGGGGCAAAATGGTTATTTCAGCACAAAATAATATTTTTACCATGTAGTTCTCATTATATAGAGTGTAGAAGATTTTATAGTATAATTTTTGGGTATTTATATGATTATATATATATATTGTAAATTTTTCTTATTGTGCATAATGTCTATCAGTAAATTTAATAAGAAACGGAGTGTCCACCAGTAAATTGTTTCATTTTGCATGTCCACTAGCAAAGAGAGTTCACTTTCAGTGTTCTATATCTAATTTTACCAAAAAAATTGTTCCACACATAAAACATGCAGATTCCTCATCTCCATGGAGGGTGTTGAGTCGAGCTTCACCGGGTGAACATAAGTGCTCCCAGGAAGAAGTTGTCCCTCTATCATTGTGTTAAAAGGGTGCATATAGAATGCTTTAGGAGTACGACTATTTTGAAAAGTCCAATTCCCTTGGAATCCTAGACTTTTCCCAGGAGGGCAATCCATGGGTACTTAGTTCTTCGTAGAGGACTTACTTCTCTAGGTTATTTGCCTCCTCCTTGCTTCTAAATTAGGCCTTAGAGTAGTATACACATGCTCTTGGCCATCTTAATTCAGGGGTATGAAGGATCCACCAACCATTCTTTCATTAGTGTCAAGAAAACCTCTATGTCTTCTCTTCCCTTGAGAACTTTTTAAGGAACAAGGCCGACTAAAATCTTAAATTTGAGTTTACTCGTAAGTTTATCTTACGATGAATGAGTAAAACAAATAAATTTGATAAAAGAAAAGGATGGTAACATAACTAAATGAGTTTGTTGCATATCATAGAGTACTGAATGAAAATAAAGAATGAAGGAAACATTGTTAGTTTTGGCAAGTAATTTTTTTAAAGGGCAACAAGAGATTTGCTATTTTTATTAGACAATGGAACAAAACCATTCAAGTACAAACAAAGTAAACAAAAACAACAAAGAATCAACTTCAGCTAGGATCACTAGAAAAAAAACAACTTGGGTGGGGGTGTTAATAGGAAGACGTTTGGCAAGTAATTGTGGTGCACTATTCTGACAAAAGTTATGTTAAGAATTACCTACATAATTTTTACTTTGTTCTCATTTGGGGTTTGCAATGAAAAATAATGCTTATATATTACCTATCCAAGATTTATGATCTGACATGCTATACATTTGGCTTGCTTTTATTCTATAAATTGCAGGTCATTTGTGTGTGGGAGCTTCAACTGGCCACTGGCAAAGTCAAGTATCATGTCTTAATATATGGTTTGTTAACATCTTCCTACCTGTTATTGTTTTGATTCTAAATTATTATTTTACTCAAGTTCAGAAATATTTAATGCCACTAGTGCTACAAGAGCCACAGGGGGGCAACGCAGACATTCGTCATCAGTCCTTAAAGTGAGATGTTGGGCAACTGCTCATCACCAACATAATTTTAATGCCCAACGTTTTCAGACAATTGGCATAGAAATTGCAAAGATAATGCAAGCTTTCTACCAGTTTTGCCGACCACACACAATATTTGGAACTGTGAGCTCTAGTATCCAAGACTGAATTGCATGTCACAAGTTTATATGCATATGTATCATGATTTTAACTTTTTCTTTACATCTCTGGACCATTTATCAGATAATAGGCGTTACTTCGGTGTCTCTCCTACCAGTGAGGAGCTTGGATGATTTTACTTTGACAGTTTTATGGGGATTTCTTAAGGTATAATGTTCTTATGAATGCTATACTATGGGTACATACTCCCTCTGTCCCTTATTAACCGTTGTTCTCGCTTTCTAAGAAGTTTGATGTAATCAACTTTGACCAAAATATAGATAAAAATATTAACATTTATGTTACATAATTAATATTTTCAAATAGAACGTTGAATCTAGCTTAATAATAAATTTATTTAGAGATATAAATATTGCTAATACCTTTTAGAAATGTAGTCAAACTTAAAGAAGTTTGACCTACACATAAACCACAACGACTAATAAATAGGAATAGAGGGAGTACATCATATTCTTTTCTTCTTTTTTCTGAAAGTACCAATATACACTATTTCATTTTGGCACTTCTATTCAGGCTTTGGTCGCTGCACTATGTATGAACATTTATGTAGTAGGGCTGAATCAACTATTCGATATAGAGATTGACAAGGTATTTTGTGTTAATTTTAATTATGTTTGTTGTCAATAACACTATTGTGTATATTATTCATAGTTTCTGATAACCTTTTGAAGGTCAATAAGCCAACTCTCCCATTGGCGTCTGGAGAGTTTTCAGTGGCAACTGCAGTATTAATAGTAGTGGCATTCTTGGTCATGGTATGTTCTAAGTTTCACAGAGAGATCTACAAACCATCTATTCTAGTCAACATAAAGTATCTCTTAAGGGTCTTATATCTTTCTCACATTTTCTTTCTCTTCAATTTGTTAGAGCATTAGCATCGGAATAAGATCAAAGTCTGCTCCATTGATGTGTGCTTTAGTTGTTAGCTTCCTTCTTGGAAGTGCATATTCCATTGATGTAAGTAATCTCTGCATTTTTCTGCAAATTCAGGTGGAATTTCAAAAAAAAAAATCATATGACCATATTGCCTTCACATTGAAATGTGAATCTCTCTTCCTACTTTTCAGGCTCCATTACTCCGGTGGAAACAACATGCCTTTCTAGCTGCATTTTGCATAATCTTTGTGAGGGCTATATTGGTTCAATTAGCTTTCTTTGCACACATGCAGGTATCTGATACTGTTCACATATATCCACTGAAATATAAATGCTTTTTGGTTCCATTTGTTTAGTGTCTGATGGTGCTTTCTGCGTAGCAACATGTTCTGAAGAGGCCCTTGGCGCCAACAAGGTCGGTAGTCTTTGCAACATGTTTTATGTGTTGCTTCTCTGCGGTAATAGCGCTATTCAAGGTATGTATTCTTAATGTTAAGACCAAGATTTTTTATATGTATGTATGTTTATTTGATACAAGAATTCAAAAGTTAATTTTTTATTTATGTATGAGACTCTAGGATATTCCTGATGTTGATGGAGATAGATATTTTGGTATTGAATCCATGACTGTACGGTTAGGCCAACAGAGAGTAAGAGCATGCCTATTCAAAAATAAAAGTATAATGTACATAAGCTGTGCAAATTTAATACTAGATTTTAATGCTTCAGGTGTATAGGCTCTGCATTAACATTCTCATGACAGCATACACAACTGCTATTTTGGTAGGAGCATCATCTACAAACCTATATCAGAAGATTATCATTGTGAGTGACATCATTCTTTCTAAAACTTAGATACATATGCATAGTGGTTTTTCTCATTTCACATTTCATCAATCTAAAAACTTATTTAGGTGATTGGTCATGGCTTGCTTGCCTTCGCACTTTGGCAAAGAGCACAACAATTTGAGATTGCAAATAAAGAATGTATCACACCATTTTATATGTTCATTTGGAAGGTTTGTAAGCTTGTGTCTTATAATATTAGTACACCTTCTTTCAATCTTTAAACAAAAACTATATGGACGAGTCGAACTATACTAATGTGCTTATGTCTACTGATTTGCGTCTTTTTATGCAGTTATTCTACGCCGAGTATTTTCTTATACCATTTGTGTAGTAAAGAATCCTACAAGAAACAAAACCCCTGGTATAGACATGTAAAGATCATTGTATGAGGTTTATTGTCAATGATACTCCATCGAAATGGTTTGAATGTTTGTGTCATTTGTACTATGACTAATGACTATATCAAGGCAACAACTGAAGCAAATATGCCATGTGTATTAATCATTTGACTTAGATAAGTGAGTTGTGAGAATATTTCTAATTAGCTACCTAGTTTATGGATATTGATCTCTCTATGAGAAAAATATCTACAAAACTTGGTTTCATACAACTACAAAAATGGCTTAGTAGAAAAGTATCTTGTGTATCAACAACATATGTTGTATCTATAATATTAGCATTTGGCAAAAAAAACCCAACATGTTCGCCAAGAGGAACTAGAAATTATGTGATCAATCAAAAAACATATGCTTTTGGATTAAACAAAAAAGTATACCTAATACAATTAGATGATTAATTAGAAAAAAATAAAAGAACATTGAGTAATACAGGATGCATCCCTCTTAATAGTACGAGATACCTATTAACTCAAGATCAAATGAAAACAAATTTGAACCGGTTGAGTTGATTTCCATCAAAACCAAATACCATCTCTCTGAATCTTCATTGATTGAGGTTACCATCATGTCGACATTGGTTTCCATCTTGAGCACATGACTTGATTCCATTCATGAAATAGAGATAATCCCAAATGCATAAAGTCACTTCCATCAACATATCCAATATAGATTTGATCCTCCACATCACATGACCGTCATAGCTTGATTAGTACCTCAACTAAATGCAAGAGCTTTCTTCTTCACTCTAGCTAGGTTCCTCAGATGCCAAGCTATCGCTTGCCCTTCACCCTTGCTTAGCGCCTCAAAGTCTCTTCTTGCTATCTTCACCATCTCAAGCCATCAAGTCACATCTTGTGACAAATCATTCATTTGTATTTATGTCACATCATCATATGAATCCAGTATTAGATAAGCCTTGCATGAATCATATATGCATTGTTGTCTTGTGTTTAAGCTAGATTAATCATTCAACAATACATCATTTGGGCTTTATACAATATAATCAAATATCTGTGAGATAACCAAATTCTTGTTCAACACTTAGCAAATATGTTATACCTTTAATCGCATTGTCATTCAATCATCCAAATTCACTAAAGGGCTTAGTGCACTTACAAACGCTTATCTGTAGCTTTTCATAAATGACCACTAAATAGATAAATTTAACATGTAAACTTGAACACTAATAATTTAAGGGTCTGTTTCATTTCTTAAAGGTTAGTATGGCGGAACTCCTTCTGCTCCTAATTCTCTGTGGAAGCTAATTCTCTATGAGTAGTGATTCTCTAACTGAAATTGACTTCTTATGATTCTCTAGGATAAATGATAAATTCTATGCATATAGTGATTCCCTAAGTGTACTAAATCAGGAGAAGCTACTTTTTCAGCTTCCAATCTCTAAGTTTATTGTAAAGAATCAATTTACTATAATCAGCAAAGAATCATTTCTTGTTAAAAAATGTATGGCAAAGCTTCTTCTAGATTTAGTTTGAAGGTAGAAGCTGCTCTGGGAGCTTTATCAGACATGGATTTTTGAATGGAGTGATTATGGCGGAGGCGGAGGGTGTGGAGCAGTTCTGATAGCAATTGAAAAGGGAGCAGTGAGAAGTTGTCTAGAGCTGTTTTTTTAGCCTCTGACTTGTATAAATGAAGTAGTGATTCTCGTCAGCTCCCCACGAAAATCTTGTTGCATCTAAAATCTTGTTGCATTTTAGATGTTTGATATGGATCCATAGAATCTGCTCCGAAGAAGCTGGAAGCAGAGCTCTAACAAACTGGCCATAAATGTGATGATTAACAAAATTACTACAAATTCTCCATCTAAATTAAATATTCTTTGAAATTGTCTAGTTATCGGTCGATAGATTTTATTGTGGTCAAATCTGTCATTTTTTATAATTGCGATCCAGAGGCTAGTTGTAGCACAAATCCTAAAGCACATTCTAACTTATAGAAATCTGACATATTTAGTTAAAAAATATGTCGAACAAATAAATAGCAAAATTCATATTGTTTTTATAAATTTAAAATAAATATGACTGTTTAGATCACTATTTTTTTGCAAAGAAAAAAACAAATTATGGAGTTGTTTAAAAGATCTTTTGAGATGGTCTATGCACCAATAAGAAAGCAGACGTTAGAAAATAAGTACCCATGGAAACGAAGGCCTTGCAGTTCGGCATGGCGGCATGAGGACCATAGGGCCGCCGAGGACCAGGATCCCCCCCTCCCACAATGCCGGGGGACTTCTCGGAAGGGGCTGTCGCGTTGCGACCCCCCCCCCCCCCCCCCCCCCCCCCCCCCCTATTTCTTGCCGTCGTCTCACCCCACAACCACTCTTTCGCTCTGAACCAATCCACCTGAGCTGCGCGACGGAGCGAGTCGTCAGAGGCCAGAGCCTCGCTCTCGCTCCTGCATCGTCGTCGTACATTGCATTGCGGACCGACCCAAGACGACCTAGATAGCAGCTAGTGTCAGATCCACCGCGCGCGACCATGGCGGCCGCCTCGTCGGCGTCGCTGGAAGACCTCAAGAACGAGAACGTCGACCTCGTCAGTCCTCCTCCTGCACTCCCTCTCCATCTCCTCGATCTCACTGCCTGCCATAATGCATTTCAGTCGCCGCTGCTAGAGATTCCGCGGATCATGCGTGTTTACTGTCGTGGATTGTGAGTGATCGATCGTGGCATGGCTTAATTTGCGTTTTGCCATCCCGTGGCGTCGTCGGTTTGTTGCAACAGGAGAGCGTCCCGATCCAGGAGGTGTTCGCCGTCCTCAAGTCGTCGCCGCACGGGCTCACCTCCACCGATGGCACCAGCCGGGTCCAGATCTTCGGCCCCAACAAGCTCGAGGAGAAGAAGGTCCGGTCCTGACCGATCGATCAAGAACTCGTCCGTCCGTCGATTTGGAATTGGTCCACGATAGATAGGACTCACGAATTTGATGCGAAATCGATCTGTTGAATCGTTCTGCAGGAGAGTAAGCTGCTCAAGTTCCTGGGGTTCATGTGGAACCCGCTCTCCTGGGTCATGGAGGCCGCCGCCATCATGGCCATCGTCCTCGCCAACGGTGGGGTACGTACGCCGCACGACGGCGGCGACCGATCGACGTGCATTTTTTACGTTATATACGACGAGTAGCGACTACTAGTGAGTGAATGACGACGCGTACGTGTGATCAACTAGTGCGTGCGTGCAGGGGAGACCGCCGGACTGGCAAGACTTCGTCGGGATCATCACGCTGCTCTTCATCAACTCCACGATCAGCTTCATCGAGGAGAACAACGCCGGCAACGCCGCCGCCGCGCTCATGGCCAGCCTCGCCCCCCAGACCAAGGCACGGCCCTGTGATCCGGCGTTTTTTGTTTGTTGTTGATGCATTGCATATACGCGTTCGTTCAGGCAGGCGTTCTGACCGAAACGGCGGTGGATCGATCGGCGGGTGCATTGCATGCGCAGGTGCTGAGGGACGGCAAGTGGTCGGAGCAGGACGCGGCGATCCTGGTGCCAGGCGACATCATCAGCATCAAGCTCGGCGACATCATCCCGGCGGACGCGAGGCTGCTGGACGGCGACCCGCTCAAGATCGACCAGTCGGCGCTCACGGGCGAGTCGCTCCCCGTCAACAAGATGCCCGGCGACAGCATCTACTCCGGCTCCACCTGCAAGCAGGGCGAGATCGAGGCCGTCGTCATCGCCACCGGCGTGCACACCTTCTTCGGCAAGGCCGCACACCTCGTCGACAGCACCAACAACGTCGGCCACTTCCAGAAGGTCGGTCATATACCACCAACACTGACAGCCCCAACTGTGATTACATACACCACCAGTGCGTAATAATCCATGTATATATGGCGGCGCTCCGATCCTCAGCCTCACTGTCGTCGTCGTGCATCAGGTGCTCACCTCGATCGGCAACTTCTGCATCTGCTCCATCGCAGTCGGGATGCTGATCGAGATCATCGTCATGTACCCGGTCCAGCACCGGCAGTACCGCGACGGCATCGACAACCTGCTCGTGCTGCTCATCGGCGGGATCCCCATCGCCATGCCCACCGTGCTGTCGGTGACCATGGCCATCGGGTCGCACCGCCTCTCGCAGCAGGGCGCCATCACCAAGCGCATGACGGCCATCGAGGAGATGGCCGGCATGGACGTGCTCTGCAGCGACAAGACCGGCACGCTCACCCTCAACAAGCTCACCGTCGACAAGAACATGATCGAGGTGCGGCGCATTTATTTGCGTTTCATTCCCTGTTCGTATTCGTCGTGCACGTGATGGATCCAATGTGCATTTGGTTTCAGCCGTTCGTCAAGGACCTGGACAAGGACACCGTCGTCCTGTACGCAGCTCGTGCATCGAGGACTGAGAACCAGGACGCCATCGACGCGTCCATCGTCGGAATGCTCGCCGACCCAAGGGAGGCCCGTGCCGGCATCCAGGAGGTGCACTTCATGCCGTTCAACCCCGTCGACAAGCGCACGGCCATCACCTACATCGACTCCGACGGGTCATGGCACCGCATCAGCAAAGGTGCCCCTGAGCAGGTAGGTGAATTCTGCTGTTTCGATTTCGATTCGATTCAGTGAAAGAGATGTTGACCTGTGCGTGCGTGCCCCTGCCCTTTAGATCATCGACCTGTGCCGGCTCCGGGAGGACCTGTGCCGGCGTGTGCACGCCATCATCGCCAAGTTCGCGGACCGCGGGCTGCGTTCGCTGGCCGTGGCGCGGCAGAGGGTCCCGGAGTGCAACAAGGACGCGCCGGGCACTCCGTGGCAGTTCCTGGCCGTGCTCCCGCTGTTCGACCCGCCGCGGCACGACAGCGCGGAGACGATCCGGCGCGCGCTCAACCTGGGCGTGAACGTGAAGATGATCACGGGCGACCAGCTGGCCATCGGCAAGGAGACGGGGCGGCGGTTGGGCATGGGCACCAACATGTACCCGTCCAGCTCCCTCCTCAAGGACGGCGACACGGGCGGGCTCCCCGTGGACGAGCTGATCGAGAAGGCGGACGGGTTCGCGGGCGTGTTCCCGGAGCACAAGTACGAGATCGTGCGGCGGCTGCAGGAGCGCAAGCACATCTGCGGGATGACGGGCGACGGCGTGAACGACGCGCCGGCGCTCAAGAAGGCGGACATCGGGATCGCGGTGGCGGACGCGACGGACGCGGCGCGGGGCGCGTCCGACATCGTGCTCACGGAGCCCGGCCTCAGCGTCATCATCAGCGCCGTGCTCACCAGCCGCGCCATCTTCCAGCGGATGAAGAACTACACCATCTACGCCGTCTCCATCACCATCCGCGTGGTGCTGGGCTTCCTGCTCCTCGCGCTCATCTGGCGCTTCGACTTCGCGCCCTTCATGGTGCTCATCATCGCCGTGCTCAACGACGGCACCATCATGACCATCTCCAAGGACCGCGTGAAGCCGTCACCGGTGCCCGACGCCTGGCGCCTCCAGGAGATCTTCGCCACCGGCGTCGTCCTCGGCACCTACCAGGCCCTCGCCACCGTCCTCTTCTTCTGGGCCGTACGCGACACCAACTTCTTCACGGTCAGGGCAGTCTCAGTCATGGCTTCTGTTCATTCTGACGATCGATATGCCCCTCCGTCCTCAATCCTGAGTCCTGACAGCTGACATGGTTGCAAATGCAAATGCAAATCCAAATCCAATGCAGAATACTTTCGGGGTGCACCACATCGGCGACAGCACGGAGGAGCTGATGGCGGCGGTGTACCTGCAGGTGAGCATCATCAGCCAGGCGCTCATCTTCGTGACCCGCGCCCGGAGCTGGTTCTTCGTGGAGCGGCCGGGCCTGCTCCTAGTGGCCGCCTTCCTGGCGGCGCAGCTGGTGGCGACGCTCATCGCCGTGTACGCGCACTGGCCGTTCGCCAAGATGAAGGGCATCGGCTGGGGCTGGGGCGCCGTCATCTGGCTCTTCACCATCGTCACCTTCTTCCCGCTGGACGTGTTCAAGTTCGCCATCCGCTACTTCCTCAGCGGCAAGCACTGGAACAACGTCTTCGACAACAAGACGGCCTTCGCCAACGAGCTCGACTACGGCAAGAGCAAGCGCGAGGCGCAGTGGGCCATCGCGCAGCGCTCGCAGCACGGCCTGCAGCAGCCCGAGACGTCGGGCCTCTTCAACACCCACAACAGCAACGACTTCATTGAGCTCTCCGAGATCGCCGAGCAGGCCAAGCGCCGAGCGGAGATCGCCAGGTGTGTGTGTATATATATATATACATGTCGGCGAAATTTCCAGTTTAATTTGCCGCCATGAACTAAGAACTGACGATACTGCACGCAGGCTAAGGGAGCTGCACACGCTGAAAGGGCACGTGGAGTCGGTGGTGAAGCTCAAGGGGCTGGACATCGACACCATCCAACATAACTACACCGTGTGATCGGTCAGCATAGCTGCAGTTCATGTGATCATGTCATCATCGATTTGGAGGAGGAACTTTTTGTTTTTTTTTTCGAAGTGGGAGGAGGAACTGTAGGATTCAGTTTTACTCGTTTTCTTTTATGTTATTACAGCCTAATGGAGTCAGGAGATATCTAGGTTATTCTAGGGTGAGATAAATAACTTGGAGAAACCGTAGAATTTGATCGAAGGATATGTTTTGTTTGTTTCAGAGCTGAATAATTCGAAGGCGCGTTACTGCTAAAGCATCACTACTGTCGTTGAATACTATTATGGTGATGATGTATGTTAGTTTTCCTCGATCTCTCTGGTCATTTATCTCTCTGGTGAGATAAATGAAGGCTTGTTTAGGCAGCTGTAGTATTTTCTCTTAAGCAACTCCAGTAGTTTGGCAAATTAGAGTTGGCAAATCTTATGATTTGGCAAGTGAATAAAACATATGGCAAGTGAATAAATTGTGTCTCTCCAATGGTTTGGCATTTGAGCTTGGCAAATATAAAAAAATGGCCCACCTGAACAACCGATCACCAACGACAAAAAAAAAATCGCTGCATGGGAGGGCATCGTGGATTCACGGTCGCCGATCACCAACGACCAAAAAAAAATCGCTGGGTGGGAGGGCGATCGTGGATTCACGGTCGCGTAGAAGGGGTGTCGCGGTCGCGGCTCTTCTTTCACCGCCGCCGCACCTTTTCGTCCGCCGCCGCCCCAACAGCTCTTCGTCCTCCACCGCAACAGGTCATCAACTTCGATCTCGTCCAAGGTACTAGGCGCCCAACATCATGTCTAGGAAGAGATCTGTTTCTCGCAGACAATTGGATGATTCATCATCCGATGATGATGATGATGTTGACATGGTTGCGGCTGGTGCGATTGTGGACACGTATGCCAATAAAAAAAAACCTGGTGGCTCTGTCCGAGGTCGTAGAATGCTTTTCCGTGATAGAGAAGGCGGCCATGACAGGATGTTTCAGGATTACTTGGCGGTGAATCCAACATATGGCCCTGAAATATTTCGTCGAAGGTTGTTCTTTCACTTCGTACTGTCTAGTTGTCTGTTCATATATTATTTGAGTTCTAAAAATTTGGTTTTGTTTTGCGTAGGTACAGGATGTCTAGGGACCTTTTTTTACGCATAATGAACGCTGTTGAAGCACATGATAATTACTTTAAACGTAAAAGAAATGCGGCTAATGTTCTTGGATTGAGTTGCTTTCAGAAAGTCACTGCTGCAATGCGTATGCTAAGTTATGGGCTTCCCGCTGATGCGACGGATGAGTATGTTCGCATAGGCGAAAGTACTGCTCTTGAGAGCCTGAGGAGGTTTGTGACTTGGACAACAATATCTTAGATATCCCAATGAGGCAGACACGGCCCGCTTACTTGCAATTGGTGCAGAAAAAGGCTTTCAAGGGATGTTAGGGTAAATTGATTGTATGCATTGGGCGTGGAAGAACTGTCCATATGAGAAACAGGGTCAGTACAAGGGACATGTGGAGAAGCCCACTATCATTTTGGAGGCTGTTGCCTCGAACGACCTTTGGATATGGCATGCCTTCTTTGGAATGCCCGGCTCTCACAATGACATCAATGTTCTTCATAGGTCTCCTTTATTTGATTACTTGGCAGAAGGTAGAGCTCCAGAAGTTAACTTTTTAGTTAATGGTCATGACTACACAATGAGCTACTATCTTGCTGATGGCATATATCCGACATGGGCTACTCTAGTAAAGTCGATCAATATGCCTATGGGGAACAAGAAGCAATATTTTGCCAGAGCGCAAGAAGCAGCGAGGAAGATGGTCGAGAGAGCTTTTGGAGTTCTTCAATCTAGGTTTGCCATTGTTCGAGGGTCAGCTCGCATTTGGGACACAGAAACATTGTCAAATATCATGAGGGCTTGTGTGATTATGCACAATATGATTGTCGAAGATGAAGGATTCGTGGTTGATCCTAACGAGCAGTTCGACTATGGTGGTGAAAATGTAGAACCTGCTCATGGTCAGCCAACTCGTTCACTTGAAGAATATATTGATGCGCACAGAAAGATCAGGAACAAGGAAACACATGAACAATTGAAAGAAGACCTCATTGAGCACCTCTGGAACCATCATCCGGATTTATATTAGCTTATGTTTAAATGTCCATTTATATTAACATTTGTTTAATGAATTCAGCTGCTACTCGGCCACACGAAATATACATAACAGTAAACAGCAAATGAATTCGAACAGCAAATGATATTCTTATCCTTCAACTGATGGTTCCAATAATTGCAAATGAACTTGAACAATAATTCAATAAAAATTTCAACTAAAGGAATAATTGGAACAACTAAATTTCATCTTCATTCATCTTCTCAGCAATCTTCTTCTGCATCTTCTCAAGCCATTCACGTTGCACCGGGGTAAGATTGGACATGTCAGCTAGCATGATTTGTTTTTGCTCTTTCAGTAGCTTTGCTTCTGCATTTTTTTCTTCAGCTGTTACTCGTTTCTTCTCTAGCTCTAGTGTGGCCTTATCTATTTCTAGTGAAGCCATGAACCTCTCCTCTTTGGCCTTCTCCTTCTCCATGTCAATTCTCTTTTTTTCTGCCATCATCTTGTCCAAAGCTTCCATGCAAGCCTCGCTGCCACTTGCACGCCTCAAATTTTGTTTTGCCTTCTTCACTCCTTCTGGCCTTTTGGGTTGCGCCTCTTCATGATCAAGTGCTACAACCTCATCTCCGTCCTCATCTCTCAGCCTAGACACCTTGTTTGAACTCTTCTTTCCCTTTTTAGCAGCTTGTTTCTCTTTCTCTAGCTCAGCAAGTTCTATCATCCTTGCTTTCCACTTGTCTTCCTCCTTGAGTATGGTATAGCAATGTGAAAGAACAAAAGGTTTCTTGTCCTTGTCCCATTCGACGTACAACTTTTTTGCTGCATTAATCTGTACAGAGATCATGTCAATGAATATATGATTTACAAAGGAATCAAATTTGACAGTACAAGGGACACATTATATGCATACCTTGTCTTCGATAGTGAACCCACTTTGATTCCTACGTAGAATGGCCTCGTAGCAGGAACAAAACTTATTCACACTGTACTGAATTGTCAGCCACCTATGCATAATTGAGCTCTCTGTCCTATCAGCTGTGGTTTCCTTGTGCTTGTGAAAGTAAGCATGAACTTTTCCCCAAAATGATGAACGAGTTTGATTGGCTCCATGTATGGAATCTTTGCTTACATTCAGCCAGCCCAAGCATATAACTTCATCTTCCTTCCAATGAAAGTTCTTTGACCTCTTTGACCCCTTGCTAGTACGGCTACCTTGCACTTCCTCATGACCTTCAGTCTCTTGGGTTAATTCAAAGGTCATGTCATCCAAACCAGGAACATGACTTTGTTGTCCATTCATAAGAATGTCTGACAGAAAATTCTCATCCTCTGCGTGCGTCTCCATCACTGTACAGAAACAATTACAATTGACAAGAATTTACAACAAATACTTGGTTGCTGCAATCTTGATATAAATGGCTATATATGGACATGAACACAATCGAGACGAACAAAATGAGAAAATTAAAGACATCACAATGCACACGCACGGATGCCATGAATTGGGAAAAAAATGTTGGGTTATATTTGTACAGCTCATCAGATTTAATTGGCTCAGAACCTGAAGAATATAATGCATGTACTTGGACAGGATCAAAATAGTCTCATTGATAGATCATGCATTGACCTTTGATGAATGTGTGTACATAATGTTACATTTTTGTGGACCTATCTTCTATACAACACACACACAAAAAAAAAGAGAAAAAAATTCTAGGTTGATATTACTAATTTCTTGTGAACTTGTCAGTCACCGCAGGCTTTCATGCACCCTGTCCCTGCTATCAGAAAGTGAAATAATTTCGATGCACCCATTTTCAACGAACCCTAGCATACATGAACCATAGCAGAATTTTTTGCCAGGTACTTAACTAGTACACATGAAGGAAGAACCCTAGCAGAATTTTTTTTTAGGCATCTGAACCATATCCAAATCAACACATATGAACCCATAATATCCGAATCAACACATATGAACCGTAGCTGTTTCAGGTATGGAACTCGGGTGATGGAAGGAGATCAGAAGAACGAACCTGGATTGCGGTGAAGGGCGGCCTGTCTTCTTCGCGATGTGGGAGGCAACGGCGAACTCGTGACTTCGGGCGCAACAGAGGCGGCGCGGGGGGGGGGGGGAATCGCGGACTCGCGATTTCTGGCGCAATGGAGGCGGCGGCGGCGCGATCTGGGACGCAACGACGGAGGGGGGGGGGGGGGAATCTCGGACTGGAACGACGGAGGCGGGAGGGGAAGAATCGCGGACTCGCGATTTCGTCCGCAACGGAGGCCGCGGCGGCGCGCTATCGGACGCAACAGAGGCGGGGGCGGGGGCGGGGGCGGGGGGGGGGGGGGGGGGAATCGTGGAGACGCGGACTCGCGAGGGACTCCGTGAAATTTCCTCGAGGCCGCGGGAAAGGAGTCGTCGGGGCCACGGACTCGCGATGCCAAGTCGCGCAGCTCGCGCAAATTTGCGCGAGGAGAGACCGAGTTTGCCAAGTGGAGAAAATTTGCCAACCCTTTTGCCAAACCATTGGAGACAAGAATTCTCACATTTTGCTAAAAACAAGATTTGCCAAGTGTGTTTGCCAAACTACTGGAGTTGCTCTATAGTGGCATACTACAAATACAAGCCTTTTTCAGCTTGAATTGCATGCAGATTTCATTCCTGAACGTTCATTTTGTACAGATTTTTTTTTTCCTTTTTTCGGATGAGATTAAATTGTGCCAAATGCCTTGAGGAAGAATAAATTCTCACTATAAATGAAAGGATGAAGAATTGACGACCACAATGCAGTCAGCCGAGACCATTTTCTCATGTTCCTCTCCAAATTCGTTGTGTTACAGTACTGTAAATTTATGTGTCCTGTTTTTTTTTTAAAAAAATGGCCATTTCCATTGTCTTTGATTCCTGGAAATTCAGCATTTTTGGACTTCCATCAACATATATGTTGTCTACCAGCTTTACTTCCTATTGTATGTTTCACATCCATCATAAATTCAACTCTCAATGAGTATTCAGTAATCTTTTTCAAATGTTTAAATTAACACTTTTTCACAAACCATACTATTATCAATTTATCAGTGTTTATTTACTAAATGTATTTATTTTACTTTGTACTCCCTCCGTATCGCAAATAGAAGTCGTTTTAGAAAAGGTTTCGGTCAAACATTGGGAATATAAATCATGAATAACTTTTAAATTATTGAGTTTAGAAATGTAAAAATCATATAAATAAATTTATCTTGAGAAGTACTTTCATAAAAGTATATATATGTCACTTTACAACAAATATTTTTAAAGAAATAAGTGGTCAAAGTTAGGCTTTGGAGACCATGTCGCTGTCCTAAACGACTTCTATTTGTGATACGGAGGGAGTATAGATTCTTTTCTACATCTTTTGTGTACTATTGGAAATTTCTTGCTTTCGTAGCATGCATGCGAATTTGTACATGCATACTCACCATATTAAGGCCCCGTTTGGCGTGCCTCCATTTCATCAGTGAAGCCATTATTTTTGGCTTCAGCTCCATAAATAGCTCTATTAATGAAGCTAAAGTTGTTTTGATAAATTGTTTGACGGGAACGTATTTAGTGCAAACCACAACCTTCGTGAAAACTCGTGCAAACCAAAACAAAAAAAGTTGTTTAAATTCATAAAAAAATCACACATCTAGATGATATGATAATCCTCTCTCCTTCTCCCTGCCAAACGGGACCCACTGGTCAGCGACCCCACATGTCAGTGGTCAACGGGCCCACGCGTCATAGGCAGTTCACTCTCGCCGGAGTTGACCGGCCCTAGCTCGCCGGTGGTGAGGTCTCCGGCGACACCGACTCTACCACTCGACTCACCATCACGAGGCGGACATGGTCGGCTAAGTCGCGCAGCCAGAGCTTCACCGGAGCAAGCTCGATGGCGGCAATGGCGGAGCGGCGGCGCGGCAACCCTATGGCACGGCCTTACCATGCTTTTCCAAGGCTCGGCGACGCAAGCACCGGCTCACGCACTCCCTAAGCTACCTTCTAAGGCCTCTATCGAGCTCTGCCGGCCTCGGCATTGCCCGGTGCCACGCACGGCGGCGGTCTGCGACGGTCACGACGGCGACATTGCCCCGTTCTGGTTGAAACAAGGCAAGAGAAGGGTCTCCATCTAACCCTAAGCATCTACGGAGGTCGAGGAGGTAAGAACTGGGCTTGGTTTGAGATGGTTTGGCCGGACCAAGCTTTGGTCATGGCGGCGGCCATGGCGAGAACCCGAGGATGGCACTCGACGTTCTGCCGGCTAGAGAGGAGAAGAGGGAAAACCAACCCTTGCTGGTGAAAGAGGAGGTTAGGGCGGAGATGTTGGCGGGAGGAATCGGGCGGCGGTGCACTGATGAGCGAGTAATCGCTCGCCGGAGTTCGGCGGGCGGCGGCGGCGCTTTGCTCTGGTGAAGATGGACTGGAGTGGAGCGAGCGAGAGAGTGAGCGAGGAAGTGGTCTTCTGGCTTGTGTGCGCGACGCGGAGAGGAGGCAATTGGGACGGAGGGCGCAGGTGCATTGCACCTGGCCAGTTCCCGTCGGGGAGGCGCCCCGACCTGCGCGGCTGCGGCAGGCATCGCACGCCGCGCGGCTAGCGGGCATCGGGCAGTGGGGCGACGTGGCGCTAACCGCGCAAACCGCGGGCGACGGCGAGCGGCGGTTTGGCCGACCGGAGAAGCGGTCTCGCGGCGGCAAGGTGGTTTCTGCCGGCGGAGGGGGCGGCGCGCGCGCGGGGGTGAAGAAGGAGAGGCTGACAAGCGGGGCCCACTTGGGTTTAAACTAATGAAGTTTGGTTTATTTCTTTGATGCTCCATAACTCCCAAACTAAGCCGAATTAGGAAAAGGTTCTAAAAGCAAAGTTGCTTAGAATTTTGTAAGGAACAAATCATCTTTCTGAGGAACAAATCATCTGTAAGGCTCAAGTCCAAATTCTGCTTAGAAAAAGAAATTTACTTCTAATCCATTTTTCTAATGCAAGAAATCATAATTTAAAAGCTTTTTCTGAGGAAGTGCTTTTAAGCAAAGTTGTTTCTTCCATCAAGATCTACAACTTTGTTTTAAGGCACTAAGTCAGAAACAGAAAACAAAACAAGGTTATACTAGAGACTATGCAAGGACTTAAGCACTCATTCAAACATATGCACATGAAATGATGAGATGCTGTGCTCATGCCATGACAAATTATGCATTTTAGAGATTGCTTAACACCTAGGGTGTTACAGCCCTCCCCTCCTTAAAAGAAATCTCGTCCCGAAACTTGGATTACGAACCATTTCTTATAAAATTGTGGATACACCTCCCTTAGATAGTCATCCGTCTCCTAGGTAGCATCCCGATCATCTTGCTCACTCCACGATACTTTGTATTGCTTTACTATTCTTCCACGAGTGGCTCTTTATTTTTCATCGAGCACTCGACATGGTTTAACTGAGTAAGTGAGATCGGATTGCAACTTGATACGGGCTGGTTGTACCTCTTCTTCTGGCACTCGAAGACATTTCTTCAACTGAGAGACATGGAACACAGGGAAAATAGCCTTCTAATGTTCTGGCAACTGCAGTTGATAAGCCACTTCTCCCCTCCTTTGCACAATTCTGTAAGGTCCCACAAACCTTGGTGCTAACTTTCTCTTGACCCGAAAGCGTTTTACACCTTTCATCGGCAAAACCTTCAAATAAACATAGTCACCAACATCAAACTCAAGTAGTTTCCTTCGTTTATCAGCATAGCTTTTATGTCGGGACTGTGCGGCTGCGATATGTTGCTGAATTGTTCTAACTTGTTCTTCTGCTTCCTTGACAAAGTCAATTCCATAGTACCGATGTTCTCCTGGTTCTACCCAGTTTATCGGTGTTCTGCATCTTCTACCGTATAGAGCTTCAAAAGGTGCCATCCGAATACTTTCTTGATAACTGTTGTTGTAAGCAAATTCTGCTAAAGGTAACCATTTTTCCCAAGAACCTTTTGCTGATATAACACAGGCTCTTAACATATCTTCTAGGACTTGATTTACTCTTTCTGTTTGCCCTGATGTTTGCGGATGATAGGCTGATCTTCGGACTAAATCCGTGCCTAACTCCTTCTGCAATTTCTCCCAAAACGGTGCAGTAAACTGCGGTCCTCGATCAGAGACTATAACATTTGGTATGCCATGAAGTCGAACAATCTGACTCAGGTAGATCTCGGCATAATCCGGTGCCTTGTAGCTGGTCTTGACCAGAATAAAATGTGTGGTTTTAGTGAGACGATCCTCGATTACCCAAATTGAATCGTCACCCTTTTGAGTCGTGGGTAAACCAACAATAAAATCCATGCTCACTTCTTCCCACTTCCATTCAGGAATAGCTAATGGCTGAAGCATTCCAGCTGGTTTTAAGTGAATAGCTTTTACTCGACAACACATGTCACATCTGGCCATATACGCAGCAATTTCTTTCTTCATTTTGGTCCACCAAAATCTGGGACGCAAATCTTGATACATCTTCGCACTTCCAGGATGGATAGATAACTTGGACAAATGTGCTTCATCCATGATTCGGTTTCTGAGTTCTCTATCCTTAGGCACCACTAATCGCTGGTGGAACCATAGAACTCCATTTTCATCCACTCAAAAATGCTTATCGGCTTCCTTTTCTTCCTTGAGTCTTTCCTTGATATGATAGATTCCCTTGTCACTTTTCTGTCCTTCTATGATTTGATCAACCAGTGCACTGCGTAACTCCAAATCATGTAGCACTACAAGATGCGTTAGACTGAACTCATCTTCTGGTAGTAGCTTCATAGCATTACAATGTGATTTCTGACTCAGAGCATCGGCCACAACATTTGCCTTGCCAGGATGATAGTGAATCTGAAGATTGTAATCTTTAATCAATTCAAGCCATCTTCTTTGCCTCATGTTTAGTTCTACCTGAGTGAAGATATATTTGAGACTCTTGTGGTCCGTAAACATATTGCAAACATTTCCAAGCAAATAGTGCCTCCAAATCTTCAAAGCATGCACGACGGCAGCCAATTCCAAATCATGTGTTGGGTAGTTCACTTCATGCTTCCTTAATTGCCGAGAAGCATAAGCGATCACTCTGCCTTCTTGCATGAGAACACAACCTAAGCCAACCTTCCACGCATCACAAAAGACATCAAAGGGCTTCTCGATATCCGGTTGAGCTAAGACAGGAGCAGTGGTCAACAGTTTCCGCAAGGTACGGAAAGCAGTTTCGCACTCCTCGGTCCATTCAAACTTTTGATTCTTCTGCAACAAACTTGTCATGGGCTTTGCAATCTTGGAGAAGTCTGGAATGAATCAACGATAATATCCTGCCAAGCCTAAGAAACTTCGAATCTCACCAACTGAAGTAGGAGCTTTCCAGTCCATGACTTCCTGTACTTTACTAGAATCAACTGAGATTCCTTCTTCTGACAGAATATGACCAAGAAAATGTACCTTCTTCAACCAAAACTCACACTTGCTGAACTTAGCATAGAGCTTGTGCTTCCTGAGCCTAGATAAGACAACCCTCAAATGTTCTGCATGATCTTCTGCATTTTCTGAGTAAACCAGGATATCGTCAATGAACACTACTACAAACCTGTCCAATTCTGGCATGAACACAGAGTTCATCAAACTCATGAAGTATGCTGGAGCATTTGTTAATCCAAAGGACATAACAAGATACTCATACAATCCGTATCTGGTTGAGAAAGCAGTCTTTGGGATATCTTGTGGTCGGATTCGGATTTGATGATAACCTGACCTCAAGTCAATCTTAGAAAACACCTTGGCTCTAGATAACTGATCAAACAGGATATCTATCCTAGGTAGCGGATACTTATTCTTAACAGTCATAGCATTCTGTGGACGGTAATCCACACACATTCGTAAGGACTTATCCTTTTTCTTGACAAATAGAGCGGGGCAACCCCATTCTGACACACTAGGTTGAATGAATCCCTTGCTTAAGAGTTCCTGAATCTGAGTCTTGAGTTCTGCCAATTCATTGGGTGGCATTCGATACGGTCTTCTAGAGATTGGTGCAGTTCCTGGTAACAACTCTATTGCAAACTCTACTGCTCTCTTGGGTGGTAACCCTGGTAACTCATCTGGGAACACGTCCGGAAAATCCCTGACAACTGGAATTTTGGAGAGGTCTTCTATAGCAGGAGTGCAAGATAGGTCAACAAAATCGGCACCTCGGGGAAGAGATACACGAATTTTGTTACCTGTCCGACTATCAGATATGGTAAGAGTTCTGTTTGCAGTGTCTAACACCGCATTCCACATGGTCATCCAACTCATACCTAAGACTACATCCATACTTAGTCCAGGCAAAACCACTAAATTGGCTCCAAATTTATGCCCTCCAATATCGATGGTTACATTACACACCATCTGTCTAGATAACACGCTACTCCCAACGGAGCTCACGCGAAACCCATAATCCATTTCAGACATTTCTTGATTATGCTTTTGTGCAAATGGCTTGCTCATGAAAGAATGCAATGATCCAGTATCAAACAAAACAACTGCAGGATGATGGTTCACGAGACACATACCGACAGTCACGGGCTCCCCTGCACGAGTTTCTTCAGCAGTCATGTTATGCAGACGCGCTGGGTAATTAGCCTACTGCTTCTTCGGATGTGGGCAATACCTTGCAAAGTGCCCTTCTTGGTTGCAGTTGAAGCACGACCCATGAACTAGAGGTTTGCTTCCAGTTGAGCTGCCTTGACCTGCTCGAGCTTGATTGGCTGCTACCTTGTACGGTCATTGACCACGCTGAGCTTGTTGCTGACCCTTCTTCTGAGGCGGCCTGAAACGAGCCCCAGGTGCTGGTGGTCGGTATTGAGAATGCTGGGCTGGTGGTCCTCTAGGCTGAGATGGTCCAGATTCCAGGGTCCTCTTTCTGGCCTTGCTTGCAGTATGCTTGTTGTTGTGATTCTCCTGAATCAAGCAGTCACTGATGAAGTCGTTGAAGACGGTTCATGACGAAGTACCCACTAATTTTCCCATCTTGGTATTCAGCCCTCTTTTGAAGCTAGCTATCTTCTTAGCATCGGTATCCACAAAGTCCGGAGCATAACGAGATAAGGAGTTGAACAAGTGATGATACTCGGTCACAGATCGAGTTCCTTGTGTTAAGCTCATGAACTCAGCCACCTTCATTTGAGTCAAACCTGGCGGAATGTAATGCCCACGAACAGCCTCCGTGAACATTCTCCAAGTAACAGGTGTACGGGCTGGATAAGTGGTACGATGATGTCCCCACCAAATTCCGGCTGGTCCTTGTAGTTGATGTGTAGCATATTCTGCTTTTAGTTCTTCTGTAAGCCTGAGCAGCCGAAACTTCTGCTCCATAGTATGCAACCACTCTTCTGCTTCTAGAGGTTCTGTAGCTTCTTTGAAGACCGGTGGTTTAGTATCCAGAAAATCCTTGAACGAGCTATATTGATTTGGCTCGGGGCGTTGATGATTGCCATGCGCCAAATTCTCTCGCAGAAGCGCCTCAATGTTGCGTTGACTCCCCAGAAATTGAGCAAAGAGCTGCTCGGCTGTGGGTGGTGGAGGAGGTGGTGGATTGCGGTTCTCCCTGTTATCATCATTACCACCACTACCACCCGCTCCACTGCGAGTCGTCGTCATCTGCATGTAGCGATAGCAATATTTATTAAATGACGTTGCCATTATTGCGGAGAACAATAAATCATGCCAACGGAAATTATTCGGAAAATGAATTCGCCAAACAATTGCAGAGGCATAATAAATTTTGATCCACATTGCATCATCACATGATAAAAAGTGCTCATCACATAACACACAAAAGTCAACATAACATCCATAGGTGCCCACACATATGGGACTTTCAGAGGTCTTGCGCCACATGCGCACAGGTCCAACACACAACCTTACATCCACATGATACCCCCAAAAGATCAAGCACTAAGACATGAGACAAGATCACTACGCGCTAGCACTAACTAGTCTACTCCTTCATGGCACCATCGTCATCATCATCGTCGCTTGAGATGTCCGAAGAACCACTAGACGAAGCACGAGGATCTAGGTCCTCCTGAGGGAATATAGGGTTCCTCTCATTCTCGCAGCGATGAATCCCTCATGTAGGCGGTCATTGTAGTCCTGGAGATGGTGAAGTTGCAACTCCAAATCTCCCACCTGAAGCCTGAGAAGCCTGTTCTGCTCGGTCGCACACATGCCCTCAAGACAAACACCACGGAGCGATGCCTCGGTCTCGGCCATGATGGTGGATAGGAAGATCGTCATCCCCTGCTGGTCACTAAGCTGTTGTGCCGTCTCCTGCTCCCTCTGATGAGCCTGGTCCCTCTCAACGGTCAGGTGAGCTAACTCTGTGGTAAGGCGGTCCACCTCTGTAGCATGCTCCTCCTGACTCTGGTGATGTGCAGCTATCTCCTCACTGAGGATGTGGTCCAGGTGGTCATAGCTACGGGATAGACACCCATAAGTAGCCATGAGTGCAGCCATATCACTCCCAGCTGGTCCTGCGCAGTGCTCGCGCTCCGAAGAACTGGCCCCCAGCACGATGGCACCTGGCTGACGCCACACCGACTGGTACGGATCCGCTGTGGGGAAGACACTGGCTGTAGCTTGGGCAACTACCTCTAGATGGTCCTCCATGATATCCCGGAGAACAGTGTAAGCAACTTGGTTAGCTCCATCCCACGGGGTCCTGCCCTGAAGAGCGAACACCCTGCGGCACCACACATGATCCTGCGGATCACGACTGGGCACGTCCACCTTAACTATGTACATATAGCGGTCCTCCGAAAACTGAACTCGATGCCACTCATACTGCGGCTCCTGGCCCTCCTGGTATCCGACTAGGTGCAGCACCCTCCACAAAAGAGTAGGCATGCCGAACTCCTCCAGAAAATCCTCTGATCCCTCAGCTGTCCAGGGTCCCAGCATGTAATTTGGCCTCCTGCCACCAGTTGACTTACGGGCTGTACGCTTGGTGCGAGCCATCTGAAAAAAGTTTATCCACATAGTTTTTAATTAGTTGAGAACAACTTTTATTCAAGGAAACGGGACGGATAACATAAGGAAGGAAGTAAGATTAATGCAAAGTTGTATGATCATGATGCATGTGCGTAACATACGTCCTTACTGCCTAACAATCTAACGGCTAGACGGTGGCATACAACGTTCACTCATAGCGTTAACTAGCGTACTACACGTTCGCAAGTTAGCGCACCTGCAGAAAAATCATTTCAGCCCTGCCCACAATATGATTATCATGCATTGCTGAAATTTAAATCTAATACCAACTTAGGTGCATACCCAGTATACACGTAAGCAGTATATGCACCCATCAAATAAAGTACTCCCACAATTAAGTACCTTCACATATACCTGTGTGTAACATGTATATGTTCCAATACCAAACTAGCACACCCCTAGACCGGCGGTTGTCCGATCATGCTCTCACTCACCTTACACTACCCATTCCTTGCATCTACCCGCAATTAAATACCTTCGCTTGTACTCATGTGCATACGGGTACAGGCTCCAGTACCAAACTAGCTCTCCCCTAGACCAACGTATGTTCGGTCATGCTCTCGCAGCTCCCTTATTACCTTAGGCGTAGAGGCATTTGGTCCATACATTACTATTCCGAAGAATAGCACCCATATAATTCCTTGCCGTATGGACGACAGCATATAACAAAATGTAACATGATGCATTACCCCCAAGTCAGTACTTAGATAGCCACCTAAAATCCTATTGGGCATAAGGACTTGATCACTGGCACACCTTAGTTTTACTTCTTAAGATTTTTCAAATCCTAATATAACTATAAGTTAGCAAATACAGCTTTATTCTTTGCAAAATACTGTTTTTAAATACACCTATGAACAGTAACACTGAACTATGCTCCGATGCTAGCTGTAATAGAACCGACCAATTTGCACCAGATTAAGCACTAAAACCTCCGCTTAATGCAAAGATCGTCAAGTACTCAAGCTCATACAAACCCGGTAGTCTGGAAATCTCGAAGGATTTCAAAACATTCAACGACATCCAGCCAAGATCGTACTAGTTCAGCGAACATGTCCACAGGTTACATCACAGTTGCACATAGTTCAAATTACATTGGAGTACGAAACAATATTACAAACCATAGTTTGATAGTAGTAGCGGAAGCAACATAGTCTTTAAACATAAGTTTGGGATTGTTCATAATACAATGCCATCAGTTGATCAGGTCCACAAAAGCAACAGATGAGATAAGTGGCGACCATGCCCTTGGTCTAGTCATCTCCCGTCACCGGGTATAAGCAATTCTCACAATAGCCATAAAAGCATTGGCCATCTGCAACAACAAGGGAATATAACCCTGAGTACAAGAAGGTACTCAGCTAGACTTACCCGTCATAAACCAGAAATAATGAGACACCAAGGATCATGTAGGCTATATAGGTGGGGTTGGCTACACATACTCCTTTGCATGAAAGCTTTAGTAATTAAAACTCAGTTTAGAGTGTTGGCAATTGCTTTTAATCATTAACTCTACTTTACTAGGTTTGCACCTGAACTAAAACAAGCATTTGGCTAATTTAATCAATCAAGAGTGACTATTTCATCAATAGCCTTTCAGATTCCATAACCATCTTAGTTCCATAAGTTCTACGGGCGATGATCTACAGTTAATTGCTCACTGTCTAGGAGCGATGGCGATTATAATCGGTTCCTACCAGCTGGGGATAAAATGTCTCACACTCGCCCGACACATTCTGGCTACGGCAGTCGTAAGCTACCAGTCAGGAGATTCGAGAACACAACGCGCGGGACGACCATGGGCCCTTCTACACCAGGGGTTATCTCAGTGCCAGGTCGCTCAATCTATAGCTGCCCACGGTCATGCCAGGTCGATCAGGCCTTGCCTGCACTCGGACCATGCCAGGTTGATCAGAATAGTTGCCCACGGTACAGCTGAGGCCCTGGGTGTTAGGCGTCAACATCTCCATCACCGGCTCGAATAACCTTACTCGGCTTCACGGGAGGTACCCACACCTGCTCCGTTAAGTGATCGACGCGTTCAATTTGACTGAAGGGACATTCCCGAATGGGTCCTAGGCGACATAGACGGGAGTCTACTAGCACACAGAACCCATGTCCTGCTGCTCTTACATCTCGCCTCCATCTCAAATTAATTATCATATGGTTATCTCCATGATAGCATAGGCTAATCATAATCAGTATCCACCTAATGCGGGAGACAGAAAATCACCTGACTTTTACCAATCTAAGCAGGGCTAAGCATATAACGAGCCTAGACCTAACCAGGGATATCAAGATATATTGCAGGTGGACAAGGATAAGTAATAATGCATCAACGGTAGCAATCAATTCCTATAACCTAATGCAACATTCATTATCAGGTTAATTGTAAAGCATTTTGCAAACCGTAGGAGTTAGAATGCTCCGGGGCTTGCGTTTCTCAAAGTCCGACGGGCGGTGGTCACAGCACTCTGGTAGCTCGTCGGCGTCTGTCCCTCCGGCTTCCTCGGTCAGGTTCTCCTCCAGATTGGGCTCTTCCGGTGCCGGCTGGGTCTGGATCTCTTCCGCTGATCCTGTATGATGCATAATGTGTATGAATAGGATGAATGCACATAGAATGCATATGTGATGTACATAATTAATAACAATCAGGAGATAAACACATGTCATCTACTGCATTCTTTTCAACAAGGTAGTCAACATCATCCTAATGATTATTTAAGACCTTAACAGCTAATTAACAATTTAATCTATCATGATCAACTTGCTGAGCAACATTGTCACCACAACAAGGTTCACTTAATGAGTTTATTATCTTCTAATTACTTGCTGAAATAAATCTATTTAATCATGCTTAAACAGCAACCCATCCTAGACAGCTTCCGAAAAATCTACAGAAATTACTGGAAGTTAACAACACTTAATCTAGCTCTCAGTCCAAATTTCAACCCATGTGGACTTAAACTCTATTCCCTATGAAAAAGACAAATTCTACCATGAAAAGGTGCTTTGAACTACACATCCCATTAAAAAGTGTCAAACAACAAATTTCATAATTTTCTTCTGAACTTCTTAGCACAAGAGCAGTCAACAAAAATTATCAGGTTCATATTCCTCATATTTTAATTACTACAAAATTCACAAGAAAACAACATTTACCCATTTTAAAAGCTACTGCCAAAATAATTCACAGAACAACCTCATATTATATTTTTCTTTGAAACTACACATTCATACAAACCTAACAAAACTGGAATCACATTTTTCTGACTTATACAGAATTAGTTATGCATTTTCCAAGTTAACAACAATTTCCTAATTTAAATTAATCTGCACATAAAAGTATCACCAAAAATGCATTTAACATTTTTCACACATAGATCTAAACATGCTTAACACAACAAAACTTGTTTCATAGGATTTGGACTTAAAATGAGCCTTGCATGAATTTTTGAAGCCTTTACATAATTCTGCAAAATCATATTTAAAGGAAAACTTATCCTAAAACGCTACGGACACCCGGAAAAGGCACCCGCAGTCACAGACCAAAACACTACGCGTACCCGGCTAACCCGAGCACTACTGCACCCAAACTCTTCCCTTCCTCTCTCCTTCTCACTGCCAAACGGGACCCACTGGTCAGCGACCCCACATGTCAGTGGTCAACGGGCCCACGCGTCATAGGCAGTTCACTCCCGCCGGAGTTGACCGGCCCTAGCTCGCCGGCGGTGAGGTCTCCGGCGACACCGAGTCTACCACTCGACTCACCATCACGAGGCGGACATGGTCGGCTAGGTCGCGCGGCCAGAGCTTCACCGGAGCAAGCTCGACGGCGGTAATGGCGGAGCGGCGGCGCGGCAACCCTTTGGCACGGCCTTACCAAGCTTTTCCAAGGCTCGGCGACGCAAGCACCGGCTCACGCACTCCCTAAGCTACCTTCTAAGGCCTCTATCGAGCTTTGCCGGCCTCGGCATTGCCCGGCGCCACGCACGGCGGCGGTCCGCGGCGGTCACGGCGGCGACATTGCCCCGTTCTGGTTGAAACAAGGCAAGAGAAGGGTCTCCATCTAACCCTAAGTATCTATGGAGGTCGAGGAGGTAAGAATTGGGCTTGGTTTGAGATGGTTTGGCCGGAGATGGCCGGACCAAGATTTGGTCATGGCGGCGGCCATGGCGAGAACCCGAGGATGGCACTCGACGTTCTACCGGCTAGAGAGGAGAAGAGGGAAAACCAACCCTTGCTGGTGAAAGAGGAGGTTAGGGCGGAGATGTTGGCGGGAGGAATCGGGCGGCGGTGCACTGATGAGCGAGTAATCGCTCGCCGGAGTTCGGCGGGCGGCGGCGGCGCTTTGCTCTGGTGAAGATGGAGTGGAGCGAGCGAGAGAGTGAGCGAGGAAGTGGTCTTCTGGCTTGTGTGCGCGACGCAAAGAGGAGGCAATTGGGACGGAGGGCGCAGGTGCATTGCACCTGGCCAGTTCCCGTCGGGGAGGCGCCCCGACCGGCGCGGCGGCGGCAGGCATCGCACGCCACGCGGCGAGCGGGCACCGGGCAGTGGGGCGACGTGGCGCTAACCGCGCAAACCGCGGGCGACGGCGAGCGGCGGTTTGGCCGACCGGAGAAGCGGTCTCGCGGCGGCGAGGCGGTTTCTGCCGGCGGAGGGGGCGACACGCGCGCGGGGGAGAAGGAGAGGCTGACAAGCGGCGACTAGGGTTTAAACTAATGAAGTTTGGTTTATTTCTTTGATGCTACATAACTCCCAAACTAAGCCGAATTAGGAAAAGGTTCTGAAAGCAAAGTTGCTTAGAATTTTGTAAGGAACAAATCATCTTTAAGGCTCAAGTCCAAATTCTTCTTAGAAAAAGAAATTTACTTCTAATCCATTTTTCTAATGCAAGAAATCATAATTTAAAGCTTTTTCTGAGGAAGTGCTTTTAAGCAAAGTTGTTTCTTCCATCAAGATCTACAACTTTGTTTTAAGGCACTAAGTCAGAAACAGAAAACAAAACAAGGTTATACTAGAGACTATGCAAGGACTTAAGCACTCATTCAAACATATGCACATGAAATGATGAGATGCTGTGCTCATGCCATGACAAATTATGCATTTTAGAGATTGCTTAACACCTAGGGTGTTACAGCCATCCCCAACATGAAGCTAGCAATGTAATTATATCAAGGCACTGGATTGAAAGATAAATATTTATCCGCAAGCGCACAGATAAATACACCCGTTGTAGAAGCATTTCACCCAAGCTAGTCTCAAGTATCTTTATTTATATTTAGCCTAGAGACTGATCAATTCAAAGTATGATGGTATTATACTAATGAGGACTTAACATCATTCAATATGGCACACACTTATAATAAAGACTGATAACACACTTATTACTCCAAACAGGGATCAGATTATAGAGTAAATGATATTGATAAATGATAACCGAGATCAGATCAATCAAAGATAATCCTAGAACAGTACTACCTAGCAAGTGATGATTAGAACATGCATTAAATAGAAACATTCCTAAGTTATTCTAATTACAAGTCATAGCATACATTGATTAGTGCAAACACATTTGACAATCATTGGCTAGGTCACATCATATTTATAATCAAGAGGCAACTCCATAGTAAAGGTGCCAAACAGAGTAACCCCTAAACCATGAGTTAACTGAGCCATACTAAACACTACATTCGAGAGGAGGAATACAAAGGACTCAACAGGAATATCACACCCGCGATCTACCACTCTATCCGGAACATAGGACGCATTCGTAGATAAATAGAGTATAGGCACCACGCCTACACAACATCTATCACCCACCCGTTGTACTTTAAGATGAGCGCTATACGGACATGAGTATAAACATAAAGATGAACCATCTATGCCAAATATATAATCAAAGCATACTATAAGCAATATAATTAAGAATATAATAGTTGATGTCTTAGTCATATCAATTGTATTGCTATCTAGAGCATAAAGATGAACAATAAGGTGAATTAGATCATCGAGAAGAACTATAGTATGAACTAGAACATGATTATGAACTAGAAGATGAACTAGACGATGAACTAGAACTAGACGATGAACTAGAAAATAAACAATGATGAACAATGATGAACTAGAAGAGCAATTATGAAATAGATCCATAATGTTAATACAAGAGAGAAGATCTTGGGTTTACCGAGCCTTCTCGTGACTAGATCAGGAATCCAAGCGAAGCTTGCCTCCTCTAATCCTATTCTATCTAACTATTCTAGGTGGATGTAGTTCTAGGGCTTCCGATTGATCTCCTTCTCTGGTGATTTTGATGATGATCTGATCTAATGATGAATGTTATTCCCGTGGAGAGGGGGTCTGGGGCTGTTTATATAGCCCTAGGTGATGAACCGTGGTCGTTAGATCAAACCGACCTAAGGTACGGCTGAGATGCATCCTCATAGGCGGTCGTAGAACATTCCAGAAGATAGAGTCCAGCGGGCCCCGGGGAGGACCGGTCGGTCCCATGGTGGGACCGGTCAGTCCCACCTGGCATGATCTCGCGGTGCCCGACCTCCTGGTGTCTTCTGGTGTCCTCTAGATGCTTCTAGAATAATCCTGATGCGTCGATTCGGTTATCTCCCGTCGGTTTCCTTCTAAGGGAAGCTATCGGTGTTGATTTCCTGGTTTAGTCCCTGCAGAATCACAATTCACCAAAACTCATAGAATATTGTCAATTGAATCCCTAATCCTTTATTGGTGATTGAATTCATACCCTTTTCATATTTATTTATCCTTTAATTGTGATAGATAACCAGTGTCAACAACTCCCCCAAGCTTACCTTTTGCTAGTCCCTTAGCAAATAGTCATGATGAATCAGGAATTGCTACTATGCTTTCATACCTCAAACGTACATATGTCCATATGTTCAAACAAAAATCTTCCCTTGGATTAAAGTTAACTATTCTGACTTTCTCATATTACTTTTAACTATGGAGCTTTTACCTTCACCTGGGTCTTTAAACAATTGAAAGATAGAACAATCAAGTTTAAGTACTGTATCTCTAACTCTTCGATCAACCTTTGTTCTGGAGTTTTTATATATTTTAAAAATAAAAAATCAGAGATTCTACTGTATGACACTCTCAAATCGCTCCTTTATATTTTTTGATTCCCCACTGATGCATTTTCCTTCTTTTCTATGAATATATATCTGGAGCTTTAAGAAGTGAAAAGCATACCTTACCAAGTCAAAGTTCAAAGTTAGGGAGAAAGATGTCATACTCATAGATCAAGAACTTAGAACATTTGAAATTTGTCATCTCTTATTGGCATATTGTAATTAGAGGGACCATGGGCTATCATTCTTTTTTTTTTCATATTTTTATCATAACTCTTTCTTTTCTTTTGAGGTAGTCGGACACTTGTCCCTTTTTATTTCCTCCTTTTATACTTTTGCATAGTCCCATGCCTCTAATACAATACTACTTCAGAAGAGTGAATCTTTTAATAAAACGTTCTTGATCTCTAGAGCATGATAAATTTCTCAACCATAACTAAAAAATTTAGAACAAAGCAAGTAGCCTTATCTTAAGATCTGTTAACACTAGATTTTCGCACACACGAGGATATGACAAGTGGGTCCAGCCAACAGAGAAGAGAAGGATTCGGCAAGCATTCGGATGGCTATTTGGTCCTTAAGACTTTCGGTGAATACATGCGCGGTTGACTATTTCATGAAGCAGTGGCCCCATTCGGGAGATGGATGATGCAGGTAAAGCCGGCTTGCACGAGAAGACACGTGATGATGGTAGACGCCAAAAGGATTAGGAATATGATTTATATCTTTCCTTGTTTTTTAAGTCGTAATCGTCTAGGATTCGTGTTTCGTCCAGGGAATAAATATAAGCCCTCGACCATTGTAAAACTGTTCACAACCATATCAATACAACCAGCCCCGTGCCATCTTCGAGTCCTTAGTCGTGTCATCGAGTTCTTCGAGAGGAATCATCGATCCGTCGACCTCCGTAAGTACCGGCAACCTTGCTATCATGTCTAGTATCATGCGGTGGATTTAGATATGATGCAAGTAGTCTCATATGTTAAGCTTAGTATCGTGCGGCGGATTTAAGCTTATGACGGAAAGTTTTTGCTTATGCCTTGTATCGTGCGGCGGATTAAGTCATGAGTAAAAATAGTTATCGGCTCTGTTAGATTTGGCAGATCTAATAGATTCATTAAGTTATCATGTGTTATATGTTTTATTTATTTAATTCCTATAACACTTTTTGCCCAATCTAGATTGATCTTTGTTCGGCCTTGTTGCATAAGTTCACTTGTGCTTTGCTAATCATAAGATTGTGATGGCCAAATTAACTTTCAATCTAGATTGTTACATGTTGTGGGTTCATGCATGTCGATCACGTTTAGGCTTTGATAGAGCTGGGTACCGTGCGACAGGTGCAGGTTTTAGATTAGTTTAATCATGCTTTTCTTGTATGTTCCTTCTTCATGGACCCCAGTTCGACTAGTTTGCCGATTTTGGTTAAGCTTACATGAGTAATGAGTTTATATAAATCTGTTTAGATGTATGTATGCTTTTAGCTTCTTATAATTAGATCGTATAAGGAGGTGGATTAATCTAATTATAAGGAGTGGTGTAGACTTATAGCAAGTGGTATCATGCAGTGGATTAGCTTTGCTTGAGTTTATGCTTGACGGGTTTATGAAGGCTAGACGTGCGGCAGACTAGTTGAATTAGCCTATGCATGTGTTATCTAAATTGTTTTATATTTACAAATTGCCCTTTTATTCTTTTGTTACTTATGTGTTCGGCATTCAACATGTTTATGAGCTTCATCTTTATACTTGCCGAATGACATTATAAACCTTGTTCGACAAACAGCTTCTATAGCTGTGTGCCGTCGTGATTGGCTTTCGAAGCCGTACATATGGAACTGTCTGGTCTCACCCGACATGTTCCAAGGTATTCTCACACTTTTATCCTTTGTTGGTTTTCAGGTCAAACCGACTGGCACGCTTCCGGATTCAGTACATTTCGGGCACCTGATTGAAGCCAGCCTCGTTCGGCTTGCTGTGTGCCTGGCGCGAGGCGTCACGTTTTGCGTCAACACACTTTTTGGCACACTCGGTGGGACAACTCCATTTCAAGATTCCTGAGATTAGCGAAGAACAAATCTTCGATGTAACCATGGATGAGTTGCCACCAGAATCGAAGGATTTGGTGCAACGAGCTTGTGATGAATTCCAGCGCAAGTGCTTGGACTCTTTCTCCAAGAATAAAAGCGGCAAGGTCTATAAGAAGCAGACGTTCCCAAAGATTGTTCCTCATTACCAATCCGATATGTCCGATGTTGCTAAAGAAGTAGCTCTCCAGAAGATGTCTGATATAATGCATAGGGTCGTATCAGGAGCCGTGACCAATCATCAATCGGCTTTCTTGAACACCTTCCGTGCTATCATGGTCGATACTTTCGGTCCAACCGCAGATAAGTACTTTGAAGAAGCTGCTGGTCCGATGCGGGGACCATTGTTGTTCCAAGTACCTCAATGTCGGAGGGTTGCCGAAAACAGTGGAGCTGGCCCAAGCACAGGAGGGGTGGTTTCTCAGGAGACGCAACAACCTCCCCAGACCTATGGCCAGGTCACATTCGGCACAACAGGGAATGTCCCGCCATCTGCTTCCAGAGTGTCTCCTGTGGCAAACAGGATATAGAGGAATATGTTTGGGGAAGGATATCAGGGGTTTGTTGATTATAACTCAATTAATGCTCTTCCAAACCCGGGCTACAGGAGTTCAGCAGGACTACATACTGGGGGGCAGACACAAACAACTCCTGATTCAAGTGTTGACCTCATCATGCACAGGATGGCTGATATGATGCAGAATCAGTTCGGCCTAAAGTCAAAGAATCAGACATATGCTTAAAAGTCTCCCTACCCAGAATAGTACAATCGGGTAGCACTTCCTCCAAGAGTAAAACCTCCTACTGATTTCACCAAGTTTTCTGGTCAGGATGATACCAGCACTATAGAGCACATCAGCCGATACTTGATGCAACTTGGGGAAGCATCTATAGATGAAGCTTGGAGGATTCGGTATTTCCCATTGTCGTTGACAGGACCAGCCTTCTCTTGGTTCGCCTCTCTACCATCGAATTCCATCAATACATGGGCAGAGTTAGAGCAAAAGTTCCACTCATACTTCTTTACGGGAACCAGTGAAAAGAAATTAGTCGATCATATGAGCTTGAAGATGAGACCCGGCGAGACGCCACAAGAGTATCTACGCTGATTCAGGGAGACCAAAAATCTCTGCTATTCCTTGAATTTGCCGGATGACCAATTGACGGGAATAGCTATAGCTGGTATGTTGCCGAGTATCAAAGAAAAACTATTCGGCATGGAGTTTGATGACCTCGGGAAATTATCACAAAGGTTGGCGACGATGAGTAATCAAGCCCAGGGATTCAGAAGGAATAATCAATTCTAGAAGGGTGATGTAGCTGCCGGAATGTACCAGGCTTTCCTAGAAGAAGCAGATTAATATGATGATGAAGATGAGGTGGCTGCAGCCGAGATAATCTGGTCTAAAGAGCCAACTCAAGTCAACCAGCGGTGGCTGAGGCAACAAAAAGGTACCTATGATTTTGATGTTTCCAAGTTAGATAAATTATTTGAGTACTTGCTGAAGGAAGGACGCATCAAGTTGCCTGTCGGTGTTTCTACCCCGGGGGTATGACACCAACGAGTAATGTGATCGCGTGCTCTCTCCTTGGATGGTGATGTAAGATGACACAAGATTTATCCTGGTTCGGGCAAAGAAGGCCCTACGTCCAGCGGAGGAGGAGGTTCTTGTATTACTTGCACCTAAGTGCTCGTACAGGGGCGAGTACAAGCTCAATGAGCGTGGACCTGAGTCCGAACTCGTGTGAGTGTGCGTGTGTGTGTGACCTAGCGTATGTCTTGTGTGTCGCGTGCTAAAGTGTCGCGTGTGTGAGAAGGGTCCCGACGTCCCCTTTTATAGAGCAAGAGGAGGTCAGGTTACATAAGGTTGCACGGGCGTATACAAGAGTAAAAATGTACGGTGTCCAATACAACGGGGGGTAGGTATTCTGTCTTGTCGGGGCCACAGGAGCTGACGTGGAGGTTGCTGTTCAAGGCGTCGTGGCTTCCATTCCGAGCGCGGTCATGGAGATGTGGCGGCGTGGGGATAGTACACCGCCCACTCCGGCGCGTACGAAGCACAGCTGGATCCCTCCGGGTCTTGGGGTACCTGTCCACCAATCACATGAAAGCAGCAAGGGCTCGAGGGGCGCTAGGCCGGCCTCGAGGTGGCACCTACACGGACTCGAGCTCCCGCAGGCATGGGCCACCCCCGGGGAATTCGGCCGAACTGCGGGAGTTCGTACCTCAAGACGTGACCGGGGCGTGCCACAGTGTGGGGTACGGTTAAACAGTGCTGTACTTGTGCCTTTTTACCCATGCTGGCGGCAAAAAAGGAAGTCTGACTATGGCTTTGGTTCACTGTGACGTGCGTGATGTCCCAGGGGATGTGACCGAGGCAGGTGAGTGCATTAAATGCGTAGCGTGTGATCGGCATCCGATGCTCAGCGTTACTCGAGGGCGGTGTGATGTATCTCGAGGCTTATGTAACCGGGTTAGCGAGGCTCGAGGCTCATCGGGGTCTTGAAGGATGGTGCTCGACTGCGGCGGGCTTCGCGTTCCTCGTGCTGGGGCTCGAGGGGTACGCTGCAGCAGGGCGATTAGAGAGGCTTTGTTGGGCCTTGGCCCCTCCGTGGTGGGCCGGCGTTGTGGGTTTTGATGGGCTGGTTTTTATTAATTGGTGTTCTAGGTTTAACCTATTTGTTTTGCGTTGATTGGGGGTACCCCCTTTGGCATTCCCCCGATAGTAGTCCCCGAGCCCTTGTTTGAGTGCTGGTACTCGAGCAGGGGTTCCTAATCGGTGGTTCGAGGGTTACTAACTAGTTCTCGAGGGTTTGGTTGCTCGGGTTCCGTGGGTGTCGCATGAGCGACACCCGCGGGTGTAGCCCCCGAGGCCACGGGGGAGTGGTTAAGACTCCCTCGTGGGCTTTTTACGTGTGCGAGCGTTAGTTTGTGTGTGGTGGGTTCGGGAGTGTCGAGCCCTCGAGTCTTTAGACCCTCTTCCGTCGAGGGGTGCCAGGCTGAACTGACCGGCCGGCCCTTCGAGCTGTCCGGCATGCCAGTCGCCCTGACCCGTCATCCTGCGAGTCCTTTCGATCGGATGCGTGGGAGGATGCCTCGTACTACCGCGAGCGGGCGAGCATTGAGGTTCCCGGTGAGCTGTTAACGGGTGATTCCAAGTGAGACCTCGTGCCCCGTTCGATGGGGTCGACTGAAGCCCGGAGGCGATCTCATAAAGCATAGGTGCTTGGTCTGCAGGAGTGCCGGATCCATTCGATAGGGCCCGGCGGCTCGATGCCTCCCTCCGAGGGGATCTCACTGCACGTCATGCATCCTTCCTTGGATACACATGAGGGGCCTCATGGGCTTGGCCCTCGAGCGACGCTGCGAGTGGCGCCCCTTGGTGTCCCTGACTCGGGTGCTCGAGGCCAGCTGTCGAACCCGCTTCGAGGGCCAGCCTTCGTTGCCTCGAGACTTGAGAGGACCGAGGCCCGTTTTTGCCTTCTTGAAGAAGTCTCCACCGCTTGGAATCTTGCTGTCCCATTGGACGCGCCTTTTTAGGCGAATATTGTCAGGGAGGGCGACGGGCGCGAAGTCAGAGCGATGGTCGCGGCGGGCCCCGGTTGTGGAGCGAATGGGAAGTCACCGCGTGCACCTGTCAGCCGGCTCGAGACGTAATTAGACAGGTGCATTGAATGCTACGCGGTTACCTTTTTCCGTCGTGGGAAACCCGACCCGTTGGGGTTTTCTCTTATAAATAGCGAGAGCGGGGGGTGAGGGACCCTTTACTCTGTCTTTGCCTTCGTAGCCGCCACAGCTCTCGCGCACCTTCTTTCTGAGTCCGCAGTTAGTAACCTCCCCGGCTGTCCGCCCACCGCTCAAGTCCACGCCGCCGCCGCCATGGCCGACAAGACTCCGCCACAGCCGGCCGAAGACTGGAGCCCGTCGAAGACGACGCAACGCGAGTTGGACTCGCTGGTGGCGCAGGGACTTCTCCCCCCACACCCGGAGGGGGGACCCGCATGGTGGATCGTTCCATCAGTGGATCACCGGGAGCCGCAACCGCCGGAGGGGTATGTGGTGAGTTTCACCCGTTACCACCGCATGGGGTGTGACACCCTAGTGTCAAGCACTGCATTAGGCACTGCAATTAGCCACTAAGAAAGCATAAGCAATGCATTGCATCATTTCATGTGTATAAGTATGCCTTTGATCTTTTGTTGTTTATTTGAAATTGGATTTCTATTTGACTTGATGCTTTGATTTTGGCTTTATTCTTGAGGAGGATTTAAAAATGGTTTTCAGAAAAAGTGTTCTATATGAAAGTTGTAGAGAAAAATATTTTGAGCAACTTTTATTTTTGGGTCAAAGCCTGGTTTGGAGTTTTTCAAACTGTTTTTGAGAAGTCAAACTTTGGAAATTTCTGGAAAAAGAAAAAGGATAATTTTCTTTCCCGGCGCCAACCTTTCGGCCCATCCGGCCTTTCGGCCCACTTCGCCGCCTCGGCCTAGCGCTCGCCGCCTCGCCCGCGCGCGCGCCCGCCCGCGCACCGCGCGCCGGCCACCCGACACGGCCGCGCCGTACGCCGGCCGGTTTGCCGCGTGGCGCCCCTTCTCTGCGCCAAATCCACGCTGACCACTCCCCTTCCGATCTTCTCCCACCGGAGCACGCCAGCGATCTTCGCCGGCCACTCCCGCGCAACCTCGTCTGCCGAGCCGCCTGCCGCCGCCTCGCTGACCGAGCCGCCGTGGCCCCCGCCACGACCGGCCGCCCTCCGCTCCGCCGGGCAAAAGCCCGAGCGCCTCTCCCACTCCCTCACTCACTCGCACACTCACTCTCGCTCTCGCTCCCCACTCTCACCCGCGCACGAAGCGAACTGAGCACTCTCCGCTCGCTGCAACCACCGCCGCAAGGCTCCCTTCCCAAATTCCAGTCACCACCTCCATCACCGGCCGATTAACCCCGGCCACTGCCCCGCCTTCGTCTCGGACACACGGTGCGCACCCCCGCGCCATCCGCCGAGCTCCACCGACGCCGAAGTCCGAAGAGCCCCGCCGCGGAAGCTTTCAGCGCCGCTCGGAGCCCGGAGCCGTTCGTCCCCGACCCGAGCTCCACCGCCTCCCTTCTTCCTCCTCCAGCTTCGCCAAGCCAAGGCAAGGTGAGAACACCAACTAGCCCTAACGCTACCGTTCCCTATCCCTCTGTTCACCACGGCCGAGCGCCATTGCCGCCATCGCGGACCTCACACGTGGCCAGCACGCACCAGCGCACCTCCGGCCAAACCATCACCCCTAGGACTCCCCTCTAGGTTCACTGAGTCTCACACGCCCGCCAGTTTAGCCGGCGACCGCCGGAAACGGCGTAGCCGCGTGATGCCGTCGCCGCCGTGCGCTGCCGCTCGCCGCCGGCACGCTACGGCCGTGCGCTGGCCAATTCTCCAGTACCTCCGGATGCGCCTCGTCGAGACGAGTCCGCAGGGCCCAGCCTCCCCGCCGGCGACCTCACCGATGGCGAGAAATCGCCGGACCAATCCCTCTCCTGTTTCCGTCTCGTCCGAGCCCCCGAGTCAGGCCTCGGACGGGCACGCCGGTGTTCCGTCTCATCCGAGCCCCCGAGCCAGGCCTCGGACGGGCGCGCCTGTTTTCCGATTCGCCCGAGCCCGCGAGCCAGGCCTCGGACGAGCGTGCGTGTTCCGTCTCGCCCGAGCCCGCGAGCCAGGCCTCGGACGAGCGTGCGTGTTCCGTCTCGCCCGAGCACGCGAGCCAGGCCTCGGACGAGCGTGCGTTTTCCGTTTCGCCCGAGCCGAGCCCTCGGCCGCGGTTTCGTCGAGCCAAGTCTCGGCCTTTTCGCTTTCCGCCGTGCGCCCGAGCCCGAATGGGTTCTGCTGACCCACGGGTCCCGCACGTCAGCCCCTTACCGGTCCATGGACCGAGTTCTCGCAAGCCAGCCGGGAGAAATTAAATGTTTTTCTTTTTGGTTTAATTTCCAGAGATGCTTGTTATTTTTGTGTAGCCTGTTTTATAAATCCAAATGAAGTGCTTCCAGTTTTATTAGCTTTCTTATGAATAGATCTATCATGGGAAAATATGAATATATTTTTGATAGCAGTTTATTTTACTGTTTTCATTTATTTCAGTTTATATGCTTTTGTTTAGATAAATGATTATAAGTGTTTTCTGGTTGAGATAATTCCTGGAAAATTTTGTGTAAGTTTATTATACTGTTTGGCACCTGTGAAAAATATATGATGCACTGTTTATGTAGAAAAAGTTACTGTTATAGTTAAAAGTCCATTTTTGCTGATTTCTTAGAATAAGTGTTAAGGTGTTTTATATGCTGAAATAAAATATGGGAAAATTTGTACAGTCTCTGTATGCCTTGTAGAATCTAAGAAAAGTATGAACTTGATCTGTTTTATGGAAAAGTTTTGTAGTTGCTTTACAACTGTGCTTTTCTATATAGATCTTTAGAAATTCATGTAAGAAAATATATGATGGTTCTGATCATGGAACTTCCTGGATAAATATGAAATGTGAAGTAGAATCTGGGAAAAATAGGAAATAGAGCTATGCACTCTTTTACAGTAGGGTTGTAGTTCAAAGTACCTTTTTAGGCAGTTTGCTTGTCATTTTTGTATCTGCAGCTCTGTATTTTATCTTTGGCTGAAACTTGTTCAGTAGAGTCCAGCAAGTGTGGTTTACCTTCTGGAATTTTTGTGGATTTTTCTGAGCCCAGAAAAATACACTTGCAGTTCAAATCTGAGTTTCCTTTGATGCATTTAATTAAGAAAGAGTTGAATAATCAGATTTTGTTTTATGAAATAAATGCGATTTTGCCCCAATGTTAAAAGTGGTTCAACAAGTTGGCTTTGTTGGTTTGCAAGAGTTATTTCCGCATTTATTGAATTATAAATTCATCGCACGCAATAGGATCGACCCCGCCGGAGCTTCACCAAGAGCAGGAGCTAAACGCCGAGCCGGAGATCCAGGAGCTGCAGCAGCCAGAGGAAGTCGACCCCGTCCACGACACTAACCTGCCCGAGTGCCCCTCCCACGAGGCCTCGGTTTTCACTCAAGGCAAGCCCCGGAGCATTCTAAGTCTCCCAGTCTTTGCAATTAATTTACTTGAGTCCTTTTATATTGTGATGCATTAGGTATAGGAGTTGATTGAATCCTATTTGTTGCATTACCATTCCTTGATTATTGATTATTACCTGCCTTGTTATCCTGTTACTGCTTAATAATGTAGAATTGCTTAGCCTGCTTAATAAAAGTAGTAGTTAAGGACGTTCCCGTAATACCCCGATGGGTATTTACCGGATCACGGTTGGCTATATTTGCTATCGTGGAAAAGAACCTGAGTAGTAATGAAATACGGTCAACGGGATGGCAGGGCACAAGTTTGGAAACTTGGGGCAGTTCATCCGTTGGATCGTCTAGGTTTGTATCGATGTTGGCCCTCGTTCATTTTTGAACGCGCCCTTTTACTTAGGGATATGTCGGTGCCGTAATCATCGACCCCAAAGCCGGTTAGAAGCTGTTCGGGCCGGTCTCAACCCGTGTCGTGCCCTCTAGTACGGAAGTTGCGATCTGCCGCGTGAGGCCATCGCAGACTCTGATTGGGCGGTCCGTGCTTGAGCCGCGACGATTACCACCACGAACAAGCATCGAGCGGTTGCCCAATGCATGGACCCGACGGGGAAAGTGTGGGCTGGTATCAAAGGTCTTTCACCAGCTGGTTTGGAATTCGATTCGAGTCGCCGTCTCCCCCGGTTAGTGGGAAACTATGTCGAGCTTCACCACGATACAACTCCATGTGATGTTTAAAGGTTCAACTAAAATGTGGATAAGTCAACTGGATATGGTTATATTATTGTTTGTTAGATTCAAGTGAGTGCTCTAGTACAGGTAATAACCTAGAACTAAGGAATAGGCTTAAAAGTAACAGCTCATCATAATCATTAATTATCCCTTATCTGGATTTGAGCCTTTCGCAACTAAAAGATCCCAGCTCCACCTCAAAAGCCTTGCATACCCTTGGAGTCTTTTATTTTCAGTTAGACGGGTAAGTCTAGCTGAGTACATTCCCGTACTCAGGGTTTATCCCGTTTGTTGCAGATGGCCAGGTCTACTTTGGCTATTGTAAGCACTGCCTCTACCCAGTGGAAGGTGATGAGGAGTAGGCCCAGGGCAGGGTCGTCCAGAAGCTTTCCTCCTTCTTTTGCCGGACTGAGACTACTGGTGGCACACTATCTTAAAAAGGAGGAATGACTTGTGTTGAGTTGGTTTATCAAACAATGTTTTATTTGGACCACGTGTGTTGTGGTCGTGTTTTAAACTTATTCAAGCTTCCACACTTTTAAACTCAATATTGTAATAACTCCGTTTTAAATTCCGCACTCTGATGTTTTAAATTCGATTTCGTTTCGCTGTAATGTATCTTTACGAATGTAACCTTGAACGATGCGATCCTGTATGTTCTGGTGTAAGAAATCCTTCGAGATTTCTGGACTACCGGGGTTATATGGGTTCAAGTGTGGGTCGAAGTCAGACGGATTTGACTAAGATAATACTTGAGCTCTTATAATCAGGACGGTTCCGCCACAGCTGGTATCGGAGCATGGTTCAAGTGATTACCTTCGTAAAGAGCTATTTTCGAACTAAAATGGGTATTTCAAAACTATTTTCAAAACTATTTTTAATTACTAAGTGTGCCCAGTCTCGTCCTTAAGCCCTATACTAGGATTCAGGTGGCTTAACTGCTAACAGGGTTCAGGGTTTTGCTTCATGCTGGATCTTTATTTGCTGGTCCATTCTCGGGAAAAGAGAATGCGTCGATTGCGAAAACATGCATAAAATGATTTTGTGAGATATGAGAGCATGACCGTCCAACCGTCGGTCTAGGTGAGAGTTCTTATACCAAGTATGTGCGAGCTCCACGCAGACACATATGAGGGTATCAATGATTTTAAGGGTGATTTCTATTGGTGCATGGTGTTTAGTATTGGCTTCTATGTATTTTGCGCATATTGGCCAATACTCAGTTGTTTTATCATTGGGAATTTTGTTGGGCTGAAATGAATCTTCTGCAGGTACACTAACTATGCGAACGAGTAGAACGTGTAGATAACGCATGAGAGATCGTTCTTGCCACCGACTAGAACGTTAGGACTTACGAGTCATTAATAGTGAGTGAGAACGTAAGTACGATCATGCATCATGTTTAAATTCTTGCATTTACATTACCTCCCCTTAATTAAAAGTTGTCTCTTTTCTATAAAATTTGCCAACTTAATATCTGTCTCACGAGAGTTCGAAACCCTTTTTGCTTCTACAGATGGCCCGGACCAAGTTGACTGCTCGCAAGGCCACCGGAGGCAGAGGAGTTCCGCGTCACCGCTTGGCCACCAAGCTGACCCGGAGGACGTTCTTGTCCTACTTCGGGTTGCCGACTATCCTTTGGAGGATTTTGCAGGCCGTTGGCTACGAGGAAGGACAGGAGCCCAGATACTCGTGGCAGAAGGAGATTTACGGGCAGGATTCCTTGGTCATGGTGGAGATCAAGGTCAAGGCTCTACCTGCTAAGCCCCACTGGACAGGATGGACAGAGATCACCAGAGGCACGTGTGCCAAGGATGGAGCTAACAGGGCAGCATATCGTGTGCTGAAGGATATCATCGCCCGTTTCCCCGCCGACTTAGCCAGTGCGATGGCAGGAGTGTTTCCCCGTGGATCACTTTTCCCATTGCGCTGGAAGCAGACTCCAGAGTCAGCCTTGACAGGGAGCCCTGAGGAGCGTTTCTACTGTGAGACACCTGCGATGAGCGCCACTGGAGCTCTGTTGGGTGTATGCGAGAGCTTGGAGCGCACTCTCGAGAGCGTGTCCTTCACTCTCGCCGCCACCTATCAGAACAAGGATAGACTTCAACAGGACTTTGACGCCGAGGTGACTCGTCTGCAGGAGAGGATTCAGCAGCTCACTCTAGAGCGTGACGATGCCCGCGCCACAGCAGCAGCCCAGTCTACCGCCAGGACAGTCGCCGAGCAGATGTACCTGACCGCATCTCTGCAGAGAGATGAGGCCCGTGCCGCACTTGACCACCTCAGAGAGGGAGCCCATCTTCTGGTTCAGCAGATCAACGCACAGCAGGTCTACATCGAGCAGCTCCATGAGGCCGTCCATGAGTTCCATCATGCAGCACAGGAGGCAGCAGCACCAGCAGCTCCCGCAGCAGAGGCCCCAGATCCCCAGGACGGAGAGGTCCTTGGTCCCGACGCCCCACCAGAGGAGGCTCATGCAGATGAGCCTATGATCGATGCTTGACATCGAGGACGCCGCATCCGCCGCTGGAGATCCCCGAGCGCTAGTTTGTTAGGGATCGTTTTCTTTTGTATAGCTTGAGCTTGCTCGCTAAGTGATGTAATGATCCAAACATGTGATGGTTTTATGTTTAACTTATGATGGCATGTAATGGCTTTTGGACAAAGTCCGGACTTCGATCCGGCACCTCTTTTATGGAAATCCGTCGTTTGCATGTCTAATTCCAAGCGATTATTCTGTGATGTTGTATGGAAATGAGTAATTATACTTGGACGTGTGCTAAATTTCCGAATTTATGTACAGCACAGTACTTATTCATGATCGGTGTAACATCACCTAATGATCGCTTATTAATGGGATATGCAGATGCCGGCACACACCCGCAGCCAGCGTGGACAGGGAGCAGGACAGAAGGAGAACTTGCCACCTCCCCCGCCGCCGCCAATGATGCCTGAAGCGTTCTTTGGACAGTTCCTAGGTAGCCAGAGGAACATGGAAGAAATGCAGAGGCACATGGAGGCCACCCTCCGCAACATCGCCAACAACACCGCGCAACAGCATCAGCAGCGCCAAGGCCCGGAGCCCAACCAGTATAGCTCCTACCGTGACTTCTTGGACACTCGTCCTCCAGTGTTCAAGGAAGCCACCGAGCCGCTCGAAGCTGATGAATGGCTCAACTCTATCACACAGAAGTTCCGTCTGCTTCGTCTGACGGAAGAGCTTAAAGCGGAGTATGCCGCTCACATGTTGGAAGGACCCGCAGGTTTGTGGTGGACCCAGTACCGTGCATCTCTGCCAGCTAATGCACGTGTTACTTGGGATCAATTCTCTACTGCTATGCGCAACCACTACATCCCTAGTGGTCTGATGGAAATGAAGATTGCCGAGTTCATGAGGTTGTCCCAGGGGACCAGGTCCCGTATCAGAGTACCTCCACAGCTTCAACAATCTGGTTCGCTATGCCCCAGATTTTGTAAATACTGAGGCCAAGAAGATTGCCAGTTTCAAGCGTGGCATGAATGCCACAATGCTATCCAAGATGGGTAACAGTCACCGCACCACCTTTAGTGACTTCGTCAGTGACTGTCTCAACCAAGAGGCCAATGATAGCCGGCTAGCAATAGAGACACGCCGTCGTGCGAACGAAGGAGGTTCGTCCCAGCAGAGGACCACTTCCGGAGCACGCGCCCCGTACCGCCCGCCTGTCACTGGAGCAAGGTACCGTCCCCCGCAGAGAAAGATCACCACCAACCGTCCCCGTCCTAGTTTCCAGAAGCCCTACACCGCCCCCATGATGCAAAACAAGAGCAAAGCAGGAAATGCAGCAGGTCCCAGGACTCCGTACGTAATTGGCCCATGCTACAACTGTGGTCAAACCGGACACCTGTCACGTCAGTGCCCTCGACCGAAGAAGCAGTACACTCAGCCCCAGCCTCGTACCGGTCATGTGCACCACACCACTGTGGAAGAAGTGCCAGAAGGAGAGCCTGTCACCGCTGGTACGTTTCTTGTTAATCAATGCCCCGCAGTTGTGTTGTTTGATTCTGGAGCATCACATTCTTTCATAAGTGAGAATTTTGTTTTAAGAAGTAATCTTGAGTTGATAGAGTTAGACCGAGGATATCAGATAAGTTCCGCCGGAGCCGTTCTCTCCGCGCGAAAAATGGCTAAAGGAGTAGAAATGACCTTTGGGGATAAAAAGGCCATAGTGGACCCCATAGTCATTCCTGGTCTAGGTCTGGATGTAATCTTGGGTATGGGTTGGATGAAACTATGGAAGGTTAATCTAGACACCGCAGAGAGAATAGTGTCCATGGTTAGTCCCAGGAATGGATCTTCTTTCAGGTTCAAGTTACCTCGAAACCCCCATGAGATCGGAGTATTGTTCAATGTCACGGCAAAACAGATAGCTGAGATTCCAGTAGTATGTGAGTTTCCAGATGTTTTTCCTGATGAATTGCCTGGACTACCGCCAGATAGGATGTGGAGTTTGCTATCGAGTTAATCCCTGGAACGGCACCCATATCGCGAAGACCGTATAGAATGCACGCTAAAGAGTTAGCAGAGCTTAAGATTCAATTACAAGAGCTTTTGGATAAAGGTTTGATACGCCCTAGTTCGTCGCCTTGGGGATGTCCCGCTATCTTTGTGAAAAAGAAAGATAAGACTCTGAGGATGTGTGTGGATTATAGGCCGCTTAATACAGTAACTATAAAGAACAAGTACCCCTTACCCCGGATTGATGTCTTGTTTGATCAGTTGTCTAAAGCAAAAGTGTTCTCCAAAATCGACCTAAGGTCAGGTTACCATCAGATCAAGATCAGACGTGAGGACATACCGAAAACAGCTTTCTCTACTAGATATGGACTGTATGAGTATCTGGTTATGTCTTTTGGGTTGACTAATGCACCGGCACATTTCATGTACCTGATGAATTCCGTCTTCATGCCAGAGTTGGACAAGTTTGTCGTAGTGTTCATCGATGATATTTTGGTATACTCTGAGAATGAGAAGGATCATGCAGAGCATCTACAAGTTGTTCTGACCCGACTTAGAGAGCATAAGTTGTATGCTAAGTTCAGTAAGTGTGAGTTTTGGTTGAAGAAGGTACTTTTCCTTGGTCATATCCTTTCGGAGGAAGGAATCTCCGTAGACCCTTCTAAAGTACAGGAAGTTATGGATTGGCAAGCACCTACCACCGTACACGAGGTTCGCAGCTTCTTAGGTTTGGCAGGATATTACCGTCGGTTTATTCCGGATTTTTCAAGAATAGCCAAGCCTATGACCCGTTTGACACAGAAGAACAAGAAGTTTGAATGGACTCCAGAGTGTGAAACAGCTTTCCGCACTCTGCGAACGTTGTTGACTTCCGCACCAGTTTTGGCTCAGCCAAACTTGGAGGAACCTTTTGATGTGTTTTGTGACGCATCTAAGGTTGGACTCGGATGTGTACTCATGCAAAATGGAAGAGTTATCGCCTATGCTTCTCGTCAGTTGAGACCACACGAAGAGAATTACCCCACTCATGATTTGGAACTAGCAGCCGTCGTGCATGCACTCAAGATTTGGAGACATTACCTTATGGGAAATCTATGTCATGTGTACACGGATCATAAAAGTCTGAAGTATATCTTCACCCAGCCGGAGTTGAACATGAGGCAGAGAAGATGGTTAGAATTAATAAAGGATTACAACCTGGAAGTGCATTACCACCCTGGAAAAGCGAATGTTGTAGCTGATGCCTTGAGTCGCAAGACTCATTGCAACTCTCTACAACCACTGTTGGAAGATGGATTTAATCTTATGCACCCTGTCATGTTAAACAATATCACTCTTCAGTGCACCTTAGAAAGTGACATCATCGAGAGACAGAAGGTCCGATGCAGAAATCTGTCAGATAAAGAAGAGGTTAGAAACCAATAGTTCTTTGAACTTCAGGACTGATAATCAGGGAATCTTGTGGTATAACCAGAGGTTAGTCGTTCCTAAGGATGCAGAGCTGAAAGGAAGAATTCTGGGTGAAGCTCACAATTCAAAGTTGTCTATCCACCCAGGAAGTAGTAAGATGTATCAGGGTTTGAAAACCAGATATTGGTGGTCAAAGATGAAGAAAGAAGTTGCAGCCTATGTCGCCAGATGTGATACTTGTTGCAGAGTAAAGGCAATACATCTGAAACCCGCCGGACTATTACAACCGTTATCGATTCCAGAGTGGAAATGGGAAGAGATCAGTATGGACTTTATCACAGGTCTTCCCACTACTCAAAAAGGGAATGATTCGATTTGGGTTATTGTGGATCGGTTATCTAAAGTGGCTCACTTCATACCAGTCAAAACTACCCACCGACCGCATCAGTATGCAGACCTGTACATACAGAATATCTTGAGATTGCATGGGATTCCAAAAAGGATTGTCTCTGATAGAGGACCCCAGTTCATAGCACGTTTTTGGGAACAGTTGCACAAGGAATTAGGAACCAAGTTGGTAAGAAGTTCCGCCTACCACCCCCAAACCGCAGGGTCAAACAGAGAGAGTAAATCAGATTCTAGAAGATATCCTGAGAGCTTGTGTCTTGTCTTCAGGAGAGTCATGGGAGAAATGGTTACCCCTTGCTGAGTTTTCATATAATAACAGTTATCAAGAAGTATAAAAATGGCACCTTTTGAAGTTTTATATGGACGAAGATGCAGAACCCCAGTAAATTGGGTTGAGTCTGGAGATCGAGGATTCTATGGGTCCGATTATGTAAAAGATGCCGAGGAAATTGTGCGAACAGTACAGCAACATATCAAGGTAGCACAGTCTCGACAAAAGAGTTATGCTGACACCCGAAGGAGACCTTTGGAATTTCAAGTTGGAGACTATGTGTATCTCAAGGTTTCACCTATGAGAAAGGTCCAACGCTTTGGAATTAAAAAGAAGCTAGCACCTCGATATGTGGGACCTTACCAGATCATAGCAAAGAAGGGAAAAGTGGCATATGAAGTACAGTTACCCCCAGTGATGAGTGCAGTTTTCCCAGTGTTCCACGTATCACAGCTGAAGAAGTGCCTTCGAGTTCCCGAACAAGAGGAAGTTCGAGTCCCGGATGTCACGATCAGATCAGATCTGGAGTACTACGAACAACCTAAGGAGATTTTGGATACCAAGACTCGAGAGACTCGTAAGCCGAACAGTGAAGACTTACAAGATTCTCTGGAGTAATCACGGACCCAACGATGCTACATGGGAAACCGAGGAGTACCTAAGCGTAAACTACCCCGCTTTTTATAAAGATTGGTACGTAACTTAAATCTCGGGACGAGATTTCTTTAAGGGGGGAAGGGCTGTGACACCCTAGTGTCAAGCACTGCATTAGGCACTGCAATTAGCCACTAAGAAAGCATAAGCAATGCATTGCATCATTTCATGTGTATAAGTATGCCTTTGATCTTTTGTTGTTTATTTGAAATTGGATTTCTATTTGACTTGATGCTTTGATTTTGGCTTTATTCTTGAGGAGGATTTAAAAATGGTTTTCAGAAAAAGTGTTCTATATGAAAGTTGTAGAGAAAAATATTTTGAGCAACTTTTATTTTGGGTCAAAGCCTGGTTTGGAGTTTTTCAAACTGTTTTTGAGAAGTCAAACTTTGGAAATTTCTGGAAAAAGAAAAAGAATAATTTTCTTTCCCGGCGCCAACCTTTCGGCCCATCCGGCCTTTCGGCCCACTTCGCCCGCCTCGGCCCAGCGCTCGCCGCCTCGCCCGCGCGCGCGCCCGCCCGCGCACCGCGCGCCGGCCACCCGACACGGCCGCGCCGTACGCCGGCCGGCTTGCCGCGTGGCGCCCCTTCTCTGCGCCAAATCCACGCTGACCACTCCCCTTCCGATCTTCTCCCACCGGAGCACGCCAGCGATCTTCGCCGGCCACTCCCGCGCATCCTCGTCTGCCGAGCCGCCTGCCGCCGCCTCGCTGACCGAGCCGCCGTGGCCCCCGCCACGACCGGCCGCCCCTCCGCTCCGCCGGGCAAAAGCCCGAGCGCCTCTCCCACTCCCTCACTCACTCGCACACTCACTCTCGCTCTCGCTCCCCACTCTCACCCGCGCACGAAGCGAACTGAGCACTCTCCGCTCGCTGCAACCACCGCCGCAAGGCCCCTTCCCAAATTCCAGTCACCACCTCCATCACCGGCCGATTAACCCCGGCCACTGCCCCGCCTTCGTCTCGGACACACGGTGCGCACCCCCGCGCCATCCGCCGAGCTCCACCGACGCCGAAGTCCGAAGAGCCCCGCCGCGGAAGCTTTCAGCGCCGCTCGGAGCCCGGAGCCGTTCGTCCCCGACCCGAGCTCCACCGCCTCCCTTCTTCCTCCTCCTCCTTCTTCGCCAAGCCAAGGCAAGGTGAGAACACCAACTAGCCCTAACGCTACCGTTCCCTATCCCTCTGTTCACCACGGCCGAGCGCCATTGCCGCCATCGCGGACCTCACACGTGGCCAGCACGCACCAGCGCACCTCCGGCCAAACCATCACCCCTAGGACTCCCCTCTAGGTTCACTGAGTCTCACACGCCCGCCAGTTTAGCCGGCGACCGCCGGAAACGGCGTAGCCGCGCGATGCCGTCGCCGCCGTGCGCTGCCGCTCGCCGCCGGCACGCTACGGCCGTGCGCTGGCCAATCCCACCGGTCGGATGCCTCGCCTCGTCGACGAGTCCGCAGGGCCCAGCCTCCCCGCCGGCGACCTCACCGACGGCGAGAAATCGCCGGACCAATCCCTCCCCTGTTTCCGTCTCGTCCGAGCCCCCGAGTCAGGCCTCGGACGGGCGCGCGTGTTCCGTCTCGTCCGAGCCCCCGAGCCAGGCCTCGGACGGGCGCGCCTGTTTTCCGTTCGCCCGAGCCCGCGAGCCAGGCCTCGGACGAGCGTGCGTGTTCCGTCTCGCCCGAGCCCGCGAGCCAGGCCTCGGACGAGCGTGCGTGTTTCCGTCTCGCCCGAGCCCGAGCCAGGCCTCGGACGAGCTGCGTTTTCCGTCTCGCCCGAGCCGAGCCTCAGGCGGTTTCGTCGAGCCAAGTCTCGGCCATTTCGCTTTCCGCCGTGCGCCCGAGCCCGAATGGGTTCTGCTGACCCACGGGTCCCGCGCGTCAGCCCCTTACCGGTCCATGGACCGAGTTCTCGCAAGCCAGCCGGGAGAAATTAAATGTTTTTCTTTTTGGTTTAATTTCCAGAGATGCTTGTTATTTTTGTGTAGCCTGTTTTATAAATCCAAATGAAGTGCTTCCAGTTTTATTAGCTTTCTTATGAATAGATCTATCATGGGAAAATATGAATGTATTTTTGATAGCAGTTTATTTTACTGTTTTCATTTATTTCAGTTTATATGCTTTTGTTTAGATAAATGATTATAAGTGTTTCTGGTTGAGATAATTCCTGGAAAATTTTGTGTAAGTTTATTATACTGTTTGGCACCTGTGAAAAATATATGATGCACTGTTTATGTAGAAAAAGTTACTGTTATAGTTAAAAGTCTCTTTTTGCTGATTTCTTAGAATAAGTGTTAAGGTGTTTTATATGCTGAAATAAAATATGGGAAAATTTGTACAGTCTCTGTATGCCTTGTAGAATCTAAGAAAAATATGAACTTGATCTGTTTTATGGAAAAATTTGTAGTTGCTTTACAACTGTGCTTTTCTGTATAGATCTTTAGAAATTCATGTAAGAAATATATGATGGTTCTGGTCATGGAACTTCCTGGATAAATATGAAATGTGAAGTAGAATCTGGGAAAAATAGGAAATAGAGCTATGCACTCTTTTACAGTAGGGTTGTAGTTCAAAGTACCTTTTTAGGCAGTTTGCTTGTCATTTTTGTATCTGCAGCTCTGTATTTTATCTTTGGCTGAAACTTGTTCAGTAGAGTCCAGCAAGTGTGGTTTACCTTCTGGAATTTTTGTGGATTTTTCTGAGCCCAGAAAAATACACTTGCAGTTCAAATCTGAGTTTCCTTTGATGCATTTAATTAAGAAAGAGTTGAATATCAGATTTTGTTTATGAAATAAATGAGATTTTGCCCCAATGTTAAAAGTGGTTCAACAAGTTGGCTTTGTTGGTTTGCAAGAGTTATTTCCGCATTTATTGAATTATAAATTCATCGCACGCAATAGGATCGACCCCGCCGGAGCTTCACCAAGAGCAGGAGCTAAACGCCGAGCCGGAGATCCAGGAGCTGCAGCAGCCAGAGGAAGTCGACCCCCCTCACGACACTAACCTGCCCGAGTGCCCCTCCCACGAGGCCTCGGTTTTCACTCAAGGCAAGCCCCGAGCATTCTAAGTCTCCCAGTTTTGCAATTAATTTACTTGAGTCCTTTTATATTGTGATGCATTAGGTATAGGAGTTGATTGAATCCTATTTGTTGCATTACCATTCCTTGATTATTGATTATTACCTTGCCTTGTTATCCTGCTACTGCTTAATAATGTAGAATTGCTTAGCCTGCTTAATAAAAGTAGTAGTTAAGGATGTTTCCGTAATACCCCGATGGGTATTTACCGGATCACGGTTGGCTATATTTGCTATCGTGGAAAAGAACCTGAGTAGTAATGAAATACGGTCAACGGGATGGCAGGGCACAAGTTTGGAAACTTGGGGCAGTTCATCCGTTGGATCGTATAGGTTTGTATCGATGTTGGCCCTCGTTCATTTTTGAACGCGCCCTTTTACTTAGGGATATGTCGGTGCCGTAATCATCGACCCCAAAGCCGGTTAGAAGCTGTTCGGGCCGGTCTCAACCCGTGTCGTGCCCTCTAGTACGGAAGTTGCGATCTGCCGCGTGAGGCCATCGCCAGACTCTGATTGGGCGGTCCGTGCTTGAGCCGCGACGATTACCACCACGAACAAGCATCGAGCGGTTGCCCAATGCATGGACCCGACGGGGAAAGTGTGGGCTGGTATCAAAGGTCTTTCACCAGCTGGTTTGGAATTCGATTCGAGTCGCCGTCTCCCCCGGTTAGTGGGAAACTATGTCGAGCTTCACCACGATACAACTCCATGTGATGTTTAAAGGTTCAACTAAAATGTGGATAAGTCAACTGGATATGGTTATTATTGTTTGTTAGATTCAAGTGAGTGCTCTAGTACAGGTAATAACCTAGAACTAAGGAATAGGCTTAAAAGTAACAGCTCATCATAATCATTAATTATCCCTTATCTGGATTTGAGCCTTTCGCAACTAAAAGATCCCAGCTCCACCTCAAAAGCCTTGCATACCCTTGGAGTCTTTTATTTTCAGTTAGACGGGTAAGTCTAGCTGAGTACATTCCCGTACTCAGGGTTTATCCCGTTTGTTGCAGATGGCCAGGTCTACTTTGGCTATTGTAAGCACTGCCTCTACCCAGTGGAAGGTGATGAGGAGTAGGCCCAGGGCAGGGTCGTCCAGAAGCTTCCTCCTTCTTTTGCCGGACTGAGACTACTGGTGGCACACTATCTTAAAAAGGAGGAATGACTTGTGTTGAGTTGGTTTATCAAACAATGTTTTATTTGGACCACGTGTGTTGTGGTCGTGTTTTAAAACTTATTCAAGCTTCCGCACTTTTAAACTCAATATTGTAATAACTCCGTTTTAAATTCCGCACTCTGATGTTTTAAATTCGATTTCGTTTCGCTGTAATGTATCTTTACGAATGTAACCTTGAACGATGCGATCCTGTATGTTCTGGTGTAAGAAATCCTTCGAGATTTCCGGACTACCGGGGTTATATGGGTTCAAGTGTGGGTCGAAGTCAGACGGATTTGACTAAGATAATACTTGAGCTCTTATAATCAGGACGGTTCCGCCACATGGGCCGCGGCTTCCCGCCGAGCTGCTTTATGCGGGCATTGGCGCATCACTATGAGGTGGAGCTGCAGCATTTCTCCCCCAATTCGATCTCGCACGCTGCCATCTTTGCCGCGGTGTGCGAGGGGTACCTGAAGATCGGCCCCTGGGAGATGTTCGTTCACATTTTCCGTGGCGAGCTTTCACCCAAGACGCCGAAGCCGGCGGGAAGCGGCTCGTGCGCGCTGGCTCCCTCGCCATCACCAGGCGGACCGGGACCTCGTCGGCCGGCGTCCCCCGCGAGTACCTCGCTACAACACTCTCGACCAACCAGGCGGGATGGGACGACCACTGGTTTTATCTACGGAACGAGGGGGGGGGGGGGCTCTTTCCGCAGTACACCGGTAGGGTCGTCGACCAGCGCCCGGACAAGTGGAACTGGGGCGTCGTGGCGGATAGGCAGCGCCACTTGATGCCCTTGATGAAGATGATGAAGACGCTGGTGGACGAGGATAAGTTGTCCGTCCAAGCGGTCGTTTGGGCATTCCACCAGCGGAGGGTCCTTCCTCTGGCGGACCGCCCCCTCCTCATGTACGAGATGGGGCCGAAGGCCCGGCTCGAGGCACTGAACGAGTCGAGGATGGCCGAGAGGAGGCTATCCCGGAGTGAGGGCGTCTCCCGGGTGTCGATCACGACCCAAGGGTCGTTCGTCCCCGAGGACTCCCACCTGATCCCCATGGCGCCTGACGAAGGGTGCCTCGACCTGGTAAGTTCTCTTCGAGCCAGTCTGTCTCGAGCTTCCCCCTCTTTCTTTCTCCTTCGAATCTCGCTCCTTCTTCTCGTGTTTTTTCCTTCATCAGGTTCCTTTTTTGCAGGGGACGTTCACGTGTCGCGCGTCGAGGCCCCCGGTGAGGGAGGACGCCACAGAAACACAGGTGAGGCGCCTCTCTGCCCAAAAGGAAAAAGAGATCAAGGATTCCAGGAAGAGGAAAGAGAAGGACAAGAACTTGCGTCGGTCGGCTTGGGAGCAGAGGCTGGCGAAGGCCCGCCGTAATCGGTAGCCTGGAGATGAGTCCCCCGAGCTCAGCTCCCGAGCTCGGAGGAGGAGGACGATGATGACGAGGATGAGAGCGAAGACGAAGGAATGGATGCGCGTTTGAGGCGCGCGGGGTTCGATGACTTCTGGGCTGACCTCTCTTCTGTGCAGGAGAAGTTCTTGGAGATCCCCCCGGCGAAGGCTTCGCGTGGGTTGAAGAAGCGGAAGGCCACGCCCAGCTCCGCCTCGTCGGAGGCCCAGGGTACGTCGAGCTCCAGGCCGGATGTGGCCCCCGTCGTGACGAAGCCCCGAACCCGGAGCGCCAATTCCACGGCGCCGAAGGAGGTCGCACCCGCGTCGACCTAGGCTGGGGGTCTCGAGAAGAGCCGGTCCTCGAGGGGCGGCACCACACGGGGAGGGGCTCTGGGTTCCGACCGCCACGAGCCATCGAGGTCAGGGTCGAGCCCTCGAAGGAGCGGGCAGCAGGGCAGGGAGAGGGCAGTAGAGCCCCCGTCATCACGCCCGTCGGGGAGGGAGCCCCGGCTGTCTCGTTGACCAGGGGCCGCGAGCGACCCCAGGGTCTGTAGGCCGCACCGCTCGCAGGGAGACAGAGGCGAAGCGGGGGGCGCGACCGCCAGAGCGAGCACCGGAGTGGGTCCCAGAGCCCGCGCCGGGACGTGCGCCAAGATGACCGCTCGAGGGAGATGCGGTCGCCCCCCCGCGACGTGGGGCGGAAGGAGGGCTCCCCCTCGCGGTCGAGCCACGGGAGGCATCGTGAGTCCTCCCCCCATCCGAGCCATAAGGAGGCGGTCCAGGAACATGGCTCGAGCCATGGGGTGGGCTCGAAGCCCCCGAGCGGGTCCGACGACTCGGGGAAGAGGTCCCGTCGCCACTTTGGGTAAGTGGCGTTTTTTAATTTTGTTGGTAGTGAGGTTTCGCCTTTTTACTTTTTGTGATGCGTGCCGTCTTTGGTTTGCCCAGGGGAAAGCGCTCTTGGCAAGATGCGGACCTCTCGGCGTCCAAGCGGGCCAAGGTCTCAAGTTCTGCTGAGGCGCAAGCACCCCGAGGTATGGCTCCTTCCTCCGCTAGAGAAGCCGCTTGCTGGGAGAAGGCTTGAGCTGCCATGGCTCAAGGGGGCCAGATGGTCATCGCAAATTTTGGTGAGGCCGTCACCATCAACCACAGGGGTCGAGGCATCTTTCCTGGTTCTGACGACGTTATTACTTTGTTCGACAGGGGCCGCAGCTTACGGTATCGAGCCCGCCACCACCACGTCCACCGCAGCACCGCCGCCCCCTCCCCCGCCTCCTCCTCCTTTTCCCCTGGTGGCGTCTACCGAGAGTGCCACTCTTCCCCCTGTCACGACGGCCGTCTTGGGGGGAACAACGGAGGCAAGCACGACCCCGCCGGCATCGGGGGCGGAGGAGAGTGTGAGCCTCGAGGCCCTGGTTGATGCGAGTCGCCCCGCGGAGGAGGGGAAGGAGGGAGAGGCGTCGGCGCAAGAGGTGCCGACGGTGGAGGAGCTTCTGAATGAGCTGGAGCGTGGGCCGCTCCCAGCCGCGGGCTCGACGACAGAGGGGGCGCCCGAGGCATCGGCCAGGGCCGACAAGACGCCAGAGGACTCGTCAAGGGAGGAGAGCTTGGGGACAAGCCTTCTCTTGAGCGATCAGCCACCGCTCGAGTTCTCGCCCCCATGCGAGATCGCGCCGCCACCTCGGGAGGTGACGGAGCAACAGGGGGCGCCGACGGAGGAACGAAAGGAGCCGGGGCCCGTGCCGTCGGCCGGTGGGCCGTAGCTATCGCAGCTCGAGGTGGAGGAGGATCTGCTCGACATCGAGCTCGACCGTCCGATGTGGCCGTTTCATGACGTGCCGAGCCCGTCCCTGGCAATGGTCCCCGTCGAGCAATCAGCCCAACAGGGGGCCCCGCGGGAGGCGCGCTCCATCTTCAAGGAGGTGGCCGAGCTCATGGTGGAGGCGGAGCGGTCCTTCTCCGAGGAGACGGACAAGTCTGCACGGGTGGCGGCGGCCCCTGCGAGGGCGAAGGCGGAGCTCCAGGATCTCCGTGCTGAGCTGAGCCAGAGTGCCCAGATGGCGAGCCGGCTTAACGAGGTGCAGGCGGAGGCTCAGAAGGCTCGAGACGAAGCCGCCCGGACTAAGGAGGAGGCCACCGCCGCTGTGGAGGCGTCGAAGAAGGAGGTCGCCGATGCTCAAAGTGAGGCCGCCACCGCTCGGTCTGAGGGGGAAGCGGCGAAGAAGGAGGCCAAGAAGGCCCAGAGCGAGGCTGCCACCGTCCGATCCACAGCGGAGGCGGTGAAGAAAGAGGCTGAGGAGGCCCAGAGCAAGGCCGCCACCGCTCGTTCCGCGGCGGAGGCGGCGAAAAAGGAGGCCGAGGAGGCCCAGAGCGAGGCCGCCACCGCTCGTTCCGCGGCGGAGGCGGCGAAAAAGGAGGCCGAGGAGGCCAAGAGTGGAGTTGCCGCTGCTCAGGCCGCGGCGGAGGCAGCGCGGCAAGAGGTGATCCGGAAGGATCTAGCCCTCGCGGAGACGGGCAAGCTGGTCGAGGACCTCAGGTCCGAAAAGCTCGTCATGATATCCGAGAAGCGCAGGCTCGAGCAGCGCGTCGAGGGCCTCGCCAGCGACCTCGCCTCTCTGGGCACACACTGTGATGGTAATTTTCACGCCTTGTCTCTGCTTTGGTCTCGAGACTTTTGTTATGCCGCGGTCTCACTCCTTTTTGTTTATTGCACAGGGGTCGAGAAGACCGTCGAGGAGCTCCGCGGGACGAACCAGGTTCTCGTGGATCAACTCCGAGACGAGACCATGGTGGTGGAGCGGGCACGCGCTACCCTCGACAGACTCGGCTCCACGTGGGGTGTTCCTCCGGTGGTCGAGGCAGAGGGCACGGCGGCTCGAGGCGACGCCTTGGTCGATGCCCTATGCTATTTTGATGCGGCCGCGCGGGACCGAGTCCGGCATGCGCTCCATCATGGCGTGAAGCAAATGCTTGCGACCATCCGCTCCGGCTTCCGCTTCCCGGTCCACATTGTTGCCAAAGGCTTTATCGAGATTGAGGGGAAGGACGAGGAGTGGAAGGACCGCCGCGTTGACGAAATCCTGGAGAAGATGGAGAAGCCAGGGGCGGCGCTTGCGAAGCTCTTTGAGGAAGATGTGCTGCCTCCCGATGCCGGCAGCGGTGTAGAAGGCCCTCCTCCTCCTAGCCCGGTCGTCGAAGCTGAGCCCGCTGCTGAAGATCTTGGGGAGGAGTATCAAACCGACGAGGACTAAGGCCTGCGTGCCAAATTTGGGCGTCGGGGCCCTTTGTAAGAATTACGTTATGACTTTTGGACTGTCGAGGTCGACATGTGCACATAACTTGTTTTATTTAAAGAGGCAGTTTTCTTTTTAAGTTTGTTTGACCGTTTCTCTTCGTCGTTGGCTCGAGTTTCTGCTGGCTTAGTCTGTGTTCCTTCGATACATGTCACGAGCCCCTTCGAGGGGAGGCGTAGGTAGGGTACCGTAGCCCGGGAGCGTAGGTGGCCGTCTACGTCGACGCTCCCCGACTCTTGGAGGCTCAAGGTATTTTACGGATTTAGACGTTGCTAGTTCGCTCGAGGTACGAATCGAGATGAGGGTCGAATTTTTTGAAAAGAAAAACACGCTTTTTCCGGAGACTGGGGGTCCCCCTAGCCCCCGAGGGAAGCTTGACCCTGAGCAAGGCAGGGTCGAGGCTACCTTGAGTTGCTAAGTGATATGAAAGATAAGGTACGAGTTTATTCATTCATATCCGACATGTTTGTACAAAGCAACAGAATGTACAGGGCCTCGAGGCCCTTAAGGGTAGAAGCGACGTAGCTGAGATATGTTCCATGCGTTCGCCAGGATCCTGCCTTGATCGTCGTAGAGCTTGTACGTCCCTGGCTTGAGCACCTCAGCTACGGTGTATGGGCGTCGAAGCTTGAGCTTGTACGTCCCTGGCTTGTACGTCCCTGGCGTCGATGCGTTTGCTGGTAGCGCGCAGAGTTGATGTGCGCCACTTCTCAAGCTTCCTCGAGCTGGTCCTTGGCGTTGGCTAGCCTTTCGTCATTGGTTTGCTCGTTGTAGGCTCGAAGTCCAGGGGAGCCATACTCGAGGTCCGTAGGCAAGACGGCCTCGGTGCCGTAGGTTAGGAAGAACGGAGTGAACCCAGTGGCTCGACTCGGCGTTGTCCTGAGACCCCATAGCACCGAGGGGAGCTCTGTGGCCCACCCTTTCCCAAAGTTTTTGAGGGTTTTGACCAGCCTCGGCTTCAGCCCGTGGAGTATCATGCCGTTGGCACGCTCGACCTGCCCGTTGCATTGAGGGTATGCGACCGAGGCCCAGTTCATGCGGATGTTGTTGTTGTCGCAGAAGCTGATGAACTTTTTGCCCGTGAACTGAGTGCCGTTGTCGGTGATGATGACGTTTGGCACCCCCAACCGATAAATGATGCCAGCGATGAATCGACGGCCCTCTGGAGGTGGGTCGCCTATAGGCTTAGCCTCGATCCACTGGTGAAATTGTCGATGGCCACGAGAAAATGCGGTACCCTCCGCTTGTCCTCTTGAGGCGGACCTAACGAGATTGAGCCCCCAGACGGCAACGGTCCAAGTTCAGTGATGGGGATCATCTGTAGGGCGTGCGCAGGCTGCGTGCGTTTGTTTGGCCGTGAATGACACCCATGCAAGCTTGAAACTAGGCGTTTGGCGTCTCCCAATGGCTTGGTCGGCCAATAGAAAGCCTTGGAGGAGAAGAAGGCGTTTCCACCAGGGGGTCCTGTAACAGAACCGACCAATTTATAAGAGCACAAGTACGAAATTCTCCGCCGAGGCAGTAAATTTGTGGCACTTGAGCCCTATAAACCCGGTAGTCCGTGAAATCACGAAGGATTTCAAACTTTCCAACATCAACAACATAGGATCGTAATATTCAGCATCGACCGTCACACGACAGAGATTACATAAATAGTTCGGAGTAGCAACTTAGTTATTACAAACCAGGTTTGAAAACAGTAGCGGAAGCTTAACTTGAAACATTGTTCCGAAATTCACGCACGCACACTTAATGATTACAGTGCCATTTAGTAGTCATCCTTAACATAGCAAAAGATACGAACAGAAGAGGTCCTTGCCCGGGACCTAGAATTCACCCGAGGCTGGAAAGAGACAATTGATGCAATAACCATGGAAGACCTGGCCATCTGCAACAACAAAGGGTAGAACCCTGAGTACGAGAAGGTACTCAGCTAGACTTACCCGCCTTAAACCAGAAATAAAATGACACCAAGGAGTATGCAAGGCTAGTATATAGTGGAGGCTGGCAATAGACCACACTTTTGCATAAAAGCCATTTGTTAATTAAGTAGTTCTCCTGCCCTTTAGCTGTCAATTTAATAGTAATTATCCTATTTACTAGATTAGCAAACTGCACTATAACAAACATGGTAGTGATCCAACGATCACCAAAAATGTAACAAACAGACCGAGTGACCATTTCCAAAAGTATAATGATAGCTGTCTCGTGTTCCACATTTTTCAGTATCGGATGATCAGCGTTCGAGTCAAGTGCTCACTATCCAGGAGCGATGGCGATTATAATCGATTCCTAACCAGCTGGTGATTTATTTCCCACACAAACCACACCCACCCGTCGGTGAGCTACAGATGACCACAACATTGTTCCAGGAGTCGCGGTTTCAACCGCCACCATCACACCCGGAGGCAAGCCCGACTGCCAAGGAGTTGGACTTAACCACCATCACCCGGGTCTTACTATTCGCGCCCCCGCGTCCCACTAACTCTCCACCGTGGCTTCGGCTGATGCGTAGGACCTGAGAGCCGGCCTGGAACAATGAGCGGCTTCGCGGTCGGAACGAGTTATCCTTCCAGCTAAATGTGGGACATGCGTTCAACATGACAAGAAGTCTATCTCACAAGATACTGATTCCCATAAAACACGGCTAGAAATGCTGTAGCATAACTACAGGAATCTGCCGATCTCCATTTTTCCACAACACTCAGTTATCCCACTTAATGGAAATATTGGTTAATCGGTCAAGTAACCACCTATTGCTCGCGGGTAACATGAAGGTTGCCCGACTTCTACCGGTCTAAGCAATTCTAAGCATAACTCGGACCTGACTCTATAGGTATCAAGGGATGATATTTCAAGGTAACAAGGTATGAATAGTGATGCATCAACGGTATCAAACAACTCCTATACTTAATGCAACAAACATAAGCAGATTAAGTTAATCATAAACTGTAGGTAGTTAGAAATGCTCCGGGGCTTGCCTTTCTCGAAGGTGCTCGGTTGGTGATTCGGGCACTCCGGAAGTTCTTCTTCAAACTCTTCCCCGATAGCTCCTGGTTCCTGCTCCTGAGGCTGCTCCTCGTTTCCTCGGCTATCACTGTCTCTTCTACCGAACCTGTATGATGCATATGCGAGAATGAATGGATGATACATGGGCATAGAAAATGCATTGCAATTGAATTGACCGAATAGGCGCATATTTCCTCTCTGGTAGAGTACAACACTCTATTTAGAGAGAAGCTACACCACTCATGCAAAGCACAGTCAACATGCATACACTGAAAAGACTATTTTCCCTGCTGGTTCCTCCATAAAAAGACACAAAAGCTTAATTTAAATAAACTAATTATCCTACTAAAACAAGCTTATAACTGCACCATAGGTAACAGTTTCAGAAAAATCTACAAAAATTACTGTAGGTTCCTAACAGAAAGTAAAGCATACTGTACAAATTTCAGGACAATTGCATGTATATATAATTCTGTATGAAAAAGACAAATATCAGGGTGAAAAGATACTTTGAACTACACCCTACCTTAAAAGTGTCAAACAACAAATTTCATATTTTGTTTAGAGCTTTCCAGCATAAGAGCAGTCTATAAAAATTATGAGACTCAAATTCCATATATTTTAATTACTACAATTATACAAGAAAACAGCATTTAACCAATTTAAAGGTTAACTTCAAATTATTTCACAACCAAACAGTAGTTATCATTTTTCTGTGACTCTACATCACTTACAGAGCTCACCAAAACAAACCCCATATTTTTCTGAGAGCAAAACATGATTTACTATGCATTAAACAAGATATCAGCCTAAACACAAATTAATTATTACTGCATATAAAAACTATCATAACAGAGCATATCATATTTTTCATGTACAGATCTCATCAAGACAAACTTAACAAAATTGGTTTCACATTTATTGGATTAACAGAACACAAGTTATGATTTAAACAAGCATTAACCATATTTCTGGAAAACATATATTCAAAAACCCTAAAACCTAACTGCTACACGCACCCAACAAACTGCACCCAAGCGGCTGACAGCCGGGGCCCGTGGTCAAAGCGACCCCACCTGTCATACACAGAGAAACAGAGGAGATGTTGACCTCGCCGGAGCTCGCCGACGGCGGCTCCTCCGGCGAAACCAACTCCACCGACGGACTCCTCTCATCCTTCCGCGACGAACGGTACCACTCTCGACCCTAGCGACACGACGGATCGAGCACGACGCCGGCACGGCACGCACGGCGGCATCCACCACGGCGGCGCGGGCTCTCACGCCGGGCAACTCGGCCATGCCGAGGCTAACCGACTCGTGATTCCTACTCTCCGAACTCCCACGGACCTAGCGCAAGGCTCGGACGCTACGGATTTCACTCCGAAAGCTCGGGACCACGCCATGCCAGTCTCCGGCAACCATGGCGGACGGCGGCGATGGCGGACCGAGGCAACCAAACCCTAATCGGCTAAACCGACTTCACTTCCTTCTTCCTGGACGCTCACTGACTTGCGAACGCTAGCTAAAACATCTTGAAACCCACGGGAAGGGAGCCGACCACGGCGGACCGAACTCGGCGGTCATGGCGGCCATGGCGGAAGCTCGTCCCGAGGCTCACCTAGGGCTTGCCGAAGAGCACTGACTAGCGCAAACGATGCGGGAGACCAAGGCGAGGCTAGCGGTGCGGTTTGCTTGGCGAATGCACGGCGAAACGACGGCGGACGGCGGATTTCCCCTTTTCGCCCGCGCGGTCGCCGGCGAGAGCTTGGAGCGAGGCAGAGAGGGAGGGAGCGCGCTCTGGCGGAGGAGAGCGTGCGCGGGAGGTTAAGCACGCCACGCCGCGCGCGCTGGCTGGCTCGGCCGGGAATCGAACGCCACGCGGCGTTCTTCCCCTGCGCGCGGTCGGCCACTGAAGCCGACGGCTTCAAACTGAATCGGGCGATTCAGTTGGCTAATGGCCGACTGACAGCCCAACTTCAAACGCGATTAACTCACTAACCACTCCATCAAACGCTAAACCAACTGCACCATTGGTTAGAGCTATACACCGACTGCAACTTTGGTTAAAGGATTGATCACTGGTTCGGCTTGGATTAGGCTTGAGAAGGTGCTAAACATAGCCTGGCCGAACTGAAAACCAGCTTAGGACTTAGGAAAATTTCCAAGTCTAAAACCCTTCCAATTCTGCCTTGTGGACCCTAAAACACCATGCTACAACCCATTTTCATGAGTTGGTCCTTAAACAACTTTTGTTCTATACTAAATTCTACACACTTTTGCTTAAGGGCCCACAGCCATGCAAAGCTTCTAACAAGGAGGTCTTTGTTAGTCAAACAAAAGGACTTTAGAGGCTCTATAGGGTTGACTAGGGTTTAACTACTTGATTAGGCAAAATGTCCAGCATAACCATGCCTTCATTTTGACTTCTCAACAAGGTTAGATGGTTAGAAAGACTTAACCACTCCAAAGCAAGACAAGAAACACTTCATCAAAGCAAACTTATAAGCAAGCAAACACATGAAATGACATTTTATGTGAGAAAAAGAATAACATATGAATGCTTCATGATCATGAGATGATTATGCATGATGAGAAATGATGTCATGCTAGCTTAACACCAGAGGTGTTACAGCCCTTCCCCCCTTAAAGAAATCTCGTCCCGAGATTTACTGACCATTGCTTATGGAACGATGGATAAACTTTCTGGAGATAGTCTTCCGTTTCCCAAGTTGCATCTCCGTCATCATGATGACTCCATAGAACTTTATACACCTTTACTAGGCGATTGCGAGTTACTCTTTCTTTGCTGTCCAAAACTCGCACGGGTTGCTCTTGATATGTGAGGTCTGAAGCCAGCTTCAACTCCTGAGGTTCTATTCTTTCTTCCGGTACACGTAGACACTTCTTTAACTGTGAAACATGAAAAACTGGAAAGATGAACTCATAGCTTCGGGTAACTGAAGTTGATAAGATACTTCTCCTTTTCTTTTCAAGATACGATATGGTCCAACATATCTCGGGGCTAGCTTCCTTTTAATGCCGAACCTTTGTACTCCCCTCATCGGAGTTACTTTTAGGTAAACATGATCTCCCTCTTAAACTCCAACGGTCTTCTTCTTTTATCGGCATAACTTTTCTGTCGGGATTGAGCTGCTTGTAAGTGTTGATGAAATAATCTGACCTTTTTCTCGGCTTCCGCCACGAAGTCTATTCCAAAATATCTTCGTTCCCCGGTTTCAATCCAGTTTAACGGAGTCACACACTTACGTCCATATAAAGCTTCAAACGGTGCCATCTTGATACTCTCTTGATAGCTATTATTGTACGAGAACTCTGCTAACGGTAGCCATGATTCCCATGATCCTTTGGAGGATAACACACAAGCTCTGAGCATATCTTCAAGCACTTGATTCACTCTTTCGGTTTGACCTGCGGTCTGAGGATGATAAGCTGTACTGTGAATCAACTTCGTTCCCAAACCTTTATGTAACTGCTGCCAAAAGTGCGCTGTGAACTGAGATCCACGATCTGAAACAATTGTCTTTGGTATTCCATGTAAACGCACAATCTCTTTGATGTAGATATCTGCATACCGAGGCGGTCGTATCCGGTTTTGACTGGAATAAAGTGAGCAGATTTGGTCAAACGATCCACTATTACCCAAATGGAATCATTCCCTTTTCCGAGGTGGGTAATCCAGTTATGAAATCCATACTGATGTCTTCCCATTTCCAAACAGGCACAGATAACGGTTGTAACAACCCTGCAGGTTTCATATGCACTGCCTTAACTCTGCAACAAGTATCACACCTTGCAACATAGGCTGCTATCTCTTTCTTCATCTTGGTCCACCAAAAACGAGATTGTAGATCATGATACATCTTACTGCTCCCTGGGTGAAGAGATAACTTAGATAAGTGGGCCTCATCTAAGATTTTATCCTTGAGATCTTTGTTCTTTGGCACGACAAGACGATCCCTGAACCATAACACTCCTTGTTCATCCAACTTAAAAGAAGTTAAAGGATCTTTTAACATCTTTCGCTTGATATGAGCAACTCCTTTATCTGACTTCTGAGCTTCCATAATCTGACTCTCTAGTGAGCAACAACCTAACTGAATGTTGAACAAAACTTCTGGATGTATCAGGTTAAACTTTTCTTCAAACAACGGTTGCACCACGACACAGTGCGATTTCCGACTTAAAGCATCTGCAACCACGTTTGCCTTTCCTGGGTGATAGTGAACTTGCAAGTTATAGTCCTTTATCAACTCCAGCCATCTGCGCTGTCTCATGTTCAACTCAGGTTGAGTGAAGATATACTTTAGACTCTTATGATCGGTATAGATGTTGCACACATTTCCCAACAAGTAGTGTCTCCATACCTTTAGAGCATGCACTACTGCCGCTAACTCCAAATCATGTGTAGGGTAGTTGATCTCATGTTTCCTTAACTGTCTTGAGGCGTATGCTATTACTCGTCCATCTTGCATTAGCACACAGCCTAAACCTATCTTGGATGCGTCACAAAACACATCAAAAGGTTTCTCTATATCCGGTTGAGCCAAAACAGGGGCAGTGGTCAGCAGTTCCCTTAAAATCCGGAAAGCTGCTTCACACTCCTCTGTCCAGACAAACTTCACATCCTTTTGAAGCAACGATGTCATCGGTTTTGCAATCTTGGAGAAATCCGGAATGAAGCGACGATAGTAACCAGCCAAACCTAGAAAACTTCTGACTTCCGTGACGGTGGTTGGTGCCTTCCAATCCATAACCTCTTGTACTTTTCCTGGATCCACTGAGATTCCATCTCCTGATAACACATGTCCAAGAAAATGAACTTTCTTCAACCAAAACTCACACTTACTGAACTTGGCATATAGCTTATGCTCTCGAAGTCTTGTTAGAACTATCCTTAAGTGTTCCGCATGATCCTCTTCGTTCTCCGAATATATCAAGATATCATCCAAAAAGACTATCACAAACCGATCCAACTCAGGCATAAACACGGAATTCATTAGGTACATAAAGTATGCAGGAGCATTTGTCAAGCCAAACGACATGACAAGATACTCATACAACCCGTACCTAGTGGAAAAAGCCGTTTTGGGTATATCTTTGGGTCTGATCTTGATCTGATGGTACCCTGATCTTAAGTCTATCTTGGAAAACACTCTAGCTCTCGTCAACTGATCAAAAAGGATATCAATCCGAGGTAAAGGATACTTATTCTTGACTGTTACTGCATTCAAAGGTCTGTAATCCACACACATACGCAGACTTTTATCCTTCTTTTTCACAAAGAGTGCCGGACATCCCCACTCAGATGAACTTGGTTGAATCAAACCCTTATCCAACAACTCTTTCAACTGAACCTTCAACTCCGCCAACTCATTAGGAGGCATACGATACGGTCTTCTGGATATAGGTGCTGTTCCAGGTATCAACTCTATTGCAAACTCCACATCCCTATCTGGAGGTAAACCAGGTAACTCATCTGGAAACACATCTGGAAACTCACATACTACAGGGATTTCCTGAAGATCTGCCACTTGCACTGCACAACTCATAGCACTGAGATTAAGACGGTCAGGAAGAAACACTTGAAACCTCTTGTTTTCCTCGGGATCCCTCAAAGAAATTATCCTTTTCCCGGTATCTAAGATCACTTCCCACTTTTTCATCCAGTCCATTCCGAGGATAACATCCAAGGATAGACCTGGCATGACTACTAGGCTTACTCGATACCGCTTACCTTCCAAACTAAGAGTAGCTCCACATACCACTTGATTAGACAACACACTTGCACTCAGCTGAGCTTATTCGAAACCCCAAATCCATTGTTACCATTTCCTGATTATGCTTAAGTGCAAATGCTTGACTTACAAAAGAATGGGATGAACAGAATCAAACAAAAAAACTGCAGAGATATTGTTGATAGAGAACATACCAGCTGTTAAGGCTCACCCTCTGAGATGCCTTCCAAAGAAGTATGATGCACACGAGCTTGACTGGATTGGTCTTCTTCTTGGGCTAGGGCATGTCCTGGACAATGCCCTCCTTGCCACAGTGTAACATGGCCCTTGACGTAGCTGCCTGTGAAGTTCTGGTTTCCAGACCCTGCTCTATACTGCGGTGTCTGACCTTTTGCCACTTTCTGGACCTTGGCTGTGTGATTCCCTGAAAACGACGCTGAGGAGGCTTGAAACGTGCTCCCCGTGTGCTATATGAAACTGAGGACGATTCGCCACTTGATTTCTGCTCTGCTGTGCTCCTGTATCAAAAGTTTTCTTGCGGGCTTTAGATGCACTATAGAGATTGTTGTGGTTTTCTTGAGTCAAACAGTCACTGACGAAGTCATTGAACCGGGTTCTAGAAGAATTTCCCATTGTCTTCAGGAGCTTTGGACTTAGCCCCTTTTCATACAAGCAATCTTCTTTGCATCTGTATTGACATACTCAGGCGCATATCGAGCAAGATTGTTGAAAGCATGAAGATATTCAGCCATTGATTTGGTCCCCTGTGTCAAACTCAAAACTCTGTTACCTTCATAGCCATTAAACCTGGAGGAATAATGACCTCGAAAAGCTGCTGTAAACTGCTCCCAAACTATAGTTGATTTGCCGGAAAAGCGGTACGGTGATGTGTCCACCATATACCAGCCGGTCCTTGCAACTGATGAGCTGCGTATTCCACCTTCAGAGACTCTGTCAGACGGAGCAACCTGAAACTTCTGTTCGACAGTGTTGATCCATTCATCTGCTTCCAAAGGTTCCACTGCTTCCTTAAAGATTGGAGGTCTAGTGTCCAAGAAGTCTTAAAGTGCTGTATGGTTAACATCTTGACCACCCAGACCTGCAGCCTGCGGGTATTCTCAGCGATGTTTCGGAGATTTGCTTCCATGTGCGTTGCATAGCTTCCATACTACGCTGACTTCCCAAAAACTGAGCAAAGAACTGCTCTGCCGTGTAAGGAGGAGGAGGAGGAGGATTGGCTTCCTCGCCCTGTCCACTCCCATCTGCACCACTGGCACTGCCGGTTCACGACGAGTGTTCACCATCTGCATAGCCAATCAATAATCGATGAGTGATGCATATATATAGATCAAAATGCGTAATGTCTGCAGTAATGTATGCGAACATAGTTCATACAATAAGGCACCTTCACAAGTTGTTCCACACATTAACATCACAAACAGATTATACGAAAAGCGCTTAAAACTCGCATGGACACGAACGGATAAGTCCAACGATAGCCTGATACTTAAAAGGTTCAAAGGTAGCAACAAGGTCCTTAAGCTTACAACCCATCAAAGGTTCACAGATCCAACCTAACCGATACACAAGACCATCACGATAAACATCGAGATCTAAACTCTAATCGCTCTCAGCATCTGACACATAACCCTCGACATCATCGGCTCCATCATCTTCCTCTTCTTCTCGTCGTCTTCTTCGTGATCAGCGAAGAGCATCCCTCCATCTTCATCACCGCCATCAGCCAGAACAAAACCCCAACTCCCCATCCATCTCGGCTGCACCTGGAGGATGGTATGGATGAAGCTGGTTGTGAAGACGATGCACTTCCTCGTGCAGGTTGTTGTTGTAGGCTTCAGTTGTCGCTAACTGCTGCTCCAGAGCCACGATACGAACTCTCATATTCCACCTCTTCTTCCCATGCCTGATTTCGCTGCTGAAGAAGCCTTACCATCTGATTCTCCGCGCTTCGATTAGCATGCTTCTCACGCCCTAGCTGCTCTTGCAGCCTGATGATCTCTTGAGCTGCAACTACATTCCTGCGAACCACCTGATCCTTCTCTATGGTCATCTGCTTCAGCTCTTCCTGCATCTTTTCCACTTCTTCATCAAACTCGCGCTGAGCTTGCCTTTTTTCATCCTTGACATGGTAAAAGGACTCAGTCATACTGCGCAAGCTGTGTTGCATGACCGCGTACCCCTTCATTACCGCATACATGGCACTTGCTGCCGGACCATCACATGCCTGAAGCTCACTGGGACTACCCTCAACTGCTTCCTGCCTAGTCTGCACCCAAACATCCTTGAACGGGTCAGCCTCGAAACACTCCGGCTAGAGCTCGACTGAGGTCTTCTGGGAACCGCTCCATGATGTCCTGGAGAATGAGGAACGCTGCTGACTGCGCCCCTTCCCAAGGATCCCTTCCTTTGCTCTCATACATCCAACCAGACCATTCAGATCCCCTTCCCTGGGCTTCACCACGGCAGTAACATACACCAGGGTGGTGTCTCCCAGAGGCTCTTTCGAACAGAAGTAGCGAGGCTCCTTACCATCCGGGTATCCCACCGAACGCAGAACCCTCCAAAGCAACGTAGGTGTCCCAAAACACATCCAGAAACTTTGCCTTGCACCTCTCCGACCTCGGTGCCAACTGGTGTCTGGGAACCCTGCCGCCTGTTGACTTACGTGCGTTTCCTTAGTCCGTCCCATCTGTAGCAGGATTATCATGATAACATAAGCATAGGTCTTCCCATCTCGAGCAATGAATCCATAAAGGGTGGAAGTAATGCAAAAAGGAAAGAAAGCATTATTATGCCATGATATGTATGTGTATGAAAACGTTCCGTACGTCCTTTTACTACATAAGAACTATGCGGTGGCAACCACGATATCTCATACGTTAACTATTTCGTTCTAACGGTGCGTAGTTAGTTACCTGCAGAAGATCCATTTCAGCCCTGCCCCATAGTATGATAATTATGCATTGCTGAAATTTAAACCTAGATACTCACCTAGGTGTACACCCCGTATACACGTAAGCAGTATATGTACCCAATTAACAGTATCACCCCCGTTACTGCGTACCTTTCCCTGCACCGTGTATCAACGTGTGTAGGTTCAATACCAACTAACACTCCCCTAGGTCGACGGTTGTTCGACCATGCTCTCACAACTTTCCTTACCTTGGCGTAGAGGCAACTGATCCATACCTTACCATTCCGAAGAATAGCACCCATACAATTTCACCCTTGCCGTATGGACGACAGAATAAACGAAAATCAAGCATGATGCAAGACCCTTCCAAGTTAGTACTTAAATAAGCCACCTGAGATCCTATGGGCATAAAGGATATGACCACTGGCACACTTATATCTTGCTTTTTAAAATTTTTCTTCTACACCGACCTTACGAAAGTTTTGAAAATAATTTGGGACTCAGATTATTTTTATTACCAAATTTTAGTCCTATGAACAGTACCTGCTGAATTATGCTCCGATGCCAGCTGTAACAGAACCGACAATTTATAAGAGCACAAGTACGAAATCTCCGCCAAGGCAGTAAATTTGTGGCACTTGAGCCCCTATAAACCCGGTAGTCCGTGAAATCACGAAGGATTTCAAACTTTCCAACATCAACAACATAGGATCGTAATATTCAGCATCGACCGTCACACGACAGAGATTACATAAATAGTTCGGAGTAGCACTTAGTTATTACAAACCAGGTTTGAAAAAGTAGCGGAAGCTTAACTTGAAGCATTGTTCCGAAATTCACGCACGCACACTTAATGATACAGTGCCATTTAGTAGTCATCCTTAACATAGCAAAAGATACGAACAGAAGAGGTCCTTGCCCGGGACCTAGAATTCACCCGAGGCTGGAAAGAGACAATTGATGCAAACCATGAAGACCTGGCCATCTGCAACAACAAGGGTAGAACCCTGAGTACGAGAAGGTACTCAGCTAGACTTACCCGCCTTAAACCAGAAATAAAATGACACCAAGGAGTATGCAAGGCTAATATAGAGTGGAGGCTGGCAATAGATCACATTTTTGCATAAAAGCCATTTGTTTAATTAAATAGTTCTCCTGCGGCCCTTTAGCAATGTCAATTTTAATAGTATTTATTCTATTTACTAGATTAGCAAACTGCACTAGAACAAACATGGTAGTGATCCAACGATCACAAAAATGTAACAAACAGACCGAGTGACCATTTCCAAAAAGTATAAAGATAGCTGTCTCGTGTTCCACATTTTCAGTATCGAGATTGATCAGCGTTCGAGTCAAGTGCTCACTATCCAGGAGCGATGGCGATTATAATCGATTTACTAACCAGCTGGTGATTTATTTCCCACACAAACCACACCCACCCGTCGGTGAGCTACAGATGACCACAACATTGTTCCAGGAGTCGCGGTTTCAACCGCCACCATCACACCCCGGAGGCAAGCCCGACTGCCAAGGAGTTGGACTTAACCACCATCACCGGGTCTTACTATTCGCGCCCCGCGTCCACTAACCCTCCACCGTGGCTTCGGCTGATGCGTAGTAGGACCTGAGAGCCGGCCTGGAACAATGAGCGGAGGCTTCGGTCGGAACGAGTTATCCTTCCAGCTAAATGGGGACATGCGTTCAACATGACAAGAAGTCTATTCACAAGATACTGATTCCCATAAAACACGGCTAGAAATGCTGTAGCATAAACTACAGGAATCTGCCGATCTCCATTTTTCCACAACACTCAGTTATCCCACTTAATGGAAACATTTGGTTAATCGGTCAAGTAACCACCTATTGCTCGCGGGTAACATGAAGGTTGCCCGACTTCTACCGGTCTAAGCAATTCTAAGCATAGCTCGGACCTGACTCTATATAGGTATCAAGGATGATATTTCAAGGTAACAAGGTATGAATAGTGATGCATCAACGGTATCAAACAACTCCTATACTTAATGCAACAAACATAAGCAGATTAAGTTAATCATAACTGTAGTAGTTAGAATGCTCCGGGGCTTGCTTTCTCGAAGGTGCTCGGTTGGTGATTCGGGCACTCCGGAAGTTCTTCTTCAGACTCTTCCCGATAGCTCCTGGTTCCTGCTCCTGAGGCTGCTCCTCGCTTTCCTCGGCTATCACTGTCTCTTCTACCGAACCTGTGATGATGCATATGCGAGAATGAATGGATGATACATGGGCATAGAATATGCATTGCAATTAAATTGACCGAATAGGCGCATATTTCCTCTCTGGTAGAGTACAACACTCTATTTAGAGAGAGCTACACCACTCATGCAAAGCACAGTCAACATGCATACTGAAAAGACTATTTACCCTGCTGTTTCCTCTAATAAAGACACAAAAGCTTAATTCTAAATAAACTCATTATCCTACTAAAACAAGCTTATAACTGCACCTCATAGGTAACAGTTTCAGAAAAATCTACAAAAATTACTGTAGGTTCCTAACAGAAAGTAAAGCATACTGTACAAATTTCAGACAATTGCATGTATATATAATTCTGTATGAAAAAGACAAATATCAGGGTAAAAAGATACTTTGAACTACACTCTACCTTTAAAAGTGTCAAACAACAAATTTCATATTTTTGTTTAGAGCTTCCAGCATAAGAGCAGTCTATAAAAATTATGAGACTCAAATTCCATATATTTTAATTACTACCAATTATACAAGAAAACAGCATTAACCAATTTAAAGGTTAACTTCAAATTATTTCACAACCAAACAGTAGTTATCATTTTCTGTGACTCTACATCACTTACAGAGCTCACCAAAACAAACCCATATTTTTCTGAGCAAAACATAATTTATATGCATTAAACAGATATTAGCCTAAACACAAATTAATTATTACTGCATATAAAAACTATCATAACAGAGCATATCATATTTTCATGTACAGATCTCATCAAGACAAACTTAACAAAATTGGTTTCACATTTATTGGATTAACAGAACACAAGTTATGATTTAAACAAGTATTAACCATATTTCTGGAAAACATTATTCAAAAAACCTAAACCTTAACTGCTACACGCACACAACAAACTTGCACCCAAGTGGCTGACACCGGGGCCCGTGGTCAAAGCGACCCCACCTGTCATACACAGAGAAACAGAGGAGATGTTGACCTCGCCGGAGCTCGCCGACGGCGGCTCCTCCGGCGAAACCAACTCCACCGACGGACTCCTCTCATCCTTCCGCGACGAACGGTACCACTCTCGACCCAGCGACACGACGGATCGAGCACGACGCCGGCAATGGCGGCCACGGCGGCGCGGGCTCTCCACGCCGGCAACTCCGGCCATGCCGAGGCTAACCGACTCGTGATTCCTACTCTCCGAACTCCCACGGACCTAGCGCAAGGTTCGGACGCTACGGATTCACCGAAAGAAAGCTCGGGACCACGCCATGCCAGTCTCCGGCAACCATGGCGGACGGCGGCGATGGCGGACCGAGGCAACCAAACCCTAATCGGCTAAACCGACTTCACTTCCTTCTTCCTGGACGCTCACTGACTTGCGAACGCTAGCTAAAACATCTTGAAACCCACGGGAAGGGAGCCGACCACGGCGGACCGAACTCGGCGGTCATGGCGGCCATGGCGGAAGCTCGTCCCGAGGCTCACCTAGGGCTTGCCGAAGAGCACTGACTAGCGCAAACGATGCGGGAGACCAAGGCGAGGCTAGCGGTGCGGTTTGCTTGGCGAATGCACGGCGAAACGACGGCGGACGGCGGATTTCCCCTTTTCGCCCGCGCGGTCGCCGGCGAGAGCTTGGAGCGACAGGCAGAGAGGGAGGGAGCGCGCTCTGGCGGAGGAGAGCGTGCACGGGAGGTTAAGCACGCCACGCCGCGCGCGCTGGCTGGCCTCGGCCGGGAATCGACGCCACGCGGCGTTCTCCCCTGCGCGGGTCGGCCACTGAAGCCGACGGCTTCAAACTAAATCGGGCGATTCAGTTGGCTAATGGCCGACTGACAGCCCACTTCAAACGCGATTAACTCACTAACCACTCCATCAAACGCTAAACCAACTGCACCATTGGTTAGAGCTATACACGACTGCAACTTTGGTTAAAGGATTGATCACTGGTTCGGCTTGGATTAGGCTTGAGAAGGTGCTAAACATAGCCTGGCCGAACTGAAAACCAGCTTTAAGACTTAGGAAAATTTCCAAGTCTAAAACTCTTCCAATTCTGCCTGTGGACCCTAAAACACCATGCTACACCCATTTCATGAGTTGGTCCTTAAACAACTTTTGTTCCATACTAAATTCTACACACTTTTGCTTAAGGGCCCACAGCCATGCAAAGCTTCTAACAAGGAGGTCTTTGTTAGTCAAACAAAAGGACTTTAGAGCTCTATAGGGTTGACTAGGGTTTAACTACTTGATTAGGCAAAATGTCCAGCATAACCATGCCTTCATTTTGACTTCTCAACAAGGTTAGATGGTTAGAAAGACTTAACCACTCCAAAGCAAGACAAGAAACACTTCAACAAAGCAAACTTATAAGCAAGCAAACACATGAAATGACATTTTATGTGAGAAAAAGAATAACATATGAATGCTTCATGATCATGAGATGATTATGCATGATGAGAAATGATGTCATGCTAGCTTAACACCAGAGGTGTTACAGGTCCTTGGCGCCGCATGATGGCCGCAAGCCCCCGAGTGCATGTCGTTGAGGAGTCTGCGTCCTTCCTCGAGGGGGATGCAACGTTGAAGGATTCCTGTTGGGCTTCGCCGGTACAGCTCTCGCTCATCGCCGTAGATGACGTAGGTCTTGGACCTTCGAGCGATGCGTCGAGCCTCCGTCTTGTCTTCCAGTAACACACCTTTCGTCAAGAAGTCGAGGAAGGGCATCCGCCAGTCGAGGGGTCGTGATGGAGAAGAGGCGGGTGCGTCGACTTGCATTGCCTCAGCGAGTGTTGAGGTGCTGCCCTCGAGGGCGGGTGTCGAAGGTCGAGCCCCTGTGTCTTGCTCGAGGGGTGGCGTCGAGGGTCGAGCCCCCGGGTCTGGCTCGAGGGGTGACGTCGAGTGGTCAGCCCCCGGGCCGATCTTGATGGATGGCTCGAAGACGTCCCTCGAGAAGACATCTGGTGGGACTGTGCCGCGCGTGGATGCTAACTTGGCTAACTCGTCTGCAGCCTCGTTGTGCTTTCGAGCGATGTGGTTGAGCTCGAGGCCGTAGAACTTGTCCTCCAGTTTGCGCACTTCTCCGCAGTTTGCCTCCATCTTGGGGTCGATGCAGCTTGAGGCCTTCATGACTTGGTTGATGACGAGCTGCGAGTCCCCTCAAACGTCGAGGCATCGGACCCCAAGCTCGAGGGCGATGCGTAGCCCATTGACAAGGGCCTCGTACTCGGTGACGTTGTTGGAGGCGGGGAAGTGCAGGCGCAGAAGGTAGCGCATGTGGACTCCGAGGGGCGAGATGAAGAGTAGGCCTACGCCCGCACCTGTCTTCATGAGGGATCCGTCGAAGTACATGGTCCAGAGCTCAGCTTGGATTTGCGCCGGCGGGAGCTGAGTGTCGGTCCATTCAGCAACGAAGTCTGCCAGCGCCTGCGACTTGATGGCCTTCCGCGGGGCGTAGGTGATGGCCTCCCCCATCAGCTCGGCAGACCACTTGGCGATGCGCCTAGTGGCTTCCCGATTGTTGATGATCTCCCGGAGGGGGTAGGATGATACCACCATTACGGGATGAGCGAAGAAGTAGTTCTGGAGCTTGCGCCTTGTGATGATGATGCCGTAGAGCAGCTTTTGGATGTGCGGGTACCGGGCCTTGGCCTCGGAGAGTACCTCACTGATGAAGTATACCGGCTGCTGGACCGGCAGCGCGTGGCCCACCTCGAGTCTCTCGACGACTACGACTGCGCTGACCACCTGAGTGGTTGCGGCTATATAGAGGAGGAGAGGCTCGGGGGGATCGTTACCCTGGGCCAGTCGTGGCAGCACGAGGATCGGCGCAGAAGTCAGCAGCCCCTTCAGCTTGGTTAGGGCTTCCCCGGCCTAGACGGTCCACGCGAAGTGTTCTGTCTTCTTCAACAGGCGGTAGAGGTGTAGCACCTTTTCTCCTAGCCTCGAGATAAACCTGCTGAGTGCGGCTAGACAACCTGTGACCTTTTGTACGCCCTTGAGGTCTCGAATTGGGCCCATCCTCGTGACCGCTGAAATTTTTCGGGGGTTGGCCTCGATCCCCCGTTGCGAGACAATGTAGCCAAGTAGCATGCCCCGAGGCACTCCAAAGACACATTTTTCGGGGTTAAGTTTCACATTCTTGGCCCGGAGGCACTCGAACGTGGTCTCGAGATTGCTGATGAGGCCCCCGACTCTTTTGGTTTTTACTACGATGTCATCGACGTAGGCCTCGATGGTTTTGCCTATGTGTTCACCAAAGATATGCTGCATACAACGCTGATACGTTGCCCTGGCGTTTCGAAGGCCGAAGTGCATTGTAACGTAGCAATACATACCGAATGGTGTGATAAAAGAGGTAGCGAGCTCGTCGGATTCTTTCATCTTAATTTGGTGGTAACCAGAATACACATCAAGGAATGAAAGCACTTCGCACCCAGCAGTGGAATCGACTATCTGATCAATTCTAGGCAAAGGAAATGGAACTTTTGGACACGCTTTATTTAAACCAGTGTAATCGACACACATCCGCATCTTTCCATTCTTTTTCCTAACTAATACAGGGTTAGCTAGCCACTCGGGGTGGAACACTTCCTTGATGAATCCAGCCACCAAAAGCTTGTGCACCTCCTCGCCGATGATCCTACGCTTCTCCTCGTCGAAGCGGCGCAGGCGTTGCTTCACCGGTCTGGACCCGGCCTGGATTTCCAAGGCGTGCTCGGCGACTCCCCTCGGTATGCCCGACATGTCCGAGGGGCTACATGCAAACATGTCAATGTTCGCACGGAGAAAGTCGACGAGCACTGCTTCCTATTTGGGGTCGAGGCTGGCACTGATGGCCAGCGTCCTGCTGTCGGTGGTCGAGGCCGGGTTGACCGGTATCTGCTAGGTGTGCTCGGCTGGCTCGAAGGTACCGGCGTGGCGCTTTGCTTCTGGGGCCTCCTCGGTGGCCAGGGCGGCCAGGGCCTCGAGCATGTCAAGTTGGACGTTGGCCTCCCCGCGCTCGACACAGTCCACATCACACTGGTACGCGTGCTCGTAGGAGGTGTTGACGGCGATGACTCCTTTCGGCCCGGGCATTTTGAGCTTCAAGTACGTGTAGTTGGGGACCGCCATGAACTTGGCGTAGCCGGGTCTGCCGATGATGGCATGGTAGGACCCTTGGAACCCGACCACCTCGAAGGTGAGCGTCTCCCGGCGGAAGTTGGACGGTGTGCCAAAGCAAACAGGTAAGTCGATGCGTCCGAGGCGGTGTGCCTTCTTCCCTGGTACGACTCCATGGAACCCCCCGACACTGGGTCAGAGCTGGTCCCTCGAGACCCCTAGGAGGTCGAGGGTCTCGAGGTATATGATGTTGAGGCTCGAGCCCCCATCCATCAACACCTTGGAGAAGCGTACGTCGATGATGACGGGGTCGACGACGAGGGGGTATGCTCCCGGGTTTACGACGTGGTCTGGATGGTCGTCGCGGCCGAACGTGATCGGCGCATCAGACCAGTCGAGGTACCGGGGGGTGTCGTGGCGGAGTGCAAGGACTTCTCGGCGCTCCTTCTTCCTTTCTCGGGTCGAGAGCCCAACGGTTGGGCCCCCGTAGATCATGAAGCAGTCGCGTACCGGGGGAAAGTCTGCGTCCCCGTCGTTGCGCCGGTTGTTGTCCTTGCCCTGGGGCGCGTCTTCCTTCTTGTCGCCGGTCTTGGAGCAGTAACCCTTCATCAGCCGGCAATCCTTCAACTTGTGGTTCACGGGGCCCTTGTGAAAAAGGCAGGGGTCCTCGAGCATCTTGTCGAAGACAGCCCCGTCTGGGGGGCCTCGAGGCTTCTTGTTCTCGTGGGCGCCCACGAGCACTTCTTCGTCGTCGTCGTCTTCGGCGTCGCGCTTCGCCTTCTGACCTTTGCCCTTGTTTTTCTTCTTGTTGTTATTGTTGCGGTTCTTGGCGTTCTTGCCCTTGCTCGAGCCCTCTGGAGTGGCCGCCGCCTTGCCCTTGTCTGTGGAGTGGCCAAAGAAAGCCCCCACCGCCTCGTCGCCTGAGGCAAAGCTGGTGACACGGTTCATCAGATCCTCAACCGTCTTGGGACGGTAACGCCCTAGCTCGTGGACTAGCTCTTGGCATGTCGTGCCCACGAGGAACGCTGAGATGATGTCATCATCAGGCACGTGGGGGAGCTCGAGGCGCTGCTTCGAAAACCGTTCGAGCGAAGTCGCGAAGGGTTCGTCGCCGCCTGCTGCAACGTCGCAGCCCAGGGATCCAGGGATTGCCCGGGCGCGCGCAAGTCCCCTTGAAGTTCCCATCAAAGACCCTGACCAGGTCGGCCCAGTCATGGATCTGATGTGGTGGGAGCCCCTCGAGCCACCGGCGGGTGGTGTCCGAGAGGTAGAGTGGGAGTTGGCGTATTAGCACACGGTCGTCGTTTTTGGCCCCGCCCAACTGGCAGCCTAGGCGGAAGTCGGAGAGCCACAGCTTGGGCTCGACCCCCCATCATACTTCACGATGTTGGTCGGTGGTCGAAAGCGGTCAAGGAGGGTCGAGGTACGAATGGCTCGGCTGAAAACCCTGGGGCCCAGGGGCTCGAGGGTCTGCCGGTCCTCGTCACTGTCGTAGCGCCCCCCTCGATGGACGCTATAGCCACGTTCTTCGCCCCCTTTGTCCTTGCGCTGAGGGTTGCCCCGGTATTGCACTGCATCCTCCTCTGCCTTGGCGTTCGCCTCTCGCAATCGCGTGAGCTCGTTGCAGGCGTCGTGGGGGTCTCGAGGTGGCCGGTTGTCGACGATCCGCTCCTGGACTGGCTTGGCCTGAGGGGCCTCCGGCTGATGGACGGACATCTCCCGCTCGTTGCGGGGTGGGTCCGCCGGCTTCACCGATGCCGCCCCACGCCGATGCGAGGCTGAGCTCTCGGCTTTTTGCACGGCTGCCGTCTCGAGGAGGTTCTTCATCTCCCCGAGCATGCGCCTGGCGTCCGGGTTGGAGACGACGGGTAGGTCGCGGAGCAGCATCGCAGCTGCCACCACGTTCTGTCTGGCTCGAGGGAAGCACACCCCGGGACGTGCCGGTACCTCATCCTCGACGATCTGCCAGTGGACTTCTTGAGCCCGGCCACGGGCGCCGGCCCCTCGAGGCTGGGGTTGTTCTTGTTCGAGGGTCTTCTCGAGCTGCAGCAGGCATTGTCGATCTTCCTCAGCTTTTGCGATCGCCTCCCGCAGTTGAGCGAGCTATGCCGCCCGGTCGTCGTCGTGCTGAGGCTATGCTGCCGGTGCCGGGGGTTCGTCCCTCCGCTGGATACGTGATCCGCCTACCGCAGCCACGTCTCCGGGTTCCTCGAGGTTGAGCGCCGGCCTGCCGTCGTCGCCGCCGTCCTTGGTATCGCTCACGTGTACCTCGAGGTGGAAGCATTCCCTGGTGGGATCCCAGAGGTCGGGGTCGTGGTAGTCATACTCGTCGGAGTCAGAGTTGTTGACGTCGCACCTCCCTGGCTCGTGCCAAGACTGCAGCTCGTGGTACCACTCTCCGACGGTGGCCCGCCGGGGTGGCTCGACGGCTCGTGAGAAGCCGCGGTCGACGTGCCGGGGTGGACGATCTCCAGGTTCGCCATGGCCTGTAGGAGCACCCCCGGGCGCTCCTCTCGTTCCGCCGGCGTCCGGTCCCGACGGCGCTCGTTCAGGTGGCGGGCATGGACAGCCGCGGAGTTGTCGAGGCCAAACGGGAACCACCGGCGATGGGCGCGGTACACCTCGTGCGGGAGGAGGTTGGGTAGCGTCGACGGGGCACGGCTCGGGGGCCTCTGGCCTGGCTCCCGATCTGTGCGCATGACGAATGCAAAGTCGTGGTGGGCGCGCGTACGCGCCCGGAAGTCTCGGACCGCACGTCGGGCGGGTTTCCCTTGGGGACTCCGCACCGGCGCGGGGAAGTGGGTGTACGCCGCGGGTACCGCTCGTGCCTGACGATGATGGTGACGACGGCGCCGCTCGCGCGGGGTGGCGACGCGTGGTGGTGCGGGCGACGCGCCACGCTCCCTGCGCGGGGTGGTGTGACGCGCCCTCTGCTCGGGCCCTCCGTGGAGAGCAAGGTCAGCTCGTTGCCGTTGCCGGTGGCCAGGAACTCGAGGCTCCCGAACCAAACGACGGCACCGGCAGAGAACGAAGGCGTGGGAGAAGCCATCCAAGAAATAACGAGATCTCGACTCGACACGCGAAGGCCCCTACTTGGCGCGCCAACTGTCGGTGTTTCTACCCCGGGGGTATGACACCAACGAGTAATGTGATCACGTGCTCTCTCCCTGGATGGTGATGCAAGATGACACAAGATTTATCCTGGTTCGGGCAAAGAAGGCCCTACGTCCAGCGGGGGAGGAGGTTCTTGTATTACTTGCACCTAAGTGCTCGTACAGGAACGAGTACAAGCTCAATGAGCGTGGACCTGAGTCCGGACTCGTGTGAGTGTGTGTGTGTGTGTGACCTAGCGTATGTCTTGTGTGTCGCGTGCTAAAGTGTCGCGTGCCTGAGAAGGGTCCTGATGTAAAAATGTTGCACGGGCGTATACAGGAGTAAAAATGTACGGTGTCCAATACAACGGGGGGTAGGTATTCTGTCTTGTCAGGGCCACAGGAGCTGACATGGAGGTTGCTGTTCAAGGCGTCGTGGCTTCCATTCCGGGCGCGGTCATGGAGACGTGGCGGCGTGGGGATAGTACACCGCCCACTCTGGCGCATACGAGGCACGGCTAGATCCCTCCGGGTCTTGGGGGTACCTGGCCACCAATCACATGAAAGCAGCAAGGGCTCGAGGGGCGCTGGGCCGGCCTCGAGGTGGCACCTACACGGACTCGAGCTCCCACAGGCATGGGCCACCCCCGGGGAATTCGGCCGAATTGCGGGAGTTCGTACCTCGAGACGTGACCGGGTGTGCCACAGTGTGGGGTACGGTTAAACAGTGCTGTACTTGTGCCTTTTACCCATGCTGGCGGCAAAAAAGGAAGTCTGACTATGGCTTTGGTTCACTGTGACGTGCGTGATGTCCCAGGGGATGTGACCGGGGCAGGTGAGTGCATTAAATGCGTAGCGTGTGATCGGCATCCGATGCTCAGCGTTACTCGAGGGCGGTGTGATGTATCTCGAGGCTTATGTAACCGGGTTAGCGAGGCTCGAGGCTCATCGGGGTCTCGAAGGATGGTGCTCGGCTGCGGCGGGCTTCGCGTTCCTCGTGCTGGGGCTCAAGGGGTACGTTGTAGCAGGGCGATTAGAGAGGCTTTGTTGGGCCTTGGCCCCTCCGTGGTGGGCCGGCGTTGTGGGTTTTGATGGGCTGGTTTTTATTAATTGGTGTTCTAGGTTTAACCTATTTGTTTTGCGTTGATTGGGGTTACCCCCTTTGGCGTTCCCCCGACATTGCCGGAAGGTCATCCTATGCTGCTCCTTGAGGGTGTCAAAGACAAGAAGTATTGTGGTTTCCACAATACCAAATCCCACTCCATAAATGATTGCCGAGTATTCAGAGTGCGGATTCAGAAGGCTATCCAAGACGGACACCTGAGGTTTGATGGAAAGATGAAAGTGGATGGTAGTCCTTTTGGACAGAATACCGTGTCCTTCTCTATCAATATGATCAATGCAACCGATTTTGGGGGTAAGAACAAAATGAAAATTTTAACTTCTGATAGAGCAAAGGAAGCTGGTGCTGTTGACCCTGATCGGTAGATTACAAATAAAGAACTTCAGCAAAAGGTTCGGTTCCAAAATAGCCGAACTGAAAGAGGAGAGACTTCTAGACCCAGGGTCACGATGCGTATTTTATTGAACAAATGGCATCGTGAACAGGAACCATATCAAAAGCAGAGATTTTATGAAGAGCAAAAGTTCCTGGAGAAACAGAGAAGGTACGAAGAGGAAATGTACCAAAAAAAACGAGAAGATATGAGGGAGCAAGAACAGTCTCATTTGGAATGCTCGTTCTTTCAGTATTGTTGGAACGAAGGCTTGAAGCTGCCTGTTAAGAACAACTGCCTTGTGCGGATACATGGGTGTATGCCAGGTCTTGGTGTGATGAGTGATTGTCAACGGGTTTGATCGCAGGTTCTTTGGCTTGTGTTGTGCAGGTTTCAAGCCCGGAGACAGTGATCAAAGGCGAGGTTAAGGTCAAGTAGAGATGTGCCGTGCCGACGGACCGGGAGCGGTGAAGGGCGGACGTGAGGCTTGGACTGAGGGACCGGAGGGCCTGAGGATCAGCTGTGGTGGCTGACAGCCTGGGACAGCGATGAGCGGAGACTTGCGCAGCATGGTGTTGCTCGGGTCGAGGACCTGGGGACACGTGTCGGTGGACGGGGTGCACGGGCGGTGCATCCCCTCTACAGCTCCGGTTTGGTGGTTGAGCCACAGAAAAACCACCGGTGGACGGTTTCCAGGTATGGGCCTCAAAACCTGGGTGCTGAGGGTTTTCGAGTTTGGCCACAAAACTCGGGCCGAGGACGGTTTCCAGGTTTGTGCCTCAAAACCTGGGCACTGCGGGTTTCTGAGTTTGGGCCACAAAACTCAGGCGATGGACTTGGAGGCTAGTTTGGGGCCTCAAAATCGGGGGTTGGCTGGAAAAGGCTGGTTTCCCGGTTTGGGCCACAAAACCGGGGGTGTAGAGCGAGGGCGGCACGTGGCGGCAATCGGGAGGTCGCGTTGAGGCGACGCTACGAGTTGTGCGGGCGTGGCCGTCGGATACACCTACCACCGAGTTGGTCCAGAATAACCCTAGGGTTTAGCTGGTTCGCTCTGTAATTAGAAAAGATAGGGGTAGAGTAGGAAATAGACTTAGGCTAGAATTAGGATAGTAGTCGGGGAGACACCCCCCTCCCCCTATCTCAGTTAGTCATCTCAGTCATTTGCTCTTTGGTCTTAGGATTTCCTGCTCTCCCCATCCCCTGCTGTAGCTAGCTGAGATCCACAGAGAGACTTGCCTCTGTGTACTGTTGATTTTGAGGAAGTGAGCCCGTAACCTCACTGTCGTAGCGTGTGTGTTTGCGCTTCGGCTGCAGATCGATGTGTTGATTCACGTTTTGGTTCGTGTTCTTCGCGTTCTTCGTTTCTCCGCGATTTTCCCGTCACTCGATCTCCCTCTCCGGTGCGTCTTTGCGAAATCCATTTGAATCATTTTGTTCATCATTGAGGAGGTCATTTTTACCAAAGGAATTCATCTAACTCCTCATGATCGAATAGATCGGAGCGATTTCGTTTTCGTGGTGTTTTTCTGGTTCATCCACCTTCCCTTTTGATTTCCCGTTGATTGGAACAATTTGAGCGGATGATATCTTGGGGATAGTCTCCTAACTACCCCGTGATCATCTTCTCCAAGTTTGAGAACGTGGGATTGTGATTTGGTTCGGATTTTGGGTGATTTGGTTTTTGGGCGACCAAAATCGCCCTTTCAGGAAGTCGCGGATAGTCCGCGGTTTTGACCGGCGGACAGTCCGGGCGTCGGGGAGCAGCCTGTTCAGTGGCTGTGTTCTTCGGCCGGGGACTGTTCACGTGACAGGCGGACAGTCCGCCGTTGTGGTCTGCGGACAGTCCGGGACCTGTCCAGCAGACTTCAGCAAGTTTGCTGTTTCGGGGTTTTTGCCGGTGGACAGTCCGCCACCCCTTCGCGGACAGTCCGTGGTTGGGGCGGACAGTCCGGGACCGTACCCGCGGACTGTCCGGGACCCTGCTGAAGGCTGTTTTTCAGTGCAATCTTCGCCCCGGCTTTTTGGCTTGGTTTTCGGACTTCTCGATTGGCCCTAGAGTTAACCAAGAAACATTTCTAGGTATCTTTGCAACTTGTTTGCATTGGTATTTGGAGATTTCTCGACGTAGCCTCCAATCTACGTTCGGAGGTCGGTTTTCTCAAGGGAGACTTGAGCCAAAGCTTTTGGTCTTTGCTTCGCTTGTGCTTGGTGGTGCTCCGCTGTGATCCTAGGGATCATCCACCCTCTTCCAAGGGTCGTGAGCATCATGATTTGGGTCCGTGCTTTTCGGGGTTGAATTTGGGACAATTGGCCAAAGTTTCGAGAGAAATTTGATTGGCTCCCATTCACCCCCCCTCTGGTCGCCTTGCTTTTGCATTCTTGGTCCTTCACCCTGAGTGCAATAACCAGTACTCCAAGTACAGGCAGTCTCGAGTCAACCGCCGTTCTGTCCATGAAAGGCTTGGGGCATGAATCCCTGAGGACGATTGGCGCTTAAAATAAATAATTCTGAGAATCGGCAAGGAAGATTTGCCGATCGAAGTTGAGCTCATACTGAAGAAGAAGAATACCGTAAGTATGTCTGGCAAAAGGGACAATGGTGTCCGCCAGGTTTAAGGAAGAGCCAGAAGAAGAGAGTGCAGCGCTTAAGGAACAAGGAGTTAGCACAAGTGGGCACCAGGACGAAGCAAGTTTGGCGTCCTAAAGAAAAGCCAAGTGGAAGTAATCATTCGGCTGACACATGCATGGTATTCTTTCTCCCATCAGAGTTTGCAGCCCCTGAGAATCAAGATGTCCAAGACGAAACATATTCAGATTTCGATGAAAGTGAATTTCAGGACTTATTGGCTCATCTCGTCTTGGCTCAAAAGGCAGTATTTGATAAACCGATCAGGCATCGACACTTGAAGCCACTTTATATGAGAGGGTATGTCAATGGCAAGCCACTAACCAAGATGTTCATTGATGGAGGGGCTGCTATAAAACATCATGCCATATACCACTTTCAGAAAGCTTGGCATGACAGGTGAAGATCTATTGAAGACCGACATGGTGTTTGCGGATACATGGGTGTATGCCGAGTCTCTGTGTGATGAGTGATTGTCAACGGAGATGATGCGCATGTTCTTTGGCTTGTGTTGTGCAGGTGTCGAGCTCGGAGACAGTGATCGATGGCGGGTGAAGGTCAAGTTGCGACGTGCCGTGCCGACGGACCGGGCGCGATGAAGGATGGGCGTGCCGTGCGGCGGACGTGCCATGCCGATGTATCGGACGGTGAAGGGCGGACGTGGACTTGGACTGATGGACTGGAGGCCGGAGGATCAGCTGTGGTGGCTGGCAGCCTGCGACAGCGACAAGCGGAGAAGTGCGATCATGTCGGTGGAAGGGGTGCACAGGCGGTGCATCCCCTCTACGACGCCGGTTTGTTGGTAGAGCCCGGGAAAAACCAACGGTGGACGGTTTCCAGGTTTGGGCCTCAAAACCTGGGTGCTGGGTTTCCAGGTTGAGCCACAAAACCTGGGCGTGACGGTTTCCAGGTTGAGCCTCAAAACCTGGGCGTGGGCCGGTTTCCGAGTTTGGGCCTCAAAACTCGGGGCGCGGACGGTTTCCGAGTTTGGCCACAAAACTCGGGCTGGAGGCTGGTTTCCCGGTTTGGGCCACAAAACCGGGGGAGCAGAGTGGTGGCGGCACGCGGCGGCGATCTGAAGGTTGCGTGGAGGCGACGCGGAAGACCGTGCGGGCGTGGCCGTCGGATCTACTTACCACCAGCGGGTGGACTAGAATAGCCTTAGGGTTAGGCTGGTCCGCTCTGTAAATACAGTAGTGAGGGGTAGAGTAGGAAATAGGCTTAGGCTAGGTTAGTATAAGTAGTCTGAGGGAGACACCCTCCTCCCTATCTCAGTTAGCGCAGTCATTTGCTTCCTAGCACCTAGGGTTTCCACTCTCCCATCCCCTGCTTTAGCTAGTTGAGATCCGCAGAGATACTCCACTCTGTGTACTGTTGATCTGAGGAAGTGAGGCCGTATCCTCACCTTGGAGCACTGATCGGTGTCATGATTCGCGTCCTTGATTCGAGTTCGTGGGTGTGATTCGCGTTTTCCTTGTGTTCTTCGCGGAATCCTTTTTCTCCACGATTTTCCCATCGCTTGATCTTTTTGCTCGGTTCATCGTTTGCGATTCCGTTTGAACTAAGTTGTTCTAGATCGTGAGGCACTCCTTTCCACCGAAGGAATTGATCTCAAACCCCACGGTCTAGGAGATCGATCGATTTTACGTTCCGGGTCAAGTTTTCTCCTTTCCCCCGAATTTCTTTGATTCATCGATTTGGAGATAGGTTCGAGCCATGATCTCTTAGAGATAGCTCACTATCCTCCTTGTGACTCCTCTCACCAAGTTTGATCCCTAGAGGATTCGTTTTGGGTGAGATCGAGTCGGATCGGTGAATGAACAACTGTTTCGTGGGGTGACCGGACGCAGGGTCGGGGAGACCGGACGCTCTGCTCATGAGTCCGGTCGTTGAACGTCTTCCTGTGTGCTTCTGCTTCTTGACCGGACGCACATGACCGGACGCTCGATTTTATTCTGACCGGACTCATCGCTTCTACTGTTCATCGGGGTTTGGCACTTGTGACCGGACGCTAGGTGATCGACCGGACGCTAGAGCACAGTGCGTCCGGTCCAACACAGTAAGGTCCGAAATCCACTTCTGCACGACCGGACGCGTCCCGGTGCCTGCTGACCGGACGCAGGCAGAGTCCGGTCAGGTGCAGTCAGCACGTTTTCGTCCGCAGTTTGTTCGGTTGACCTTCGATTTGCGATCCGCTTGTTGCGTTGGATTCCCGACTCCGTGCTCTACAGAAATCGGGCTCCTCGCTTTTCAAAATAGCCTGAATCCCCCTCGCGTTGCTCGGGGGAGGTTGAGGTTACCCAAAACCCATCCTGTCACTAGTTGACTTGCGTGAACTTGGGTGTGGAAGTTTTTGTGGTGCCTCGCTGTGATCCTAGAGATCATCCACCCTCTTCCAAGGGTCGTGGGTATCACGTTTTCGTTAGTATCTCTTGGGGGTTGATTTTGGGACACTTGGCCAAAGTTTCAAAAGAAATTTTTATTGGCTCCCATTCACCCCCCCTCTGGTCGCCTTGCTTTGACATTCTCGGTCCTTCAGTGTTGAGGGACTTTGCAGGCAATTCTTCTGATACTCGGGGAGCAGTCCATGTCGAGTTAATGATTGGGTCAAAAACCTTGATCACCACCTTCTTCGTCATTGATGGCAAGGGGGCATACAATTTGCTATTGGGAAGAGACTGGATACATGCAAACTGTTGTGTACCATCAACTATGCATCAGTTCCTCATCCAGTGGATTGGAGATGATATCGAGATCGTCCATGCTGATGATTCGGTGAGTATTGCTAGTACAGAGCCAACCTACTGGGAGTATGAAGGTGTCGAGTGTTTCTCTGGAAGAGCTTGGGAAGCAGGTCATGTGAATGTTTTTGATGAGGACCAACAGCCGATTCAGACAATCGGCTCTCAGAGCAATTTTTAAATCCAACTGATGGTAATGGAGAAGAATTGAGACCAAAGTTTCATATCGGCTGACAAGGAATAAAGTGTTGATAATGAAGCCGAAGTAGGATCAATGTGCACGAGTTTGGGTCTCGATAGTATTTAAAGTTGATGAACTCTTGAAGGATTCTGTTTACTTCTCCATTACCAGAGTTCGAGAAAGATCAGGAGAGATTTATACAAGGTGGCGTACAACAGAAGCTTTTAGTGAAATCGAACATTTATGAAAGGCACTTCTACAACTTGGTGATCATTTTGAGTTGTACGTGACGACCGATAGCTTTGTAGTAGGATCGGCGCTTATTTTTTAAAGGTTTAAAAGAAAAGATGAGTAGCAATGTGCCTTAGCCAAAAATGTTAAACCCCAGGAAAGGGTATTCGGTTGTAAAATTTTTGTTTCATATGTACTACTTGTCAGTTGAAGCTTCAGCATTACTTGTTAAAAGCCGAACGCATGGAAATTATGTAACTCGAGAGATATTTTATACAGCCGATGTAAGAGCATCGCCTTTAGCAGAAAAATGTTTCGCATCATGTGTTAAGTTATAGCCGATATTTTATTTATATCGCCTTCAGTACAGATATTCATGACCTTGGTGACCCTAGCATTTTTCAAGTTAGCAGGTTTATCGGGAAAAGAGAAAGGTGGAGTGCAGTAAGTGCAATGCCGAGTGACATGACATGTTGAGAATGGGATTTAGTCGGCTAAGATGACGTCATACATTCGGCAAGCGTTCTTCTGAAGAAATGTTGCGAACAAGGAAAGTCATTGAAGAATCAAAAATAAACATTATTCAGAGAAGAGCAAGATCATCTGCTGCAAACTTCATTTATAGATTTGTCCTAGTACAAACTACTCTCGGAATAAGTTGATCAGAATGGATTGCGGATCAACCATCTCAGCAATAGCAGCGGCATGTTTATCATAAATCTCAGGATCTTCAAATTCATCTGGGTTGCCAGCAAAACCAACTGGTAGGAGGGAGTAGTCTTCTTTGTCCAAGAACTCATTGCCGCTAGCCCGAAAGAGACCCCAGCGTGCACACCTTGGATGACGGCCTGATTAATACGGCCATCCAAAGCGTCAAGGCGGGCTTCGGCTGAATCTCCGCGAGCATTCACCTCGAGGGCGATTTTGTTTGCTGCTGCCTTCAGACGGTCATTCTCTGCAAAAAAAGGCTAGCAAGAGGAAAGGATATATCAGACATGGCAAGCTCAACCAAGAGGAGAGAACCCAATTTATGCTAACCTGTGATGATGCTGCAGAACTGTTTCCGTTGAGCTGCCCATTCAGCTTCCCTGATGCTACGCTTCTGGGATGCGGCTTCCAGTTCTTTCTGAACCTGATCCCTTTCCTCATAATACCGAATAGCATCCAAGCGGATCTGCTAGAATAAGTCATCAAATTCAGAATCTGGTAGCTTAGGGAGGAGATTAAAAGGAACTTTTGGATTTACCGTTTCTGAAGGGTCCTGAGCTTGGTTGGGAAAGACCCCATTCTGAAAAGGAAGATGGATGAGTAAATCAAAGATGAACGGGCAAGAAAAGGGGGGAAGAAATCGGTTTTTACCCATAACACCGGTGAGTTGGTGCTTGGCTTCCTCCTGCTTCGTCTCCAGTGAGTTGTCTACTATGGTGGTTGCTGCCTGCCATTAATATAAAAAAGGGGCGAAAGTTTTTCTCCGATATGGGCTAAGAACTGAGAACTGGGAAGTCTATGAATCAGACTATTTGGCTGAAGATGGGGGTGGTAGCCTGTATAGAGTCATATTTATAGAACTATGGCTTGCACACTAGAAAATCAAACATCGATTAGGGTTTTCACAGTTTATGGGCGTTACTGGGCCAGGCCAGGTCTTTTGATGACTAAAGAGAATCATGACTCCAAAGTCAGGAAGCCGATAGGATTCGGCTAAAAGCTGTTCAGTTTTGAATGATCGTTTGAGAGTTTGTGTTACTGATTGACACTGGGGGCAGAGGCGGAAAGGGTCTTTAAGGAATGTTATCCTGGTGTTGTCACGGGTCGGGAAATTGAAGGAAGATTGAATTCTTAGAATCTAAAATAACTGATTATGGCAATCGTCTGTGGGGTAGAGATTTCAAATGCAGTTATCAGCGGTGGCCGATATGCATTGCCATTAAAGCAGGAAAACAGAGATCAGTGACCAATATGCGGAAAAAACAGGGCACGCATTGATCTCGAAGGATCAATCACAGATTGATTACAAAGGACGAACATGGAAACTTCTTATTTACAAAAGGAGCAAGATTACAGTGAGTTAGTTCGTCCACTCCATCCTACGCCTAATCGGGAGAAAGTGATCGAAGGTATCGGCCAGATCTGATCCTGAAGGATCGAGAATGCAATAGCAAGGCGACCAGGGGGGGTGAATGGGAGCCACAAAAAATCTATCTCGAAACTTGGTCCAAATGTCCAAAATCACCCCCGAAAGCTTCGATCGAAACCATGATGCCCACGACCCTTGGAGGAGGGTGGATGATCCCTAGGATCACAGCGAAGCACCACAAAGTGATAGCAAGCCAAACACCAAAAGCACCGGCTCAAGTTCAACCCTTGAAAATTGAGTCCCGAACGTAGATTGGAGGCTACATCGGGAAATCCCTAAATACCAATGCTAACAAGTAGCAAAGATACCTAGAAATGTTTCTTGGTTAACTATAGGGCCAAACGAGAAGTCCGAAAACCAAGCGGAAAAGCCGAGAGACTAAATGCACTGAAAAGCACTAGTCTGCGGGGTCCCGGACTGTCCGCGGGTACGGTCCCGGACTGTCCGCGGTAACTGTGGACTGTTCGCAAGCGAGTGGCGGACTGTCCGTCGGCAAAACTCGCCAAACAGCAAAGCTGCTGAAGTCCCCTGGACAGGTCTAGGACTGTCCGCGAAAACCAACGGCGGACTGTCCGCCGGTCAAGGAACAGTACCCCGAGCGAAGAACACAGCCACTGATCCGGCTGATCCCCGATGCCCAGACTGTCCGCCGGTCAAACCGCGGACTGTCCGCGGCTGTCCAGAAAGGGCGATTTTGGTCGCCCAAAACTCAAAACTTCTCCAAATCGATCCAAACCAAAATCCTTTGATCCCAAACTCAGAGAGGATGATCACGAGGTAGTTAGGAGACTATCCCCAAGAAATCATCCGCTCAAATCAACTCAATCAACGGGAAATCAAAGGGGAAGGTGTATGCACCGAAAAAGCGCCACGAAAACGAAATCAACCCGATCTACTTGTTCGTGAGGAGTTAGATGAATTCGATTGGTCAAGATGACCTCCTCACTACAAAGAACAAGATGATTCAAATGGATTTCGTGTAACACCTCTGGTGTTAAGCTAGCATGACATCATTTCTCATCATACATAATCATCTCATGATCATGAAGCATTCATATGTTATTCTTTTTCTCACATAAAATGTCATTTCATGTGTTTGCTTGCTTATAAGTTTGCTTTGATGAAGTGTTTCTTGTCTTGCTTGGGAGTGGTTAAGTCTTTCTAACCATCTAACCTTGTTGAGAAGTCAAAATGAAGGCATGGTTATGCTGGACATTTTGCCTAATCAAGTAGTTAAACCCTAGTCAACCCTATAGAGCCTCTAAAGTCCTTTTGTTTGACTAACAAAGACCTCCTTGTTAGAAGCTTTGCATGGCTGTGGGCCCTTAAGCAAAAGTGTGTAGAATTTAGTATAGAACAAAAGTTGTTTAAGGACCAACTCATGAAAATGGGTTTAGCACGGTGTTTTAGGGTCCACAAGGCAGAATTGGAAGGGTTTAGACTTGGAAATTTTCCTAAGTCCTAAAGCTGGTTTTCAGTTCGGCCAGGCTATGTTTAGCACCTTCTCAAGCCTAATCCAAACCGAACCAATGATCAATCCTATAACCAAAGTTGCAGTCGGTGTATAGCTCTAACCAATGGTGCAGTTGGTTTAGCGTCTCGGCGTTTGATGGTATGGTTAGTGGAGTTAATCGCGTTTGAAGTTCGGCCGTCAGTCGGCCAGGGCGTTAACTGAATCGCCCGATTCAGTTTGAATCGCCGGCGTTGTGGCCGACCACGCGCAGGGGAAGAACGCCGCGTGGCGTTCGATTCCCGGCCAAAGCCAGCCAGCGCACGCGGCGTGGCGAGCCTTAACCACCCACGCACGCTCTCCTCCGCCAGAGCGCGCTCTCCCTCTCTCTCTGCTCGCTCAAGCTCTCGCCGGCGACCGCGCGGGCGAAAGGGGGAAGTCCGCCGTCCGCCGTCGTTTCGCCGCGCAACCGCCAAGCAAACCGCACCGCTAGCCTCGCCTTGGTCTCCCGCATCGTTTGCGCTAGTCAGGCTCTTCGGCAAGCCCTAGGTGAGCCTCGGGACGAGCTTCGGCCATGGCCGCCATGACCGCCGAGTTCGGTCCGCCGAGGTCGGCTCCCTTCCCGTGGGTTCAAGATGTTTTAGCTCGCGTTCATGAGTCAGTAAGCATCCAGGAAGAAGGTAGTGAAGTCGGTTTAACCGATTAGGGTTTGGTTGCCTCGGTCCGCCATCGCCGTCGTCCGCCATGGTTGCCGGAGACTGGCATGGCGTGGTCCCGAGCTTTCGGAGTGAAATCCGTAGCGTCCGAGCCTTGCGCTAGATCCGTGGGAGTTCGGAGAGTAGGAATCGCGTTTTGGTTAGCCTCGGCATGGCCGGAGTTGCCCGGCGTGTAAGCCCGCGCCGCCGTGGCCGCCATTTGCGACCGCGAGCTCGATCCACCGCAATGCTGGCCGGAGAGGTGGTACCGTGAGTGCGGAAGGATGAGAGGAGTCGAGTGTTGGTGATGGTTTCGCCGGAAGTTCGCCGTCGGCAAGCTTCGCCGCGGTCAACTTCTCCTCTGTTTCTCTGTGTGTGACAGGTGGGGTCGTGTTGACCACGGGCCCCGGCTGTCAGCCGCTGGGTGCAGTTGTGTCGGGTGCATGTAGCAGTTAGGGTTAGTGTTTTTGAATATATGTTTTTCAGAAATGTTGTTAATGCTTGTTTAAATCAAACTTGTGTTCTGTTAATTTAATAAATGTGAAACCAATTTTGTTAAGTTTGTTTTGATGAGATCTGTACATGAAAAATATAATATGCTCTGTTATGATAGTTTTTATATGCAGTAATAATTAATTTGTGTTTAGGCTGATATCTTGTTTAATGCATAGTAAATCATGTTTTGCTCAGAAAAATATGGGATTTGTTTTGATGAACTGTGTAAGTGATGTAGAGTCACAGAAAAATGATAACTACTGTTTGGTTGTGAAATAATTTGAAGTTAACCTTTAAATTGATTAAATGCTGTTTTCTTGTATAATTTGTAGTAATTAAAATATATGGAATTTTTTAGACTGCTCTTATGCTAAAAAGTTCTAAACAAAATATGAAATTTGTTGTTTGACACTTTTGAAGATAGGGTGTAGTTCAAAGTATCTTTTCACCCTGATAATTGTCTTTTTCATACAGAATTATATATACATGCAATTGTCCTGAAATTTGTACAGTATGCTTTACTTTCTGTTAGGAACCTACAGTAATTTTTGTAGATTTTTCTGAAGCTGTTATCTATAAGGTGCAGTTATAAGCTTGTTTTAGTGAAATAATTAGTTTATTTAAATTAAGCTTTTGTGTCTTTTTATGGAGGGAACCAGCAGGGGTAAAATAGTCTTTTCAGTGTATGCATGTTGACTGTGTTTTGCATGAGTGGTGTAGCTTCTCTCTAAATAGAGTGTTGTACTCTACCGGAGAGGAAATATGCGCCTATTCGGTCAATTCAACTGCAATGCATTTTCTATGCCCATGTATCATCCATTCATTCTCGCATATGCATCATAACAGGTTCGGTAGAAGAGACAGTGATAGCAGAGGAAAACGAGGAGCAGCCTCAGGAGCAGGAACCAGGAGCTATCGGGGAAGAGTTTGAAGAAGAACTTCCGGAGTGCCCGAATCACCAACCGAGCACCTTCGAGAAAGGCAAGCCCCGGAGCATTTCTAACTACCTACAGTTTATGATTAACTTAATCTGCTTATGTTTGTTGCATTAAGTATAGGAGTTGTTTGATACCGTTGATGCATCACTATTCATACCTTGTTATCTTGAAATATTATCCTTGACACCTATATAGAATCAGGTCCGAGTTATGCTTAGAATTGCTTAGACCGGTAGAAGTCGGGCAACCTTCATGTTACCCGCGAGCAATAGGTGGTTACTTGACCGATTAACCGGATATTTCCATTAAGTGGGATAACTGAGTGTTGTGGAAAATGGAGATCGGCAGATTCCTGTAGTGTATACTACAGTATTTCTAGCCGTGTTTTATGGGAATCAGTATCTTGTGAGATAGACTTCTTGTCATGTTGAACGCATGTCCCACATTTAGCTGGAAGGATAACTCGTTCCGACCGCGAAGCCGCTCATTGTTCCAGGCCGGCTCTCAGGTCCTACGCATCAGCGAAGCCACGGTGGAGAGTTAGTGGGACGCGGGGGCGCGAATAGTAAGACCCGGTGATGGTGGTTAAGTCCAACTCCTTGGCAGTCGGGCTTGCCTCCGGGTGTGATGGTGGCGGTTGAAACCGCGACTCCTGGAACAATGTTGTGGTCATCTGTAGCTCACCGACGGGTGGGTGTGGTTTGTGTGGGAAATAAATCACCAGCTGGTTAGGAATCGATTATAATCGCCATCGCTCCTGGATAGTGAGCACTTGACTCGAACGCTGATCGACCTCGATACTGAAAAATGTGGAACACGAGACAGCTATCATTATACTTTTGGAAATGGTCACTCGGTCTGTTTGTTACATTTTGGTGATCGTTGGATCACTACCATGTTTGTTATAGTGCAGTTTGCTAATCTAGTAAATAGGATAATTACTATTTAAATTGACAGCTAAAGGGCAGGAGAACTACTAATTAACAAATGGCTTTTATGCAAAAATGTGGTCTATTACCAGCCTCCACTATATACTAGCCTTGCATACTCCTTGGTGTCACTTTATTTCTGGTTTAAGGCGGGTAAGTCTAGCTGAGTACCTTCTCGTACTCAGTGTTCTACCCTTTGTTGTTGCAGATGGCCAGGTCTTCCATGGTTATTGCATCAATTGTCTCTTTCCAGCCTCGGGTGATTTCTAGGTCACGGGCAATGACCTCTTCTGTTCGTATCTTTTGCTATGTTAAGGATGACTACTAAATGGCACTGTAATCATAAGTGTGTGTGTGTGAATTTCGGAACAACGTTTCAAGTTAAGCTTCCGCTACTGTTTTCAAACCTGGTTTGTAATAACTAAGTTGCTACTCCGAACTATTTATGTAATCTCTGTCGTGTGACGGTCGATGCTGAATATTACGATCCTATGTTGTTGATGTTGGAAAGTTTGAAATCCTTCGTGATTTCACGGACTACCGGGTTTATAGGGGCTCAAGTGCCACAAATTTACTGCCTCGGCGGAGAATTTCGTACTTGTGCTCTTATAAATTGGTCGGTTCTGTTACATTTCGCAAAGACGCACTAGAGAGGGAGATCGAGCGACGGGAAAAACACGGAGAAACGAAGAACGCGAAGAACACAAACCAAAACACGAATCAACACATCGATCTGCAACGTGTGGCTACCACCCGCTACAACAGTGAGGTACAGCCTCACTTCCTCAAAATCTCCAGTACACAGAGGTATGGTTCTCTGCGGATCTCAGCTAGCTATAGCAGGGGATTGGGAGAGCAGGAAACCCTAGAAGCAAAGAGCAAAAATGACTGAGATGGAATGGGAGGAGGGTGTCTCCCTCTACTTATCCTAATTCTAATTCCTACTCTACCCCTCTCTAATTACAGAGCGAACCAGCTAAACCCTAGGGTTATTCTGGACCAACTCGTGGTAGGTGGTGATCCGACGACCACGCCCGCACAACTCGTAGCGTTGCCTCGACGCAACCTCCCGATTGCCGCCACGTGCCGCCCTCGCTCTGCACCCCCGATTTTGTGGCCGAAACCGGGAAACCAGGCTTTCACGCCAACCCCCGGTTTTGAGGCCCAAACCGGGAAACCAGCCTCCAAGTATATCCCCTGGTTTTGTGGCCGAAACCAGGAAACCCGCCAGCGCCTAGGTTTTGAGGCCCAAACCTGGAAACCATCCTCAGCCTGAGTTTTGTGGCCCAAACTCGGAAACCCGCAGCACCCAGGTTTTGTGGCCCAAACCTGGAAACCGTCCACCCGAGTTTTGTGGCCCAAACTCAGAAACCGTCCACCTGGTGGTTTTTCTGTGGCTCAACCACCAAACCGGAGCTATAGAGGGGATGGACCGCTCATGCACCCCGTCCACCGACACGTGTCCCCAGGTTCTCGACCCGAGCAACACCATGTCCCACAAGTCTCCGCTCGTCGCTGTCCCAGGCTGTCAGCCACCACAGCTGGTCCTCAGGCCACCGGTCCCTCAGTCCAAGCCTCACGTCCGCCCTTCACCGCTCCCGGTCCGTCGGCACAGCACGTCTCTACTTGACCTTCACCTTGCCCTCGATCACTGTCTCCATGCTCAACACCTACACAACACAAGCCAAAGAACATGCGATCAAACCCGTTGACAATCACTCATCACTCCGAGACTCGACATACACCCATGTATCCACAATCTCCCCCTTGATGAGTGCATTGTCAACTACACACACAAATCATAATAGAAAGAAGAAGGAAGGAAGAAGAAGAGATAACTCGACCAAATGACCCAAAAGCATAGCAAAGCCGAAGAAGGTCAAGTGGAAAGAGCAAGACAACTTGGTCCCCAAAGACATGGGCAACGGCTCGACGCAACCAAGCAAAGCAAAGCTAGCCCTCAAGAAGAGGTAGAACAGGCTCAACACCGCTAGCAAGAAAGAGGTTCGATACCAATTGAAGAAGCGCAAGAAGGTTCGAAACCAATTGAAAAACTCCAGAAAAAGAGCTCGACACCAATTGACAAATCGAAGCAAATGCTAGTCCCTCAAGATAGAGGCACAGAGGCTCAACACAACTAGCAAGAAGACCGCTCTGAACCAATCGAAATCAATCACGCTAAAAAATGTTTGCTAGTCCCTCAAGAAAGAGGCGAAGGCTCAACACAACTAGCAAACTCCCCCTCGAAAAGTGCACGCAACCAGGAAAACTCCCCCTAGGTTCAACTTGGAAGGCACAAGATTTGAATGAAAATCTCCCCTTTAGTAAAACTCCCCTTAGTTGAACACCCGGGTATGATTTGTAAGATTTCTCCCCCTTAGTTGAAAATGCACTAATCAAGTAAAAGACTCGCCCCTTCAGAAAATGCACCATCAAAAGTGCCAATAAGCAAGCATCTTCCCTTTCCAACATGCATATGAGTCAAAATGCAAGTTAGCAGCTTCAGGAATATAGTCAAGAGAATGCAAAGATGCTCTACACAGTTCTGATCCGATGACTCAACAACAACACATTAAGCTAGCAAAGGCTCAAACTGATCACTAAGTACGCAATATGAACATATGAGCAAGTGAGCAATTTTTAGCCAAAAGATAGTCACCATCAAAATAGCACTACACATGCATAGACAGGAATCCGAACAAGTGCTAAACATGTATACAAGGTGAACTACCCCTAGCAAAGTTCAACCATCATGCTTAAGAATGAAACATACACTTGTGATTTCAATTTTAAATCGGAGTTGCAGCGGTGAAATTACACAAGTTTGAATTCAGCATGTGATTGCGAGAGGTTGAAAGCTTGTCATTGCCTAACTTTTCAACCGAGCGAAGCCTATGCATATGCAGTCAGAAGCTTAAAGCTGCGGTTTTGGTCATACACTACACGGCTCAAGTTTAACTCAAAGTGCAATGAGAAACAGTCTCGATACCGTGATGTGTTGACAAGCAATCCCATCTCAATCTTTTCAATTCACTTAAAACTTGGTTCAATTTTAAACAGAATATGAACAAACCAAGCAAGTGAATGACTCAGAACTAGAGACATAGCAACCTAGCATATATGAAAAGCACGAGTGAATTCAAGACATCCTACACATGCTATCTGCATATCTCAATGGTGAACATTTTCAATTTTATGTTGATTAAGCAAATTCACCATTTCAAAATAGCTCAGCTCATAACATGTACTAGTGATCAGAGGAGCACAAGCTACCAGCATCATCATAAGCATCGGAGCATACTAAACAGAGCATAATCACATTCTAAAGATTATATACATGAAGCTCAGAATGTAAAAGCGTATGCTAAAATGCAAAAGAAAATAAAGACAAACGAAAAAGAGTCAGTCTATAATACAAGAGCCAAAATGTTTCCCCCAACTAAATGGGGAAACACACACCAAGCTCATCCCTCAACCGATTAAAGGTTGATTCGTCCAAAGGCTTGGTGAAAATATCAGCCAACTGATGATGAGTATATATCGACATGGCGAAGGTCGATATCACCCTTCTCCTGGTGGTCTCGCAGAAATTGAAAGTGCACATCAATGTGTTTGGTCTTCGAGTGAAGCACGGGGTTCTTAGCAACGCTAATAACACTCGTGCTGTCACAAAGCAAAGGCACGCGAGAAAAGCTCAGACCAAAATCACGCAAAGTGGCCATCATCCAAAGCAACTAAGAACAGCAGCTAGCCGCAGAAACATATTCAGCCTCTGTGGTAGACTAAGCGACACTAGACTGCTTGCGCGAAGACCAAGATACAAGAGAAAAACTAATAAACTGGCAAGTCCCAGAAGTGGATTTGCACTCAACACGGCAACCAGCAAAATCGGCATCGGAATAACCGCAAAGGGAGAGGGTGGAGGAAGCTGAATACCAAATCCCGAACTCAGGTGTGAAACGAAGGTACCTGAAAATGCGCTTCACCACCTGACGGTGAGAAGTGCGCGGCGACGCCTGAAAGCGCGCACACAGACACACCACGAACTGGATGTCCGGGCGTGTCGCCGTCAGGTAGAGCAGTGACCCGATCATGCTTCGGTACTCCTTCTGGTCCATAGCTTCTCCATCCTTGTCCGCATCCAGGGCAGTCGTCGTCGACATGGGTGTTGGAAGAGGCTTGGCCTCACCCATATCGAACCTCTTCAGCAAGTCCTTGGTGTACTTGCCCTGGTGCACAAACGTCCCTTCTCGGGATTGCTTAATTTGCAACTCGAGAAAGAATGTCAACTCGCCCATCATGCTCATCTCGAACTCCCTACTCATAATGTCTGCAAACTTGGCAACCAAAGCGTGAGAAGAACCACCGAAAATGATATCATCCACGTAAATCTGGACCAAGAGAGTGTCCTTGCCTTGCTTGAGGAGAAAGAGCGTTTTATCCACACATCCCATTTTAAAACCCTTAGCAAGCAAAAAGGTTTTCAACCATATAAAGCTTTGTGGAGTTTGAAAACATGGTTTGGAAACTTGGGATTTTTCAAAACCGGGGGGTTGCTCAACATAAACTTCCTCTTCTATGTAGTTGTTTAAGAAGGCACTCTTGACATCCATTTGAAAAAGTTTGAAACCTTTGGATGCAGCAAAAGCCAAGAGTATCCTAATAGCCTCCAAACGAGCTATAGGAGGAAAAGTCTCCTCATAGTCTATCCCCTCCTTCTGACTATAACCCTTGGCCACAAGTCTCGCTTTGTTCCTCATAATGTGGCCATCCTCTCCTTGTTTGTTTTTGAAAACCCATTTTGTCCCAATAGGATTACAGTCTGGAGGAGGTGGAACTAGAACCCAAACCCGATTCCGCTCAAAATTCTCTAACTCCTCATGCATGGCATTGACCCAATCCGGATCCATCAAAGCGTGTCCAACATCTCAGGGTTCAAAATCAGCAACAAATGCAGAATGAGCAAAGTGAGAGATTTGCTATGACCTGGACCGAGTGACACGTTCGTCGATGCTGCCGATCATCTGTTGAGGCGGGGGCTGGCGCTGGATGTATCGTGGCGCCTCCCGAGCAGATGTGATCTCCCCCTCAATAGTAGCTAGTGCCTCCCCGGGTACAAAAGGTACCGCTCGGGGTGGCGGATCCCACGGCCCCCAGGAAGAAGACGTGTCGGGGCCGTGAGTCGTCGTAGAAGCCACTCTTTGCGGCACAGCAGGTGGAGGGGGTGCTGGATCATCCATACCTTCAGCACCCCCGTCCTCGTCATCAAAAAGAGGCTCACCAACCTCATGATCACCTGCACGCTCAAAACGAGAAGAAGGACAAACCATGGTCTTGTCGAAGGTGACATCAGATGTCTCCATGACTTGGTTAGTATCAAGGTTAAGTACACAATATGCGCGAGTGTGAGTGCCATAACCCAAAAATACTCCGTCAGAAGAACGAGACTCAAATTTGTCCAGGTTGCCTTTCTTCAATATAAAAAAGTGGCAACCGAAGACTCTAAAATAACTCACTTTGGGCTGTCTACCAAAACGCAACTCATAAGAAGTCTTTTTCAAAAAGGCTCTTAGAAAAATGCGATTGGAAATATAGCATGCAGTGTTCATAGCTTCGGCCCAATATCGCCTAGGAGTCCTATGCTCTCATCGAGAGCATCGTCCTGGCCATCTAACAAGGGTCCGATTCTTCCTCTCTACAACACCATTTTGGGGGGTGTTAGGGGGAAGAAAACTGATGCTCCAACCCAGAGAGTTAAAAACTTCTCAAAATCTGAATTCTTGAATTCGGAACCATTATCACTTATAATAGCTCGCATCGAGTTCATAGGGAACTCGTTCTGAAGACGAAAACAGATTGCGAGCAAAAGAGAAAGTCTCAGTCTTCTCAGTCAAAAAGAAGACCCACGAATATCTCGAAAAATCGTCAAACACGAACAAAACATACCACTTCCCCCCAAACCGAGCTCACCCGAGCCGGACCAATTAGGTCCATGTGTAAAAGCTCTCCAGGGTGCGAAGTCATGACCTGAGTCAACTGGATGGTGGGGAGCGGCAACCATCTTCCATGCTCTACAAGAATGGCAAACAAGATCCTTCTCCATCGACAGCTGGGGCCATCCTCGATTAGCCAAGTGAGCTAAGTCTTGCAAGCAAGTCGAAGCTTAAGTGGACTGAGCCTCCTATGCCACTTCCAAAGATCAGAGGAGGAAGGACTGGCCAAAAGACAGCTGGAAATACCAAACGACTCCGAGAAATTCGCGCGAAAGACTTTCCCAAAGGGCGAAATCAAACAAACAAGATTGCCCTGAGGATCTAAAATGCGGCTGAGATTCGGCTTAAAACGAATCTCATAGTCATCATCAAAAAGTTGTGAAACAAAGAGAAGGTTAAAATGCAAGTTAGAAACAAGAGCAACATCACGCAACACAAAGTGGTCATTAACTCGCACCGACCCATGAGACAACACTTTACCTTTACTATTGTCGCCGAAGGTGATAAACTCCTTTCCGGCAACAGGGCTAAGACTGGAGAACCACTTGGTGTTTCCAGTCATGTGTCTCGAGCAACCGGAATCCACCAACCAAATGTCCTCCAATCGTTTTACCTACATCAATAGAAAGACATAGGGTGAGCATAAGGTCCAACACTGGGTTAGTGAAGTAGGAAGAATACCAGTGTTGGGCTGGCTGCTCAAAAGAACGGTTAGTGTAAAAACCATTCCTAGCCTGCCTATGGGGATAGCGATCACCACGCACAGGAAAACGTGGTTCACTAAGGAAAGAGCGTCCATCGCGATAGTCAAAACGCGGTGGAGGGAAACGCTCAACAAAGCCTCCGCCACGGGGTCCGTATCCTGCAAAGTCAGGACCCCGTCGGGCACCTCCTCCCTGACGCCTAGGACCTTGAGGCGCTGCACCTCTAGGCCTAGCAGCTCTCCTCGGAGCTCTCCTCTAAACATTCGGCACATGTACATCATGGAAAGGATGGTACATGTCCGGATTGTTCATCTCCCTGGCACGGCGCGCTTCTCTCTTGCGCTGAAAGCAAAACTCCCTCAAGTGTCCATCTCTCCCATAGTGCTCACAATGGTACCTCACCGCAGTCAAAGGGGGTTGTTGGTACACACGGTTGTGGGTTTGGATCACTTTGCCCTTCTGTGGCATAAGCTCCTCCTGGATAGGTGGCATTGTATCTAGCTTGTTTTTCAGGTGGTTGGGTTTGGGATGCCACACTTGGTTCTTGGGTGGAGCTCTCGGAGGTTCCTCAAACACTTCATCCTTGGTGTTAGGCTTGAGAGGCTCTTTGGGTGGAAGCTTGGTAAGTTTGGGAGTAGTGGTGGAGTTGGGCTTCTCACATGGGTTCAGACCACTCAACTCTCCAATCTTTCCAAAAGCAGAAAGATCAACACCAGGACCTCCAGCAGCTCGCTTAAATTGGGAGATCATCATCCCGAGCTGCGGCTCACTACAAGAGACCCATGACAAGATGGTCCGAAGGTATGTGTTTTCTTCCTCGGTTTGCATCTTGCCATGCTTCACATTGACAATCTCCATCTCCAAACCCTCGCACAAAGCACACCTAGTCACACAAGTGCTACCCGAGCTGGCCTTCTCAAGAGACTCAATCTTGGCATTCTTCTCTGCCAACTCGGTTTGCAAGCCAGGACAGGTCTTGCACGCACCCAACAACATGGGCCTAGCCCGGAGCTCATCCACCTCTCCAACCAAAGCAGCATACTTACTTCTCAAAGTGAGAAGATCAGTCATGTGCTTGGTGCACGACTCGCACTCAGCCTCCTCAGAAACGACCATGGTGGACCTAGCAAGCTCAAGCTCCTTCACTGTGTCCTCCCATTTCTGCCTAAACTCCTTGCGCTCTCTAGCAGCACGCCTAAGCAGCTTATCTTGACTAAGAAGCGCGACAGTAAGTTTCTTGACCTCAGCAGAAAGCTCATCGAGGGTCTGAGATACCTGGGAGGTGTCGTCGTCGTCATCGTCGTTCCGTGGAGTGTCCTCCAGCTGGCTGTCGACCTCCTTACCGAGGGCCATGGTGCAGAAGCCCTCGTTGTCGGCGAAGAAGCAGAGGCCGTTCAGCTTGTCCTCGATCTTCTTCATCTTCTCGGACTCATCGTCGCTTGAGCAAGCAGAGTCGTCATCCGAGCCGTCGACATCGCTGAGCGTGGCGAAGAAAGCACGCTGCTCAGCCTGGGCCTTCTCCAAGTACTTCTTCTTGATGTACTCCTTGTCGAAGCCGCCCCTCCACTTGCGCCTTGCGGGGACGTGCTTCTCCTTGCGCTTGCCGGAGTCGTACTTGTGCCCGTGATCGCCCTTCCCCGAATGCTTGTTCTTCTTGTGGCAGTTGGCGATGAAGTGGTCGGGGTCGCCGCACTCGAAACAGCCCGAGCGTCCTCCTCCGCGGCGACGGTTCATGCGTTTGTTGTGGAACCGCGAGAACCGGTTCGCAAGCAAAGCCAACTCATCATCCCCCAAAGACTCCAGCTGGTCCTCTGTGACAGAAAAAAGAGATGAAAGTGCAAAGCCACCAGAGGGGTTAGCAGAAGAGCCAGAAACCAAAGCCATAGTCGGGCCAGAAGGATTCTCATAAGAAGCCCTCGACATGGCGTCAATCTCACTAGACTTGAGCTTACTGAAGAGCTTGCCGCAAGTGAGGGTCTCATAGTTAGATGATTCGATGATCGCCTGGACCTTTGATTCCCACACTGACCGATCGAGAGTATGCGAAAGCTTCTAAGCCCTCTCATGATCATCGATAGGCAACAGCTCCTTGTTCGCTCTCATCTTGTTGACAATAACCTGAAAGCGAGTGAATAAACTCTCTATGCTCTCGCCAGGCATATGTCGAAAGTTCTCATACTCCCGCTTGTGTGACTCGTAGAGACGGGATTTGACTTGAGTGGTTCCCTAATGGAAGCGCATGAGGGTCGCCCAAATCTCATGAGCCGTGGGGAGGTGAGAAACGCGATCAAACTCAGACATGCTCAAACAGGAGAACAAGGCGTTACGCGCCCGGTTATTGGCCTCATGCTCATCGATCTGAAGCTGAGAGACACGAGCAGCCAGAACAACATAATCAGCCTTGTTGCAAATCTCCCAAACAAAAGAGCCCATGCTCTGGAGATAGGCCGACATGCGTATCTTCCAATACGCATAGTTTGTCCCACCGAAAAATGGCGGTTTGCCTACGCCGCGATCCATGTCGCCTTCGGTGGATCTGGAACCGGCTAAGGTGGAAGATCCTTAACCCGCTCCGATACCAATTGAAGGACCGAGAATGCAATAGCAAGGCGACCAGAGGGGGGTGAATGGGAGACACAAAAAATCTCTATCGAAACTTGGTCCAAATGTCCCAAAATCAACCCCCGAAAGCTTCGATCGAAACCATGATGCTCACGACCATTGGAGGAGGGTGGATGATCCCTAGGATCGCAGCGGAGCACCACAAAGCGATAGCAAGCCAAACACCAAAAGCACCGGCTCAAGTTCAACCCTTGAAAACCGAGTCCCGAACGTAGATTGGAGGCTACGTCGGGAAATCCCTAAATACCAATGCTAACAAGTAGCAAAGATACCTAGAAATCTTTCTTGGTTAACTATAGGGCCAAACAAGAAGTCCGAAAACCAAGCAGAAAAGCCGGGAGACTAAATGCACTGAAAAGCACTAGTCTGCGGGGTCCCGGACTGTCTGCGGGTACGGTCCCGGACTGTCTGGGGTAACTGCGGACTGTCCGCGAGCGAGTGGCGGACTGTCCACCGGCAAAACTCGCCAAACAGCAAAGCTGCTGAAGTCGCCTGGACAGGTCCCGGACTGTCCGCAAAAACCAACGGCGGACTGTCCGCCGGTCAAGGAACAGTACCCCGAGCGAAGAACACAGCCACTGATCCGGCTGATCCCCGATGCCCGGACTGTCCGCCGGTCAAACAGCGGACTGTCCGTGGCTGTCCAGAAAGGGTGATTTTGGTCGCCCAAAACTCAAATCTTCTCCAAATCGATCCAAACCAAAATCCCTTGATCCCAAACTCGGAGAGGATGATCACGAGGTAGTTAGGAGACTATCCCCAAGAAATCATCCGCTCAAATCAACTCAATCAACGGGAAATCAAAGGGGAAGGTGTATGCACCGAAAAAGCGCCACGAAAACGAAATCAACCCGATCTACTTGTTCGTGAGGAGTTAGATGAATTCGATTGGTCAAGATGACCTCCTCACTGTAAAGAACAAGATGATTCAAACAGATTTCGCAAAGACGCATTAGAGAGGGAGATCGAGCGACGGGAAAAACACGGAGAAACGAAGAACATGAACCAAAACGCGAATCAACACATCGATCTGCAACCGTGTGGCTACCACACGCTACAACAGTGAGGTTACGGCCTCACTTCCTCAAAATCTCCAGTACACAGAGGTATGGTTCTCTGCGGATCTCAGCTAGCTACAGCAGGGGATTGGGAGAGCAGGAAACCCTAGAAGCATAGAGCAAAAATGACTGAGATGGAATTTGAGGAGGGTGTCTCCCTCTACTTATCCTAATTCTAATTCCTACTCTACCCCTCTCTAATTACAGAGCGAACCAGCTAAACCCTAGGGTTATTCTGGACCAACTCGTGGTAGGTGGTGATCCGATGGCCACGCCTGCACAACTCGTAGCATTGCCTCGACGCAACCTCCCGATTGCCGCCACGTGCCGCCCTCGCTCTGCACCCCCAGTTTTGTGGCTGAAACCGGGAAACAAGGCTTTCACGCCAACCCCCGGTTTTGAGGCCCAAACCGGGAAACCAGCCTCCATGTCCATCCCCTGGTTTTGTGGCCAAAACCAGGAAACCCGCCAGCGCCCAGGTTTTGAGGCCCAAACCTAGAAACCGTCCTCAGCCCGAGTTTTGTGGCCCAAACTCAGAAACCCACAGCACCCAGGTTTTGTGGCCCAAACCTGGAAACCGTCTACCCGAGTTTTGTGGCCCAAACTCGGAAACCGTCCACCCAATGGTTTTTTTGTGGCTCAACCACCAAACCGGAGCTGTAGAGGGGATGCACCGCCCGTGCACCCCGTCCACCTGTCCCCAGGTCCTCGACCCGAGCAACACCATGTCCCGCAAGTCTCCGCTCGTCGCTGTCCCAGGCTGTCAGCCACCACAGCTGATCCTCAGGCCACCGGTCCCTCAGTCCAAGCCTCACGTCCGCCCTTCACCGCTCCCGGTCCGTCGGCACGGCACGTCTCTACTTGACCTTCACCTTGCCCTCGATCACTGTCTTCGTGCTCGACACCTGCACAACACAAGCCAAAGAACATGCGATCAAACCCGTTGACAATCACTCATCACTCCGAGGCTCGGCATACACCCATGTATCCGCAGATCCGGCCACCTTCATGTCTTCTGCGGAGTGTTCTACTCTATCCTCTCTGATAATCTGCACCAGAGTGAATCTTCACGGCGGAGAAGGCGAGTGCCGCGCCGTACCCCATGCCGGCTCTGGAGATGATGGGGAGGACACGGTTGACTTCTTTTACCCGCTTCAGAGGTGTTGTGCCCATTACATTGGCCGTGACAGCAAGCTTAGTGATGGCAGTTTCGAGAGTGTGGAGTTTGGCCGCCAGGGCTGAAAAAGGAAGAAGTCGGTGAAAGCAGAAAGGAAGAATAAAGAAAAATGATGAGAGGATACTTACCGACAGCCCTTTTTCGAGCGACGTCACGCTCTTGGGAGATTCGGGTAATTTCCCGATCCTTCCTTTCCAGGTCAAGCTGAAGATCTATAATTTTCTGGGTCAAATCCTCGGTGGAAATGTCGCTAGTCCTCCTGAACAAGAGTAACGAAATGAGGCCGGATACTTCATTTTGGAGATGAGGGAAAGGAAGGAGGAGGTAACCTTCTCTTGGAGGTACTGGAAGCGCCGAGCTCGAGACTATGGCGGCTCGCCTGAGAAGACATCTTCTAGCTGATTTGGAGTAGCAAGAGAGAAGAGGGTTTTCTGATTTGCGAACAAAGCAAGAGAGGTCGAGAAGCACAGGCCAAAATAAAGTGAAAAGAGGACTTTAAAGAACCCCAAGGGATGCATCGGGGAATGAATCGACAGGTACGGTAATCATGATGTGTGAAGGTGGATGCTTCCAGAGGTTCCACGTCAGTGCGAAAAGGAAAAGGAATTTTGGAATAAACATTTATCCCAAAATTAGGGGGCATGTGTTAACACCAGATTTTCGCACACACGAGGATATGACAGGTGGGTCCAGCCAGCAGAGAAGAGAAGGATTCGGCAAGCATTCGGACGGCTATTTGGTCCTTAAGACTATCGGTGAATACCTACACAGTCGACTATTTCATGAAGCAGTGGCCCCATTCGGGAGATGGATGATGCAGGTAAAGCCGGCTTGCACGAGAAGACACGTGACGATGGAAGATGCCGAAAGGATTACGAATATGATTTATATCTTTCCTTGTTTTTTAAGTCATAATCGTCTAGGATTCGTATTTCGTCCAGGGTATAAATATAAGCCCTCGACCATTGTGAAACTGTTCACAACCATATCAATACAACCAGCCCCGTGCCATCTTCGAGTCCTTAGTCGTGTCGTCGAGTTCTTCGAGAGGAATCATCGATCCGTCGACCTCCGTAAGTACCGACAACCTTGCTATCATGTCTAGTATCATACGGTGGATTTAGATATGATGCAAGTAGTCTCGTACGTTAAGCTTAGTATCGTGCGGCGGATTTAAGCTTATGACGGGAAGTTTTTGTTTAAGCCTTGTATCGTGCGGCGGATTAAGTCATGAGTAAAAATAGTTATCGGCTCTGTTAGATTTGGCAGATCTAATAGATTCATTAAGTTATCATGTGTTATATGTTTTATTTATTTAATTCCTATAACACTTTTTGCCCAATCTAGATTGATCTTTGTTCGGCCTTGTTGCATAAGTTCACTTGTGCTTTGCTAATCATAAGATCGTGATGGCCGAATTAACTTTCAATCTAGATTGTTACATGATGTGGGTTCATGCATGTCGATCACGTTTAGGCTTTGATAGAGCTGGGTACCGTGCGGCAGGTGCAGGTTTTAGATTAGTTTAATCATGCTTTGCTTGTATGTTCCTTCTTCATGGACCCCAGTTCGGCTAATTTGTCGATTCTGGTTAAGCTTACATGAGTAATGAGTTTATATAAATCTGTTTAGATGTATGTATGCTTTTAGCTTCTTATAATTAGATCGTATCATGCGGTGGATTAATCTAATTATAAGGAGTGGTGTAGACTTATAGCAAGTGGTATCATACGGTGGATTAGCTTTGCTTGAGTTTATGCTTGACGGTTTATGAAGGCTAGACGTGCGGTAGACTAGTTGAATTAGCCTATGCATGTGTTATCTGAATAGTTTTATATTTATAAATTGGCCTTTTATTCTTTTGTTACTTATGTGTTCGGCATTCAACATGTTTATGAGCTTCATCTTTATACTTGCCGAATGACATTATAAACCTTGTTCGACAAACAACTTCTATAGCTGTGTGCCGTCATGATTGGCTTTCGAAGCCGTACATATGGAACTATCTGGTCTCACCCGATATGTTCCAAGGTATTCTCATACTTTTATCCTTTGTTGGTTTTCAGGTCAAACCGACTGGCACACTTCCGGATTCAGTACATTCCGGGCACCCGATTGAAGCCAGCCTCGTTCGGCTTGCTGTGTGCCTGGTGCGAGGCATCACGTTTTGCGTCAACAAGATCATATTAATGGCTCCGGGTAGGAACTCATGTTATGTCATACAGGATCTCATCATGTGTTTTTAATCTTTTCAAAGTGTAAATCTCCAGAACTCTAGTCTCTCTAGGAATCAAATAAACAACAACTCAAACCTTTTATATCATATCTCACAATTATCTAGACTTTAGATCAAGCATTTACAAACCACAAGTTTCAGGTTCAGAGTTTATTCAGAACAGCTTTGTCTAAAACTCGAGAAAAATCTAAGTTTGAATTACGACAGAGCAATTGTTCATCATTTTCATCATGAGCAAAATTAAGTTTATATCCACCTGGATATTTATTCATTATATAATATCTTTATTTGGTTTTGTAATAGTTATTCATATTTTTTATGGGTTTCTATATTTATTAACCTGATCTAACTAAACCGAACTAATAGTAATAGATAAAAAGCCGTGATACTTATCGTGATAACTGAGGGTGCCTTCCCCCAAGCTGAATCTTGACGTGGTCTTTTCTCCAGAAGACGAGTAGACTGTTAGCGGTTTCTTTAGTCCTTCTCTTCCTCTCTTTCTGCTGAATTCAAAGATAGACAACACAACTAGTGGAACTTGATTAAGCGTTAGTGATAAATATTCCTCCATTTGTCTAGTTGTCTTAAAGGTCTTAAGATTATTTATGTTCTCCCTTTCCACTAAGTAGATTTTTAGCAGTGTTTCATAGTGTCTCTTTTTGGATTTTTGTTTTTATGGATGTATGCAATGCAGAAGTAAATATGCAAATATATTTTATTTCTATGCCTCCACAGAAAGTGTAATACTCTCATGGGGCTTAGAGTTTTCTATATTTTTATTTTGTTTTCTAATACAGATATAATTGCTAAGAAGTAAATATGATACTAATAGTAAAATGATTATGCTGATTCTACTAATTATGCAATGATGAATTTAATGCTAATAAATGTGGATAACTACCGAGTTATCTTTCGGTGAGGATTCAATGTTTATAGTCTATCGAACAAGACTCCTTGTACGCTCTTCATTCTTCCTTGAGTGCATCAGCAGATCCTAAAGAGAACCTCGATGATTGCATGTCAGTAGAACTCTCTTTCTTTTTCCACACTCGTTTGACTGGTGGACTTGTCTCCTTTACTTCATCGTCCTTCATTTCCTTTAATGGGATGTCTTCACTCCTGGTGACTTCTCCTTCATAGTCAGCCCATCCAACCTTGATTGGTCGATTCTTGTTGCGTTGGGATGTGCGGCGCCTCCTTCTTGAGTGGTTCTTCTTTTCCTGTACATTATAGTGGCATAGCTATTAAAGTAACAGCGTACCTTTTTCCTTGGGAACTGGAAGTGGATCTCTCCAGATCTCATGCAGATGATGGCGCCAGTGTGTTGAGGAAGGGTCTTCCTAGGATGATGTGAATATCGTCTTCTCTTCCCATGTCTGGTACTATGAAGTCGGTGGGAACGTAGTAGTCTTCAATTTGGATCATTACGTCCTTTACTACTCCCCCCGGAAATCGATATGTTTGGTTCGCCAGCTGTAGCTACACATATGTTTGATACATAGGTCTATTTTTATATAAGTATTCATATGTTACCTTAGACATTATGTTAACACTTGAACCGATGTCGCAGAACGTCTTGTGGAATGTACTTCCCTCGATCTTACAATCTGTTGGCGCAAAACGTGACGCGCCGCGCCTCACACACAACAAGCCGAAAAGCTAGCTTCAATCAGGTGCCCGGAGCGTGTTGAATCCAGAGACGTGCCAGTCGGTTTGACCTGAAAACCAACAAGGGATAAAACTGTGAGAATACCACTAGAACATGTCGGGTGAGACCAGACAGTTCCATATATATGGCTTTGAAAGCCAATCATGATGGCACACAACTATAGAAGCTGTCTGTCAAAACATGCTTATAAAGTCATTCGGCTAGTATGAGAATAGAGCATGTCAAACATATTAACTGCCGAATGCACATGTAAAGAAAGACATGCTTGGACAAATGAAAGATATTATAAACAGGTAACTTGCAAATATAAATCTATCCAAACAACACATGCATAGGCTAATCCAACTAATCTGCCGCACGTTTAGTTTTCATAAACCCGTCAGGCATAAACTCAAGCGAAACTAATCCACCGCATGATACCACTTGCCATAAGTCTATGCCACCTCTTATAATTAGATTAATCCACCGCATGATACAATCTAATTATAACAAGCTAAAAGCACGCATGTATTTGAACAGATCTACATGTGCTCATTACTCATGTAAGCTTAACCAAAATCGGCAAACTAGCCGAATTGGGGTCCATGAAGAAGGAACGAACAAGCAAGCACGATCAAACCAATCTAAAACCTGCATCTGCCGCACGATACCTAGTCTTATCAAGGTCTAAACGTAACTAACATGCATGAACCCGCAACATGTAACAATCTAGATTGAAAGTTGATCCGGCCATCATGATCTTATGATTAACAAAACACAAGCAAGCTTGTGGAACAAGACCGAACAAAGATCAATCTAGATTGGGCAAAAGAGTGTTACAAGAATTAAATAAATAAAAACATATAACACATGATAACTTGATGAATCTATCAGATTTGCCAGATCTAACAGAGCCGATAACTATTTTACTCATGACTTAATCCGCCGCACGACACAAGGCACAAGCAAACACCTCCCGTCATAAGCTTAAATCTGTCGCACGATACTAAGCTTAACAAACGAGACTACTTGCATCAGATCTAAATCCACTGCATGATACGAGACATGATAACAAGGTTGCCGGTACTTACGGAGGTCGACGGATCGATGATTCCTCTCGAAGAACTCAATGACTCGACTAAGGACTCGAAGGTGGCACGGGGCCGGTTTGTATTGATATGGTTGTGAACAATTTTACAATGGTCGAGGGCTTATATTTATACCCTGGACAAGACACAAGTCCTAGATGATTACGACTTATACAATGAAATTTTGGAAGATACAAATCCTATTCCTATTCTCTTCGGCGTCCTTCATCACCATGTGTCTTCCGTGCAGGCCGGTTTTTACCTGCCATATCCTTCTTCCTGAATGGAGTCATCGCTTCGTAAAATAGCCAACCGCGTAGACATTTGCCGAAGACTCCGGAGGTTAACCATCCACTTGGTTTCTCATCGAATCCCTTTCTCACCATCGGTTGGGCCCACTTGTCATACTTGTGTGTGCGAAAATCTGGTGTTAACACATGCCTCCTAATTTTGTGATAAATATTTATTCCAAAATTCTTTTTCCTTGTGTACTGACGTGGAACCTCTGGAAGCATCCACCTTCACACGCCATAATTGTTGTACTTGCCGATCCATCTTCCGATGCACCTTTGGGATTCTTTAAAGTCCCTTTTCACTCTGCTTTGGCTTGTGCATTCTGAACTCCCCTGCTTCATTCTCAAAACCAGAAAACCCTCTTTTCTCCTGCTATTCCCCAATCAACTAGAAGGTGTCTTCCGAGGTGAGCCGCCATAGCTCTGAGTTCGGAGCTTCCAGCACCTCCAGGAAGAGGTTGTCCTTCATTGTTTTCATCTCAAAAATGAAGCAGCTGTTCTTACATTGTTGCTCTTGTCTAGGAGGACCGGCGATGACCTCCCCGAGGTCCTGACTCAGAAGGTCACAGATCTTCAATTTGACTTGAAGGGGAAGAATCGGGAGATTACCCGAATTTCTCGGGAGCGCGACGCTGCTCGGAAACGGGCCATCGGTAAATATCTCTGTCATCTTTCTCCTCGTTTTCTCCATCTGCCTTTGCTTACCCTCTTTCTTTCAGCTCTGGTGGCTAAACTCTATGCTCTTGAAGCCGCCGTCGCTCAGCTTGCCGTTACGGCCAACGCAGCAGGCACGACGCCCCTGGATCAGGTGAACGAAGTCAACCGAATCCTCCCCGATATCTCTAGGGCCGGTATGGGATATGGCGCGACACTTGCCTTCAATACCGTATGAGTTCATTCTGGTGCTGATTATGACCATTTTGACGTCTGTGAGCGGGGGTTAGAATATAGGGTAGCACATTCTGTCGATGATATGAAAGAGGCTAGAGCAGATCTAGCTAATTCTTTTGACTTTGATCTCCCGATCAGGAGTAGGATAGAGTGGACGGACTGATATTCCACTGTAATTCATCTTTGTAAATAAAAAATCCTTTGGTCTGATCTTCAAAATCAATCTGTGACTGACCCTTCGAGGTCAATGTGTGTTCTTTTTTGTGTACACTACTGACCTCTTATCTTTGCTTCAACGGTGATGCATATTACATCGGCTGTTGCTGATAATCGCATCAGATACCTTTGCCTCGCAGACAATTACTGTAATTTTCAGATTCGAAGTTCCACTCTTTTCTCAACTTTCCAATGACATCAGGATAGTCTTCTTCGTTTCTGCTCCCAGTGCCAATCGGTAATATGAGTTTCCAAATAACTAGTCGAAACTGAATAATTTTTAGCCGAATCTTATCGGCCTCTCGATCCTGAAGTCATGACTTCCTCTAATCATCAAAAGACTCGGCTTGGCCCAATAACGGCCCACAAGCTGTGAAAACCCTACTCCAATGCTTGGTCTTCCAATGTGCAAGCCATGGTTCTATAAATATGACCGTATACAAGCTGTCACTCCAGTCAAACAGCTTGACTTGCAAAATCTCCACTTCTCGGCTTCTAGTTCAAACCAGAGAGAAAACCCTTTGCTTACGTTTCCATCAATGACAGGCAATGGTGACCACGGCAGACGTTCCGTCGGAGACGAAACAGAAGGAAGTCGAGCATTAACTCACCGGCGCCATAGGTAAGAAACTAGTCCCTTGCCCCCTTGTGATAGCTCTTATTGTCTATCCATCTCTGATTCATCGTCCATCTCCTTTTCAGGGTGGAGTCTTCCTCCAGCCAAGCTTGGGTTCCTCTCCCAGAAACGGTAGCTCAAACTGCTTCTCAAATCTTTCCCTAGGCCATCAGATTCTGAATTTGATAATTCATTTTAGTAAACCCGTCTGGATGCCCTTTGGTACTGCGAGGAAAGGGATAAAGCCTGGAAGGAACTAGAAAGTGCATCCAAGAAGCATGGTATTGAGGAAGCTGAATGGGCAGACCAACAGAAGCAACTCTGCAACATCATCATAGGTTAGCAGAGTCAAGGTTCTTCTCCTTCCCTTGATTGAGTCTGCTTTTGCCTAATATATCCTTTCTCCTTGCCAGCTCTTTCTACAGAGAATGATCGTTTGAAAGTAGCAGCAAACAGAGTCGCCCTCAAGGTGAATGCTCGTGGGGATTCAGTCGAAGCTCGTCTTGACGCCATGCATGCCTGCATAGATCAGGCCGTCATCCAAGGTGTGCACGCCGGGGTCTCCTTCGGGCTAGCAGCAATGAGTTCCTGGACCAAAGAAGATTACTCCTCTCTACCAGTTGGTTTCACAGGCGACCCGGATGAATTTGAAGATCTTGAGATTTATGATGACCATGCCGCTGTTATTGCCGAGATTGCTGACCCGTAATCCATTGTGAACAAATTATTCCTAGGGTAGTCTGCATTAGGATAGATCTGTGAATGAAGCTTGTAACTCATGGAACTTGTTCTTCTCTGAATAACGTCTATTTGCATGATCTCGATTCCTCAGTGATCTTTCCGATTGCAGCATTTCTCCATAAGAACGTTTGCCGAACGTATGATGTCATTTTAGCCGACTAGATCTCACTCTTGACATGTTATATCACTCGGCATCTTATTTACTGCGCTTCACCTTTCTCTTTCCCCGATAAACCTGCCAACTTGAAAATGCTAGGGTTACCAGGGCCATGAATATCCTTGTACTAAAGGCGATATAAATAATATCGGCTATAATTCAAACTTTTTGGAACATTTTTTCTACTAAAGGTGATGCTTTGCATCGGCTATAAATATTCTTGAATCCGTTTCACATACAATTTCCACGCATTCGGCTTTTAACAAATAGTGCCGAAGCTTAGTCCACGAGTGACGCATATACGAACAAAATTTCTTTACAGCCGAATACCCTTCTCTAGGTCTAACATTTTCGGCTAAAGCTAACTGCTACTCATCTTTTTCCTTCAAACTTAATATAAGGGCCGATCCTACTATAAGACTATCGGCCGCCACGTACAACTTGAAACGATCACCAAGTTGTGGAAATGCCTTTATATATTCTTCAATTTCATCAAGACTTTCTGTTGTACGTCACATCACGTGAACTCTTGATCTTCCTTCAGCTTTGGTAATGGAGAGATAGGCAATTTTTTTTTCAGAAAATTTGTAATACAGATCAAACTCGCACATACTGGTCTTGCTTCGGCTTCATCACCAACACTTTATTCCTTGTCAGCCGACACGAAACCTGATCCCAACTTTCCTCCATTGCCATCAACTATTCAAAAATTACTCTAAGAGCCGATTGTTTGAATCGGCTGTTGGTCCTTGTCGAAAACATTTACAGGACCTACTTCTCAAGCTCTTCCAGAAAAGCACTTGACACCATCATATTCCCAGTAGATGGGCTCTGCATTAGCAATACTCACCGAATCATCAGCATGGACAATTTTGATGTCATCTCCAATCCACTCGATGAGGAATTGGTGCATAGTTGACGGTACACAACAGTTTGCATGTATCCAATCCCTTCCTAATAGCAAACTATATGCCCCCTTGCCATCAATGATGAAGAAGGTAGTAATCAAGGTCTTGGATCCGATCGTCAATTCAACATGAACTGCTCCCCGAGTGTCAGAAGAATTACTAGCAAAATCTCTCAGCACCATGTCGGTCTTCAATAAATCTTCACTTGACATCCTGAGTTTTCTGAAGGTAGTATATGGCATGATATTTATAGCAGCCCCTCCATCAATGAACATCTTGGTCAATGGCTTGCCATTAACATACCCCCTCATATACAATGGCTTCAAGTGTCGATGCTTAGCTAGTTTATCAAAAACTGCCCTTTGAGCCAAGACGAGATGAGCCAACAAATCTTGGAATTCATCTTCATCAAAATCCGAATACACTTCGTCTTGGACATTCTGATCTTCGGGAGCTATAAATTCCGATGGAAGAAAGAAAGCCATGCATGCATCAGCCGAACGATCACCTCCATCCAGCTTCTCTTTAGGGCGCCAAACTCGTTTTGTCTTAGCGTTTGCCTGTGCTAACTCTGTGTTCCTTAGGCACTACACACTCCTTTTCTGGCTTTTCCTCAATCCTGGTGGACACCACTGTCCTTTCTGCCATACATACTCACGGTATTCTTCTTTCTTCAGTGCGAGCCCACCTTCGATCGGCAAATCCTCTTCCCTGCCGATCCTCGGAATTATTCATTTTTAAGCGCCGATCGTCCTCAGGGATTTGTACCCCAAGCCTTTCATGGACAGAATGGTGGTTGACTCGAGACTGCCTATATTCAGAATACTAATCACTGCATTCAGGGCAGTTGTTCTTGGCAGGCAGCTTCAAGCCTTCGTTCCAGCAATACTTGAAGAACGAGCATTTCCAATGAGACTGTTCATGCTCCCTCACATCTTCTCGCTCTTCTCGGTATATTTCTTCTTCGTACCTCCGTTGTTTTTCTAGGAACTTTTGTTCTTCATGAAACCTCTGCTTTTGGTATCGCTCTTGCTCCCGACGCCACTTATTCAACAGAATGCGCGTCGTGACCCTGGGCTTAGAGGTTTCACCCCTTTCAGTTCGACTATTTTGGAACCAAACCTTTTGCTGAAATTCTTTATCTGTGATTTGCCGATCAGGATCAACAACACCAGCTTCTCTTGCTCTGTTAGAGGTTAACACTTTCACCTTGCTTTTACCCCTGGGGTCAGCTGCATTGACCATATTAACAGAGAAGGACACAATATTCTGTCCAAAAGGGTTACCATCAACCTTCATCTTTCCATCAAACCTCAGATGCCCGTCTTAGATAGCTTTCTGGATTCGCACTCTGAACACTCGGCAATCATTTATAGAATGGGACTTGGTATTATGGAAACCGCAATACCTCTTGTCCTTGACCCCTTCAGGGTGCAGCATAGGATGACCTTCTGACAACTTGATGCGTCCTTTCTTCAATAAGTACTCAAATAATTTATCTGACTTGGAAACTTCAAAGTCATAAGTACCTTTTTGTTGCCTCAGCCATCGCTGGTTGACTTGAGTCGGCTGTTTAGCCCAAACTATCTCAGCTGCAGCTATTTCATCCTCATCTTCATATTCAGCTGCGTCTTCTAAGAAAGCCTGATACATCTCGGCAGCCACATCGCCCTTCTGGAACTGATTATTCCTCCTGAACCCTTGGGCTTGACTACTCATCATTGCCAACCATTGTGATAGCTGCCCGAGGTCATCAAACTCCATGCCGAATAGCTTCTCCTTGATACTCGGCAGCATGCCAGCTATGGCTATCCCCGGCAATTGATCATCTGGTAAGTTCAAGGAATAGCAAAGGTTCTTGGTCTCCCCGAACCTGCGCAAATACTCTTGTGGTGTCTCATTAGGTTTCATCTTCAGGCTCATGAGATCGACCAACTTCTTCTCACTGGTACCCGTAAAGAAATACGAGTGAAATTTCTGTTCCAGCTTTGCCCATGTATTAATAGAATTTGCCGGCAGAGAAGCGAACCATGAGAAGGCTGGTCCTGTCAATGACAACGGGAAGTACCAAATCCTCCAAGCTTCTGTCGGTGTTTGTTAACCGGCAACTAGTCTTGAGTAATCTCAGGACTATTTGTTCGGTGGGGATCGGTGTTCGTAGGACCCGGCGATTACACAAAGACAGCGATTTATACTGGTTCAGGCCGCTAAATAGCGTAATACCTTACGTCCAGTGCGGTGTGTGCCTTGTGTATGATTGTGATTCAATATTCGATGATCTAGGACCTGCACCCGGCTCCCCTTATATATCCGGGTAAGCCTTAGCGTAGTCCGAGTCCTAGCCGGTTACAAAGGTAGAGTCCTATTCTGATTACAAGACTTCCCTACACAACTCGGCTAAGTTACAAATCGGAGTCCTAATCCAAGTACATTACATGACAAGTCTTCGGATCTCCTGCGCCGTCCGGGATTAGTCGGAGTAGTCATCTTCTGATGATATCTCTGACATCCTGGTCCGTCAAGCCCCCGAGCTCTTCATCATTTCTTCATGACGTTATCTTCTAGGTTCTTCATGAGAATCTTTGAGTAATGTCTTGAGAAATCCTGAATTGCTCTGATGCTTAAAGAAATCTTATGGTGTGCGCTTTTTATAGAAAGCGGACCCATAGGGTGTAGCCCCCGAGCCTCTTGTTATTTATAATAACTTTGAGGATCTTTTGAACCTTTTCCAAGCGATTCTTGAAATAAGAAAAAACATTTCCTTAATGGATAGTACCCTGCAGCCCCCGAGCCTGAGATCCGAGTACTATAGTAGTCGGTCCTTAGGATCTGTATAACCATATGTTTGGGTAATCCATTAAGTTCGGAAGTAGTCGGATTATGTCACCAATTCATTGCTTAAACCGTCCGATTAATAAATATTCAGCTTCAGGTGGGTAATGTTTTCAACAAACATCCCGTATCACCCCCACTGAATAAATATTACCATAGGTCAACAATAATTGACTGATGACTGTTCCAGCTGTATGCAGTAATGATGTTTGTTGTTTTCTTCAACTGCAAACTTTGTTGTTTGTGCCTTGAAGTGCATGTGGGAACCAATCCTGTTACCCATGCCGAGCTTCACATGCACTACAGTACATTGGGTGAATTATTGCTTCAGCAGTCACTCCTGTTGGTAAACCATGTCCATAGACCAGTGAGAAACTGCCTATAAATACCCTGCCTGGGAAGCAAAGGAGCTCGTATCCCATTGGAGTGTAGAACTTCTCTTAGTCCCATGAGTGTTATAGTAGCAATAGCAGAGATGGTCGAGCCCCCGGGTTTCTTCCTTCTGTAGAATAGATGAAGTGCCCAGAAGAACTCTTGTGAAGGGACCATCCGTCAGGGTGGTTTCCAAGTGGTCGCGAGCAGAGGAATACAGAGCGGCGCCTAGAAGAACTCTTGTGACTACCACTCGTAGATAACCTCGGAGTCACAGGTTGTCAAAAGGGCGGCGAGGGTGATGGTCTTGCCCGAGTTCCTTGAGTACTGGGGTGGTACCAAAGACCCACCTTGGGATGCACAAAAAAGATAGTGTCTACCCAAGGTTCTGCCTCTGATTTACTGCGTCTCACTGAACCCAGTCCTTGGTGTACTAGGCATCAAGGCTATGTGCCTTGAATTTACTAGAGTAGCGTTTTACACCTTGATTGTACTTCTGTTGAAAGTTGTTGTATCTCAAGATGCTTTCATGTATCTCTGTTGTAATTCCAAGTAATAATAACAAGAATCCGGGTACTTGGAACAATTTCCGAGTCCTTTGTCCTTTTATCCGAGTACGATGTGTCTCTTGCGAAGGAAAAAGCTTGGTTGTGTACCGCTTCTGCCCTTTGTTTCTGACGCCGTCTAACACGTGCATCCCACCATTAGGGTTTCTAACGTTAGCATGACGCCGTCAGTGAAAGCCGAACGGTTATCAAAACAGATCTATAATAAGCCGCCACCGGGCCTTGCTTTCCTCACGCTTTCATCAAGCTCTTGCCTTCAATCCAGAAACCCTTAGCCAACTATTAGTTGATGCGTAAGAAATCTCTTGTCATCAACATGGGTCCTAAGAGGCAATCTGCTGCTGGAAGAAACCCAAGATCACCATCACCGGGAAGCCTAAGCACCCGAACCCGCCGACGGATGTCTTGGCATGGAAGAAGCCGGACACTACTGAAGCGGAGTTGGCCTTCCTGGCGCAGCAAGGATACCTTCGGGCGCAGGCACTCGACGACTGGAGGGTGCCTATCGATCACCGGGCTCCCGCCCCCAACACCACAGAGATCGTCATGTTCAAATCCATGGTGGAGCGGGGGTTGGGATTGCCGGCATCAGATTTCTTCCGCGGGCTGCTGCATTACTATGGTTTGACCTTAAACCATATTACTACCAATGCGGTTCTTCATATCTCCATCTTCGTCCATCTTTGCGAAGCTTTCTTGGGAATTTGCCCCAACTTCACCCTCTTCCGCTATTTCTTCTGGTTTAAGTGTCAACCTAGTGACGCTAAAACTGAAGTAGTCGGAAGAGCTAGTCTTCAGGTTAGGCAGGAGGTAGCCAACCAATATGTAACTGTCGAGTTGTCAGACACTGTGAAAGACTGGGCTGCCGGGTGGTTTTACATGGGTAACCCACCCCTAGCTCTTCGTCGCCATGATGGATGGCCGCCACAGAAGTGTCGCGAGTGGAAAGAGAAGCTTACATTGGAAGAGCTCGAAGTTATCCAACCTCTCCTCATGATGATAGATGCTTTAATAATTGATGGGCTAACTGGATTCAACATTGTCCAAGACTTTGTTGCCCGACGCATCCATCCTCTTCAGCAGCGAGCGAACTTTGGGTTCGAATACTTGGGGAAGAATGACCCGGGTCGTCATGCTGTTGAGCAGTTATCGGATTATGAGGTCTTATGGAGGGTGAACCGGCTACTTAAGAGCCATGAACGCTTAGCTCCAGTGATGGCGACATTCTCTTCTATTAATCCTCCGCCTCTGGTTAGTATCTGAGCTTATCTAGTCATCAGTTTTCTCAATAGAAATCCTTCTGACTTGATTGTGTGTTTCTTCGTTATAGGGGCAAGGAAGAGATAACAATGACTGCCCTCCTCTGCCGTCACCGACTCAAGAAGGCGGAGGCATAGCCCTGGAAGGACCCATCCGGAGTGAGGATCTACTCAAAAGCTCTTCTGCTGATCTTGGTTGGCTTGACTCGGATTCCACTGATTCTGATGTCGTGCTCATAGACCCTGAAGCAGAGAGCAGTCGAAAGAGGTCGTCGACTCCGCATCTAGAAGCCGGAGAACCCATCCAGAAGAAGGCTCGCACCGGTAATCGCCGTGCTTGTCGTAAAGTTTGTTTGTCACAAGAATTGTCTGATAAGTATTACAAGCCGGGTGCTCCTGGTAAGGGAAAACCCGAGTACTTTGTAGTCCTTTCATTTGTTGATATTCACTTGTCTTATATGCGATATTGTATCAGGTACCAGAGCGGAACAAGGTACTTCTGGAAGCGCGGCTGCTGAGGAACCTTCTGCTTCAGATCCGCCGCTGCTTTTAAAGTTTCCAAAGCCCTTGAAGCTCGTGAAGTAAGTTGTGTTCCGTATTTCTGTGAAAACTCAAGAACTTTTGGTACTAATACTGGTACTCATCTGCTTGCAGGAAATCAAAACCAGCTATGGTAACTTCAAGTGCCGTCCCTGAGCCTCAAGCGGTAGGGGAGTCGGAGCCGCAGGCCAAGGAGAGTTCCAACGTGCCGCCTACCTTCAGTCAGGTAGATGAACTGCCTGACTCCTCTCTTCTTGAAGCTCAGCCTGAAGCTACTCCTGATGCTGCTCCTGAAGCTGCTCTTGACATGGGTACTCTTCCACTACCTCAGGTTGGTTGGCCATACTCCATTTTTCATTCTCCCGCGCAATTGGAATTTGATCGGGTTTGGAATGACTGGTTTTTCCGTACCCGACAGCCTGATGAGCCGACCCTTGAAATGGTTGTGGCGAGTACTCACGCAGAGTCTTCAGCCCATCGGGAGGTAGGGTCTCTGGATGCACCTGAGTCCTCGCGCCAAGGGGCGACACTGGACGTGTTTGGGTACAACCAGGATCTCACCCGGTTGAAGGAATTGAGTGATCAGTTGAAGGCTCCAGTTGATGCACTCCATCAATTCATTGAGGTAAGAATCCCAATCCTTCCTTATTACTTTGTAGACTCGTCCGAGTACTTACATTGTACTTGTGCTACTAGGCCTTTGACTTCAAAGTCCGGGACCAAGTTACCCGGATCCGCTAGGAAACTTCCCGTGAGGTCCAAGAGCTCAAAGATTACATACCTCAAGATCAGATTAGCCAAAAAGTAGCCACCCAAGTGCTACATAATCGGATCAACGAGCTTCAGAGCAGCCTCATCGCCAAGGCCGCCTCCACGGAACAGACAGTGAGAGAGCTGAAGAAGTCCTCCAAGAAACAACTGGAAGGTACTTTTGTAATCTGCTTGGTAGTCTTTGTTCATACTAGTAGTCTGATTATACGGATCCGACTTGAATCTTTGCAGATGCGAATAAATTGGCTTCAGAATGGCAGAATGCCTTCAACCGTAAGGAGGCGGAGCTTGAGGAGGTATTTGCTAATGCGCAGAGTACTCTTCAAGAAGCCAAACTGATGCGCGAGGGTGCTGACCGGGATCTTCTGCAGGCTTTGAAGTCTACAAAGGAGTCGCGCGATTCCCTGAAGGCTTTAGAGCAAGCCGTTCAGCCTCTGCTCAACATGATTCCAGCGCCTGAAGGAGCCGAGGAGACCTTGATTGAGCGAGCCAAGGCTGCTCCAAAACATCTGGCTCAGTATATCAAGACCATGTCCGTCTCCATCGTCCAAGGTCTGATGGCTACTCTTCGTCTGCATCTGCCATCTTTTGATCTGGGTGCTCTGATGACCCTCCCTGATGACAAGGGCGACGAAGACCTTGCGGCGATGCAGGAGGAGGTGAAGGCCACTGCAGAGGAGTACTCACAGATCTTAGGTCTTGTAGAGTAGTGGACTCCTTGATCCTTAGGGCACCCTTTGTAGCTCCTGTAAACAATTGCTATAAGATATCAAAAATATATGTTACTTTTGATCCTCGTCAATTTCATATGTGTTCAACTCCATTTTGCGACAAGAGAGTCCTTGGCAATGGATCGAGTTTTACTTGTTTTGTGGATGTATGACCAGGCGTCTAATTAGATGAGTCTATCCGAGTGCTCTCTAGCACCTTTGGTTTGGGTCGTGTGACTTTGTTTCTCTAACTTATTTCGTAGAGAACTTAGTCTTGCCCAAGTACTACTGTTAGTACCCTTGTTCAAGGGATAATTTCGATTAGGCACCTCTTGAAGGATCATTACGTAGGTTCCTTCTGGGTGGATCATATCCTCTTGAGGATCGTGCGGATACATGGGTGTATGCCGAGTCTCGGTGTGATGAGTGATTGTCAACGGGTTTGATCGCAGGTTCTTTGGCTTGTGTTGTGCAGGTGTCGAGCACGGAGACAGTGATCGAGGGCAAGGTGAAGGTCAAGTTGAGACGTGCCGTGCTGACGGACCGGGTGCGGTGAAGGATGGGCGTGCCGTGCGGCGGACGTGCCATGCTGATGAACCGAGCGGTGAAGGGGGGACGTGAGGCTTGGACTGAGGGACCGGAGTGCCTGAGGATCAGCTGTGGTGGCTGACAGCTTGGGACAGCGACAAGCGAAGACTTGCGGGGCACGGTGTTGCTTGGGTCAAGGACCTGGGGACACGTGTCGGTGGACGGGGTGCACGGGCGGTGCATCCCCTCTACAGCTTCGGTTTGGTGGCTGAGCCAGAGAAAAACCAACGGTGGACGGTATCCAGGTTTGGGCCTCAAATTCTGGGTGCTGAGGGTTTCCGAGTTTGGCCACAAAACTCGGGCTGAGGACGGTTTCCGAGTTTGGGCCTCAAGACTCGGGCGCTGCGGGTTTCTGAGTTTGGGCCACAAAACTCAGGCGTTGGACTTGGAGGCTGGTTTCCCGGTTTGGGCCTCAAAACCGGGGGATAGCTGGAAAAGGCTGGTTTCCCGGTTTGGGCCACAAAACCAAGGGTGCAGAGCGAGGGCGGCACGTGGCGGCAATCGGAAGGTTGCGTGGAGGCAACGCGGACGAGTTGTGCGGGCGTGGCCGTCGGATACACCTACCACCGAGTTGGTCCAGAATAACCCTAGGGTTTAGCTGGTTCGCTCTGTAAGTAGATTAGAGAGGGGTAGAGTAGGAATTGTACTTAGGATAGAATTAGGTTAAGTAGTCGGGGAGACACCCTCCTCCCCTTATCTCAGTTAGTCATCTCAGTCATTTGCTCTTTCGCACTTAGGGTTTCCTGCTCTCCCCATCCCCTGCTGTAGCTAGCTGAGATCCACAGAGAGACTCACCTCTGTGTACTGTTGATTTTGAGGAAGGGAGGCCGTAACCTCTCTGTTGTAGCGTGTGTTTGCGCTTCGGCTGCAGATCGATGTGTTGATTCGCGTTTTGGTTCGTGTTCTTCGCGTTCTTCGTTTCTTCGCGATTTTCCCGTCACTCGATCTCCCTCTCCGCTGCATCTTTTCGAAATCCGTTTGAACCAATTTGTTCATATCATTGAGGAGGTCATTTCGACCAAAGGAATTCATCTAACTTCTCATGATCGAATAGATCGGGACGATTTCGTTTTCGTGGTGCTTTTTCCGTTCATCCACCTTCCCTTTTGATTTCCCGTTGATTGGATCAATTTGAGCAGATGATTTCTTGGGGATAGTCTCCTAACTACCCCGTGATCATCTTCTCCAAGTTTGGGAACTTGGGATTTTGATTTGGATCGGATTTGGAGAGATTTGAGAGAGAGGCGATCAAAATCGCCATCCCTGCAAGGTCGCGGACAGTCCGCGGTTGCACCGGCGGACAGTCCGGGAGTCGGGATCCAGCCAGTTCAGTGGCTGCGGTGTTGGTTCGGACAAGGCTAATTTGACCGGCGGACAGTCCGCCATTGTAACTCGCGGACTGTCCGCGAGTCGTCCAGCAAAGGTTCGGCAACCTTGCTGTTTTTGTGTTTTAGCCGGCGGACAGTCCGGGAACTGGTGGCGGACAGTCCGCCCTTGCCGCGGACAGTCCGGGACCCCAGGTCCGGACAGTCTGGGACCCTGCTGAAGGTTGTTTTTGAGTGCAATCTTCGCCCCAGCTTTCTGGCTTGGTTTTCGGACTTCTCGTTTGCTCCTAGAGTTAACCAAGAAATATTTCTAGGTATCTTTGCAACTTGTTTGCATAGGTATTTGGAGATTTCTCGACGTAGCCTCCAATCTACGTTCGGGAGTCGGTTTTCTCAAGGGAAACTTGAGCCGAAGCTTTTGGTCTTTGCTTCGCTTGTGCTTGGTGGTGCTCCGCTGTGATCCCAGGGATCATCCACCCTCTTCCAAGGGTCGTGAGCATCACGCTTTAGGTCCGTGCTTCTCGGGGTTGATTTTGGGACACTTGGCCAAAGTTTTGAGAAGAATTTTGATTGGCTCCCATTCACCCCCCCTCTGGTCGTCTTGCTTTTGCATTCTCGGTCCTTCAATTGGAATCGGAGCGGGTTAAGGATCTTCCACCTTAGCCGGTTCCAGTCCACCGAAGGCGACATGAATCGCGGCGTGGGCAAACCGCCATTTTTTGATGGGACGAACTATGTGTATTGGAAGATACGCATGTCGGCCTATCTGCAGAGTTTGGGTGCTTCCATCTAGGATATTTGCAACTCTGCCGATTACGTGGTCTTGGCTGCTCATGTCACTCAGTGTCAGATCGATGAGCACGATGCCAATAGCCGAGCCCGTAATGCTCTTTTCTCTTGTTTGAGCATGGGTGAGTTTGATCGCGTTTCTCACCTCGCTACGGCTCGGGAGATTTGGGCCACCCTCATGCGTTTTCATGAGGGCATGTCACACCCAATTTTAAGAAAATAATTGAATGCAATAACTCATGTGTGCCCAGAGATCAATCACACACATAAGCCACAAATTAAGAAGTACCATCACATATGTTTATTACATAACAAATATTATTCAAAGTCTTTACATAGCAGCGGATAAATAAGATAATTCTCACGGTAGCTCCATCACAGGGATGATGACTGGTTGACAGCAAGACTAGAACTCTTCAGGGAAGTCGTCATTACCATAGCAATCTGTTACCCATCCGGGATTTTTATCCATGTAGAAAGAAAATAAACAAGCATAAGTACATCTCGTACTTAACAAGTGTAACATGGGGTTCATGAGGCTCAAATAAGGCTGACCCTGGTTAAACTGCGGTAGCTTTTAGTTGGCACAATTTTAGCATTAGATAGCATCAATAATAACCATCCCAATTAAACATGTGGTCAATGTGAACATGAAACCATTGAACGAGATAGTAATATCACATTAAAACATTATGAAAGCAACAACTATACCATAAGAATTCCAGGCCGCTCGTAACCGTGAGCACGGCTGACATATCAGTTTTACACTCTGCAGAGGTTGTACACTTTACCCGATGAGTCGTGATATCCAGATGCCCGGGTTAATTACTCCCATAACACTTCCGAGGTGAGCGGGCAGGATACACGCAAAGCCTTTCAAAGGTTCATCTAACAAGTTAGGGCCGCTAGGTCTTAAGGCAAGGGGATGTAGAGCCCTCCTTCCAGGTGGCAAAATAACACGCAGCCTATACTCACGTGGACAGAAGCCGCACTATACCCGTCTCGGCAAGATCCAACGCGCCTATACAGGTGTCCACTAACAAGCTAGAAAAGGTCCTTATACCGAGCTAAGGTCAGAGCCATATAACTCCCATGGTTGCACTGTTGTCCCGGGTGATCCCTTATAGTAGTTCCTAAACCATGTTGCTATAAAAGCCAATTTTACCAAGTTGCATATATCATTAAATTCAGATTCACATGATCAAAGTTTAATTTGAGCACTAGCATAGTTCTACCCAATGCATACCGAGGATAACAAGGCACAAGATCAACACTTAGGATAAATCTAAATAGGCATCAAGGTAGACACATGCATATGGTGATTATAGTGACTTATGGTTATTAGGACATCAAGGAGGATCCCATGCTATACTTGCCTGATTCAGCAAACTCTGGTTGCTCTTGGTTGTCGTAGAAGGGTTCCTGATCACCAGCGTATGTCTCACCGTCTATACTTGATTACCACATCAACACACAATCATCGGGACAACAATCATGCAAAGCAAACAAGCTATAATTAGAACATTACACCAACAGCAAGAAAATAATATAAAAAGTTTGAAAACAGAAACTACGGTCTACCACGATCACATAAACGCGAAGATCACGAAAAACGGAATTATAACGCGAAAGTTATGAGCTAAACAAGTTACAAAACCTCAATTAGTAGATTAAACCTAACTCAAATTTTACTTACTGAAAACAGTATATATTTTCATACAGATAGATAGATCTTTTCAAAACGAATCTAACGCAACTTGAACGGACTAAATCAGACTAAAAACGTAGAAGTTATAAGCATTTGAAACCGGTGGCAAAACTGTAAACAAATGAAACTCGAATTTGAATTTAAAATCGATTTAAATCGAATCTGCAGATTGGTTGGACTGCGCCTCAAATAAGAAGAAACGCAGGGGCTTAAAAGGAAGAAAACACAGACTCAACGCACAGTGTAGTCTGGACCGCGGGTTTAGATCAAAATCTTTGGCGGACTCTTTAGCAAAGTGGACAGGCGAAGGGGTATCGGGCGTTTCTGGCCACCCGATCTGAGATGGACGCACGGGATTAAAACTGGGGCGCTGGGGGCGCTTCCGCCGGAGCAAAGGGAGGGCGCGGCGGCGCCATGGCCGGAAGGCGGCGACGCTAGCTCGGGTTAGGGCTAGGAAGCAGTAGAGACTTCGGGAGTCGGTTCAAACGAACGAGAAGCTCAAGGAGAACTCACCAGAGGCACAGACGAGGTCAGAGGCGATCTGGTGGCGGTGGACTGCTCGACGATGCGGACGGCGAGGTTTTGCAACGACGGCGAGAGATTAAGGCACCAATTCGAAGAGGAAAAAGAAGGGAAAACACTCGGTTAGCTTCGAGAGAACATGACGGAGCTCTAGACACCTTTTTCAAGTGCTGGAACTCGTCGAAGCGTTGAGTTGACGGCGGCGGAGATCTTGCGGGAGGCGGAGTGCTCGGTCACGGCAAATTAGGGCACGAGAGCTCGTTTCTTCTGTAAGAGGAAAGGCGGCGGGTTTGCTTGGAGCTTTATAGGGTGGTTAGCGCAGCCGATTAGGCAGGCAAGGGCGAGAATCGGGGTCGGGGTCGGGCTCGATTCGAGTTCGGCATGGATACGAGCAGGAGAGGTGAAGGAAAGACGCTGACAGGCGGGGGCGCGCGGTCAGCGACTGCGAGGAAGAAACGGTGGCGCGGTGCGCAGGCGCCAAGCTGGGCCGGGCGACGGCCCATGCGGGCGATGGAGGGGAGGGGAGTGCGCGCGTGGGCTTGCAAGCGCACGGCTGGGCCGGCAGCTGGGCCGTGCGGGCGAAGGAAAGAAAGGGGAGGAGGAAAGGCGGGCCGACGGGAAAGCCGAGAGGGAGGAGGGAGTCCAGGCCGGCTGGGCTAGCTCGGGCCAAAAGGGGAGAAAGGGAGATGGAGAAGGAGAAATGGTTTTCCATTTTCAGAAACTGATTTTCAAAAGCAAATTTGAAATTTCTTTGAATTCAAACCAGTTTTGAACCAAAACCAATCATCACAAAAATAAAATAAGCACCAGCATGTATGCATCATCATGGTCTTTGGCCTAGGATTTATTTTAGCTTTTGCAAATAATTTGTTAACTAGGTTTTATGCAACACATAAAATGCATAAATTAAATCATATTGCCTATTTCAAATCAATGCAAATTTTTGGGATGTTACAGGGCACCTCTCAAGTCAAAACCCGACTCTACGAGTCGTTCAAGCGAGAGTATGAGAACTTTCGACATCAGCCTGGCGAGAGCATAGAAAGTTTATTCGCTCGCTTTCAGGTGATTGTCAACAGGATGAGGGCTAACAAGGAGCAGTTGCCTTTCGACGATCATGAGAGAGCTTTGAAGCTTTTGCATGCTCTCGATCGGTCGGTGTGGGATTCCAAGGTTCAGGCGATCATCGAATCGCCTAACTATGAGACCCTCACGTGCGACGAGCTCTTCAGTAAGCTCAAGTCCAGTGAGATTGACGCCATGGCGAGGGCTTCTTATGAGAATCCTTCTGGCCCGACTATGGCTTTGGTTTCTGGTTCTTCCGCTAACCCCTCAGCTGGCTTTGCACTTTCATCTCTCTTTTCTATCACAGAGGACCAGCTGGAGTCTTTGGGAGACGAGGAGTTGGCTTTGCTTGCCAACCGGTTCACGCGGTTCCACAACAACCGCATGAATCGTCGCCGCGGAGGAGGACGCTCGGGATGTTTTGAGTGCGGCGATCCCGACCACTTCATCGCCAACTGCCCCAAGAAGAACAAGCATTCGGGGAAGGGCGATCATGGGCACAAGTACGACTCCAAGCGCAAGGAGAAGCATGTCCCCCCATGGCGCAAGAAGAGGGGCGGCTTCAATAAAGAGTACATCAAGAAGAAGTACTTGGAGAAGGCCCAAGCTGAGCAGCGTGCGTTCTTCGCCACACTCAGCGATGTCGACGGCTCGGATGACGACTCCGCTTGCTCAAGCGATGACGAGTCCCAGAAGATGAAGAAGATCGAGAACAAGCTCAACGGACTCTGCTTCTTCACCAACGACGGGGGCCTCTGCACCATGGCGCTTGGTGATGAGGTCGGAGGCGATCTGGAGCACACCCCTCGGAACGACGACGACGACACCTCCTAGGTATCTCTCACCCACGACGAGCTTTCTGCTGAGGTTGAGAAACTTACTGCTGCCCTCCTTAGCCAAGATAAATTGCTTAGGCGTGCTGCTAGAGAGCGCAAGGAGTTTAGGCGGAAGTGGGAGGACACGGTGAAGGAGCTTGAGTTCGCTCGGTCCACCGTGGTCGTGTCAGAGGAGAGTGAGTGTGAGTCGTGCACCAAGCACATGACTGACCTTCTCACTTTGAGGAGTAAGTATGCTGCTTTGGTTGGAGAGGTGGATGAGCTCCGTGCTAGGCCTCAGCTGTTGGGTGCGTGCAAGATTTGTCCTGTCTTGCAATCTGAGTTGGCAGAGAAGAATGCCAAGATTGAGTCTTTAGAGAAGGCCATCTCGGATAGCACTTGTGTCACAAGGTGTGCTTTGTGTGAGGGTTTGGAGATGGAGATTGCAAATGTGCAGCATGGCAAGATGCAAACCGAGGAGGAAAACACATACCTTCGGACCATCTTGTCATGGGTCTCTTGTAGTGAGCCGCAGCTCGGGATAATGATCTCCCAATTCAAGCGAGCTACTGGAGGTCCTGGTGTAGGTTTTGCTCCGGGTGTTGATCTTTCCGCTTTTGGGAAGATTGGAGAGTCGAGTGGTCTGAACCCGAGTGAGAAGCCCAACTCTACCACTACTCCCAAACTTACCAAGCTTCCACCCAAAGAGCCAGCCAAGCCTACCACCAAGGATGGGGTGTTTGAGGAACCCCTGAGAGCTCCACCCAAGAACCAAGTGTGGGCACCCAAGCCAAACCACCTCAAGAACAAGCTGGACACAATGCCACCCATCCAGGAGGAGTGCTTGCCACTGAAGGGCAAAGTGAGCCATACCCACAACCCTGCGTACCAACAACCCCCTTTGCGTGCGGTGAGGTACCAGTGTGACTTCTGTGGGAGAAATGGTCACTTGAGTGAGTTCTGTTTTCGGCGCAAGAGAGAGGCGCGCCGTGCTCGGGAGATGGACAACCCGGACATGTACCACCCTTTCCATGGTGTGCATGTGCCGAACGTCCAGAGGAGAGCTGCTAGGCCCAGAGGTCCAGAACCTCAAGTTCCTAGGCCTAGGCAGAGGAGAGCTCCGAGGAGAGAGGCTAGGCCTAGAGGCCATGAACCTCTAGTTTCTAGGCGTAGGCCTCATAGAGAGCGTGCCCGGCGGGAGCCTGCAGTTGTAGGATATGGACCCAGTGGCGGTGGCTTTGTAGTTGAGCGCTTTCCCCCACCGCGTTTTGAGTATCGCGGTGAGCGCTCCTTTCCTAGCGGACCACGTTTTCCTGTACGTGGTGATCGCTACCCCTGTAGAATGGCAAGGAATGGTTTTTACACTGACCGTTCTTTTGAGCAGCCAGCCCAACACTGGTATTCTTCTTACTTCACTGACCCCAGTGTTGGACCGTATGCTCACCCTATGTCTTTTTATTGATGTAGGTAAGACGGTTGGAGGACATTTGGTTGGTGGATTCTGGTTGCTCAAGGCACATGACCGGAAACGCCAAGTGGTTCTCCAGCCTTAGCCCTGTTGCCGGAAAGGAGTTTATCACCTTCGGCGACAATAGTAAAGGTAAGGTATTGTCTCGCGGGTTAGTGTGGGTTAATGAGCACTTTGTGTTGCGCAATGTTGCTCTTGTTTCTAACCTGCATTTTAACTTGCTTTCTGTTTCGCAACTTTTTGATGATGACTATGAGATTCGTTTTAAACCGAATCTCAGTCGCATTTTAGATCCTCAGGGCAATCTTGTATGTTTGATTTCGCCCTTTGGGAAAGTCTTTCGCGCGAATTTTTCGGAGTCGTTTGGCATTTCCCGCTGTCTTTTGGCTAGTCCTTCTTCCTCCGATCTTTGGAAGTGGCATAGGAGGCTCGGTCATTTAAGCTTCGACTTGCTTGCAAGACTTAGCTCAATTGGCTTAATCCGAGGATTGCCCAAGCTCTCGATGGAGAAGGATCTAGTTTGCCATTCTTGTAGACATGGAAAGATGGTTGCCGCTCCCCACCATCCTGTGACTAAGGTCATGACCTCGCACCCTGGAGAGCTTTTACACATGGACCTTGTTGGTCCGGCTTGGGTGAGCTCCGTTGGTGGCAAGTGGTATGTTTTGGTTGTTGTCGATGACTTTTCGAGGTATTCGTGGGTCTTCTTTTTGACTAAGAAGACTGAGACTTTCTCATTTGCTTGCAATCTGATTTTGCATCTTCAGAACGAGTTCCCTTTGAACTCGATGCGAGCTATTAGGAGTGATAATGGTTCCGAATTCAAAAATTCGGATTTTGAGAAGTTTTGTAACCGCCTTGGTTTGGAGCATTAGTTTTCTTCCCCCTACACACCGCCTCAAAATGGTGTTGTGGAGAGGTAGAATCGGACCCTTGTTGAGATGGCCAGGACGATGCTCGATGAGCATAGGACTCCTAGGCGCTATTGGGCCGAAGCTATAAACACTGCATGCTACATTTCAAATCGCATTTTTCTGAGAGCGTTCTTGAAAAAGACTTCTTATGAGTTGCGTTTTGGTCGACAGCCCAAGATGAGTTAATTTAGAGTCTTTGGTTGCCACTGTTTTATATTGAAGAAAGGCAACCTGGACAAGTTTGAGTCTCGTTCTTCTGACGGTGTATTTTTGGGTTATGGCACTCACACTCGCGCTTATCGTGTACTTAACCTTGATACTAACCGAGTCATGGAGACATCAGATGTCACCTTCGACGAGACTCTTGTTTGTCCTTCTTCTCGTTTTTAGCGTGCAGGTGATCATGAGGTTGGAGAGCCTCTTTTTGATGACGAGGACGAGGGTGCTGAAGGTATGGATGATCCAGCACCCCCTCCACCTGCCGCGCCGCAAAGAGCGGCCTCGACGATGACTCACGGCCCCGACACCTCTTCTTCCTGGGGGCCGTGGGATCCTCCACCTCGTGTGGTACCTTTTGTACCCCGGGTGGAACCAGCTGCTGTTGAGGGGGGGTCACTTCATCCCGGGAGGCGCCACGACACATCCAGCGCCAGCACCCCCCTCAGCAGATGATCGGCGACATCGGCGAACGGGTCACTCGGTCCAGGTCACGGCAAATCTCGCACTTCGCTCACTCTGCTTTTGTTGCTAATTTTGAGCCCCAAGATGTTGGACACGCTTTGACGGATCCGGATTGGGTCAATGCCATGCATGAGTTAGAAAATTTTGAGCGAAATTGGGTTTGGGTTCTAGTTCCACCTCCACCAGACTGTAAGCCTATTGGGACAAAATGGGTTTTCAAAAACAAGCAAGGAGAGGATGGCCACGTTGTTAGAAACAAGGTCAGGCTTGTAGCGAAGGGTTATAGTCAGATGAAGGGGATAGATTATGAGAAGACGTTTGCTCCTGTAGCTCGTTTGGAGGCTATTAGGATACTCTTGGCTTTTGCTGCATCCAAAGGTTTCAAACTTTTTCAAATGGATGTCAAAAGTGCTTTTTTAAACGGCTACATAGAAGAGGAAGTTTATGTCGAGCAACCCCCCGGTTTTGAAAATCCCAAGTTTCCAAACCATGTCTTTAAACTTCACAAAGCTTTATATGGTTTGAAACAAGCCCCTAGACCCTGGTATGATAGGTTGAAAACCTTTTTGCTTGCTAAGGGTTTTAAAATGGGATGTGTAGATAAAACGCTCTTTCTCCTCAGGCAAGGCAAAGACACACTCTTGGTCCAGATTTACGTGGATGATATCATTTTCGGTGGTTCTTCTCACGCTTTGGTTGCCAAGTTTGCAGATGTTATGAGCAGGGAGATCGAGATGAGCATGATGGGCGAGCTGACATTCTTTCTCGGGTTGCAAATTAAGCAATCCCGAGAGGGGACGTTTGTGCACCAGGGCAAGTACACCAAGGACTTGCTGAAGCGGTTCGATATGGGTGAGGCCAAGCCTCTTCCAACACCCATGTCGACGATGACTACCCTGGATGCGGATGTGGATGGAGAAGCAGTGGACCGAAAGGAGTACCGCAGCATGATCGGGTCGCTGCTCTACCTGACGGCGACACGCCCGGACATCCAGTTCGCGGTGTGTCTGTGCGCGCGCTTTCAGGCGTCGCCGCGCACTTCTCACCGTCAGGCGGTGAAGCGGATTTTCAGGTACCTTCATTTCACACCTGAGTTTGGGATTTGGTATTCTGCTTCCTCCACCCTCTCCCTTTGCGGTTATTCCGATGCTGATTTTGCTGGTTGTCGCATTGAGCGCAAGTCCACTTCTAGGACTTGCCAGTTTATTGGTTCTTCTCTTGTATCGTGGTCTTCTCGCAGCAGTCTAGTGTCGCTCAGTCTACCAGAGAGGCTGAATATGTTGCTGCGGCTAGCTGTTGTTCCCAGTTGCTTTGAATGATGGCCACTTTGCGTGATTTCGGTCTGAGCTTTTCTCGCGTGCCTTTGCTTTGTGACAGCACGAGTGCTATTAGCGTTGCTAAGAACCCTATGCTTCACTCGAAGACCAAACACATTGATGTGCGCTTTCATTTTTTGCGAGACCACCAGGAGAAGGGTGATATCGACCTTCGCCATGCCGATACTCATCATCAGCTGGCTGATATTTTCACCAAGCCTTTAGACGAATCAACCTTTAATAGGTTGAGGGGTGAGCTTGGTGTGTGTTTCCCCTTTTAGATGGGGGAAACATTTTGAGTTGAGTATGATAGACTAACTCTTTTTGTTTGTCTTTCTTTTCTATTGCATTTTAGCATACGCATTTACATTCTGAGCTTCATGTTTATAATCACTGGAATGTAACTATGCTCTGTTTAGTATGCTCCGATGCTTATGTTGATGCTTGTAGCTTATGCTCTTTCTGATCACTAGTACATGTTGTGAGCTGAGCCATTTTGGAATGGTGAATTTGATTAATGTATATAAAATCTGAAAATGTTCACCATTGAGATATGCAACTAGCATGTGTAGGGTGTGTTGAGTTCACTCATGCTTTTCATATATGCTAGGTTGCTATGTCTCTAGTTCTGAGTCTTTCACTTGCTTGGTCTGTTCATATCATGTTTAAAATTTGAACCAAGTTTTAGTGAATTGAAAAGATCGAGATGGGATTGCTTGTCAACACATCACGGTATCGAGACTGTTTCTCATTGCACTTTGAGTTAAACTTGAGCCGTGTAGTGTATGACCGAAACCGTAGCTTTAAGCTTCTGATTGCTTCGGCATAGGCTTCGCTCGGTTGAAAAGTTAGGCAATGACAAGCTTTCAACATCTCGCAATCACATGCTAAATTTGAACTTGTGAAATTTCACCGCTGCAACTCCGATATTAAAACTGAAATCACAAGTGTATGTTTCATTCCTATGCATGATGATTGAACTTTGCTAGGGGTAGTTCACCTTGTATACATGTTTAGCACTTGTTTTGGATTCCTACCTATACATGTGTAGTGCTATTTTGATGGTGACTATCTTTTTGACTCAAAACTGCTCTTTTGCTCATATGTTCATATTTCGTATTTATGATCAGTTTGAGCCTTCGCTATTTGAGTGCCTAGTTGAGACATTGGAACTATACTATTTAGAGCATTTTTGCACTCTTTTGATTATATGCCTGAAGCTCCTAACTTGCATTCTGATTCATATGCATGTTGGAAGAGGGAGATCTTTGCTCTTTTACCTGTTGATGCCGTGTCTTGATAAGTGCATTTTCAACTAAGGGGGAGAGTTTTGCAAATCATATGCTCCTGAGGGGGAGTTTTCGTGGAGAAAAATTTTCAAATCTTTGTGCTTTCTGAGTTGAACCTAGGGGAGCTTTTCTTAGTTGCTTGCACTTTTCAAGGGGGAGTTTGCTAGTTGTGTTGAGCTGTTGCCTCTGTCTTAAGGGACTAGCAAACATTTTCAGGGCATTTCGCTTCGATTGATTTTAAATTGGTTCGGATCATGTTTGGCCGAAAGGCATTGGTTTCGAGCTTTCTTTGCTAGTTGTGTTGAGCCTCTGTGCCTCTATCTTGAGGGACTAGCATTTTGCTTTGATTTTCATTCGGCTTCAATTGGTATTTGCTAGCGGTGTTGAGCCTATTCTACCTCTTCTTGAGGGCTAGCTTTGCTTTGCTTGGTCGCGTCGAGCCGTTGCCCATGTCTTTGGGGACCAAGTTGTTTTGCTTCTTCCACTTGACCTTCTTCGGCTTTGTTATGCTTTTGGGTCATTTGGTCGAGTTCTCTCTTCTCCTTCTTCCTTCTTCTTCTTCTTCTTTTCATTATGATTTGTGTGAGTAGTTGACAATGCACTCATCAAGGGGGAGATTGCGGATACATGGGTGTATGCCGGGTCTCGGTGTGATGAGTGATCGTCAACGGGTTTGATCGCAGGTTCTTTCGCACTTAGGGTTTCCTGCTCTCCCCATCCCCTACTGTAGCTAGCTGAGATCCATAGAGAGACTCACCTTTGTGTACTGTTGATTTTGAGGAAGGGAGGCCGTAACCTCTCTGTCGTAGCGTGTGTTTGCGCTTCGGCTGCAAATCGATGTGTTGATTCGCGTTTTGGTTCATGTTCTTCGCGTTCTTCGTTTCTTCGCGATTTTCCCGTCACTCGATCTCCCTCTCCGGTGCGTCTTTTCGAAATCTGTTTGAACCAATTGTTCGTATCATTGAGGAGGTCATTTCGACCAAAGGAATTCATCTATCTCCTCATGATCGAATAGATCGGGACGATTTCGTTTTCGTGGCGCTTTTTCCGTTCATCCACCTTCCCTTTTGATTTCTCGTTGATTGGATCAATTTGAGCGGATGATTTCTTGGGGATAGTCTCCTAACTACCCCGTGATCATCTTCTCCAAGTTTGGGAACTTGGGATTTTGATTTGGATCGGATTTGGAGAGATTTGAGAGAGAGGCGATCAAAATCGCCCTCTCTGCAAGGTCGCAGACAGTCCGCGGTTGCACCAGCGGACAGTCCGGGAGTCGGGATCCAGCCAGTTCAGTGGCTGCGGTGTCGGTTCGGACAAGGCTGATTTGACCGGCGGACAGTCTGCCGTTGTAACTCGCGGACTGTCCGCGAGTCGTCCAGCAAAGGTTCAGCAACCTTGCTGTTTTTGTGTTTTAGCCGGCGGACAGTCCGGGAACTGGTGGCGAACAGTCCGCCCTTGCCGCGGACAGTCCGGGACCCCAGGTCCGGACAGTCCGGGACCCTGCTGAAGGTTGTTTTTCAGTGCAATCTTCGCCCTGGCTTTTTGGCTTGGTTTTTGGACTTCTCGTTTGCTCCTATAGTTAACCAAGAAACATTTCTAGGTATCTTTGCAACTTGTTTGCATAGGTATTTGGAGATTTCTCGACGTAGCCTCCAATCTACGATCGGGAGTCGGTTTTCTCAAGGGAAACTTGAGCCGAAGCTTTTGGTCTTTGCTTCGCTTGTGCTTGGTGGTGCTCCGCTGTGATCCCAGGGATCATCCACCCTCTTCCAAGGGTCATGAGCATCATGCTTTAGGTCCGTGCTTCTCGGGGTTGATTTTGGGACACTTGGCCAAAGTTTTGAGAAGAATTTTGATTGGCTCCCATTCACCCCCCCCTCTGGTCGCCTTGCTTTTGCATTCTCGGTCCTTCAGATCGCAGCTTGAGTGCGAAAGTGAGTGTTCCTCTGTCCAGTGGTTGTGTAACAAGGTGGGTACTTATCCCGTCTTGTTACGCCTTATAGAAACTAGTCTCCACTATAGTGGATTCCATATTTGCTATAGGCTGATAGCCGGGTGTTAAGCCGTACTACCATGTGAGTTGTATTGAGCTCGGAGCTCGTAACTCGAGTATGGTTTCCGCTGAACCAATCTATCCGAGTAGTTAATACTAATCGGAGGTAGAGCCCTGCTACTGCATTGACTCGTTATACGACTGAGAAGTCATAAGAAGTCTGGATAAATTGCAAAGTTTTTGTTTCCGATGAACTTCAAACTTTATTAATATCCGACGAATAATTACAGTTGCCCTGGGTCAAATTTGTAGCGTAGTCCTTAAGTATGGAATTTCTTCAAGTGCTCGATATTCCATGAATTTGGCAGTGGAGAAACATCTTCAGAGACTAGCTCAAATGACCCGGGTCTTGTTACTTTAGATACAATATAAGGGCCCTCCCATGGACTCATGAGCTTGTGGCGTCCCGTAGTGTTCTGTATCTTCTTTAGTACCATGTCGCCTACTTGAAAGGTACGGTGATGGACGTTTTTATCGTAGTACCGTCTCATCCCTTGAAGGTATCTTGCAGACTGAAACAATGCAGTTAGTCGGGCTTCCTCAATGCTGTCAACTTCTAGTCGCCTGGTATCGTCAGCTTCACCTTCATTGTACTGTTCTACCCATGGGGAGTTCCAGATTAAGTCAGCCGGGAGGATTGCTTCAGTGCCATATACCAGAAAGAAAGGGGTGTGGCCTGTAGCCCGACTTTGTTGTGTTCGTAGCCCCCAAACTACTTTGGGCAGTTCTTCGACCCACTTGCTGCCGTGATCCTTTAGGAGGTCGATGGGTCTTGGTTTCAATCCTGCGAGGATCAGGGCGTTTGCTCGTTCCACTTGACCATTGGACTGTGGGTGGGCTACTGAGGCATAGTCTATCCTGATGCCACAATCACTAGCCCATGTCTTAAATTCGATTGCCGTAAAGGGAGACCCAAGATCAGTGATGATTCTGTGCGGCATTCCGAAGCGGTGAAAGATGCTCTGTATGAATTGTACTGACTTGGATGCATTGAACTTGACCAGGGGCATGTACTCAATCCACTTTGTAAACTTGTCAATTGCGACATATAAGTACTCGAATCCGCCTGGGGCACGCTTGAGAGGACCCACCATATCGAGCCCCCAACATGAGAAGGGCCATGACGGAGGAATACAGATTAACTCATGTGCGGTTACATGCTGTTGTTTGGCAAAAAAACTGGCATGACTGGCAGCGGCGGACTAAGTCTTCTGCGTCTTTTAAGGCTGAAGGCCAGTAGTATCCTGACCTAAAGATTTTTCCGGCTAGTGTCCTTGAAGCTGCGTGATTGCCACAACATCTGGAGTGGACTTCGTTCAAGATTTCTCTGCCTTCTTCTGGTGTAATACACTTGAGGAGGACTCCTGAAGAAGCGCCACGTCAATATAACTTATCCCCGACTAGAACATAATTCTTGCTACGCCTGGTGACTTGTTCTGCTTCAATCTTGTCGCTTGAGAGTTTATGCTCTTTGAAGTAGTCAATGAATACTTGTGTCCAGTCGGGTGAGAGGGATAGAACCTGGTTGGAAGGTACTGACTTGAACTCTTCCTTTTCTTGAATTGAAGGCTTGGATAACTCATGTACGAAGGTACCGCTAGGAACCTGCGCTCTATCAGAACCCAATTTTGCAAGAATATCGGCTGCTACATTGAGGTCCCGAGTAATGTGAATGAGTTCCAGTCCTGCGAAATGCTTCTCTAGCTTGCGGACTTCAGCGCAGTAGGCGTTCATTGTCTCCTTGGTGCAATCCCAATCTTTATTAACTTGGTGAATGACCACTAAGGAATCGCCATAGACTAGTAGTCTCTTGATGCCCAGAGTAGCTGCTAGCTTGAGTCCGTGGAGTAGTGCTTCGTATTCTGCTTCATTGTTGGTAGCCGGCCACAATATTTGCAGAACGTATTTGAGCTGTTCTCCCGTGGGAGATCCAAGAAGAACCCCGGCTCCTGCTCCTCCGAGTTTCAGGGACCCATCAAAATACATCTTCCAATGATCGGGAATAGCGCTGTCTTGAAGCTCCTGTATTTCTGTCCACTCAGCGACGAAATCAGCAAGAGCTTGTGACTTGATAGCTTTCCTGGGAGTGAATTTGATGTTGAGTGCCCCTAATTCAACTGCCCACTTAGAGATTCTGCCGGTAGCATCACGGTTGTGAAGAATTTCTCCTAGAGGAAAATCCGTGACTACCGTGATCTCATGAGCTTCGAAGTAGTGCTGCAGCTTTCTCGATGATATGAGTAGTGCATAGAGCAGTTTCTGTACTTGCGGGTATCTAACTTTTGAGTTGGAGAGTACCTCACTAATGTAGTAAACAGGTTGTTGGGTATTGTAGATGTGCTTGTCATCTTTGCGCTCCACCACAATTGCCGTGCTCACAACGTGTGTGGTAGCATCAATGTACAGCAGCATCGGTTCCTTGGGCTCTGGTGGCGTTAGTATCGGAGAATTCATGAGGTAGCCTTTGAGCTGTTCAAAGGCCTTATCTGCTTCTTCCGTCCACTGGAACTTGTCGCCGGCCTTAAGCAATTTGAAGAAAGGTAGTCCCTTTTCTCCTAAGCGTGAGATGAAACGGTTGAGCGCAGCCATGCACCCGGTGAGCTTCTGGACGTCCCTGACTGAGGCGGGTGGCTACATGTTGATGATGGCTGAAATTTGCTTTTGACTGGCCTCGATACCTCGATGACTAACAAGGAACCCGAGTAGCTGGCCTGAGGGTACCCCGAAGACGCATTTGGTTGGGTTAAGCCTCCATTGATAAGCACGTAATCGGCTGAAGGTTTCCTCTAGGTCTGAAATCAGGGTAGTTGGATCCTTTGTTTTTATGACGACGTCATCGACATAAGCCTCTGCATTGCGGCCAATCTGATCACCCAAACAGTCTTGGATGGCACGTTGATAAGTAGCCCCCGCGTTCTTCAATCCGAAGGACATGGTTTTATAGCAGTATGCTCCGAAAGGAGTGATGAACGATGTCTTGGGTTGATCTTCTTTTTTGAGGGCTATTTGATGGTACCCGGAGTAGCAGTCCAGAAAAGAGAGTAAGGCAGAGCCTGCGGTGGCATCAACTATTTGGTCTATCCTTGGTAATCCGAAAGGATCCTTTGGAAAGTGCCTGTTGAGGTCTGTGTAGTCAACACACATGCGCCACTCGGCAGAGTTTTTCTTCTTGACTAGTACTGGACTGGCTAACCACTCGGGGTGCAGGATTTCTCTGATGAACCTAGCCGTGAGTAGTTTAGCTATTTCCTTCTTGATTGCTTCCTTTTTCTCTGGTGAGAATCGTCATAATCTTTGCTTGATAGGTCTTGAGCCTTCCTTTAGTTCCAATTTGTGCTCAGCCAAGTTCCTTGGGACCCCAGGCATGTCTGCTGGTTTCCAAGCAAATATGTCTTTGTTTGCTCTCAGGAACTTGGTGAGCGCGAGTTCCTATTCTTCGGATAGGTGAGCACTGATAACCGCTGTCTTGGAAGGATCACCGGTTTCCAGGTCAATAGCTTTTGTGGAGACTTCTGCTGATGGTTGAATAGTACCTGCCTTCTTGGTTGGGATTTCTGAATCTCCAGGCTTGGTATTGTGCACCATCTGAGCGAGTTCTTGTACCTCCAGGGCGAGTTGAGCTTTTTCAGCGATTTGGACAGCCTCTATGTTGCAATCAAATGAACGCTTCAAGTCGCCTCTGAAGGTTAAGATTCCTTTGGGACCCAGCATCTTCAATAAGAGGTACGGGTAGTGGGGTACTGCCATGAATTTGGCAATGGCAGGTCGCCCGAATATAGCATGATATGATGACTCGAAGTCCGCTACTTCGAAACTGATGTACTCTGTTCTGTAGTTGGCTGGAGTTCCAAAAGTGACGGGTAGTATGATCCTTCTGAGTGGTACAACTGCTTTTCCGGGTACTATGCCATAGAAAGGAGCAGTTGATGGTGTGAGCTGAGTTGCAAGATCCAGGTTCATCTTCCTTAAGGTGCTTGCGAATATGACATTGAGTCCTGCCCCGCCATCAATGAGTACCCTTCCAAGTGTATAGCCTGCAACCGTCGGGTCCAATACTAGCGGGTAGTGCCCTGCATTGGAGACACTAGTCCATTGATCGGCTCTGCAGAAGCTAATCGAGTGTTCGGACCAGTCGAGGTATTTAGTCGTTGCTGGTTCGGTCGACATAATTTCTCGCAGAGAAAACTTCTGGAGCCTCTTGCTGTCGCTGGTGGTGACACCCCCGAAGATGACGTTGATGGTACCTTTGGGGTGTTGGAAGCCGCCTGCATCTTGTGGAGGGTCCTCAGCTGTCTTCTTGCCTTTATCTTTCTTGTTCTTGTTGAAGTCAGGGTTAAAGCCTCGCTCCTTGAGCTGTCGGCAGTGCCTTGCTGGATGTCCACTCCTTGGATGGAAGGGGCAAGGCCCGTCGAGTAAGTCATCAAAGGTGTACTGCTTGTTTCCTTTCTTCTGAGGTTCCATGGCAGCAACAGTATTGTCCCCTGCCCTCTTCCGGGTGTTTTGCTGTGGTGCCTGGTTACCTCTCTGATTGTTCCCTTGATCACCTTGCGTGTTCCTATCGGGGAAGCGCTCCTGTGTGCATTCCTCTATCGCCATCATGGAGTTTACAGCCCGATGGAATTCGTCAGCGGTGGTTGGGTCTTGCTTGATGAAATCTTTGTAATTGTACCTTTCGCAGATGTCATTGCCGAAGAGGTCAATTACTTCTCTATCTGTGATGTCGGAAACTGTAGAGCGGATTTCTGAGAATCGCCTGTAGTATTCCCTCATCGACTCATTTTTCTGTTGCTTGCAGGTTCTGAGCTTGGTCCGGGGGTCTGATCTCTCTGGGACACCAGCAAAGTTTTCAATGAAGATGCGATGCAGTGGTTCCCAAGAGTCGATGGACTCAGGCTTATGTCTATCAAACCAGGCAAGTAGCATTGTCTCTAGAGCCATTGGGAGGTAGAGTGCTTTGACGTCATTGCTTCCTCCGGCTAACTCGACTGCCTGAGCATACAGCCTGAGCCACCGTTTTGGTTCTGTCTTCCCGTCGTACTTTGAGTAATTTCTGGGTTTGAATTTTCGCGGGAACGAGACTGCTCGAAGCCTTTGGGAAAAACAGGGGAAGCGATCGACCGCATCAAGTGTGGGTCCTCTATATGAGGATTCCGCGCCTCCTTCAGCTTGATCGGGTGCTCGGGGACCCAGGCGACTCCTTGCCGGGACCCTACCGAGCCTCTCTTGAACAGGTCGCCTTTGGCCTGGGTGGGATGAATCTTGCTCGTCGGCTAAGGAGCCGAGGTTGCGTCCCTGGAGTTGAAGCACAGTGGTCTGAAGCGTGACTAGTCGTCACTCCTCGTCCGGAGTGCGGTTGGCCTTAGCACCCATCTCTGTGGCTATAGCCAGGATATTCTGATAAGGGGTCTGGAAAACTTTGTGTCCTGCTACCCTCATGAACTCAGGTTCAAGGTTGCGAGAGCAATCGGGGCGCCGCCTGTTGTTATCATCGTGAGAGTAATTTTCTTCGTCGCGAGTCTGGCGTTCTACCTCCGCTTCCAGACGCCTCCGGGTGTTGTATTCTTCCAACCGTACATTGTAGCGATCCACAGCTTCCTTGCGGTGAGTAGCCCGCCTCCTGCGAGCTTCTTTTGCTTTGTTCTTCCAGATTCTTTTGGCTTTTAGGGACTCGGTTTCTCCCGGTACCTCCGGATCGTTGTCAGAGATCATGCTCAGTGTTTCGTCATCTTGGAAGACATCTGGCGGAGTTGGAGGTCGTAGAGATGACTGATGTCCCGTCATGAAGACTTCTCGGTTGAAACCTTGGTTGGATACTGGTGTTACTGACTCCAGGGTAGAAGTACTAGAGATTAGTTCCGTTGAGGTGTCGTGTTCCTCAGAAGGGAGCTGATGTCCGTGCTGATACGGGAGTTGCTGGTCAATTGTGCCAATCAGTCTAGCTGGGGCAGGCTGAATTGGCCAATGAACGATGTTACCCTCCTTGGTAGAGCTGAAAACGAGTCCTTGTTGGGCTCCAGTCAAAGGTATCTGCTGATACACTTTGAAATTTGCTCCGATCAAGTCTTGGAAGCTTTCAGTGGTGTTCCGCAGTCCAAAGGAGGCGTCCTGGCCGTGATCCGGGTCCTTCCCTTGAGAGTCTGAATCCGGGTAGGAGTCGGATGCCTTTGGGTTGACTTCCAGGTGCTGCGGCTCTTGGATCTGCAGTCTTGCGAGGTGCTGGGCGAGGAGCTCCGCCTTTGGCGTGGCTTGCGGCTCGGTTGGGTGTCGAGTTGGCTGTGAAGCCTCCCTTGATCATCCGCGACGCAAGTCCATGAGCCAAAAACGAAAATTGATCCCGCCGAGAACATGTTGACGCGGTTCACCGGGCTCTTGATCGTCGAATCGCCGAAGGCCCCTACCTGGCGCGCCAGCTGTCGGTGTTTGTTAACCAGCAACTAGTCTTGAGTAATCTCAGGACTATTTGTTCGGTGGGGATTGGTGTTCGTAGGACCCGGCGATTACACAGAGACAACGATTTATACTGGTTCAGGCCGCTAAATAGCGTAATACCTTACGTCCAGTGTGGTGTGTGCCTTGTGTATGATTGTGATTCAATATTCGATTATCTAGGACCTGCACCCGGCTCCCCTTATATATCCGGGTAAGCCTTAGCGTAGTCCGAGTCCTAGCCGGTTACAAAGGTAGAGTCCTATTCTGATTACAAGAGTTCCCTACACAACTCGGCTAAGTTACAAATCGGAGTCCTAATCCAAGTACATTACATGACAAGTCTTTGGATCTCCTGCGCCGTCCGGGATTATTCGGAGTAGTCATCTTCTGATGATATCTCTGACATCCTGGTCCATCAGCTTCATCCGTAGATGCCTCTCCAAGTTGCATCAAGTATCGGCTGATGTGTTCTACGGTACTGGTGTCATCCTGACCCGAAAACTTGGAAAAATCAGTAGGAGGTTTTACCCTTGGAGGAAGTGCTACCCGATTGTACCATTCTGGGCAAGGAGACTTGTAAGCGTATGACTGATTCTTTGGTTTCAGGCCGAACTAATTCTGCATCATATCAGCCATCCTGTGCATGATAATGTCGACACTCGAATCAGGAGTTGCTTGCGTCTATCCTCCAAGATGTGGCCCTACTGAACTCTTATAGCCTGGGTTTGGAAGAGCATTAATCGAGCTATAATCAAAGAACTCTTGATACCCTTCTCCAAACATATTCCTTTGTATCCTGTTCGCTGCAGGAGACACTCTGAAAGTAGACTGCGGGACATTCCATGTCGTGCCGAACGTGACTTGGCCATAAGTTTGGGGAGGTTGTTGAGTCTCATGAGGGACCACCCCACCTGTGCTTGTGCCAGTTCCACCATCTTCGGCAATCCTTCGGCGTTGAGGTACTGGGAACAACAATGGTCCTTGCATCGGACCAGCGGCTTCCTCAAAGAGTTTATCCGCTGCTGGACCGAAAATACTAACCATGATAGCACAAAAAGTATTCAAGAAAGCTGCCTGATGATTGGTCATGGCTTCTGATACAACTTTGTACACTAATTCGGTCATCTTTCGAATAGCTTCCTCTTCATTGCTGTCAGATGGCTCGAATTGGTGAGAAGGGACAACCTTTGGGAATGGTTGCTTCTGGAAGACCTTGCCGCTCTTGTTCTTGGAGAAAGACGCCAAGCACTTGCGCTAGAATTCATCACAAGTCTGTTGTACTAAACTTTTCAAATCTGGCGGCATGTCATCCATGATCACATCCAGAATCTGGTCTCGTTGATCTCAGGCATCTTGAAACGAAGTGGTCCCACTAGGCGTGCCAAAAAGTGTGTTGGCGCAAAACGTGACGTGCCATGCCTCACACACAGCAAGCCGAAAAGCTAGCTTCAATCAGGTGCCCAGAGCGTGTTGAATCCGGAGATGTGCCAGTCGGTTTGACCTGAAAACCAACAAGGGATAAAACTATGAGAATACCACTGGAACATGCTGGGTGAGACCAGATAGTTCCATATATACGACTTTGAAAGCCAATCACGACGGCACACAACTATAGAAGCTGTCTGTCAAAACATGCTTATAAAGTCATTCGGCTAGTATGAGAATAGAGCATGTAAAACATATTAACTGCCGAATGCACATGTAAAGAAAGACATGCTTGGACAAATGAAAGATATTATAAACAGGTAACTTGCAAATATAAATCTATCCAAACAACACATGCATAGGCTAATCCAACTAATCTGCCGCATGTTTAGTTTTCATAAACCCGTCAGGCATAAACTCAAGCAAAGCTAATCCACCGCATGATACCACTTGCCATAAGTCTATGCCACTTCTTATAATTAGATTAATCCACCGCATGATACAATCTAATTATAACAAGCTAAAAGCACGCATGTATCTGAACATATCTACATGTGCTCATTACTCGTGTAAGCTTAAGCAAATCGGCAAACCAGCCAAATTGGGGTCCATGAAGAAGGAACGAACAAGCAAGCACGATCAAACCAATCTAAACCTGTATCTACCACACGATACCAAGTCTTATCAAGGTCTAAACGTAACTAACATGGATGAACCCGCAACATGTAACAATCTAGATTGAAAGTTGATCCGGCCATCATGATCTTATGATTAACAAAACACAAGCAAGCTTGTGGAACAAGGCCGAACAAAGATCAATCTAGATTGGGCAAAAGAGTGTTACAAGAATTAAATAAATAAAAACATAGAACACATGATAACTTGATGAATCTATCAGATTTACCAGATCTAACAGAGCCGATAACTATTTTTACTCATGACTTAATCCGCCGCACGATACAAGGCACAAGCAAAAACCTCCCATCATAAGCTTAAATCCGCCGCACGATACTAAGCTTAACAAACGAGACTACTTGCATCATATCTAAATCCACCGCATGATACTAGACATGATAACAAGGTTGTCGGTACTTACGGAGGTCAACGGATCGATGATTCCTCTCAAAGAACTCGACGACTCGACTAAGGACTCGAAGGTGGCATGGGGCCGGTTTGTATTGATATGGTTGTGAACCATTTTACAATGGTCGAGGGCTTATATTTATACCCTGGACAAGACACGAGTCCTACGACTTATACAATGAAATTTTGGAAGATACAAATCCTATTCCTATTCTCTTCGGCGTCCTTCATCGCCACGTGTCTTCCGTGCAGGCCAGTTTTTACCTTCCATATCCTTCTTCCCGAATGGAGTCATCGCTTCGTAAAATAGCTGACCGCGTAGACATTTGCCGAAGACTCCGGAGGTTAACCATCCACTTGGTTGCTCACCGAATCCCTTTCTCACCATCAGTTAGGCCCACTTGTCATACTTGTGCGTGCGAAAATCTGGTGTTAACACAATCGATGGTGGGTACGCCTAGGTCATCTCTCTTGGTGAGGTATGGTGATGGAAGAAGGTGGTTATATTCTGTTTGGACAGAGTTGACCATCCACACTGTGTCTTGATGCGGTTGTGTAGCCTTTTTCTTCCTCCTTCTGTTCCTATTCTTTTTCTTTGATGATATAGCGTTTGCATCTTCGTAGGGCATTTGAGGGTGGACTCGGGTAGTGAGTGTACGTCTCTTGAAGCTGAATCTTTCTTTATTGCCTGTGATTGTGAAACAGATCTTGGCGCTGTCCGCTGTTGACACTTGTTAACTATCATAATTAAGAGATAAATAAATATGAAAAGGTCAAGAATATGATCACCAACAAAGATTTAGGGTTTCAACTGACAATATTCCATGAGTTTTGGTGAGTTATGATTCTGCAGGGACTAAACTAGGAAATTAGCACCAATAGCTTTCCATAGAAGGAAACCGTCGAGAGATAACGCAACCGCCACGTCGGGATACTTCTAGAAGACTCCAGAGGACGTGAGAAGACACCACAACGAAGGGCACCACAGAAGGCTTACCTGTGGGACCGACCGGTCCCACAAGGCCCACCAGTCGGTCGGCCACGGAGCCCACATGCTTTCGTCTTCTGCAAGCTACTTCCACCGCCTTTGAGGATCAATCTCAGCCCTACGTGAAGTCGGTTTGATCTAACGGTCGCGGTTCATCGCCCAGGGCTATATAAACAGACCCCTGACCCCCCTCTCCAGGCAATTGGGTTTCAGGCAATTCATTCATCAGGGTTAGACCAATCAGAAGGAGATCAGTCGGAAGCTTTAGGACTACATCCACCTAGATTAGTAGATAGAATAGGATTAGAGGAGGCAAGCTTCGCTTGGATTCCTGATCTAGTCACGAGAAGGCTCGGTAAACCCAAGATCTTCTCTCTTGTATTAACATTATGGATCTATTTCATAATTGCTCTTCTTGTTCATTATTGTTCTTCATTGTTTATGTTCTAGTTCATCGTCTAGTTCATGTTCATCGTCTAGTTCATTATCTAGTTCATAATCTTGTTCTAGTTCATGTTCTAGTTCGTACTTTAGTTCTTATCGATGATCTAATTCACCTTATTGTTCATTATTGTGTTCTAGATAGCAATAAAATTGATATGATTAAGACATCAATGATTATATTCTTAGTTATAATGCTTATAGTCTGCTTTGATTATATATTTGGCATAGATAGTTCATCTTTATGTTTATACTCATGTTCGTATAGCGCTCATCTTAAAGTACAACGTGTGGGTGATGAATGCTGTGTAGGCATGGTGCCTATACATTATTTATCTGCGAATACGTCCTATGTTCCAGATAGAGTGGTAGATCGCGGGTGTGACAGACCTGTTGAGTCCTCTGTATTCCACCTCCCGAATATAGTGTTTAGTATGGCTCAGTTAACTCATGGTTTAAGGGTTACTAAGTTTAACACCTTAGCTATGGAGTTGCCTCTTGATTATAAATATGATGTGACCTAGTCAATGATTGCTAAATATAATTGCACTAATCACTGTATGCTATGACTTGTAATTAGAATAACTTAGGAATGTTCCTTTTTAATACCTGTTCTAATCATCATCTTGCTAGGCAGTACTGTTCTAAGTTTATCCTTGATTGATCTGATCTCTGTTATCCTTTATCAGTTATTTACTATATCATTTACTTTGTACCTGATTCCTGTTCATAGTAGTTAGTGTGTTATCAGTCTTACTATAAGTGTGTGCCATATTAAATGCTGTTAAGTTCTTTCAATACCATCATATCTTGAATTGATTAGCCTCTAGGCTAAAATATAAATAACGATACCTAAGACTAGCTTGGGTGAAATGCTCTACAATGGGTATGTTTATCTGTGCGCTTGCGGGTAAATATCTATCTCTTTAATCCAGTGCCATGATATTATTCCATTGCTAGCTTCATGTTGGGGATGATAACTTGACGTTAAGTGAAGTTAGTAGTGTCCCGTACACTCTTTTGTGCTTTCACTAGTTTATTATTTTATGTGACTCATTCTTAGAGTGAATCCATTAAGGAGTGTCAACATCCGCGTAGATGATGGCTTTGGTTGAGCTTAGGAACAGGCGTCCAAGAATGATGGGTGCTCCATTGTCTCCACCTATTTTGATGATCATAAAGTCTACATACACATACGAGCGTCCCACTCGAATGTAGACATCTTCTAGAATTCCCAATGGGTAGCACAGTGTCTGATCTGCAAGCTGCAAACACATACTTGTATATAACAGAGGTGCACCATGAATTTGTTCGTATATTACCTTTGGCATAATGTTGACGCTTGCTCCAAGGTTGCAGACTGCTTCTTCAAAACTGTTAGGTCCAATGTGGATCGGAATGACAGGTCTTCCTGGATCTCCTTTGTTTGGGGCAATGAAGTCATCCTTCCATTCCCTCGATTGTCTAGGTATGAGATGTCCCGCATCATAAATATCTACAAGATTTGCAGTCTCTAGCTCTTTCGGACTTCCAGGAATCTTACCTTTTTCAGTCATAGGGACTGAAGCTGCTAACTGAGATAACTGAGATTCTATCATCTTATTGAAGCTATGTTGATTTTTTATGGCAGAAGTAAAACTATCCATTCTAGTATTAATGTTCTCAAGCAGTTTATCATTGGAAGCTATCTTCTTAGACATATTATCAATAATCTTGTTTTTATTAGATATCATCTCTCTCAAAGGTGGTTGGTTAAATGTATTACCTTGGTAGTCACCTGATGTTGACGGAAGTTATAGCATGTTTTATCTTATCAAAATACCGTCAACTGGCCTCGGTTTCAAGGAAGAATAGCATATCATGAGCATATTTATCACTAATAAGTTCCACTTGTACTCTTAGCTTGTGAACTTGTAGGAGATGGCAAAACGAACAAAATGAGGCCAGGTGGGCCCACCAAGGGGGTCGGCCGACCCCACCTTGGGGCCACCTCGGCCATGGTGACATGGCATGATCCAAGAGAAGCATGTTCAAGTCAATATCAACCATTGGATCAAACATGTGCTTTTGCTCAATGGTGCAAGACGAGAAGCACATGGATTCATGGGTCCACACCGAAAACCAAATGCAACCAACTTCACAAGACTTGCTCCATGACATGTGGGGTCACCAAGGGAGAGAAGGTGGTGGGCCAGCCTTGTCATAGGGGGGTCGGCCGACCCCCCCTTGGTGGGGCCCATCTGCACTATTCATCAGGATGACATCATCACCTTCTAGAAGATGTACCCCGAGCCCACATGTCATAGAGGGGGGTCGGCCGACCCCATGGTGAACTTCATCCAAGTCGGTGGCGAAGCACATATTTCACTCATGAACAATATCCAAGCCATTCATCAAGGTCAGTTGCCATGGTGGTGGATCCAAGGGTGAAGAGAGGATGAGCACACGGATCGCTGACGTGGCGCCGGAGTAGCCCCTACTCCACCTCCACTATAAATAGAGGCCTTCACCCTCTCATTTTTGGGGGGATATCTCACAACACATATCTCCACTCTCATGTGAGATCAAGCAAGATTAGTAGTAGTTAGTCTAGAGTGGGAGTTAGAGTTGAGTCGGGCGAAGCTCGGATCTCTGGAGTCGTCTTCTAGGAGTCTGGTATAGCCCTTGTATCTCTCTTCTTTTGTAGGACTTTATTTATTTAATATATATTCTTTCTTTACTTTACTTTGCATTTACTTAAGTATTTACTTTCCAAGTATTTATTTAAGTATTTACTTAGTGCAAGTCTATATTTATATAGTCTTGTTGTGTGCTTATCTTAGTTCTATAGTTGTCTTAGTTAGATTGATTTCCTTTAAATAGCTTCTTGTGTGTGCGTCATCGTCCTATCTTAGGATAGGGGCTTTAGCTATTTTGATCGATAGCTAAAGATGTAGATTAGTGTGAGTGTGGTGCTCATACTTCATCTTATCTTTGACTACCGCTGGCTTGCACAGACAGTAGGGGCGCATGGGCAAAAGGTGACAGATTTTGCCTGGCTACCTAGATCCCCTCACGTGAACTCAGGCTAGTTTTTAAAAGGTAAGGCGTCCATAAGCCAAATATCTGCTTGAGTATTGGGTTAGGTGAACAACCTTCTATCGCTTTACTCTCTCGTTTATCCCTCTCACACAAGTAGCAAGGCATCAATCTAGTTAAGTCATCTATTTAATTAGGATTAGTTCATAGGAGTAAAGGTAGAAACATAGGAGTACTTTATGCTCACTCGTTGTCCTCCCACCTAGCTAACTCTACTAAAGTTATCTTCCATATCATTTACTCTTTGCTTAACTTATTTATCTTATCTATCTATCCTCCCTTATATCCACTTATCCCCTTTTGCTCCTCTAATTGATAATAGAGTATAGTAAGACTATAGGACCTATCTTTCCTCTCTCTGCATCTTTCCTAGCTTGCTTTCCTTTGGGATAAAATAAATAATGATACCTTGGAATACTCCCGGGTGAAGTGCTACATCGGTATATTTTGTGCGCTTGCGGAATTATCCAATAGTCAATAGTTTCACCACCAAGACACTTCTAGCGTCATTGCTAGGGTTAGGTTGCATAGTCTAGTTCTAGTGGTTGCGTTAAGAAGTGTCAACAAGCATTTCTGGCGCCGTTGCCGGGGTAAACAACAGCCTAGGAGTTTAGAGAGAGTGAATCCGGAGTCTGCTATATATTAGCTATCAATTAGTATAGGGGCTAACCCCTCACTTGTCTTGTTTCTTTTCGTTATTGTGAAACTAGTAGGTGCATGAGTGGTTTCCAACTGCCGTCAAACTTCGTTGAAAATCCTGAGCAGTTGTTGAGGAGGACTAGACTTCGTCAAGTTCCACCTGAGAGGTTCATCTCAAACCAGAATCTGTTCGAGGAGGAAGTTTCTGCACCAGCTAGAAGAGAAGCCATGGCCCAAAAGACCATCTCCGAGTACTCTACGCCGTCGGCCGACAATGTCGCCACGGGTCCGCAGCTTAACTTGGGTGATGTGACTTTTGAGCTCAAGCCGGCTCTCATCAACATGGTGCAAGCCAATCCATTCTTTGGGAAGCCGCATGAGGATGCCAACGCCCATCTCCAACACTTCTTGGAGGTATGTGGTACCTTCACCATAAAGAATGTGTCTGCAGATGCCATCTGTCTTCGTCTTTTCCCGTTCTAGTTATTGGGAAAGGTGAAGCAATGGTTCTATGCCAACAAGAGTGAAGCCACCACTTGGGAGAAGTGCGTCAATGCATTTATCAAGAAGTTCTTCCCGATGGGCAAGACCAGCGCCCTTCGTGGAAAGATTTCCAGCTTCCAGCAACAAGCTGAGACGATTCCCGAAGCATGGGAACGTCTACAAGAGTACATTCGCACCTGTCCTCATCATGGGATAGAGGAGTGGCTCATCATCCAAGGTTTCTACCATGGCCTGACCGGTATGGCCCGTAGTCACCTAGATGCAGCCGCGGGAGGGGCATTCTTACAACATAATGTGAGAGATGCCAAGGACCTCATAGAGAAGATGATTACCAACCAAGGTTGGAATGAGGAACGTCTTCAATAGAAGAAGAGAGGTGTTCATGCTCTCAATGAGGTGGACATGCTCTGCGTGAAGATGGACCTCCTGATGAAGAAAGTAGAAGAAAGTTCCAAGAGGGAACAAGAGGTCGTTCAACCTTATGCAACCGCACGAGCCGGCGAAGCCCACCAATGGTGTGAGGTATGCGGACGTGAAGGACCAAAAATGCTAAAGCAAGGCAACCAGAGGGGGGTGAATGGGAGCCTAAAATTTCTTCTCAGAAATTAAGGACTTTGTCCCATCAAAATCAACCCCAAAAGCTTTGGACTCAAACATGATGCCCATGACCCTCGGAAAGAGGGTGGATGATCCCTAGGATCACAACGAGGCACCACACAAGAGAGCAAACCAAGACTCCCAAAACTCCGAGTCAAGTTCGGCCTCAAAAACCAACTCCCGAACGTAGATAGAGGGCTACATCGGAATTTCTCCAAATACCTATGCTAACACATAGCAAAGATAGTTAGAGAGGTTCCTAGGTGAACTCTAGGAGCAAACGAGAAGTCCAGAAACAAAGCAGAAAAGCCGGGAGAGCAAATGCACTAAAATGCAACCTACAGCCGATTCGCGGACTGTCCGGGCTGCTGGTGCCAGACTGTCCATGCCAAGGGCGGACTGTCCGTGAAACCCTGGCAGACTGTCCGCAGGTCAAAAGGCAAAATCAGCACGACTGCTGAACCCTCCCTGCGCAACTCGCGGACTGTCCGTGAGTTACACCGGCGGACTATCCGCCGGTCACTCCGGACCAAACTGACCGAGCCAGGCAGCGACTGAAACAGCTGAAGCCCGATGCACGGACTGTCCGCGGCTAAGGTGGTGGACTATCCGACGCTACTACGGCGGACTGTCCGCGAGTGCCCAGAAAGTGCAAAAACTGCACGGCACAAAACCAAAATCGATTGGATCTTCACCAAATCGAACGGGGCTGCAACCAAACTTCTCCCAAGTGTTCTTCTACGTGTTGGGAAGCTAATCCTAGGATATCATCGCTCCAACCCAACTAATCCATGAGAAATCCGAAGAACACTATAAAAGGGGAAGAACGGAGAACAAAAATGATTTCAACCCGATCTACTTGTTTGTGAGGGTAGAGATGAATTCCTTCGGTGGAAATGTTCTCCTCACTTCAAAGAACAAGTTGATTCAAACAGAATTGCAAAAGATGCAGTGTAGAGGGAGATCGAGTGAAGAGAAAATCATGGAGAAAAGAAGAATACGAAGAACAAATTCAAAACGTGAATCCAACCACAAATTTGATCCTTGGATTCAGAGGAATGGATGATTGATTAAGCACTCGGTGTTGGGCTACAAGCCACTCCTAGCAACACAAAGCTTAGATGGCAAAAAGCTCAAGAACAAGAGCCAACTCTCCCTAACCCTAGCCTCCTCTCACAAACACCAAAATGAGAGTGATACTGTCCAAGGATCCGACTCCTAGCAGCACCCTCACATACATATATAGGCGCACGTCCGAAGACCAAAACACCCTCTCGTGAAGCACTGACCCAAATACCCCCTAGGGGTAAAACCGTCCAGTCCTGGCGATTTTCATCCGACGGCCACGCCCGCACATCCGGTAGCTTCGCCTCGACACGACCTCCCTGATGCCGTTACGTGTCGTCATGTCGACCACCGCGCCTTCCTCGTGGATAGCTTCGCCGCCGCACCAGCCTCTCCACGTCGCCACACGTCGACCGTCCTTTTGGACCTTCCCCCGGTTTTGAGGCCCAAACCAGGAAACCCGCTAGCCCAGGTTTTGAGGCCCAAACATGGTAAACCGTCCACCCCGAGTTTTGAGGCCCAAACTCGGAAACCGGCTGCGGATACATGGGTGTATACCGAGTCTCGAGTGATGAGTGATTGTCAACGGGTTTGATGCGCATGTTCTTTGGCTTGTGTTGTGCAGGTGTCGAGCACGGAGACAGTGATCGAGGGCAAGGTGAAGGTCAAGTAGAGACGTGCCATGCCGATGGACCGGGAGTGGTGAAGGGCGGACGTGAGGCTTGGACTGATGGACCGTTGGCCTGAGGATCAGCTGTGGTGGCTGGCAGCCTGGGACAGTGTTGACGGTCCTTAATGTCACTATTATACCATCAACTATTGCAAGAAATGACACTAAATGAATCACAAAGCATAGTTGTAGGGTTTGAAACTAACAAGTTCCACGAGTTTTGGTGCTCTCACTTGTTTTGTAGGACATCCATGTTTTTACCATATAAAAGTATCTCAAGTGATGAAACAGAGCACACCATTACGAAGACCTCGTCGAGACGATCGAAACGGATATATGATTTGCTATATTTGGAGTCCCGGAGCGAGAGTCCTCGATGGATACGACTTGGAAGATTCTAGAACATTCTAGAACACTCCAGAAGACACGAGAAGGCGACCCACGGAAGGCGGGGCCCACCTGCCATAGAGGCAGACCGGTCGGTCTCCCTATTGGGCCGGTCTGTCGGCTATTGGGCCCAATCTGCTCCCCCTTCGCGTGACGCACTCTAGCCGACCTCTCCAACACGTTTTGGCCCATTTAGGCCCATGTGCATATGACGAAGGATTTAGTACCACATCGCTTTCCCAAGGTGGGGAGGCCAGGAGCCCCTATATAATAAACCCAGTACCCCCCTGAGGCAACACATCATCATGGAGTTGTAGAGGTGTCCCTCGAATGAATGACTTTTCTTCTCTATGTAATTAGGTTTAGATTTTCCAATGTAATAGCTTAGCTCTAGTCGGGAGTTAGGGAGAGCGGAGCTGCGCTCCGGTTCTGGAGGAGTCTTCAGAGTTTTGGTATATCTTTGTATCTTTTCTTTGTAAGACTTATGTTTTAATATATTTATCTTCTCTATTTACTTTATGCCTTTTATATTATGATAGTTGTTATGTTCTAGCATAGGATCTCCGCTCATATCGAGTGCTCTAGTTATAGGCCATAATTAGAGTAGTAATCAATAGATTAGACTTGGTGTTTAGTCTATAGGTTACCTGAGGTTGCGCTCAACCCCACGGATAGTTGTGGTAGCCCCAGGTGGTGACAGCCCTGATGGCCGACGTAGTCCACCACGTTCGGGTTGATGTTCGTAGGACCGTAGTCAGAGCTTCCCAACCCCCTTCTCATCCCTTTCTGTGGTTGGTGTTCTGATGTCCCGAAGTGTTATTATATGACTGCTATATCTTTTCATCATTGTTACCTTAGAACCTAAGTAATAGAGAAGTGAATAGGAACCTTGATCTCTCCCGTTGTCCTCCCACTATAGTTATCTATACATTTATCATTAAATCATCATTATTGTGCTTACATTTATTATCATATCATATATCATTCACTCCTGCTTAGTCTAATTAGTACTCTGAGTTAGTAGATGCATGATAGTGAGTTATCAGATTCTTAACCCTTGCTTCCTAGTGGTAAAATATAAATAACGATCCTGGAATACTCCCGGTAAAATGCTACAACGATGTTCTGTGCGCTTGCGGAATCTTTCATATTCTTATCTGCGTTAATGAATGTCAACAAGCATTTTTGGCGCCTTTGCTGGGGAAGCAATCGGTGTAAAGATTTTGATAATGGTCTTGATGTCTACTAATTTAGTGTACCACTAGCTTTAGTAGGATTACCCCTTGTTCTGTTTGAAGGACCGAGAAACAACCAGAAAGCGACCAGAGGGGGGGTGAATGGGAGCTTCAAATTTTCCTTACGGAAACTAGTACCCACTGTCTCAAGAATCAACCCTAGAAGCAAACCCTAGAGCTTGCTAATGTCCACGACCCTAGATGTAGGGTGGATGCTTCAAAGAAGCACAGCGGGACACTACACAACTCTAGAAAGTCAACGCAAAAGACGAAAATCAAATCCGTCAACGAACGAGCGAACCGCGGACGAAATCGTGCGAAAACAGTCGCATCGGATGCTGCCAGCATCCGATCCCTGACCACCGGACGCGTCCGATGCGAAACCTGCTTCTCAGGAACCTTACTGTTCCACCATCGGACGCTGTGAACAGTGAACAGCCAGCGTCCGATGCTTTGGCTCCGGCGCGTGCGATGGCCAACGGACGCGTCCGATGCCTAGCGTCCGATGTTACTTCAAACGCTGCGAAAGTGACATGCGTCACCTGAGCGTCCGATGCTTAGAACCCTAGCGTCCGATGCTCCCGTGTCAGCGTCCGATGCCCCCGAAAACAACGTAGTTCTTCGTTGATTCAACCCAATCTCCTCCGAATCAAAAGCTCTAGGCCTAGGATTCGATCTGAGGGGTCACAAGGATGTTAGTGAGCTATCTCTAAGAGATCATGGCTCGAACCTAACTCCAAATCGGTGAATCAAGAAATTTCGGGGCAAGGAGGCAAGAACACGATCCAAAACGAAAATCGATCGATCTCCTAGACCGTGAGGTTAGAGCTTAATTCCTTCGGTGAAAAGAAGTGCCTCACGACCTAGAACAACTTGGTTCAAACGGATTTGCAAAAGATGAACCGAGCAAGGGGATCAAGCGACGGGAAAATCATGGAGAAAAAGGATTCCGCGAAGAACATGAACAAAACGCGAATCACACCCACGAATCTGCAGCCGTAGCGCAAACACACGCTACGACAAGAAGGTTTCGGCCTCCTTTCCTCAAAAACAACAGTACACAGAGTCAAGTCTCCCTAAGTGCGAGAGAGCAAATGAGATGGCTAAAACTGAGATGAGGGAGGAGGGTGTCTCCCCTGACTACTTATCCTATTCTAGAATAAGTCTATTTCCTACTCTACCCCTCTCTATTCTAATTACAGAGCGAACCAGCTAAACCCTAGGGTTATTCTGGACCAACTCAAGTGGTTATTCCGACGGCCACGCGCGCACAAGTCGTCCGCGTTGCCTCCACGCAACCTTCCGATTGCCGCCACGTGCCGCCCTCGCTCTGCACCCCCGGTTTTGTGGCCCAAACCGGGAAACCAGCCTTTTCCAGCAACCCCCGGTTTTGAGGCCCAAACCGGGAAACCAGCCCACCAGCTTCTGAGTTTTGAGGCCAAACTCAGCAAACCCTCAGCGCCCAGGTTTTGAGGCCCAAACCTGGAAACCGTCCTCGGCCCGAGTTTTGTGGCCAAACTCGGAAACCCTCAGCCCGAGTTTTGTGGCCAAACTCGGAAACCGTCCACGCCCAGGTTTTGAGGCCCAAACCTGGAAACCGTCAGCCCGAGTTTTGTGGCCAAACTCGGAAACCGTCCACGCCCAGGTTTTGAGGCCCAAACCTGGAAACCGTCCATCCGATGGTTTTTCCCTGGCTCTACCACCAAACCGACGTCGAAGAGGGGATGCACCGCCCGTGCACCCCGTCCACCGACACGTGTTCCCAAGTCCACGACTCAGGCAACACATGACCGCACTTCTTCACTTGTCGTCGTCACAGGCTGCCAGCCACCACAGCTGATCCTCGGGCCTCTGGTCCCTCAGTCCAAGCCTCACGTCCGCCCTCCACCGCTCGGTACCTCGCCATGGCACGTCCGCCGCACGGCACGCCCATCCTTCACCGCACCCGGTCCGTCGGCACAGCACGTCTCAACTTGACCTTCACCTGCCTTCGATCACTCCATCCGTGCTCGACACCTGCACAACACAAGCCAAAGAACATGCGCATCATCCTAGTTGACAATCACTCATCACTCAGAGACCCGACATACACCCATGTATCCGCAATCTCCCCCTTGATGAGTGCATTGTCAACTACTCACACAAATCATAATGAAAAGAAGAAGGAAGAAGGAGGAAGGAGAGAAAACTCGACCAAATGACCCAAAAGCATAGCAAAGCCGGAGAAGGTCAAGTGGAAGAAGCGAAAACTTGGTCCCCAAAGACATGGGCAACAGCTCGACGCAACCAAGCAAAGCAAAGCTAGCTCTCAAGAAGAGGTAGAACAGGCTCAACACCGCTAGCAAAATACCAATTGAAAATCAGAGCTAAAAATGGCAAAAATGCTAGTCCCTCAAGATAGAGGCACAGAGGCTCAACACAACTAGCACGAAGACCACTCCGAACCAATTGAGAAACAAACGAAAGGTCTCCGAACCAATCAAAATCAATCTCGACGCCAAATGAGGAAAATGTTTGCTAGTCCCTCAAGACAGAGGCAACGGCTCAACACAACTAGCAAACTCCCCCTCGACAAGTGCAAGCAACCAGGGACTCCCCCTTAGGTCCAACAAGAAAAGAAGCTCCCCCTTAGTTGAACGCCAGGAGACATATGATTTGCAAAAACTCTCCCCCTTAGTTGAAAATGCACTTATCAAGCACAAACTCTTCCCTTGAGCCAACACAACTCCCCCTTCCAAAATGCATATGAAGTCAGAAATGCAAATTAGCAGCTTCGGGCATATAATCAAAAGAGTGCAAAAATGCTCTAATCGGTATAGCTCCAATGGCACAACTAAGCACTCAAATAGCGAAGGCTCAAACTGATCACACATACGAAATATGAAGCATATGAGCAAGTGAGCAGTTTTTAGCCAAAAAGATAGTCACCATCAAAATAGCACTACACATGTATAGATAGGAATCCAGACAAGTGCTAACCATGTATACAAGGTGAACTACCCCTAGCAAAGTTCAATCATCATGCATAGGAATGAAGCATATACTTGTGATGTCAGTTTTATATCGGAGTTGCAGCGGTAAAGAATTCACAAGTTCAATTATTTAGCATGTGATTGCGAGAGGTTGAAAGCTTGTCTTTGCCTAACTTTTCAACCGAGCGAAGCCTATGCCGAAGCAATCAGAAGCTTAAAGCTACGGTTTCGGTCATACACTACACGGCTCAAGTTTAACTCAAAGTGCAATAAGAAACAGTCTCGATACCGTGAGGTGTTGGCAAGCAATCCCATCTCGATCTTTTCAATTCACTAAAACTTGGTTCAAATTTTAAACATGATATGAACAGACCAAGCATGTAAATGACTCAGAACTAGAGACCTAGCAACCCAGCATATATGAAAAGCAGGAATGGACTCAACACACCCTACACATGCTAGTTGCATATCTCAATGGTGAACATTTTCAGATTTTATATACATTAAGCAAATTCAACATTCAAAAATAGCTCAGCTCATAACATGTACTAATGATCAGAAAGAGCATAAGCTACAAGTATCAACATAAGCATCGGAGCATACTAAACAGAGCATAGTTACATTCTAGTGATTATAAACATGAAGCTCAGAATGTAAATGCGTATGCTAAAATGCAACAGAAAAGAAGATACCAAAGTAAAAGAGTCAGACTAGGATACAACTCAAAATGCTTCCCCCATCTAAAAGGGGAAACACACACCAAGCTCACCCCTCAACCTATTAAAGGTTGATTCGTCTAAAGGCTTGGTGAAAATATCAGCCAGTTGGTGATGAGTATCGACATGGCGAAGGTCGATATCACCCTTCTCCTGGTGGTCTCGCAAGAAATGAAAGCGCACATCAATGTGTTTGGTTTTTGAGTGAAGCACAAGGTTCTTAGCAACGCTAATAGCACTCGTGCTGTCACAAAGCAAAGGCACTCGAGAAAAGCTCAGACCAAAATCACGAAAAGTGGCCATCATCCAAAGCAACTGGGAACATCAGCTAGCCGCAGCTACATATTCAGCCTCTGTGGTAGACTGAGCGACACTAGACTGCTTGCGAGAAGACCACGAAACAAGAGAAGATCCAATAAACTGGCAAGTCCCAGAAGTGGACTTGCACTCAATGCGACAACCAGCAAAATCGGCATCGGAATAACCGCAAAGCGAGAGGGTGGCGGAAGCAGAATACCAAATCCCGAACTCCGGTGTGAAACGAAGGTACCTGAAGATGCGCTTCACCGCCTGACAGTGAGAAGTGCGCGGCGACGCCTGAAAGCGCGCGCACAGACACACCGCGAACTGAATGTCCGGGCGTGTCGCCGTCAGGTAGAGTAGCGACCCGATCATGCTGCGGTACTCCTTCTGGTCCACTGCTTCTCCATCCACATCCGCATCCAGGGCAGTCGTCATGGACATAGGTGTTGGAAGAGGCTTGGCCTCACCCATATCGAACCGCTTCAGCAAGTCCTTGGTGTACTTGCCCTGATGCACGAACGTCCCTTCCCGGGATTGCTTGATTTGCAACCCGAAGAAAAATGTCAGCTCGCCCATCATGCTCATCTCGAACTCCCTGCTCATAGTATCTGCAAACTTGGCAACCAAAGCGTGAGAAGAACCACCGAAAATGATATCATCCACGTAAATCTGGACCAAGAGAGTGTCTTTGCCTTGCTTGAGGAGAAAGAGCGTTTTATCTACACATCCCATTTTAAAACCCTTAGCAAGCAAAAAGGTTTTCAACCTATCATACCAGGCTCTAGGGACTTGTTTCAAACCATATAAAGCTTTGTGAAGTTTGAAAACATGGTTTAGAAACTTGGGATTTTCAAAACCGGGGGGTTGCTCAACATAAACCTCCTCCTCTATGTAGCCGTTTAAGAAGGCACTTTTGACATCCATTTGAAAAAGTTTGAAACCTTTGGATGCAGCAAAAGCCAAGAGTATCCTAATAGCCTCCAAACGAGCTACAGGAGCAAACGTCTTCTCATAATCTATCCCCTTCATCTGACTATAACCCTTCGCTACAAGCCTGACCTTGTTTCTAACAACGTGGCCATCCTCTCCTTGCTTGTTTTTGAAAACCCATTTTGTCCCAATAGGCTTACAGTCTGGTGGAGGTGGAACTAGAACCCAAACCCAATTTCGCTCAAAATTTTCTAACTCATGCATGGCATTGACCCAATCCGGATCCGTCAAAGCGTGTCCAACATCTTGGGGCTCAAAATTAGCAACAAAAGCAGAGTGAGCGAAGTGCGAGATTTGCCGTGACCTGGACCGAGTGACCCGTTCGCCGATGTCGCCGATCATCTGCTGAGGGGGGTGCTGGCGCTGGATGTGTCGTGGCGCCTCCCGGGATGAAGTGACCCCCCCTCAACAGCAGCTGGTTCCACCCGGGGTACAAAAGGTACCACACGAGGTGGAGGATCCCACGGCCCCCAGGAAGAAGAGGTGTCGGGGCCGTGAGTCATCGTCGAGGCCGCTCTTTGCGGCGCGGCAGGTGGAGGGGGTGCTGGATCATCCATACCTTCAGCACCCTCGTCCTCATCATCAAAAAGAGGCTCTCCAACCTCATGATCACCTGCACGCTCAAAACGAGAAGAAGGACATACAAGAGTCTCGTCGAAGGTGACATCTGATGTCTCCATGACTCGGTTAGTATCAAGGTTAAGTACACGATATGCTCGAGTGTGAGTGCCATAACCCAAAAATACACCGTCAGAAGAACGAGACTCAAATTTGTCCAAGTTGCCCTTTTTGAGTATAAAACAATGGCAACCAAAAACTCGAAAATAACTCACCTTGGGCAGTTTTCCAAAACGCAACTCATAAGAAGTCTTTTTCAAGAAAGCTCGGAGAAAGACGCGATTTGAAATGTAGCATGCAGTGTTCATAGCTTCGGCCCAATATCACCAGGAGTCCTATGCTCGTCGAGCATCGTCCTGGCCATCTCAACAAGGGTCCGATTCTTCCTCTCTACAACACCATTTTGGGGCGGTGTGTAAGGGGAAGAAAACTGATGCTCCAACCCAAGGCGGTTACAAAACTTCTCAAAATCCGAATTTTTGAATTCGGAACCATTATCACTTCTAATAGCTCGCATCGAGTTCAAAGGGAACTCGTTCTGAAGACGCAAAATCAGATGGCGAGCGAGAGAGAAAGTCTCAGTCTTCTCAGTCAAAAAGAAGACCCACGAATACCTCGAAAAGTCATCAACAACAACCAAAACATACCACTTGCCACCAACCGAGCTCACCCGAGCCGGACCAACAAGGTCCATATGTAAAAGCTCTCCAGGGTGCGAGGTCATGACCTTAGTCACAGGATGGTGGGGAGCGGCAACCATCTTCCCATGTCTACAAGAATGACAAACTAGATCCTTCTCCATCGAAAGCTTGGGCAATCCTCGAATTAGGCCAAGTGAGCTAAGTCTTGCAAGCAAGTCGAAGCTTAAATGACCAAGCCTCCTATGCCACTTCCAAAGATCGGAGGAAGAAGGACTAGCCAAAAGGCAGCGAGAAGATCCAAACGACTCCGAGAAATTCGCTCGAAAGACTTTCCCAAAGGGCGAAATCAGACATACAAGATCACCCTGAGGATCTAAGATGCGACTAAGGTTCGGTTTAAAACGAATCTCATAGTCATCATCAAAAAGTTGCGAAACAGAAAGCAAGTTAAAATGCAGGTTAGAAACAAGAGCAACATCGCGCAACACAAAGTGCTCATTAACCCGCACCGATCCGCGAGACAACACCTTACCTTTACTATTGTCGCCGAAGGTTATGTACTCCTTTCCGGCGACCGGGCTAAGGCTGGAGAACCACTTGGCGTTTCCGGTCTTGTGCCTCGAACAACCGGAATCCACCAACCAAATGTCCTCCAACCGTCTTACCTACATCAATAAAAAGACATAGGGTGAGCATACGGTCCAACACTGGGGTTAGTGAAGTAAGGGGAATACCAGTGTTGGGCCGGCTGCTCAAAATAACGATTAGCAGAAAAAACATTCCTAGCATGTCTACGAGAGGAGCGATCACCACGTAAGGGAAAACGTGGTCCGCTAAGGAAGGAGCGTCCATCGTGATACTCAAAACGCGGTGGGGGAAAACGCTCGACTACCAAGCCTCCGCCACGGGGTTCAAAACCTACAACTGCAGGCTCCCACCGGGCACGCTCTCTACGAGACCTACGCCTTGGCACTTGAGGCTCTGGACCTCTAGGCCTGGCCTCTCTCCTCGGAGCTCTCCTCTCCCTAGGCCTGAGAACTTGACCTCCAGACCTAGCAGCTCTCCTCTGGACATTCGGCCCATGCCCACCATGGAAAGGGTGGTACAAGTCTGGGTTGTCCATCTCCCGAGCACGGCGCGCCTCTCTCTTGCGCCTAAAGCAGAACTCGCTCAAGTGTCCATCTCTCTCACAGAAATCACAATGATCCCTCACCACACGCAAAGGGGGTTGTTGGTAATCATGGCTGTGGGTGTGGATCACTTTGCCCTTCTGTGGCAACTCCTCCTGGATAGGTGGCATTGTATCCAGCTTGTTCTTTAGGTGGTTGGGTTTGGGATGCCACACTTGGTTCTTGGGTGGAGCTCTCGGAGGTTCCTCAAACACCCCATCCTTGGTGTTAGGCTTGACAGGCTCTTTGGGTGGAAGCTTGGTTAGTTTGGGAGTAGTGGTGGAGTTGGGTTTCTCACTCGGATTCAGACCACTAGACTCTCCAATCTTCCCAAAAGTAGAAAGATCAACACCCTGAGCAAAACCTATACCGGGAGCTCCAGCAGCTCGCTTGAATTGGGAGATCATCATCCCGAGCTGCGGCTCACTACAAGAGACCCATGACAAGATGGTCCGAAGGTATGTGTTTTCCTCCTCGGTTTGCATCTTGCCATGCTTGACATTGGCAATCTCCATCTCCAAACCCTCGCACAAAGCACACCTAGCCACACCAGTGCTACCTGAGTTGGCCTCCTCAAGAGACACAATCTTGGCATTCTTCTCTGCCAACTCAGATTGCAAGACAGGACAAGTCTTGCACGCACCCAACAGAGAAGGTCTAGCCTTCAGCTCATCCACCTCTCCTACCAACGCAACATACTTACCTCTCAAAGTGAGAAGGTCAGTCATGTGCGTGGTGCACATCTCACACTCGGCCTCTTCAGACACGACCACGATGGACTTGGCAAACTCAAGCTCCCTCACCGTGTCCTCCCACTTCTGCCTAAACTCCTTGCGCTCTCTAGCGGCACGCCTAAGCAGCTTATCCTGACTAAGCAAGGCGGCAGTAAGCTTCTCGACCTCAGCAGAAAGCTCATCGTGGGTGAGGGATACCTCGGAGGTGTTGTCATCATCGTCGTCATTCCGAGGAGAGTTCACCAGCTCGCCGTCGACCTCCTTGCCGAGGGCCATGGTGCAGAAGCCGTCGTCATCGGCGAAGAAGCAGAGGCCCTTCAACTTGTCCTTGATCCTCTTCTTCTTCTCGGACTCGTCGTCGCTTGAGCAAGCAGAGTCGTCATCCGAGCTGTCGACGTCGCTGAGCGTGGCGAAGAACGCACGCTGCTCAGCCTGGGCCTTCTCCAAGTACTTCTTCTTGATGTACTCCTTGTCGAAGCCGCCCCTCCGCTTGTGCCTCGCGGGGACGTACTTCTCCTTGCGCTTGCCGGAGTCGTACTTGTGCCCATGATCGCCCTTCCCCGCATGCTTGTTCTTCTTGGGGCAGTTGGCGATGAAGTGGTCGGGGTCGCCGCACTCATAGCATCCTGAGCGTCCTCCTCCGCGGCGACGGTTCATGCGGTTGTTGTGGAACCGCGTGAACCGGTTGGCGAGCATAGCCAACTCATCATCCCCCAACATCTCAAGCTGATCCTCTGTGACAGAAAAGAGTGAAGAAAGTGCAAAGCCAGCAGAGAGATTAGCAGAAGAGCCAGAAACCAAAGCCATAGTCGGGCTAGAAGGATTCGCATAAGAAGCCCTCGACATGGCGTCAATCTCACTGGACTTGAGCTTACTAAAGAGCTCGTCGCAGGTGAGGGTCTCATAGTTAGGCGATTCGATGATCGCCTGAACCTTGGAATCCCACACCGACCGATCAAGAGTATGCAAGAGCTTCAAAGCACGCTCATGATCGTCAAAAGGCAACTGCTCCTTGTTGGCCCTCATCCTGTTGACAATCACCTGAAAGCGAGCGAATAAACTTTCTATGCTCTCGCCAGGCTGATGTCGAAAGTTCTCATACTCACGCTTGAACGACTCGTAGAGTCGGGTTTTGACTTGAGAGGTGCCCTCATGGAAACGCATGAGGGTGTCCCAGATCTCCCGAGCCGTAGCGAGGTGAGAAACGCGATCAAACTCACCCATGCTCAAACAAGAAAAGAGAGCATTACGGGCTCGACTATTGGCATCGTGCTCATCAATCTATTGCTGAGTGACACGAGCAGCCAAGACCACGTAATCAGCAGAGTTGCAAATATCCCAAATAGAAGCACCCAAACTCTGCAGATAGGCCGACATGCGTATCTTCCAATACGCATAGTTCGTCCCATCGAAAAATGACGGTTTGCCCACGCCGCGATCCATGTCGCCTTCTGTGGATCTGGAACCAGCTAAGGTGAAAGATCCTTAACCCGCTCCGATACCAATTGAAGGACCGAGAAACAACCAGAAAGCGACCAGAGGGGGGGCTGAATGGGAGCTTCAAATTTTCCTTACAGAAACTAGTACCCACTGTCTCAAGAATCAACCCTAGAAGCAAACCCTAGAGCTTGCTAATGTCCACGACCCTAGATGTAGGGTGGATGCTTCCAAGAAGCACAGCGGGACACTACACAACTCTAGAAAGTCAACGCAAAAGACAGAAATCAAATCCGTCAATGAACGAGCGAACCGCGGACGAAATCGTGCGAAAACAGTCGCATCGGATGCTGCCAGCGTCCGATGCCTGACCACCGGACGCGTCCGATGCGGAACCTGCTTCTCGGGAACCTTACTGTTCCACCATCGGACGTTGTGAACAGTGAACATCCAGCGTCTGATGCTTTGGCTCCGGCGCGTCCGATGGCCAACGGACGCGTCCGATGCCTAGCGTCCGATGTTACTTCAAACGCTGCGAAAGTGACACGCGTCACCTGAGCGTCCGATGCTTAGAACCCTAGCGTCCGATGCTCCCGTGTCAGCGTCCGATGCCCCCGAAAACAGCGCAGTTCTTTGTTGATTCAACCCGATCTCCTCCGAATCAAAAGCTCTAGGCCTAGGATTCGATCTGAGGGGTCACAAGGATGTTAGTGAGCTATCTCTAAGAGATCATGGCTCGAACCTAACTCCAAATCGGTGAATCAAGAAATTTCGGGGCAAGGAGGCAAGAACACGATCCAAAACGAAAATCGATCGATCTCCTAGACCGTGAGGTTAGAGCTTAATTCCTTCGATGAAAAGAAGTGCCTCACGACCTAGAACAACTTGGTTCAAACGGATTTGCAAAAGATGAACCGAGCAAGGGGATCAAGCGACGGGAAAATCGTGGAGAAAAAGGATTCCGCGAAGAACACGAACAAAACGCGAATCACACCCACAAATCTGCAGTCGTAGCGCAAACACACGCTACGACAAGTAGGTTTCGGCATCCTTTCCTCAAAAACAACAGTACACAGAGTCAAGTCTCTCTGCGGATCTCAGCAAGCTACAGCAGGGGATGGGAGAGCAGGAAACCCTAAGTGCGAGAGAGCAAATGAGATGGCTAAAACTGAGATGAGGGAGGAGGGTGTCTCCCTTGACTACTTATCCTATTCTAGACTAAGTCTATTTCCTACTCTACCCCTCTCTATTCTAATTACAGAGCGAACCAGCTAAACCCTAGGGTTATTCTGGACCAACTCAAGTGGTAGGTAGATCCGACGGCCACGCCCACACAAGTCGTCCGCGTTGCCTCCACGCAACCTTCCGATTGCCGCCACGTGCCGCCCTCGCTCTGCACCCCCGGTTTTGTGGCCCAAACCGGGAAACCAGCCTTTTCCAGCAACCCCCGCTTTTGAGGCCCAAACCGGGAAACCAGCCCACCAGCTTCTGAGTTTTGAGGCCAAACTCAGCAAACCCTCAGCGCCCAGGTTTTGAGGTCCAAACCTGGAAACCGTCCTCAGCCCGAGTTTTGTGGCCAAACTCGGAAACCCTCAGCCCGAGTTTTGTGTCCAAACTCAAAAACCGTCCACGCCTAGGTTTTGAGGCCCAAACCTGGAAACCATCAACCCGAGTTTTGTGGCCAAACTCGGAAACCGTCCACGCCCAGGTTTTGAGGCCGAAACCTGGAAACCGTCCATCCGATGGTTTTTCCCTGGCTCTACCACCAAACCGACGTCGTAGAGGGGATGCACCGCCCGTGCACCCCGTCCACCGACACGTGTTCCCAAGTCCACGACTCAGGCAACACATGACCACACTTCTTCACTTATCGTCGTCACAGGCTGCCAGCCACCACAGCTGATCCTCGGGCCTCTGGTCCCTCAGTCCAAGCCTCACGTCCGCCCTTCACCACTCGGTACCTCGCCATGGCACGTTCGCCGCACGGCACGCCCATCCTTCATCGCACCCGGTCCGTCGGCACAGCACGTCTCAACTTGACCTTCACCTGCCTTCGATCACTGCATCCGTGCTCGACACCTGCACAACACAAGCCAAAGAACATGTGCATCATCCTAGTTGACAATCACTCATCACTCAGAGACCCGGCATACACCCATGTATCCGCACTGTTGAGTGTGGAATAGACAGGACATCAGATACCGTTTCGACCTTATGGCAAAGCTTCCACAAGAATGAAGAACCCAAGGTGCCTGAACATTCATGATCCATCATTAATTCTCGAACCCTGCCATCTCACAGGTTTGTGTATACATACATATATATTATTCTAACCATGTGTAGATTGGAGAAAAGGTTGCCGTCACAAGAATTCAACTCCCGTCCCATGTGACGGATAGTTATGCTGCGCCACTCACAAGTCCCAGTTGTGAGTCATGGTAAGTATGATCAAGGTGAGACAGTCTTGCTCATGGACTTTAAACTTTATGAGTAGTTATCTTTTTAATTTCTTGCATACCACTGCATGTTTACTTTTAACCATTCATCCACTCCATTTTGTTTATGTTTTGTTTTATCAAATCCACATCATGTTTAGATTCTTGTATGCATTCATGTCATCCGCATCTAAAAAAAGAAAAAAAAAGAAGAAAAAAAAATATATTCCTCACTATGATCAAACTTTGTCATCTCTATTTGAATAAATCTTTATATGCTTTCATGCTACCTTGGTTTGCCATAGTATGTTTTGGTTTGGAAGTACTAGCTATACTTCCATAGGCTTTTAAATTAAGCGTGGTGCTTAGGTTAAATAGTCTACCTTAATCAAATTAGACACGGAGTTTGGTTTGATTATTGATCTGAAACTAGCTTGTGTAGACTTTGGATATTTTGTTGGACTAACCCCTGCAGAGAACTCTAAATGTACTTTGGGAAAGTCCTGAGATGAATTCACATCAGAGATGAAGCAAGGCATACGATGAACTGCACAAAGAAGACTCAGCTCATTCATCATGGATGAAAGAACTGTGAGTATCAAAGTTTGTTTAAGTCTATCTTCTATTGCAAGTTATCTTTTGCCTTGAACCATGTTAATATGTAGCCAACACATAAAATGCTAGTCTATGCTAAAGTAATCCTAAAATCATCTTTTCATTAGCATGGATGAATAAAAAATAAATAAAAATTGTGGATAACAACCCATGTTTCAAATTCAGTGCAATCCTTTGGGTATGTGTCCACTAACGTTTTGTAGGAGATGAGGTTTGCTTGTTCATGGTGTGAACTTAAAGATCCAAAACCTAACCCATGGATAGACAAAACTCATCATCAGATGAGTCACTAGTGATGTCGAAGGCAGCCAAGCTTTGAGCCATCCCAAGGCCTAAGCCAGGACACTGATGATGAGCAGGATGCAACTCACCCCGTATGGGTCAATCTGTGCCTATGCTCATCATTGTCGAAGACATCAACACCGACACCAACAATAAATATCAGGGTGATAATATTCCACTACATTATAACATCTATGTGTCGTCCAAAGGAAGTATGTTGGTGGTTCACTATGAAGACAAGCAGTGGAAGTTCTCCTCACTTCTAATTATTGCAACACAAGAGCTAGTTTGGGGGATGTGGTGGAAGAACTTCAACAACAACAAGACCTACAATTTCAACTCATGAACAGGTTGTTGAAGAAATTTGGACATCCACCTACTTCACAAGCCAGCTTGGGGGAGACACAATTCCGTTGTCTAGATTTGCTTCACGATCAAGGAGAGGAAGGAGAAATCCAGCTTCACCACTTTGATTAGTACAAGCCACTAGACGCTGCCCCAACCAAGAAAAAGAATATGATCCATCACTCATTCTTGGAAGAACGTTCTTGAACACCGCCAATGTTGTCATCTATGTCAGACCTGGAGACGTCCACTTTTGGATCTTCGATCAAAAGGGTCGCTGCTTCTTTAACAACTACACCACTTATGAGCAGCCGAAGAAAACCAAGAGAAGACGTTGACTCAACCGACAAATGAAGAACCAACTGCCAGGAATTGAGGGAGACATCATGAAGGATGAAGCCAGTGCACCGCAAGAATTCAAAGATGGAGAGATAGTACCCGAGCCTAAAAAAAATCAAGAGAATAATTGACACAGTCTCCATCTCCTAGACCTGTTGAGAACAAGACTCAGCTGGCCCACTGTGAGATAGTCAAGAAAAGACAAGCTAGTCATGAACAATAACCAGCAAGACAAGAGAAGCTCCACAAGTTGGTTCGACACAATCACTCTTCAATGATCGACATTTCAGGTAAGTGACCATCACTTTAAAAGCTTCTCTTTGTTTCTGGTATGCGCATAACATAAGAACCAAACTTGTTTAAGTTACACCTCACATGATCCAACCTAATCAACTCAACATGTTCAGTTCTTTACTCTTTGTTCCTGGCTTTACTCTCTTGAATCTCATTTAAATGAGCTAAAATGTTATGCATCCAACCTTTGGAAGGTGATATATCACAATCATAAAAAGATCAACACATTATGCATAGATTATCCTTTCTTGGGTTAAGCAAATTGATCTATTAAATATTTTAAGATGCTACTTTCATGCTCATCTTCTGATCCTATCACTCATGTTATGATTGAATAGAACACATAAACAACAAGTTTATCTTGTTCAATATGCCTAAGGTTAGAGAGTAATGAACAAAAATTTTGGTTCTGTTGGTGTTTTTCCACCAACAGAGCCAATGCACTTGATCTCTACTTTGTCTTTATGAGCAGGACACACTCTTGAGCATGGAGAGGTTTATCAACTCCCAAATTCTACAGAGTGAAGGTCCTGGATCTACAAGAACATGCACACTGAGCAAGATGCTGCCAGCTTCCACAATTAATGTTTCACTTTAAATTGTTGGGCGAACATAGAACATGAGTGACACCATATCAAGAGGTCTAGTTATCAAGGTCTACATATTGGGATCAAATGATGCACCTCAGGAATGAACATGGTGAGAAGTCCTGTTCAAAGGACTTAAAACATTAAACCCTCGCCGAAAGGTAAAATCGGTAGTTATCCATATTTATCTTTTCTTCATTAGTTTGTCTCTTTGCATGTTTACTTTCCATCATTATTTCTCCATGGCATATTTATCTTTCTACATTAGCATTGCATTAGAAAAGAAAAGAAAAATATTTTACTTATTGCACAACATCATAAAACTTAAAGCCCCATGTGAATAATTCTTGGGTGTGTAAAAACTCACATGAAATATTCACCGTGGTGGCATAAAAATAAAAAAATAAATATGCATGCATTCATCCTATTGCATTTTCTGTTGCATCATAAAAAATTATAAAAATACAAAAATATTGACAAAAAGATCTTACTGAAACTTTGGACAACTAAGGCTTGAGTGGCCAACCACTAACGCTTAACTTGTTCGACAAGTTTTGTTGTCTATTTGAGTTTCACAGGATTTGAAAGACCAAGAAAAGCTGACCAGCAAGTGGATGTCCCATCCACTATTGGAGCACTATTTTGACAACCATCAACATCAATCAATGCTCCGATGGAGGAAGAACATTTTCACCACTAGTCCGCTACATTACAAGATCGAACGACTACGTCAACATTCAGCTTGGGGGAAAGCACCTCTGTGTATCTAGGTAAGTATCTTTATCCTCTTAAGTTTTTCTTTTCATAAATAAATACAAAAAAATATGAGCACATGAAGGTTGACCCTTAGAAGAAAAAGAACAAAAATATTCGGGTACATGAAGGCTCGATGCGATCAAAGGGATTAGCTTGGGGGGGAGACGCACCCCAGTTATCTTCGTAATTCAGGTATATATCTTACTACTATCTTAGTTTTTTTAAGTAATAGTTTATAGTGTGTGTTAGATTAAATAAATAAAGCATGTCTAATCTGAAGAACTCTCTCCCAAATTTCTTAAAATGGAAATGATGAATAGTTGCTCTATTGTATTTCTTTCTAGTACCTGGCCTTTAAACATGAGTTCTCCTAAATTTTAAAAAAATTAATGATGCATTAAAATGAAATTAAATATATGGGTAGCAAATGCTTGATCTAGAGTCTAGGTAATTGACAAATATGATTTGTGATGATTTGAGCTACTGTTATCTTGTTCTAAACAACACTAAAGTTCTGGAGAGTTTCCAATATTAATATGACTAATAATTGCATTGAGTTAAATTAAGCTTTGTTGACCCTATGAGAAGTTATCATGCTATTGAATTGAGATCACTTACACATTCCATCCATTTTCCTCATAAATGCTCATGATTATCTGTTCCTATCCTCTCAAAAGTTTGTTGGAAGCATATGACTATTGAAAAAAATCTGAGGAAATAAAAAGGGACAAGTGTCCGAAACCTCAAAAAGATAGGTCCCGAGGAAATAAAAAGGGACAAGTGTCCGGAACCTCGAAAAAAAGAGAGAAAAAGAAAAAAATATGAATATCAGAAAAAATGGGCACGTGCCCGACAGTAGAATTAGCCTGATGGCCATGTGTCTCTAATAGACAGAAGAGAGTGATATATTCAAAAGAGCATCCGCCTTCATTTTCCATACACATGCACTTCTCGATTCAATGGTGTGGTTGACTTTCTCTTTGGATCCATTGTTTAATTTGACGACATATGGTTTTAAGCTTTTTGAAAATTCATAAAAACTCCAGAATAATGGTGAAGTGAAAGAGCTAGAGACATAGTGCTTGATTTGATCATTCTATCTTTTAATTACTCAAGATTCAAGGTAAAGTACTAAGCCCGTGATAAATAATATGATATCTTTTTCTAATCCAAATGAGAACTTTTGTTTGAATGCCTGAGTACTTGTTAGAAGTGCAGATATTACAGCAACTCCTGATCCATTGTTGAGTTTGGCTTTGCTAAGGGACTAGCAAAGGGTAAGCTTGGGGGAACTTGTTGACGGTCCTTAATGTCAATATTATACCATCAACTATTGCTTGAAATGACACTAAATGAATCACAAAGCATAGTTGTAGGGTTTGAAACTAACAAGTTCCACGAGTTTTGGTGCTCTCACTTGTTTTGTAGGACATCCATGTTTTTACCATATAAAAGTATCTCAAGTGATGAAACAGAGCACACCATTGCGAAGACCTCGTCGAGACGATCGAAACGGATATATGATTTGCTATATTTGGAGTCCCGGAGCGAGAGTCCTCGATGGATACGACTTGGAAGATTCTAGAACATTCCAGAACACTCCAGAAGACACGAGAAGGCAACCCATGAAAGGCGGGGCCCACCTACCATAGAGGCAGACCGGTCGGTCTCCCTATTGGGCCGGTCGGTCGGCTATTGGGCCCAATCTGCTCCCCCTTCGCGTGACGCACTCCAACCGACCTCTCCAACACGTTTTGGCCCATTTAGGCCCATGTGCATATGACAAAGGATTTAGTACCACATCGCTTTCCCAAGGTGGAGGGGAGGCCAGGAGCCCCTATATAATAAACCCAGTACCCCTCCTGAGGCAACACATCATCATGGAGTTGTAGAGGTGTCCCTCGAATGAATGACCTTTCTTCTCTATGTAATTAGGTTTAGATGTTCCAATGTAATAGCTTAGCTCTAGTCGGGAGTTAGGGAGAGCAAAGCTGCGCTCTGGTTCTAGAGGAGTCTTCAGAGTTTTGGTATGTCTTTGTATCTTTTCTTTATAAGATTTATGTTTTAATATATTTATCTTCTCTATTTACTTTATGCCTTTTATATTATGATAGTTGTTATGTTCTAGCATAGGATCTCCGCTCGTATCGAGTGCTCTAGTTATAGGCCATAATTAGAGTAGTAAACGATAGATTAGACTTGGTGTTTAGTCTATAGGTTACCTGAGGTTGCGCTCAACCCCACGGATAGTTGTAGACTTGTGGTAGCCCCAGGTGGTGACAGCCCTGATGGCCGACTTAGTCCACCACGTTCGGGTTGATGTTCGTAGGACCATAGTCAGAGCTTCCCAACCCCCTTCTCATCCCTTTCTATGGTTGGTGTTCTGATGTCCCAAAGTGTTATTATATGACTGCTATATCTTTTCATCATTGTTACCTTAGAACCCAAGTAATAGAGAAGTGAATAGGAACCTTGACCTCTCCCGTTGTCCTCCCACTATAGTTATCTATACATTTATCATTAAATCATCATTATTGTGCTTACATTTATTATCATATCATATATCATTCATTCCTGCTTAGTCTAATTAGTACTCTGAGTTAGTAGATGCATGGTAGTGATTTATCGGATTCTTAACCCTTGCTTCCCAGTGGTAAAATATAAATAACGATCCTGGAATACTCCCGGTAAAATGCTATAATGATGTTCTGTGCGCTTGCGGAATCTTTCATATTCTTATTTGTGTTAACGAATGTCAACAGACAGCGACGAGCAGAGACTTGCGGGGCACGGTGTTGCTCGGGTCGAGGACTTGGGGACACGTGTCGGTGGACGGGGTGCACGGGCGGTGCATCCCCTCTACAGCCCCGGTTTCGTGGTTGAGCCACAGAAAAACCACCGGGTGGACGGTTTCTAGATTTGGGCCACAAAACCTAGGTGCTGTGGGTTTGCCGAGTTTGGCAACAAAACTCGGGCTGAGGACGGTTTCCAGGTTTGGGCCTCAAAACCTGGGCGCTGGCAGGTTTCTGAGTTTGGGCCACAAAACTCAGGCGATGGACTGCGGGTTTCCCGGTTTCGGCCTCAAAACCGGGGGATGGACGTGAAGGCCTGGTTTCCCGGTTTCAGCCACAAAACCGGGGGTGAGGTCCGTGAAAAGGACGAGCAGAGCGGTGGCGGCACGTGGCGGCAATCGGTGAGGTTGCGTCGAGGCAATGCTACCAGTTGTGCGGGCGTGGCCGTCGGATCAGCATCATCTTCGGTTTGGTCCAGGATAGCCTTAGTGTTTGGCTGGGTCGCTCTATAAATAACTAGGGGTAGAGTGGGAATTAGAATTAGGATAAGTAGGGGGAGACACCCACCTCCCAAACTATCTCAGTCATTTTGCTCTTTCAGTCCTAGGGTTTTCCGGCTCTCCCATTCCCTGCTGTAGCAAACTGAGATCCACAGAGAAGAGAACAATACCTCTGTGTCCATGAGATTTTGAGGAAGTGAGACTGTAATCTCACTATTGTAGCGTGTGGTTGCCACACGGTTGCAAATTCGTGGTTGTAATTCGCGTTTGGTTCTTGTTCTTTGCGGGTTGCTTTTCTCCATGATTTTCTTGGTGATCGATCTCTTTACTCGGTGCATCTTTTGCAAATCTGTTTGAACCAAGTTGTTCTAGATCGTGAGGCACTTCTTTCCACCGAAGGAATTTACCTCTAACCTCACGAGCTAGTAGATCGGTCGATTTTCGATTCGGTTTGGTTTTTGCTTCCCTTCCCCTGAAATTTTTCAATTCATCGATTTGGAGATAGGTTCGAGCCATGATCTCTTAGAGATAGCTCACTATCCTGCTTGTGACTCCTCTCACCAAGTTTCATCCCTAGAGAATTCGTTTTGGGTGAGATCAAGTCGAATCGGTGGACGAACTGCCCAGTTTCGGGGTGACCGGACGCTCACTTCGGGCTGACCGGACGCTCGGTCAGAGTCCGGTCGTTGAAGGTTTTGACCGATTCATTTTCGTTGATTTGACCGGACGCTCTGTAGGTCATCCACCGGACACACTCGTGCTACTGTTCACAGTTTTTGTCTTGACTGACTGGATGCTCGAGGTGTGACTGGACGCTCAGTAACCGTGAGTCCGGTCACAAACAGAGAGGTCCCAAATCCATTTTCGCTCGACCGGACGCGTCCAGTGGGTGTTGACTGGACGCAGGGTGAGTCCGGTCAGTGCTGTTTTGCACGCTTTCGTCCGCAGTTTGTTCGTCCGACTTTTGATTTGAGATCCGCTTGTTGCGTTGGATTCCTGACTTCGTGCTCTACAGAAATCGGGCTTCTCGCTTTACAAAATAGCCTGAATCCCCCTCGTAACAGAGGCTTAATGTTTCTGAAAGGAAATTTAAAGCTCCCATTCACCCCCCTCTGGTCGCTTTCTGGTAGCACTTTCGGTCCTTCAATTGGTATCAGAGCAGGTTAAGGATCTTCCACCTTAGCCGGTTCCAGATCCATGGAAGGCGACATGGATCGCGACGTGGGCAAACCGCCGTTCTTTGATGAAACAAACTATGCGTATTGGAAGATACGTATGTCGGCCTATCTTCAGAGCATGGGTGCTTCTGTTTGGGAGATTTGCAACAAGGAGGATTACGTTGTCTTGGCTGCTCGTGCTACTCAGCTGCAGATTGAGGAGCACGATGCCAATAGCCGAGCTCGTAACGCTCTTTTCTCCTGTTTGAGCATGTCCGAGTTTGATCGCGTTTCTCACCTCCCCACGGCTCGTGAGATTTGGGCGACCCTCATGCGCTTCCATGAGGGAACCACTCAAGTCAAATCCCATCTCTACGAGTCGCACAAACAGGAGTATGAGAACTTTAGACACATGCCTGGCGAGAGCATAGAAAATTTATTCGCTCGCTTTCAGGTCATTGTCAACAAGATGAGAGCGAACAAGGAGTTGTTGCCTTTTGACGATCATGAGAGAGCTTTGAAGCTTTTGCATACTCTCGATTGGTCGGTGTGGGACTCAAAGGTCCAAGCGATCATCGAATCATCTAACTATGAGACCCTCACATGCGACGAGCTCTTCAGTAAGCTCAAGTCTAGTGTGATTGATGCCATGTCGAGGGGTTCTTATGAAAATCCTTCTGGCCCAACTATGGCTTTGGTTTCTGGCTCTTCTGCTAACCCCTCTGGAGGATTTGCACTCTCTTCACTCTTTTCTGTCACAGAGGAGTAGTTGGAGTCTTTGGGGGATGATGAGTTGGCTTTGCTTGCCAACCGATTCTCGTGGTTCCACAACAACCGCATGAACCGTCACTGCAGAGGAGGACGCTCAGGATGCTTTGAGTGCGGCGACCCCGATCACTTCATCGCCAATTGTCCCAAGAAGAACAAGCAATCTGGGAAGGGCGATCATGGGCACAAGTATGACTCCGGGAAGCGCAAGGAGAAGTACGTCCCCGTGAAGCCAAAGCGGAAGGGCGGCTTCAACAAGGAGTACATCAAGAAGAAGTACTTGGAGAAGGCCCAGGCTGAGCAGCGTGCTTTCTTTGCCATGCTCAGCGACATCGACGGCTCGGATGATGACTCTGCACCTTGAAGCGATGACGAGTCCGAGAAGAGGAAGAGGATCGAGGACAAGCTGAACGGCCTTTGCTTCTTCGCCGACGACGAGGGCTTCTGCACCATGGCCCTTGGTGATGAGGTTGATGGCAAGCTGGAGGAGATCCCTCAGAACGATGACGACGACGACTCCTCGCAGGTATCGCAAACTCCCGAGGAACTCTCTGCCGAAGTTGATAAGCTTACTGCCGCTTTGCTTAGTCAGGATAAGTTGCTTAGGCGTGCAGCTAGAGAGAGGAAGGAGTTTAGGCAGAAGTGGGAGGATACGGTGAAGGAGCTTGAGTTTGCTAGATCCACCATGGTCGTGTCTGAGGAGGCTGAGTGCGAGATGTGCACCAAGCACATGACCGACCTTCTCACTTTGAGAAGTAAGTATGCTGCTTTGGTTGGAGAGGTGGATGAGCTTCGGGCTAGACCCGTGTTGTTGGGTGCATGCAAGTCCTGTGCGGGCTTGCAAACCAAGTTGGCAGAGAAGAATGCCAAGATTGTGTCTCTTGAGAAGGCCAGCTCGGGTAGCACTTGTGTGACTAGGTGTGCTTTGTGTGAGGGTTTGGAGATGAAGATTGGAAATGTGAAGCATGGCAAGATGCAAACCGATGAGGAAAACACATACCTTCGGACCATCTTGTCATGGGTGTCATGCAACGAGCCGCAGCTTGGGATGATGATCGCGTAGTTTAAGCGTGCTGCTGGAGGTCCAGGTGTAGGTTTTGCTTCGGGTGTTGATGTTTCTTCTTTTGTGAAGGTTGGAGAGTCGAGTGGTCTTAACCCAAGTGAGAAGCCCAACTCCACCACTACTTCCAAGCTTACCAAGCTTCCACCCAATGAGCCCTTCAAGCCTAACACCAAGGATGGAGTGTTTGAGGAACCTCCAAGAGCTCCAGCCAAGAAACAGCAATGGGCTCCCAAACCAAACCACCTCAAAAACAAGCTAGACACAATGCCACCCATCCAAGAGAAGCTTATGCCACAGAAGGTCAAAGTGATCCACACCCACTACAGAGAGTACCAACAACCCCCTATGAGAGCGGTGAGGTATCATTGTGAGCATTGTGGGAGAGATGGACACTTGACTGAGTTTTGCTTCAGGTGCAAGAGAGAGGAGCGCCGAGCCAGGGAGATGAACAATGCGGACATGTACCATCCCTTCCATGATGTACATGTGTCGAATGTTCAGAGGAGAGCTGCTAGGCCTAGAGGTGCAGTGCCTCAAGGTCCTAGGCGTCAGGGAGGAGTTGCCCGACGGGGTCCTGATTTTGCAGGATACGGACCCCGTGGCGGAGGCTTTGTTGAGTGTTACCCACCACCGCGTTTTGAGTATCGCGATGGACGCTCTTTCCTTAGCGGACCACGTTTTCCTGTGCGTGGTGATTGCTTTCCCCATAGGCATGCTAGGATTGGTTTTTATACTGACCGTTCTTTTGAGCAGCCGGCCCAACACTGGTACTCTTCCTACTTCACTAACCCTAGTGTTGGACCATATGCTCACCCTATGTCTTTTTACTGATGTAGGTGAAACGATTGGAGGACATTTGGTTGGTGGATTCTGGTTCTCCAGTCTTAGTCTTGTTGCCGGAAAGGAGCTTATCACCTTCGGCGACAATAGCAAAGGTAAAGTGTTGTCTCGTGGGTCGGTGCGAGTTAATGGGCACTTTGTGTTACGTGATGTTGCTCTTGTTTCTAACTTGCATTTTAACCTTCTTTCTGTTTTGCAACTTTTTGATGATGACTATGAGATTCATTTTAAACCGAATCTCAGTCGTATTTTAGATCCTCAGGGCAATCTTGTATGTTTGATTTTGCCCTTTGGGAAAGTCTTTCTTGCGAATTTCTCAGAATCGTTTGGTTTTTCTCGCTGTCTTGTGGCTGGTCCCTCCTCCTCTGATCTTTGGAAGTGGCATAGGAGACTTGGTCACCTGACCTTCGACTTGCTTGCAAGACTTAGCTCACTTGGCCTAATCCGAGGATTGCCCAAGTTGTCCATGGAGAAGGACCTTGTTTGCCATTCTTGTAGACATGGGAAGATGGTTGCCGCTCCCCACCATCCAGTGACTCAGGTCATGACACAGCACCCTGGGGAGCTTTTACACATGGACCTTGTTGGTCCGGCTCGGGTGAGCTCAGTTGGGGGGAAGTGGTACGTGCTTGTTGTTGTCAACGATTTTTCGAGATATTCATGGGTCTTCTTTTTGACTGAGAAGACTGAGACTTTCTCTTTTGCTCGCAATCTGATCTTGCGTCTTCAGAACGAGTTCCCTATGAACTCGATGCGAGCTATTCGTAGCGATAATGGTTCTGAATTCAAGAATTCGGATTTTGAGAAGTTTTGTAACTCTTTGGGTTTGGAGCATCAGTTTTCTTCCCCCTACACACCACCACAAAATGGTGTTGTAGAGAGGAAGAATCGGACCCTTGTTGAGATGGCCAGGACGATGCTCGATGAGCATATGACTCCTAGGCATTTTTGGGCCGAAACTATGAACACTGCATGCTATATTTCCAACCGCATTTTTCTCCGAGCTTTCTTGAAAAAGACTTCTTATGAGTTGCGTTTTGGAAGACAGCCCAAAGTGAGTTACTTTAGAGTTTTTGGTTGCCACTGTTTTATATTAAAGAAAGGCAACCTGGACAAATTTGAGTCTCGTTCTTCTGACGGTGTATTTTTGGGTTATGGCATTCACACTCGAGCATATCATGTACTTAACCTTGATACTAACCGAGTCATGGAGACATCCGATGTCACCTTCGACGAGACCATGGTTTGTCCTTCTTCTTGTTTTGAGCGTGCACGTGATCATGAGGTTGGTGAGCCTCTTTTTGATGACGAGGACGAGGGTGCTGAAGGTATAGATGATCTAGCACCCCCTCCACCTGCTATGCCGCAAGGAGCGGCTTTCTACTATGACTCATGGCCCCGACCCTTCTTCCTCTACCACATGGGGGCCATGGGATCCGCCACCCCGAGCGGTACCTTTTTGCGGATACATGGGTGTATGCCGAGTCTCTGTGTGATGAGTGATTGTCAACGGAGATGATGCGCATGTTCTTTGGCTTGTGTTGTGCAGGTGTCGAGCACGGAGACAGTGGTCGATGGCGGGTGAAGGTCAAGTTGCGACGTGTCGTGCCGACGGACCGGGCGCGATGAAGGATGGGCGTGCCGTGCGGCGGACGTGCCATGCCGATGTATCGGACGGTGAAGGGCGGACGTGGACTTGGACTGATGGACTGGAGGCCGGAGGATCAGCTGTGGTGGCTGGCAGCCTGCGACAGCGACAGGCGGAGAAGTGCGATCATGTCGGTGGAAGGGGTGCACAGGCGGTGCATCCCCTCTACGACGCCGGTTTGTTGGTAGAGCCCGAGAAAAACCAACGGTGGACGGTTTCCAGGTTTGGGCCTCAAAACCTGGGTGCTGGGTTTCCAGGTTGAGCCTCAAAACCTGGGCGTGGACGGTTTCCAGGTTTGGGCCTCAAAACCTGGGTGCTGGGTTTCCAGGTTGAGCCTCAAAACCTGGGCGTGGGCCGGTTTCCGAGTTTGGGCCTCAAAACTCGGGCGCGGACGGTTTCCGAGTTTGGCCACAAAACTCGGGCTGGAGGCTGGTTTCCCGGTTTGGGCCTCAAAACCGGGGGCTGATGGAAAAGGCTGGTTTCCCGGTTTGGGCCACAAAACCGGGGGTGCAGAGTGGTGGCGGCACGTGGCGGCGATCTGAAGGTTGCGTGGAGGCGACGCGGAAGACCGTGCGGGCGTGGCCGTCGGATCTACCTACCACCAGCGGGTGGACTAGAATAGCCTTAGGGTTAGGATGGTCCGCTCTGTAAATACAGTAGTGAGGGGTAGAGTAGGAAATAGGCTTAGGCTAGGTTAGTATAAGTAGTCTAGGGGAGACACCCTCCTCCCCATCTCATTTTTTAGCTATCTCATTTGCTTCCTGCACTTAGGGTTTCCTGCTCTCCCATCCCCTGCTGTAGCTAGTTGAGATCCACAGAGAGACTCCACTCTGTGTACTGTTGATTCGAGGAAGTGAGGCCGTATCCTCACCTTGGATCCCATCTCTTGGTGTCAATTCGCGTTTTGATTTCATGTTCATCATGTTCTTCGCGGATTGCTTTGTGCCTTGAGTTTTCCCGTCGCTTGATCTTTGTGCTCGGTTCATCTTTTGCGAATCCGTTTGAACCAAGTTGTTCTAGATCGTGAGGCACTTCTTTCCACCGAAGGAATCATCCTCTAACCTCACGGTCTAGGAGATCGATCGATTTTTCGTTTCGGGTCAAGTTTTCTCTCTTCCCCCGAAATTCTTTGATTCACCGATTTGGAGATAGGTTCGAGCCATGATCTCTTAGAGATAGCTCACTATACTCCTTGTGACTTATCTCACCAAGTTTGATCCCTAGAGGAATTGTTTTAGGTGAGATTGAGACAAATCGGTTGACAAACGGGACTGCTGTGCTCTGACCGGACGCTGGCATCGGGCCGACCGGACGCTGACCAAGTGCGTCCGGTCGTTGAATGCTCAGCGAGTCTCCCTGCAGCTCGACCGGACGCTCTGATTGTTGAGTGACCGGACTCACTGGTGCTACTGTTCCCGTGCTTTGTTTTTGTGTGATCGGACGCAGGAGAACCGACCGGACGCTCCCCTGGCTAGAGTCCGGTCAGTTCCAGAGAGCTCCCAGATCAGGTTTTGAGCGACCGGACGCGTCCGGTCCCTGCTGACCGGACGCAGGCCAGAGTCCGGTCGATCCAGTTTCGCGTGTTTTCGTTCGCGGTTCGTTCGTTCTTGATCGGATTCGAGTTCCGTCTTTTGCGTTGACTTTCTAGGGTTGTCTAGTGTCCCGCTGTGCTTCTAGGAAGCATCCACCCTACATCTAGGGTCGTGGACATTAGCAAGCTCTAGGTTTCGCTTTTGAGGTTGAGTTTGGGACAGTGGCATCTAGTTTCCGTAAGGAAATTTTGAAGCTCCCATTCACCCCCCCCTCTGGTCGCTTTCGGGTAGCTTCTCGGTCCTTCAATTGGTATCGGAGCGGGTTAAGGATCTTCCACCTTAGCCGGTTCCAGATCCACCGAAGGCGACATGGATCGCGGCGTGGGCAAACCGCCGTTTTTCGATGGGACGAACTATGCGTATTGGAAGATACGTATGTCGGCCTATTTGCAAAGCTTGGGCGCTTCGATCTGGGATATTTGCAACTCCCCTGATTACGTGGTCTTGGCTGCTCGTGTGAATCAACAGCAGATCGATGAGCACGATGCCAATAGCCGAGCCCGTAATGCTCTTTTCTCTTGTTTGAGCATGGGTGAGTTTGATCGCGTTTCTCACCTCGCTACGGCTCGGGAGATCTGGGATACTCTCATGCGTTTTCATGAGGGCACCTCTCAAGTCAAAACCCGACTCTACGAGTCGTTCAAGCGAGAGTATGAGAACTTTAGACATCAACCTGGCGAGAGCATAGAAAGTTTATTCGCTCGCTTTCAGGTGATTGTCAACAGGATGAGGGCTAACAGAGAGCAGTTGCCATTTGACGATCATGAGCGTGCTTTGAAGCTTTTGCACACTCTTGACCGATCGGTGTGGGACTCCAAGGTTCAGGCAATCATCGAATCGCCGAACTATGAGACTCTCACCTGCGACGAGCTCTTCAGTAAGCTCAAGTCCAGTGAGATTGATGCTATGGCGAGGGCTTCTTTTGAAAATCCTTCTCGCCCGTCCATGGCTTTGGTTTCCGGCTCTTCCTCTAACCCCTCAGCTGGCTTTGCGCTTTCTTCTCTCTTTTCTGTGACAGAGGACCAGCTGGAGTCTTTGGGAGACGACGAGTTGGCTTTGCTTGCCAACCGGTTCTCGCGGTTCCACAACAACCGCATGAACCGCCGTCGAGGAGGAGGACGCACGGGATGCTACGAGTGCGGCGACCCCGACCACTTCATCGCCGACTGCCCCAAGAAGAAGAACAAGCATCTGGGGAAGGGCGATCACGGCCACAGGCGCGACTCCAAGTACAAGGAGAAGCACGTTCCCCCAAGGCACAAGAAGCGGGGCGGCTTCGACAAAGAGTACATCAAGAAGAAGTACTTGGAGAAGCAGCAAGCTGAGCAGCGCGCGTTCTTCGCCACGCTCAGCGACGTCGACGGCTCGGATGACGACTCCGCCAGCTCGAGCGATGACGAGTCCGAGAAGAAGGAGAGGATCGAGGACAAGCTGAACGGCCTCTGCTTCTTCGCCGACGACGACGGCTTCTGCACCATGGCGCTGGGCGATGAGGTCGACGGCAAGCCGGAGCGTACCCCTCGGAACGACGACGACGACGACACCTCCCAGGTATCTCTCACCTACGACGAGCTTTCCTCTGAGGTTGAGAAGTTGACTGATGCCCTCCTTAGCCAAGATAAGTTGCTTAGGCGTGCCGCTAGAGAACGCAAGGAGTTCAGGCAGAAGTGGGAGGACACGGTGAAGGAGCTTGAGTTCGCTCGGTCCACCGTGGTTGTGTCGGAGGAGGCGGAGTGCGAGTCGTGCACCGCGCACATGACTGACCTTCTCACTCTGAGAGGTAAGTATGCTGCGTTGGTTGGAGAGGTGGATGAGCTCCGTGCTAGGCCGCAGCTGTTGGGTGCGTGCAAGACTTGTCCTGTCTTGCAATCTGAGTTGGCAGAGAAGGATGCCAAGATTGAGTCTTTAGTCAAGGCCAGCTCAGATAGCACTTGTGTCTTGAGGTGTGCTTTGTGTGAGGGACTGGAGATGGAGATTGCCAATGTGAAGCATGGCAAGATGCAAACCGAGGAAGAAAACACATACCTTCGGTCCATCTTGTCATGGGTCTCCAGTAGTGAGCCGCAGCTCGGGATGATGATCTCCCAATTCAAGCGAGCTGTTGGTGCCCCTGGTGTAGGTTTTGCTCAGAGTGTTGATCTCTCAGTCTTTGGGAAGATTGGAGAGTCTAGTGGTCTGAACCCATATGAGAAGCCCAACTCCACCACTACTCCCAAACTTGCCAAGCTTCCACTCAAAGAGCCAGCCAAGCCTATCACCAAAGATGGTGTGGTTGAGGAACCCCTGAGAGCTCCTCCCAAGAACCCAGTTTGGGCACCCAAGCCAAACCACCTCAGAAACAAGCTTGATGCTATGCCACCCATTCGTGAGGAGTTGCCACAGAAGGGCAAAGGCAAAGTGAGCCACACCCACAGCTCTGGTCACCAACAACCCCCTTTGCGTGCGGTGAGGTACCAATGTGATTTTTGTGGGAGAGATGGCCACTTGAGCGAGTTCTGCTTTAGGCGCAGGAGAGAGGCGCGCAGGGCTCGGGAGATGGAGAACCCGGACATGTACCATCCAGCTCATGGTGGACATGTACCGAAGGCCCAGGGGAGAGCAGCTAGGTCCGGACGTCAGGGTCCCAGGCCTAGGCAGGAGAGAGCTCCGAGGAGAGACGCTAGAGCAGTTGAGCCCCAGGCTCCTAGGCGTAAACCTCGTAGAGAGCGTACCTGACGGGGTCCTGCTTTTGCAGGTAATGGACCCCGTGGCGGAGGTTTAGTTGAGCGCTTTCCCCCACCGCAGTTTGAGTATCGCGGTGAGCGCTTCTTCCCCAGCGGACCACGTTTTCCTCAGCGTGGTGATCGCTTCCCTCGTAGACGTGCTAGGAATGGTTTTTCTGCTAACCGTTCTTTTGAGCAGCCGGCCCAACACTGGTATTACCCTTATTTCACTAACCCCAGTGTTGGACCGTATGCTCACCCTATGTCTTTCTATTGATGTAGGTAAGACGGTTGGAGGACGTTTGGTTGGTGGATTCCGGTTGTTCGAGGCACATGACCGGAAACACCAAGTGGTTCTCCAGCCTTAGCCCGGTCGCCGGAAAGGAGTACATAACCTTCGGCGACAATAGTAAAGGTAAGGTATTGTCTCGTGGGACGGTGCGGGTTAATGAGCACTTTGTGTTGCGCGATGTTGCTCTTGTTTCTAACCTGCATTTTAACCTTCTTTCTGTTTCGCAACTTTTTGATGATGACTATGAGATTCGTTTTAAACCGAACCTTAGTCGCATCTTAGATCCTCAGGGCGATCTTGTATGTCTGATTTCGCCCTTTGGGAAAGTCTTTTGTGCGAATTTCTCGGAATCGTTTGGTTCTTCTCGCTGTCTTTTGGCTAGTCCTTCTTCCTCCGATCTTTGGAAGTGGCATAGGAGGCTCGGTCATTTAAGCTTCGACTTGCTTGCAAGACTTAGCTCACTTGGCCTAATCCGAGGATTGCCCAAGCTTTCGATGGAGAAGGATCTAGTTTGCCATTCTTGCAGACATGGGAAGATGGTTGCTGCTCCCCACCATCCGGTGACTAAGGTCATGACCTCGCACCCCGGAGAGCTTTTACACATGGACCTTGTTGGTCCGGCTCGGGTGAGCTCGGTTGGTGGCAAGTGGTATGTTTTGGTTGTTGTTGACGACTTTTCGAGATATTCGTGGGTCTTCTTTTTAGCTGAGAAGACCGAGACTTTCTCATTTGCTCGCAATCTGATTTTACGTCTTCAGAACGAGTTCCCTTTGAACTCGATGCGAGCTATTCGGGGTGATAATGGTTCCGAGTTTAAAAATTCGGATTTTGAGAAGTTTTGTAACCGCCTTGGTTTGGAGCATCAGTTTTCTTCCCCCTATACACCACCTCAAAATGGTGTTGTAGAGAGGAAGAATCGGACCCTTGTTGAGATGGCCAGGACGATGCTTGATGAGCATAGGACTCCTAGGCGTTTTTGGGCCGAAGCTATGAACACTGCATGCTACATTTCGAATCGCATTTTTCTGAGAGCGTTTTTGAAGAAGACCTCTTATGAGTTGCGTTTTGGTCGCCAGCCCAAGGTGAGTTATTTTAGAGTCTTTGGTTGCCACTGTTTTATATTGAAGAAAGGCAACCTGGACAAGTTTGAGTCTCGTTCTTCTGACGGTGTGTTTTTGGGTTATGGCACTCACACTCGAGCTTATCGTGTACTTGACCTTGACACTAACCGAGTCATGGAGACATCAGATGTCACCTTCGACGAGACTCTTGTTTGTCCCTCTTCTCGTTTTGAGCGTGCAGGTGATCATGAGGTTGGAGAGCCTCTTTTTGATGATGAGGACGAGGATGCTGAAGGTATAGATGATCCAGCACCCCCTCCACCTGCCGTGCCGCAAAGGGCGGCCTCGACGACGACTCACGGCCCCGACACTTCTTCTTCCTGGGGGCCGTGGGATCCTCCACCTCGCGCGGTACCTTTTGTACCCGGGGTGGAACCAGCTGCTGTTGAGGGGGAGGTCACTTCTTCCCGGGAGGCGCCACGACATATCCAGCGCCAGCACCCCCCTGAACAGATGATCGGCGACATCGACGAGCGAGTTACTCGCTCCAGGTCACAGCACATCTCGCACTTTGCTCATTCTGCTTTTGTTGCGTCTTTTGAACCCCGAGATGTTGGACACGCATTGACGGATCCGGATTGGGTCAATGCCATGCATGAGGAGCTAGAGAACTTTGAGCGAAATCGGGTTTGGGTTCTAGTGCCACCACCTCCTGACTGTAAACCTATTGGGACAAAATGGGTATTTAAAAACAAGCAAGGAGAGGAGGGCCACATTGTGAGAAACAAGGCCCGGCTTGTAGCGAAGGTTTATAGTCAGAAGGAGGGGATAGATTATGAGGAGACCTTCGCTCCTGTAGCTCGTTTGGAGGCTATTAGGATACTCTTGGCTTATGCTGCATCCATGGGTTTCAAACTTTTTCAAATGGATGTCAAGAGTGCCTTCTTAAACGGCTACATTGAGGAGGAGGTCTATGTCCAGCAACCCCCCGGTTTTGAAAATCCCAAGTTTCCAAACCATGTCTTTAAACTCCACAAAGCTTTGTATGGTTTGAAACAAGCCCCTAGAGCCTGGTATGAGAGATTAAAAACCTTTTTGCTAGCTAAGGGTTTTAAAATGGGATGTGTTGATAAAACGCTCTTTCTCCTCAAGCAAGGCAAAGATACTCTCTTGGTCCAAATTTACGTGGATGATATCATTTTCGGTGGTTCTTCTCACGCTTTGGTTGCCAAGTTTGCAGATACTATGAGCAGGGAGTTCGAGATGAGCATGATGGGCGAGCTGACCTTCTTTCTCGGGTTGCAAATTAAGCAATCCCGAGAGGGGACGTTTGTGCACCAGGGCAAGTACACGAGGGACTTGCTGAAGCGGTTCGACATGGGTGAGGCCAAGCCTCTTCCGACGCCCATGTCGACGACGACTGCCCTGGATGCCGACACGGATGGAGAAGCAGTGGACCAGAAGGAGTACCGCAGCATGATTGGATCGCTGCTCTACCTGACGGCGACACGGCCGGACATTCAGTTCGCCGTGTGCTTGTGCGCGCGCTTTCAGGCTTCGCCACGCACTTCTCACCGTCAGGCCGTGAAGCGCATCTTCAGGTACCTTCGTTTCACGCCTGAGTTCGGGATTTGGTATTCTGCTTCTTCCACCCTCTCGCTTTGTGGTTTTTCTGATGCTGATTTTGCTGGTTGTCGCATTGAGCGCAAGTCCACTTCTGGGACTTGCCAGTTTATTGGGTCTTCTCTTGTATCGTGGTCTTCTCGCAAGCAGTCTAGTGTCGCTCAGTCTACCACGGAGGCTGAATATGTTGCTGCGGCTAGCTGCTGTTCCCAGTTACTCTGGATGATGGCCACTTTGCGTGATTTTGGTTTGAGCTTTACTCGAGTTCCTTTGCTTTGTGACAGCACGAGTGCCATTAGCGTTGCTAAGAACCCCGTGCTTCACTCGAAAACCAAACACATTGATGTGCGCTTTCATTTCTTGCGAGACCACCAGGAGAAGGGTGATATCGACCTTCGCCATGTCGATACTCATCACCAATTGGCTGATATTTTCACCAAGCCTTTAGACGAATCAACCTTTAATAGGTTGAGGGGTGAGCTTGGTGTGTGTTTCCCCTTTTAGATGGGGGAAGCATTTTGAGATGTACAGACTGACTCTTTTATTTTGAGGCTCTTTTCTTTTGAGTTTCTTGAGTCTTTCCAATTGGTATCTTCTTTCTTTCAGTTTTGTGTCGGGCATACGCATTTACATTCTGAGCTTCATGTCTATATTCACTAGAATGTAATTATGCTCTTGTTAGTATTGCTCCGATACTTATGATGATGCTTGTAGCTTATGCTCCTTCTGATCACTGTTACATGTTATGAGCGAGCTATTTCTGGAATGGTGAATTATGCCTAATGTATATAAATCTGAAAATGTTCACCATTGAGATATGCAACTAGCATGTGTAGGGTGTGTTGAGTCCATTCCTGCTTTTCATATATGCTAGGTTGCTATGTCTCTAGTTCTGAGTCATTCACTCGCTTGGTTGTTCATAACTTGCTTAAAATCTGAACCAAGTATTGTTGAATTGAAAAGATCGAGATGGGATTGCTTGTCAACACCTCATGGTATTGAGACTGTTTCTCATTGCACCTTGAGTTAAACTTGAGCCATGTAGTGTATGACCGAAACCGTTGCTTTAAGCTTCTGATTGCTTCGGCATAGGCTTCGCACGGTTGAAAAGTTAGGCATTGACAAGCTTTCAACCTCTCGCAATCACATGCTAAAAATGAACTTGTGAACTCCTTTACCGCTGCAACTCCGATATGAATTTGGAATCACAAGTATATGCTTCATTCCTATGCATGATGATTGAACTTTGCTAGGGGTAGTTCACCTTGTATATATGTTTAGCTCTTGTTTGGATTCCTTCTATACATGTCTAGTGCTATTTTGATGGTGACTATCCTTTTTGGCTTAAAATTGCTCACATGCTCATACGCTTCATATTTCGTATAAGTGATCCGTTTGAGCCTTTGCTATTTGAGTGCTTAATTGAGATGTCGGATACTGAGTAGAGCATCTTTGCACTCTTTTGACTATATACTTGAAGCTCCCAACTTGCATTTTGACTTCATATGCATTTTGGAAGGAGATCTTGTGTTCAGAGGGAGTTTATGTGAAGAGAGTTGCTTCTCCGATACCTTTTGGCCTTGATAAGTGCATTTTCAACTAGGGGGAGAAATTTACGCAAATCATATGCCCTGAAAATCTTTTGTCCTAGTTGCTTGCATTTGTCGAGGGGGAGTTTGCTAGTTGTGTTGAGCCGTTGCCTCTATCTTGAGGGACTAGCATTTTGCTTCTGTTGTCCTCCGATCTTCAATTGGTATCTGCTAGCGGTGTTGAGCCTGTTCTACCTCTTCTTGAGGGCTAGTTTTGCTTTGCTTGGTTGCGTCGAGCCGTTGCCCATGTCTTTGGGGACCAAGTTTTCGCTTCATCCACTTGACCTTCTTTGGCTTTTGTTAGGCTTTTGGGTCATTTGGTTGGGTTTTCTCCTCCCACTCCTTCCTACCTCCTTCTTTTTATTCATGATTTGTTGTGGAGTTGACAATGCACTCATCAAGGGGGAGATTGCGGATACATGGGTGTATGCCGAGTCTCTGTGTGATGAGTGATTGTCAACGGAGATGATGCGCATGTTCTTTGGCTTGTGTTGTGCAGGTGTCGAGCACGGAGACAGTGGTCGATGGCGGGTGAAGGTCAAGTTGCGACGTGTCGTGCCGACGGACCGGGCGCGATGAAGGATGGGCGTGCCGTGCGGCGGACGTGCCATGCCGATGTATCGGACGGTGAAGGGCGGACGTGGACTTGGACTGATGGACTGGAGGCCGGAGGATCAGCTGTGGTGGCTGGCAGCCTGCGACAGCGACAGGCGGAGAAGTGCGATCATGTCGGTGGAAGGGGTGCACAGGCGGTGCATCCCCTCTACGACGCCGGTTTGTTGGTAGAGCCCGAGAAAAACCAACGGTGGACGGTTTCCAGGTTTGGGCCTCAAAACCTGGGTGCTGGGTTTCCAGGTTGAGCCTCAAAACCTGGGCGTGGACGGTTTCCAGGTTTGGGCCTCAAAACCTGGGTGCTGGGTTTCCAGGTTGAGCCTCAAAACCTGGGCGTGGGCCGGTTTCCGAGTTTGGGCCTCAAAACTCGGGCGCGACGGTTTCCGAGTTTGGCCACAAAACTCGGGCTGGAGGCTGGTTTCCCGGTTTGGGCCTCAAAACCGGGGGCTGATGGAAAAGGCTGGTTTCCCGGTTTGGGCCACAAAACCGGGGGTGCAGAGTGGTGGCGGCACGTGGCGGCGATCTGAAGGTTGCGTGGAGGCGACGCGGAAGACCGTGCGGGCGTGGCCGTCGGATCTACCTACCACCAGCGGGTGGACTAGAATAGCCTTAGGGTTAGGATGGTCCGCTCTGTAAATACAGTAGTGAGGGGTAGAGTAGGAAATAGGCTTAGGCTAGGTTAGTATAAGTAGTCTAGGGGAGACACCCTCCTCCCCATCTCATTTTTTAGCTATCTCATTTGCTTCCTGCACTTAGGGTTTCCTGCTCTCCCATCCCCTGCTGTAGCTAGTTGAGATCCACAGAGAGACTCCACTCTGTGTACTGTTGATTCGAGGAAGTGAGGCCGTATCCTCACCTTGGATCCCATCTCTTGGTGTCAATTCGCGTTTTGATTTCATGTTCATCATGTTCTTCGCGGATTGCTTTGTGCCTTGAGTTTTCCCGTCGCTTGATCTTTGTGCTCGGTTCATCTTTTGCGAATCCGTTTGAACCAAGTTGTTCTAGATCGTGAGGCACTTCTTTCCACCGAAGGAATCATCCTCTAACCTCACGGTCTAGGAGATCGATCGATTTTTCGTTTCGGGTCAAGTTTTCTCTCTTCCCCCGAAATTCTTTGATTCACCGATTTGGAGATAGGTTCGAGCCATGATCTCTTAGAGATAGCTCACTATACTCCTTGTGACTTATCTCACCATGTTTGATCCCTAGAGGAATTGTTTTAGGTGAGATTGAGACAAATCGGTTGACAAACGGGACTGCTGTGCTCTGACCGGACGCTGGCATCGGGCCGACCGGACGCTGACCAAGTGCGTCCGGTCGTTGAATGCTCAGCGAGTCTCCCTGCAGCTCGACCGGACGCTCTGATTGTTGAGTGACCGGACTCACTGGTGCTACTGTTCCCGTGCTTTGTTTTTGTGTGATCGGACGCAGGAGAACCGACCGGACGCTCCCCTGGCTAGAGTCCGGTCAGTTCCAGAGAGCTCCCAGATCAGGTTTTGAGCGACCGGACGCGTCCGGTCCCTGCTGACCGGACGCAGGCCAGAGTCCGGTCGATCCAGTTTCGCGCGTTTTCGTTCGCGGTTCGTTCGTTCTTGATCGGATTCGAGTTCCGTCTTTTGCGTTGACTTTCTAGGGTTGTCTAGTGTCCCGCTGTGCTTCTAGGAAGCATCCACCCTACATCTAGGGTCGTGGACATTAGCAAGCTCTAGGTTTCGCTTTTGAGGTTGAGTTTGGGACAGTGGCATCTAGTTTCCGTAAGGAAATTTTGAAGCTCCCATTCACCCCCCCCCCCTCTGGTCGCTTTCGGGTAGCTTCTCGGTCCTTCACTTTTGTACCCGGGGAGGCACCAGCTGTTATTTAGGGGCAGATCACTTCTGCTCGGGAGGCGCCACGACACATTCAGCGCCAACACCCACCTCAACAGATGATCGGCAGCATCGACGAACGTGTCACTCGGTCTAGGTCACAACAAATCTCTCACTTTCCTCATTCTGCATTTGTTGCTGACTTTGAACCCCGAGATGTTGGACACGCTTTGACGGATCCGGATTGGGTCAATGCCATGCATGAGTTAGAAAATTTTGAGAGAAATTAGGTTTGGGTTTTGGTTCCACCTCCTCCAGACTGTAATCCTATTGGGACAAAATGGGTTTTCACAAACAAACGAGGAGAGGATGGCCACATTGTGAGGAACAAGGCCAGACTTGTAGCTAAGGGTTATAGTCAAAAGGAGGGGATAGACTATGAGGAGACTTTTGCTCCCATAGCTCGTTTGGAGGCTATTAGGATACTCTTGGCTTTTGCTGCATCCAAAGGGTTTAAACTTTTTCAAATGGATGTCAAGAGTGCCTTCTTAAACGGCTACATAGAAGAAGAAGTGTATGTTGAACAACCCCCCGGTTTTGAAAATCCCAAGTTTCCAAACCATGTTTTTAAACTCCACAAAGCTTTGTATGGTTTGAAACAAGCCCCTAGAGCCTGGTATGATAGATTGAAAACCTTTTTGCTTGCTAAAGGTTTTAAAATGGGATGTGTGGATAAAACTCTTTTTCTCCTCAAGCAAGGCAAAGACACTCTCTTGGTCCAGATTTACGTGGATGATATCATTTTTGGTGGTTCTTCTCACGCTTTGGTTGCCAAGTTTGCAGATTTAATGAGCAGTGAGTTCGAGATGAGTATGATGGGCGAGCTGACATTCTTTCTCGGATTGCAAATTAAGCAATCCCGAGAAGGGACGTTTGTGCACCAGGGAAAGTACACCAAAGACATGCTGAAGAAGTTCGATATGGGTGAGGCCAAGCCTCTTTCAACACCCATGTCGACCACGACGGCCCTGGATGCGGATGTGGATGGAGAAGCTGTGGATCAGAAGGAGTACCGGAGTATGATCGGGTCGCTGCTCTACCTGACAGCGACACGCCCGGACATTCAGATCACGGTGTGTCTGTGTGCGCGCTTTCAGGCGTCGCCGCGTACTTCTCACCCGTCAGGCGGTGAAGCGCATTATGAGGTACCTTCGTTTCACACCTGAGTTCGGGATTTGGTATTCATCTTCCTCCACCCTATCCCTTTGCGGTTTTTCTGATGCCGATTTTGCTGGTTGCCGAGTTGAGCGCAAGTCCACTTCTGGGACTTGCCAGTTTATTGGTTCTTCTCTTGTATCTTGGTCTTCTCGCAAGCAGTCTAGTGTCACTCAGTCTACCATAGATGCTGAATATGTTGCTGTGCCTAGCTGCTGTTCTCAGTTGCTTTGGATGATGGCCACTTTGCGTGATTTTGGTCTAAGTTTTTCTCTTGTGCCTTTGCTTTGTGACAGCATGAGTGCTATTAGCGTTGCTAAGAACCCCGTGCTGCATTCTAAGACCAAACACATTGATGTGCGCTTTCATTTTCTGCGAGACCATGTTGAGAAGGGTGATATCGACCTTCGCCATGTCGATACTCATCATCAGTTGGCTGATATTTTCACCAAGCCTTTGGACCAATCAACCTTTAATCGGTGAGGTGAGCTTGGTGTGTGTTTCCCCTTTTAGATGGGGGAAACATTTTGGTTCTTGTATCATAGTCTGACTTGTTTTCTTTCTCTTTGTTTTCATCTTTGGTAGGTTAGACTTTGCGTTTCATCATGCATCTTTACCTTCTGAGCTTCATCTATATAATCTTTAGAATGTGATTATGCTCTATGTTGTATGCTCCGATGCTTTATGATGATGCTTGTAGCTTATGCTCTTTCTGATCACTGATACATGTTGTGAGGTGAGCTATCTTTGAATGGTGAACCTGCTTAATGAACATAAAACTTGAAAATGTTCACCATTGAGATACGCATCTAGCATGTGTAGGATGTGTAGAATTCACTCTTGCTTTTCATATATGCTAGGTTGCTATGTCTCTAGTTCTGAGTCATTCACTTGCTTGGTATGTTCATATCTTGTCAATAAAATTAAACTAAGTTTTAAGTGAATTGAAAAGATCGAGATGGGATTGCTTGTCAACACATCACGGTATCGAGACTATTTCTCATTGCACATTGACTTAAACTTGAGCCGTGTAGTGTATGACCGAAACTAATGCTTTAAGCTTCTGATTGCATCTGCATAGGCTTCGCTTGGTTGAAAAGTTAGGCAATGACAAGCTTTCAACCTCTCGCAATCACATGCTGAATTTTAAACTTGTGTAATTTCACCGCTGCAACTCTGATTAAAAACTGAAATCACAAGTCTATGTTTCATTCTATAGCATGATGATTGAACTTTGCTAGGGGTAGTTCACCTTGTATACATGTTTAGCACTGGTTTTAATTCCTGCCTATCCATGTGAAGTGCTATTTTGATGGTGAATACCTTTTTGGCTAAAAACTGCTCACTTTGCTCATATGTTCATATTTCGTATTTGGTTATCAGTTTGAGCCTTTGCTAGCATGGTGTGATGTTGTTGAGTCATTGGAGTTATACTTTGTGGAGCATCTTTGCACTCTATTGACTATATTCCTGAAGCTGCTAACTTGCATTTTGACTCATATGCATTTTGGAAGGGGGAGAAAATTTGCTTGTTGGCACATTTGACGGTGCATTTTCTAAGGGGGAGAATTTTGCTCGATGGTGCATTTTCAACTAAGGGAGAGAAAATTGACAAATCATGTGTTTCCTGAAAGTTCAACTAAGGGGGAGTAATCATAAGGGGGAGAAATTATTGCAAATCATGTGCTTTCCGAGTTGAACTAAGGGGGAGTCTTCCTGGTTGTGTGCACTCTTTGAGGGGGAGTTTGCTCGTTGCTGAGTTTTGAGCTAGTTGGTACGAAGCGTTTTTGCTAGTTGTGTTGAGCCTTTGCCTCTTGAGGGACTAGCCTACACCTTTCAATTTTTCATTTGGTATCAAGCTCTTTTGTTCTTGAGTTTTAGTTGGTATCTGCTAGCGGTGTCGAGCCTGTTCTACCTCTTCTTGAGGGCTAACTTTGCTTTGCTTGGTTGCGTCGAGGCGTTGCCCATGTCTTTGGGGACCAAGTTGTCTTGCTCTTTCCACTTGACCTTCTTCGGCTTTGCTATGCTTTTTGGGTCATTTGGTCGAGTTCTCTCTACTCCTTCTTCCTTCTTCTATTTCTATTATGATTTGTGTGTGTAGTTGACAATGCACTCATCAAGGGGGAGATTGCGGATACATGGGTGTATACCGAGTCTTGAGTGATGAGTGATTGTCAACGGGTTTGATGCGCATGTTCTTTGGCTTGTGTTGTGCAGGTGTCGAGAACGGAGACAGTGATCGAGGGCAAGGTGAAGGTCAAGTAGAGACGTGTCGTGCCGATGGACCGGGAGCGGTGAAGGGCGGACGTGAGGCTTGGACTGAGGGACCGGTGGCCTGAGGATTAGCTGTGGTGGCTGGCAGCCTGGGATAGCCACGAGCAGAGACTTACGGGGCACGGTGTTGCTCGGGCCGAGGACTTGGGGACACGTGTCGGTGGACGGGGTGCACGGGCGGTGCATCCCCTCTACAGCTCCGGTTTGGTGGTTGAGCCACAGAAAAAACACCGGGTGGACGGTTTCCAGGTTTGGGCCACAAAACCTAGGTGCTGCGGGTTTGCCGAGTTTGGGCCACAAAACTCGGGCTGAGGACGGTTTCTAGGTTTGGGCCTCAAAACCTGGGCGCTAGCGGGTTTCTGAGTTTGGGCCACAAAACTCAGGCGATGGACTACGAGTTTCTCGGTTTCGGCCTCAAAACTGGGGGATGGACGTGAAAGCCTGGTTTCCCGGTTTCGGCCACAAAACCGGAGGTGAGGTCCGTGAAAAGGACGAGCAGAGCGGTGGCGGCACGTGGCGGCAATCGGTGAGGTTGCGTCGAGGCAATGCTACCAGTTGTGCGGGCGTGGCCGTCGGATCAGCATCATCTTCGGGTTGGTCCAGGATAGCCTTAGGGTTTGGCTGGGTCGCTCTATAAATAACTAGGGGTAGAGTGGGAATTAGAATTAGGATAAGTAGGGGGAGACACCCACCTCCCAAACTATCTCAGTCATTTTGCTCTTTCAGTCCTAGGGTTTTCCGGCTCTCCCATTCCCTGCTGTAGCAAACTGAGATCCACAGAGAACAAAACAATACCTCTGTGTCCATGAGATTTTGAGGAAGTGAGACTGTAATCTCACTATTGTAGCGTGTGGTTGCCACACGGTTGCAAATTCGTGGTTGTAATTCGCGTTTGGTTCTTGTTCTTTGCGGGTTGCTTTTCTCCATGATTTTCTCGGTGATCGATCTCTTTACTCGGTGCATCTTTTGCAAATCCGTTTGAACCAAGTTGTTCTAGATCGTGAGGCACTTCTTTCCACCGAAGGAATTTACCTCTAACCTCACGAGCTAGTAGATCGGTCGATTTTCGATTCGGTTTGGTTTTTGCTTCCCTTCCCCTGAAATTTTTCAATTCATCGATTTGGAGATAGGTTCGAGCCATGATCTCTTAGAGATAGCTCACTATCCTGCTTGTGACTACTCTCACCAAGTTTGATCCCTAGAGAATTCGTTTTGGGTGAGATCGAGTCGAATTGGTGGACGAACTGCCCAGTTTCGGGGTGACCGGACGCTCACTTCGGGCTGACCGGACGCTCGGTCAGAGTCCGGTCGTTGAAGGTTTTGACCGATTCATTTTCGTTGACTTGACCGGACGCTCTGTAGGTCATCCACCGGACACACTCGTGCTACTGTTCACAGTTTTTGTCTTGACTGACTGGATGCTCGAGGTGTGACTGGACGCTCAGTAACCGTGAGTCCGGTCAGAAACAGAGAGGTCCCCAATCCATTTTCGCTCGACCGGACGCGTCCAGTGGGTGTTGACTGGACGCAGGGTGAGTCCGGTGAGTGCTGTTTTGCACGCTTTTGTCCGCAGTTTGTTCGTCCGACTTTCGATTTGAGATCCGCTTGTTACGTTGGATTCCTGACTTCGTTGAGGTTACCCAAAGTTCATCCTATCACTAGTTGACCTGCGTGAACTTGGGCGAGGGAATTTTTGTGGTGTCCCGCTGTGTTCCTAGGGAACATCCACCCATTCTCTTGGGTCGTGGACATCATGCGCAGCGGTTTTGCTCTTGGGATTGATTTTCAGCACAGAGGCTTAAAGTTCCTAAATGGAAATTTAAAGCTCCCTTTCACCCCCCCCCTCTAGTCGCTTTCTGGTTCCACTTTCGGTCCTTCACCGGCCACCCTGAGTTTTGAGGCTCAAACACAGAAACCGTCGAGGGTAGCTTTTTGAGGCTCAGCTACCGAACTCGTGTTGTAGACGGGATGTGGTTCGCACACCCCGATCACCAACACCGATGCCGATGCATGTCCAGCCTCCACACTGGGCACAACGCCTTCGCCTTCCTTCTTGACTCGGCCGACGGCACTTGCGCGCACGCAAGCCCGTGTCCGACCTCCCGCCAAGTGCCACGACGCCATCGTCTTTCTCCTGACTCGGTCGATGCATGGCACATCCCCATGTGCTCCTGCTCGCTGAAGCCACGTGCCAGCTACCACAGCTGGTCCTCTGGCCCTCCGGTCCGTCGGTCCAAGCCTCATGTCCTCCCTTCACCGCTCTAGGTTCATCGGCATGGCACGTCCACCGCACGGCACGCCCATCCTTCACCGCTCCCGGTCCGTCGGCACGACACGTCTCTACTTGACCTTCACCTCGCCATCGACCACTGTCTCCGAGCTCAACACCTGTACATCAACACAGCCAAGAGACACATGTTGCACACGCACACCAACACGGTAAACACAACACAACTCAACGCCACCGGTTAGTCATAAGCATTAAGCACATAGCGATATATAGACTCAACCGGGAAAAGCGTCAAACCTTCCTCACCAAAGTCAATCATTGATCATATATGTTCTCAATCTCCCCCTTGATGAATGCATTGACTAAAAATAAAACCACAAAGGAAGGGTTTGAAGGCAAGCCTCACTCAAGTGCCTAAAAGCCAAGTAAAAGCAAACACAAGGCCACTAGAGATGAGGAAGGATCATGAAAACTCCAAATAAAAGCTCTCGGTCCCGAAAGAACCAGGAAAAGCGGGCAAAGCCTCCAGACAACCGAATAGTCAAGAGAAACAAGAGTTCCATGAAATCCCAAAAGGCACTCAAAAACCAATCTCAAATAAAATTGTCAAACAATCATCACAAAAGAAACCCACAAAAGAAACCAAGGTACTTATCCACTTGTGTTTCGAAATTTAAGGTACTTAACCACTTGGGTTTCGAAATTTCTCCCCCTTGATGATTGAATTAACAAAAACTAGGCACGAGAGATGGTTTGAGATACCAAAACCGAAAACTTGGTCCCCAAAGACATGGGCAACGGCTCAACGCAACCCAGCAAAGGATCGAAGCAACAACTCAACAAAGAGCAAAACTCGATCACATAGAGCAAAAGACTTGGTTCCCAAAGACATGGGCACGGCTCGACGCAACCAAGTCAAAAATGAGCTAGTCCTCAATAAGAGGCAGAAAAGGCTCAACACCACTAGCTCACGGCTCGATACCAATTGAGGCTGAATCAACGCATTAAAAAGCAAAACTGCTAGTCCCTCAAGATAGAGGCACAGAGGCTCAACACAACTAGCAGACTCGATACCAATCACATCCAGCCAAAAATTGGTGAAGACAGCTAGTTCCTCAAGATAGAGGCAAAATGGCTTGACACAACTAGCTGAAGGCTCCGTACTAATTGAAAATACCAAGCAAAAACTGCTAGTCCCTCAAGAGAGAGGCAAAATGGCTCAACGCGACTAGCAGGCTCGATACCAACTGAGAAAGCCCAAGGAAAAAACTCAAAATAAAATTGAGCACAAACACTCGGAGCACGCGGAGAAGCTGCAAAACAAAACAACTCCCCCTAAAAGCAAGCCTATACACAAAGACTATGCAACAAAGCTCATGACACCAATTACACTCCATACCAAAAGAAATGGATACCAATTGAAACACATAAAAGATCTATACCAATTGAAGAAGGACATAAAAGAACTAAACTCCCCCTAGCTCAAAGCTCTCCCCAAAAATGGATGACTCTCCCCTTTGTGCCAACACACAGACTCCCCCTTGCAAACAACTTCTCCCCCTTGACAAAAGGGAACATGCTGAGGGGTTTTGACATTTTTCCACAAAGTTGACACAAACACAAGACAAGTCATCAACCAAAAGCATATGGGGGTCAGTGAAAAGCATTGAAAGTGACAACAAGGAGTATCGGAGCTGGGGGTATGAACACTAAGCTAAAATGCATGATATGTGCAATGCAACAGCTTCAAGTGTATAGCAATCAGAATGAAAAGATGCTCAAAAGGGTGCTGCTCTGAAAGTGTAGCAATCAATACAAATGCTAGCAAAGGCTCAAACTGATCAAATGAATATGAAATATGAACAATTAAGCATATGAGCAGTTTTGAGCCATTTGAAAAGGAGTCCACCACCAAAATAGCACATAGTATGGATAGACAGGAAATCAATCAAGTGCTAACTCAAGTATAAAAGGTGAACTACCCCTAGCAAAGTTCAATCATCATGCAATGGAATGAAGCATAGACTTGTGTTATTTTCAAATTTTTATCAGAGATTGCAGAGGTATTAACACAAGTTCATATTAAAGCATGTGATTGCGAGAGGTTGAAAGCATGGTCATTGCCTAACTTTTCAACCGAGCTAAGCCTATGCAAGAAAAGCAATCAGAAGCTTAAAGCACCAGTTTCGGTCTTACACTACACGACTCAAGTTTAACTCAATTGTGCAATGAGAAATAGTCTCGATACCGTGAGATGCTGACACAGGCAATCCCATCTCGATCTTTTCAATTCACTAATACTTGGATCAAATTTTAAGCACAAAGTAAATATGAACAATCCAAGCAAGTGAATGACTCAGTGCAAGAGACATAGCAACCTAGCATACAAAAGATAGCACAAGTGATCTCAACACATCCTACCCATGCTAGTTGCCAATCTCAATGGTGAACAAATTAAAGGTTTCATAGTTGATTAATCAAGTTCACCATTTGCAAAAATAGCTTAGCTCATAACATGTATCAAGTGTTCAAAAAGAGCCTAAGCTACAAGCATCATCATGAATCAACATGGCATACCAAAAAGAGCATAGTCTCATTTTCACTACTATATACATGAAGCTCTAAAATGCAAGATGTACATGATGAAATGCATGCAAAGCTAGCCTATAAGGAACAGAGCAAAAGCTATTCTAAAAAGGAAGAGCCAAAATAAAAGGGGTATCAGAGAAGTCAAACTCTGTTACAACAAGCAAAATGCTTCCCCCATTTAAAAAGGGGAAACACACACCAAACTCACAAGCGAAGAGCCAAGAAACGCTCGAGCGAACAGCCAGTAAAATCCTCATCGGAAAAACCACAAAGCAAAGGGGTCGAAGAAGAAGGGTACCAAACCCGAACTCAGAAGTGTGTCAGAGGTACCTCATGATGCGCTTGACCGCCTGCTTGTGTGATACCCGAGGGGACGCCTGAAACTGCTGAAATCTTCGGGGCACCTGCCTCGCCGAAGTCGTCTCCCCCTCGCCTGAAGCTGTCGCTCCCACAGGTGCTGCTAGTGCTTGCTCGAGAACTGCTCGAACGGAACCCCAAGTCGTGGAAGAAGTGGGATCAGGTCCGTGAGCCGAAATGCTCTCTCCAGGCTCCTATTCTCCTGCACACTCAAAAGCAGAAGAAAACATAAGGCATTGTCTCGTCCAGTGTGACCTCAAGGTCTCCACGAAAATGGTTAGTCACATAATAAGCATCAGGTGAACACTCAACAAAAGAGGCCTACCTATGAATGATACCGCAAGGAGATCTGAACTCAAACTAGTCAAGACTACCATGCAACAGGATAAAGCACTAAATAGCAAAATGCAGCCTAAAGACATGATCAACCCAAACACAGCCTAAACCTCAACACATGCTACAATGCAAGATAATGATAGCAATAGATCCAGAAGCATGTAACATGATAAAATTGTGGAAAAGACTAGTGCTCAAACTAATCATATCAACAGGATACATCTAGCTAACCAAAACTAGCACCTGAAAAGTGACACCTAATGAACATCATACCACTACAAATCAAGCTCATGGATAAATATGGTGAAACATGACATAATGTTCATGAGGATCACCAACTAGCAAGAAAAGTGGATTAGCCACCAAAGCTGTACATAAGACTAGCATGACATGATATACAAAATAGCATATGCTAGACTAAAACAAAACATGATACAAAAGAAAATGTACATGCAAAAACTATACAAGTGAGCACATGAAAGACCATCTCATACCACATGAATTAGACCATGAATGTACAAGGTATGAGTGTAAAAGAAGACTCACCAAACTGCAAAAGCCTCTTTGGAGGCAAATCTAAGCGAGGTGTAGAGAACCATCAACTATTGATCACATCTAAAAGACCAAGTTCTGTTCGGTGCATGTTCTCCACCCCGCATCCTCATATCTACACACAAGAGGACAAAGTATCCCGAGTCTTGGATCCCAAAGGGTTAGCAAGCATATACTTGGGAACCCCAGACTTGGTCACAAAACTCAACTTATCTTGTGGGTTAGCATGATGCAAATGTTGGTTCAAATGCAATTGTGAAACACCCTTGGAAGCATTCCTCAAAAGGACAACTCGCGGAGAAGAACGAGTCATACCACGGGAAAAGAGGCAAACATCTTCTAATGTTTTTACAGAAGAACCAATAGAAGCACCATGAAAAGCCTGACGTGGACCAAGAGAAGAAGCACTAGAAGCATGTCCATGACCATGACCTATCCCACTAGACAAGGAGTCATAAAACCCATCAATAAAGAGGGGCTTCTTACTAGGAGCACAAGCGTTCATGCCATGAGGAGGGCTATAAACGACCATCTTCCTAGAAGAGCGAGCTCGGCGCAAACGTTTGGCACGCCGATAGCAAAAGCTTTCTTGATGCCCATCTTTCTCACAAAAAGAACAATGGTACAAAGGCCTATCGGTAGGCACACCATTCTCCGACAAGTGAGAAGTCCCTTGGGGCTTAGAACAAGAAGCATCAACAACCAACTTGGTGCTAACACTAGGAGCACACGTGCCATGGGAAAGGCTACGTGGCTTCTTAAAAGCCTTAGCTCGAATACGTCGCTCGTGTTTGACATGGCGAAAACAAAAATCGAATGAATGTCCATCCTTCTTGCAAAAGGTGCAATGGAAAACTGGATTGGGAGCACGAGTCCCAAAAATATGAGAAGCACTCTTGTCAAGAGAAGTCCCTTGGACATCACTCAAAGAAACAGCAAGGTTGGGAGTAGCTATGAAAGAGCTATCCGAAACCTTGGCACAAGTGCTATCGTCAAAAGACTCACGCGCAGCACAAGAACTCAACACCTGTTGCAAAGAAGCAATTTTAGAAGCATCAACATCGGAGTTGCAAGAAGTGCATGAATCAAAAGACTTAGCACAAAAACTCTTGCATCTTTTAGCTAACACCACATTCTCAAACATGAGGCGATCACAAGTACCACAAGGAATGTTTTTCAGATTTTCCATCTCCTCTCTAATGCACTCGGCATATGTGGTACGCAAGAGCTCAACTTCCCTCTCAAGGTTGGCACTCATATCATTGGGCTCAACCAACTTAGCGCTTATATCATCGCGCATTTGCTTCAAAACCAAAACTTCTTTTTCCAAATCAATGCATGATGTGCAAATTAAATCGGTGGAAGAAACATCACCATTCACATCAAGCAAAGAATCATGAATATCACTAGAAGCATGTCAAGCATTTTTATTCAAAGAGCATGAGCTACAAGGCCTAGCATTTAATTCAACAATTTCAGCCCTAGCATGGTCAAGTTCATCAACACATGTGGTGTGAGTCAATTTTAGTTCATCAATTTCAGTACACAAAGACTCACAATAAACACATGGTAACAAAGCATTTGACTTTAGCAAGGCTATTTCAGTTTTACCACAATCAAGGTCCTTGCGCAAGTCAATGCAAACTAAACATGGTTCGAAAGCATTGGATTTCAACAATTCAATCTCAGATTTTAAGCTAGCAAGAGAAAAGTATAGCTCATCATTCTTCCTAACCATGTCACTACAAGAGGTGCAAGGCAAAGAGGCTCTAGACTTCAACCTAGCAATGGAGCATTTCAACTTCTCATTCTTTCTAAGCAAGATAGCACAAAGCAAGTGTACCTCTCTTGGCCTTGCCAAGTTGACATAGGAGATCCTCCGGTGAAAGCTCGTCATCATTCCTAGTGCAAGCCTCATATAGGTTGTGCAAGGTCACAAGACCACAAGCAAGTGTACCTCTCTTGGCCTTGCCAAGTTGACATAGGAGATCCTCCGGTGAAAGCTCGTCATGTCGTAGAAGGTTCAACAGATCGTTCACCTCGCGATCCCTCTCATCAACTGGACTCCTCCTTCTTCCCAAGATGTCGTCCTTGGAAACATTCAAACCTATAAACAAAGACATTCTAGAAGAAGAACTTGGTGCCACTTCAAAAAGCATCGTTAGTGTTAGCCAAAACAAAAGGTCAAACACCTCGATGAACAAAAGTTGGAAACACAACCGCTCTCAAAAGATCGCCTTCGCGGATCCGGAACCGGTTAAGGTAGAGAGATCCTTAACTGGCTCCGACACCAATTGAAGGACCAAAAATGCTAAAGCAAGGTGACCAGAGGGGGCGGGGTGAATGGGAGCCTAAAATTTCTTCTCAGAAATTAAGGCCTTTGTCCCAACAAAATCAACCCCAAAAGCTTCGGACTCAAACGCGATGCCCACGACCCTCGGAAAGAGGGTGGATGATCCCTAGGATCACAGCGAGGCACCACACAAGAAAGCAAACCAAAAGTCCCAAAACTCCGAGTCAGGTTCGGCCTCAAAAACCAACTCCCGAACGTAGATAGAGGGCTACATCGGAATTCCTCCAAATACCTATGCTAACACGTAGCAAAGATAGTTAGAGAGGTTCCTAGGTGAACTCTAGGAGCAAACGAGAAGTCCAGAAACGAAGCGGAAAAGCCGGAAGAGCAAATGCACTAAAATGCAACCTACAGCCGATTTGCGGACTGTCCGGGCTGCAGGTGCCAGACTGTCCACGCCAAGGGCGGACTGTCCGCGAAACCCTGGCGGACTGTCCGCAGGTCAAAAGGCAAAATCAGCACGGTTGTTGAACCCTCCCTGCGCAACTCGCGGACTGTCCGCGAGTTACACCGGCGGACTGTCCGCCGGTCACTCCGGACCAAACTGACCGAGCGAGGCAGCCACTGAAACGGCTGAAGCTCGATGCGCGGACTGTCCGCGGCTACGGCGGACTGTCCGAGGCTACTATGGCGGACTGTCCGCGAGTGCCCAGAAAGTGCAAAAACTACACGGCACAAAACCAAAATTGATTGGATCTTCACCAAATCGAACGGGGCTGCAACCAAACTTCTCCCAATTGTTCTTCTACGTGTTGGGAAGCTAATCCTAGGATATCATCGCTTCAACCCAACTAATCCATTAGAAATCCAAAGAACACTATAAAAGGGGAAGAACGAAGAACAAAAATGATTTCGACCCGATCTACTTGTTCGTGAGGGTAGAGATGAATTCCTTCTGTGGAAATGTTCTCCTCACTTCAAAGAACAAGTTGATTCAAACGGAATCGCAAAAGATGCAGCGTAGAGGGAGATCGAGTGAAGAGAAAATCGTGGAGAAAAGAACACGAAGAACAAATTCAAAACGCGAATCCAACCACGAATTTGATCCTTGGATTCCGAGGAATGGATGATTGATTAAGCACTCGGTGTCGGGCTACAAGCCACTCCTAGCAACACAAAGCTTGGATGGCAAAAAGCTCAAGAACAAGAGCCAACTCTCCCTAACCCTAGCCTCCTCTCACAAACACCAAAATGAGAGTGACACCGTCCAAGGATCCGACTCCTAGCAGCCCCCTCACATACATATATAGGCGCACGTCCGAAGACCAAAACGCCCTCTCGTGAAGCACTTACCCAAATACCCCCTAGGGGTAAAACCGTCTAGTCCTGGTGATTTTCATCCGACGGCCACGCCCGCACATCCGGTAGCTTTGCCTCGACGCGACCTCCCTAATGCCGCCACGTGTCGTCATGTCAACCACCACGCCTTCCTCATGGATAGCTTCGCCGCCGTGCCAGCCTCTCCACGCCGTCACGCGTCGACCGTCCTTTTGGACCTTCCTCCGGTTTTGAGGCCTAAACCGGGAAACCCGCCAGCCCAGGTTTTGAGACCCAAACCTGGCAAACCGTCCACCCCGAGTTTTGAGGCCCAAACTCAGAAACCGGCCACCCCAAGTTTTGAGGCTCAAACTCGGAAACTGTCGAGGGTAGTTTTTTGAGGCTCAGCTACCGAACCCGTGTCGTAGACGGGATGTGGTTCGCACACCCCGATCACCGGCACCGATGCCGATGCATGTCCAGCCTCCATGCCGGGCACAACGCCTTCGCCTTCCTTCTTGACTCGGCCGACGGCACTTGCGCCGCACGCAAGCCTGTGTCCAACCTCCCGCCAAGTGCCACGACGCCATCGTCTTCCTCCCGACTCGGCCGATGCATCACACATCCCCATGTGCTCCTGCTCGCCGATGCCACGTGCCAGCTACCACAGCTGGTCCTCTGGCCCTCCGGTCCGTCGGTCCAAGCCTCACGTCCGCCCTTCACCGCTCTGGGTTCATCAGCATGGCACGTCCGCTGCACAGCACGCCCATCCTTCACCGCTTCCGGTCCGTCAGCATGGCACGTCTCTACTTGACCTTCACCACGCCATCGACCACTGTCTCCGAGCTCAACACCTGCACATCAACACAGCCAAGAGACACATGTTGCACACGCACACCAACACGGTAAACACAACACAACTCAACGCCACCGGTTAGTCATAGGCATTAAGCTCATAGCGATATATAGACTCAACCGGGAAAAGCCTCAAACCTTCCTCACCAAAGTCAATCATTCATCATATATGTTCTCAGGAGGCAATGACCATTCGGGAAATAATTGTCTCGAGATGAAGGAGGAAGTGAGCTTCATCCACAACGCCAACAACAACGGGTACCGGCCCCAACAACAACAACAAGGATGGAACTCGCGCCCCTTCTACCAAAATCAAGGTAACAGTTATAGCAATAATTTCAATAATTTTTATAATAACCAACCTTCTTTAAGAGAACTTGTCTTAGGCCAATCTAAAATAAATGATAGTATTAATAAAAAGACGATGGCTAATGATAAGATTCTTGAAAATATAAATGAGAAAATGGATAGCTTTAATTCTGCTATGAAAAATCAATTGAGTTTTAATAAAATGCTAGAAACACAATTAGCTCAATTAGCAGCAGTTGTCCCATCCTACGAGCAAGGTAAGATCCCGGGGAAACCCGAAGATCCAATACAGGGTGTAAAATTGGTTACTATGAGGTACGGTAAGCCTCCGCTCCGGTCAAACTGGGGTTATCTACTTGATCCACCCTTCATCACAAAGAAGGAAGATCCAGGCCTGCCAACCATCACCTGCCAGATTGGACCACATCTCTTCCACGACACCTTCTACGACCTTGGATCGGGTGTCAACATCATGTCCAAGGTAACGTATGATAACTAACTAGGGGGACCTTTGCTCCCTACATCTGTTCGTTTGCAGCTGGCCGATCAGACGCTATGGTTCCCCGAGGGACTAGCAACAGACATTCTCATCAAAGTCCAAAACAGCTACGTCCCCGTCGATTTCCTTATATTGGACATGGGATCTAATGTAGATGTCGCGATCATCCTGGGAAGGTCGTTCCTCAATACGGTTAACGCCGTCATCTATGTGGGATCCGGCCAACTTCACCTCCAATTCCCAGAATATAAGGTAAAGTGTCCATTCAACAGTTATAAAGCTAACATGCAGGTGAAGGACAAAGAACCTCGAGACAACAAACATCGTCGTCGTCGCCCACGCCGTAGGAACAAGAAAAAGAGCGAGTCGGCCAACAAGGCCAAAGTAAAAGAAGAACTCGCCGACGAGGTGCAACCACGGTCTCCATCTCCGGAGCCGACCAAAGCACCCAATGAATGACATGATGGAGAGGTCCCGCTCTATGGACCTTAAACTTGGAGCCCTCGCTGATAAGGTAAATCAGTAGTTATCTCATATTTAATTTTTTATGCATTTCAACTTTTTGCATTTTCCCTCAATTGCATACTTATTAATTCTGTATATTTCATTTTGACAAAATAAATTTCTATGCTAGTAACACCTTGACAATGACTTGCAATAAAACTGAGCCGTGGGACCACCCCAAGGTGGGCTCGGCCAATCCCACCAGTGGGCCCACTGGCACATGCTCTATCTTGGCTTAGTACCCTGAGTATGACACAACACTTTGGTGCTCGAGGAGCATCCAAGGTGGGATCGGCCGATCCCACCATGGTGCCCTCCTTTACCCTGCTGCATTCCACTCAGCATGCTCATGAACATCATGCATATCACCAAAGCCAACATCTGAAAAGAAATGGTCATTTGCTTTACTCTTTAAGCATGAGATGTTCCTATTTATGTTGGATGCTCATGGGACCACAACAACCAGCCAAAGGCATGTCTTAGTGCTCTCATGGTCCATGGGAATCACTTTAGACATGTCTCCACTTTGGCCATTCATCTTTTCTCTTTCACCAAACACTAGGCAAGGGAATCTCTAAAATTTGTGTCAACTTCGAACCAAACATAGTTGCATCTTTACTAGACACATGATGACACAAAGTTTAAAGATTGAGGGGACATGTAGGGGGGTCGGCCGACCCATGTGTTGGCCCATCCTGAAAAGATCTTTTCTCAATTTAGACATGTTCCCTTGCCAAAGTAAAGCATTGTCCAAAGTTGCAAGGAGGGGGGTCGGCCGATCCATGTTGTGGGAGACACCAAGATGCCCTTCTCCCCCTATATATACCCTTGCATTGTGAGCTCAACTCCACACCAAAACCACCAGAACCATCTCGAGCTCACAAGTTCTTCCTTTCCTTCCTTAGTTGCAAGTTCATTCTCAAGCTTAGCTTAGTAGTAGCCATCCAAAAACCAAAAAAACCCAAAAATAGTCCCCATTTCATAGTAGTAGTAGAAGCTTGGTAACTTATCTTGTAGTAAGATGAAGAAGTTGCTTGCCTCCCATTTCAAAAAGTCCAACAAGGGTGAGAGTTCTTCCCAAGAACCTCACCATGCTAGTGCTCATGAGAGGAGAAAGGTGGAAAGAAGTGGGCTAGTACCCTTCATTCCCCCGGCTAGAGTAATGGAGACCGAGAGTGGCCTCGGGCTAAATGCCGAAGAGATGGGGAAATTCCTCACTCTTAGTGAGTGTAGTTTCTCACACACAAGTGTCATTGATCCGGCCCTCTTGCAAGAAACAGGTATGGATTCAGAATTTTATGCTATTTTCAATACCATTGGTTGGGGAGGATTCTTTGAAATTCTTGAATTTGGCATAGAGAACCTAACCATTGAGTTTTTATGCACGTTAAAAGTGAATAACGATGGGGAAGCATTTTGCATGTTTGGGATGGAATATCACTACTGCACAAAGCTTAACCGCAGCGGGCGTTTTGGCTTTACCGCAGCGGGCAACAGCGTCCGCTGCGGTGCTAAGGCCACGGTTAATCGTGGCCATTACCGCAGCGGGCTCTGTTGCCCGCTGCGGTAAAAGCCTTAACCGCAGCAGGCAACATAAGTCGCCCGCTGCGGTTAATAGCATTAACCGCAGCGGACAACCTAAAACGCCCGCTGCGGTAACTGATTAACCGCAGCGGTCTCTTTATGTGGCCCGCTGCGGTAGTTGCCTTTAACCGTAGTGGGCAGCTTATGTTGCCCGCCACAGTTATTAATTTTGGATTAAAAAAAATAAATAATGCAGCCAGCAGAAACAACCAGCAGAAACAGCAGAAACAGAATTCAAATCTGTAGTTTTCAAATAATTCCAGAATTCCAGATTTCTAACAAATATATATATATATGCACATATAAACCATCTGGACATAACATACAAAGTGACTTAGTTGTTTGTTGTCATCATATACACAATGACTTAGTTGATTTCGAATTCAAATTACAATTCATATTTCAACTTGATGAGCATAATCTGTCGGACGAAGCATTGTGTTCCATTTGCGGAGCTTCTCGTATTGGGGTAGCAACGCCAGGTCAGATTCGTTGTCAAAGAACGTTTCTCCTTCGAGAATGTATTTCTCCATTACAAACTTGCATATGTCCGCCTTGACTTGTTTAAAGCACATCCTGCGGCTCTGCTGCTCTCCCCAATACTTGACACCTTCCTTGAGCTTCTTGCAGCTATTGGTGTACTCCTTGCTTTCCCTTAGAAACTCGCATGTGTACAAGCCACATGTCTTCGATCCTAGTGGCTGTTTGGTGCACTGCATGATTGATACACAAGCATTAGAACCCATATATATGTATGAAACATGAATTGAACCTTTGAAATACTTACCGGGAAATCTCGTCGGATTTTGAGGTGGTACCTATGCTTGTCCTTGAACTTTTGAGTTCTTTGGACTTCTCCTCAACGTGTAACCCTCTTCTTCCTCGTACTGCTAATGAGCCGAGATGCGATTGGCTACAACATTGCTCTTGTTGACACCCTTCTTCTTCTTCCTCTGACCACCTCGCAAGGCCTCATCGTCGTCTGCATCCACGCGATAGCCAGCATTTCTCCTGTAGCGACTGGCGCCACAATGCGGACAGCTCGTCAAATTCTCATACTTTATGCCCCGATAGAGGATGCAGTGGTTAGGGCAGGCATCGAACTTTCTAAGCTTCATCGCCACTGGCCGGATAAGCTTCTTCGCCCGATATGTATTTGCTGGGATCTTGTTACTCGTCGGGAATGTTTTAGCAAGGTAACCTAACAGCTCATCAAAGCTAGTGTCTGACCACCCATGCCGAGCCTTCATCATCAACATGTGGAGGTTGAAACGGAGCACCGTGCAATCCTTTGGACATTCCTCGCCGTCCTTATATAAAGGATCAAGTGACGCCTGCTTCATCTCTCTGAAATTTTCCAGCCACTTCGGGGAGCCATACACGACGTCGTCTTCGTCGATGTGGTTCACTAAATCCTGAAACAGCTGCACATCCGCAGGGTCCTGCACCGTAGCGTCCTCAACATCTCCACCACCATCATCTGTCATATCCTGGAGTACATCTGCCTCCACAGCAATGTGGTCACGAGCACTACTGTCACTGAAGGCAGGCGCTACTATTGCTGATGAGACGTGCGCTCCAGAATCTTAGTTCACCGTCGCCGTTGACGCTGAGCTTACTCCAGATGCCGCCCTGACACTCAGATCGAATCTCTCGCCGTGATGAGTCCACACCGTGTAATCATCCATGAAACCAAAACGAATCAAATGAGATTGCACTGTGCCTTCATCTTTGAAGGCGGTCAGATTCTTGCAACAATGACATGGACATATGATTGTCGTCTGGTTCGATCTCTCACGGTCAGCTTTCGCAACGGAAATAAACTTTCTCACTTCAACGATATACCGCACATCAAGTACTCTATTGATCTTATACATCCATTCCGACCGGTCCAATGTACCTGCGATCCTTAATTAATAACACACATCATGAATCACAAAACAAAAAGATGAATTAGAAAAACATAATAATTTATTATATATATTTATGTTAAATCTAGGGGCAGAAGTAATAACGACGGCAAATAAAGTTAATGTATCCATGATGAACTTAGAGAAACAAATACCAGTTTTCTCTCTCCTACATACAACTAGATCTAAAAGGGAGGCTAAAAAGAGCGAAAAAGAGAGGGGAAAGAGGGTGGAGATCATCTAGGTACCTCTTGTGCAGTACTTCTCCTCCAAATCAAACAAATAAACCTCAAAAACAAGTTATTTGGGACAAAAATTAGGCAAAACTTCTTCCCCCGTTTTTGGTCTAGAGGAAGAAGATGATCGGGTTCTGGTGGCGGCGGCGGTGGCTTAAATAGCGAGGAATAACCGAAGCGGGCAACGTAAAGTGCCCGCTGCGGTTAATCTTATTTAACTGCAGCGGGCAAGTTACGTCGCCCGCTTCGGTTAATCATTAACCAAAGCGGGCTTATAAGGAAGCCCGCTGCGGTTAAAGAAGATTAACCGCAGCGGGTGCTTCGGCGGCCGGCCGCTGCAGGCCGGCCACCGAATAACGTGTGCCCGCCACGGAGCCCATTTAGGCAACACTGCGCAAGTTCTTTTTTGTAGTAGTGTTTGACTTGACTTGGAGCACATTAAACACTGCTTTAGGATTTGATCACTCTTGCCATCTTGATGTAGACCATGCTTTTCATTATGACAAGAATGTTTTCTGGTATGTCATTACTGGCTCTAGTGATTGTTCCAATCCCTCACCACACAAAATTCATAACCCAACCTTGCGCTTCATGCACTACTGGCTGTTCACCACTCTTTTCCCTGGCATGGTAGGAACTTTGGTAAGTGATGATGAACTGAAATTACTCTATGCCATGGTTAGCAAGGTTAAAGTTTCACCTGTTAAAATGCTAGTGAACTATTGGCTTAACTGCATAGAGCCTAGGAAACCCATATACTTCACATCATTCACCACACGCATAGCCGAAGCTTTGGGTGCACTAGAATCCCAAACTTTTGAGTACATTAAAACTGTGAGAGATGTTTTGGAAGAAAGTGTATTTATTTATTGCGATGTACTCAAAAGGTGTCCCAAGGGTGAACTAATAATGATTTATCCACGCCATACAGTCGAAATCACTCTCCCTTGTGAGAGACTTCGATTGTATGCGCTTCATACGCTAACCTTTGATTTGGATCCCAAGGAAAGAGCCCCAAAAGTTGCAGGCACTAGCAGGAGGACAAGGAGAGCGTCCCATGCTACTCGAATGGAACAAGGCAGATCTTCACATCCGGCTGAAGAAGTTGAGGAGGGAGATGAGGCAGCCTCCATGGACATTGAAGGACCGAGAATGCAATAGCAAAGCGACCAGAGGGGGGGTGAATGGGAGCCACAAAAATTTCTCTTGAAACTTTGGCCAAATGTCCCAAAATCAACCCCCGAAAGCTTCGATCGAAACTATGATGCTCATGACCCTTGGAAGAGGGTGGATGATCCCTAGGATCACAACGGAGCACCACAAAGCGATAGCAAGCCAAACACAAAAAGTACCGGCTCAAGTTCAACCCTTGAAAACTGAGTCCTGAACGTAGATTGGAGGCTATGTCGAGAAATCCCTAAATACCAATGCTAACAAGTAGCAAAGATACCTAGAAATGTTTCTTGGTTAACTATAGGGCCAAACGAGAAGTCCGAAACCAAGCGGAAAAGCCAGGAGACTAAATGCACTGAAAAGCACTAGTCTGCGGGTTCCCGGACTGTTCGCGGTAACGCCGGACAGTCCGCGAGGAAGGGGCGGACTGTCCGCCGGCAAAACTCGCCAAATAGCAAAGCTGCTGAAGTCCCCTGGACAGGTCCCGGACTGTCCGTGAAAACCAACGGCGGACTGTCCGCCGGTCAAGGAACAGTAACCCGGGCGAAGAACACAGCCACTGAACTGGCTGATCCCCGATGCCCGGACTGTCCGCCGGTCAAACCGCGGAATGTCCGCGGCTGTCCAGAAAGGGCAATTTTGGTCGCCCAAAACTCAAATCTTCTCCAAATCGATCCAAACCAAAATCCCTTGATCCCAAACTTGGAGAGGATGATCACGAGGTAGTTAGGAGACTATCCCGAAGAAATCATCCACTCAAATCAACTCAATCAATGGGAAATCGAAGGGGAAGGTGTATGAACCGAAAAAGCGCCACGAAAACGAAATCAACCCGATCTACTTGTTCGTGAGGAGTTAGATGAATTCCTTTGGTCAAGATGACCTCCTCATTGTAAAGAACAAGATGATTCAAACGGATTTCGCAAAGATGCACTAGAGAGGGAGATCGAGCGATGGGAAAAACGTGGAGAAACGAAGAACACGAACCAAAACGCGAATCAACACATCGATCTGCAACCGTGTGGCTACCACACGCTACAAAAGTGAGGTTACGGCCTCACTTCCTCAAAAATCTCCAGTACACAGAGGTATGGTTCTCTACGGATCTCAGCTAGCTACAGCAGCGGATTCAGAGAGTAGGAAACCCTAGAAGCAAAGAGCAAATGACTGAGATAGGTTGGGAGGAGGGTGTCTCCCTCTACTTATCCTAATTCTAATTCCTACTCTACCCCTCTCTAATTACAGATCGAACCAGCTAAACCCTAGGGTTATTCTGGACCAACTCAAGGTAGGTGGTGATCCGACGGCCACGCCCGCACAACTTGTAGCGTTGCCTCGACGCAACCTCCCGATTGCCGCCACGTGCCGCCCTCGCTCTGCACCCCCGGTTTTGTGGCCAAAACCGGGAAACCAGGCTTTTCACGCCATCCCCCGGTTTTGAGGCCCAAACCAGGAAACCAGCCTCTAAGTCCATCCCCTGGTTTTGAGGCCGAAACTAGAAAACCCGCGAGCGCCCAGGTTTTGAGGCCCAAACCTTGAAACCATCCTCAGCCCGAGTTTTGTGGCCCAAACTCAGAAACCCGCCGCACACCCAGGTTTTGTGGCCCAAACCTGGAAACCGTCCACCCGAGTTTTGTGGCCCAAACTCGGAAACCATCCACCCGGTGGTTTTTCTGTGGCTCAACCACCAAACCGAAGCTATAGAGGGGATGCACCGCACGTGCACCCCATCCACCGACACGTGTCCCCAGGTCCTCGAACCGAGCAACACCGTGCCCCGCAAGTCTCCGCTCGTCGCTGTCCCAGGCTGTCAGCCACCATAGCTGATCCTTAGGCCACCGGTCCCGCAGTCCAAGCCTCACGTCCGCCCTTCACCGCTCCCGGTCCATCGGCACGGCACGTCTCTACTTGACCTTCACCTTGCCCTCGATCATTGTCTTCGTGCTCGACACCTGCACAACACAAGCCAAAGAACATGCGATCAAACCCGTTGACAATCACTTATCACTCAGAGACTCGGCATACACCCATGTATCCGCAATCTCCCCCTTGATGAGTGCATTGTCAACTACTCACACAAATCGTAATGAAAAGAAGAAGGAAGGAAGAAGGAGTGGAGAGAACTCGACCAAATGACCCAAAAGCGTAGCAAAGCCGAAGAAGGTCAAGTGGAAGAAGCGAAACAGCTTGGTCCCCAAAGACATGGGCAACGGCTCGACGCAACCAAGCAAAGCAAAACTAGCCCTCAAGAAGAGGTAGAACAGGCTCAACACCGCTAGCAAGAAAGGTTCGATACCAATTGAAGAAGCGCAAGAAGGTTCGATACCAATTGAAAAACTCCAGAAAAGGAGCTCGATACCAATCGAAAAATCGAAACAAATGCTAGTCCCTCAAGATAGAGGCACAGAGGCTCAACACAACTAGCAAGAAGATCGCTCTGAACCAATCGAAATCAATCATACTGAAAAATGTTTGCTAGTCCCTGTAACACCCTAGGTGTTAAGCAACCCTAAATCCATAACTTGACATCTCATGAGCATAAAGCATCATCATCTCATGTTGCATTCCTTCTTGAAAAGTGTCATTTCATGTGTGCACTTGTAATGCTATGCTTGGGAGGCTGCTTGTTTGTCTTGTTTGTGGAGTGTTAAAGTCTTCTAAGTAGTTGAACCTTGATGAGGAGTCAAAATGAAGCTAGGTTGATGTTGGTCATTTTGGCTAACCAAGTCTCTAACCCTAGTTGCCTTAATAGAGCTCTAGGAGTCCTTTTGTTTGACTAACTAAGACCTCCTTGATAGAAGCTTTGTATGGCTGTGAGCCCTTAACCAAAAGTGTGTAGAATTTAGTGTAGAACAAAAGTTGTTTAAGACCCAACTCAAGAAAATGGGTTTAATAAGGTGTTTTAGGACCCACAAGGCAGATTTGGGGGAGTTTTGACATAGAAAATTTCCTAAGTCTTTAACTGTCGAAACAGTTTCATCTAGCCAACTTTGGAGCTTTCTCGGGAGCAATCTAGGCTGAACCAAAGATCAATCTTGTAATCAAAGTTGTAGTTGGCACATAGCTCTACTCAATGGAACAAGTGGTTTAGCGTTTCACCGAGCGGATTAGGAGTTAATCGCGCGCAAAGTTCGGCTGTTAGTCGGCCTAACGGCCACTGAACCGAGCCGGGCTGGGCCGTGCCGTGCCGAACGCGCGCGGCGTCGTGGCCGACCGCATCAGGCATCGCCCGCCGCGTGGCGCCCGACGGCCAGCCAAGCCAGCGCTCGCGCGCGGCGTGGCGAGCACAAGGCCGCCTCGCCCTTGTCCGAACCTCCCTCCCTCCATTCTGTCGCCCGCACTCTCTCTCGCTCTCTCGCCGTCGTCCGAGCCGGTAAGCGCCGCCGCGAGTCCGCCGGCGTCTTCCCGCCGCTCCGCCGCGATTGCATCCCAACCAACCCGCCAAATCGAGTCGCCGTGAACCGCTCCACCTCCTGCCCTAGCTAGCTCGTGCCAAAAGCCCTTGGGTGAGTCGCGGAACGCGAGTCTGCCATGTCCGCCATGGCCGGCGAGCTCGGTCCGCTGTGGCCAACCCCCTTTCCGAGCTCATCTGTCCGTCCTAGCTAGCGTTCACGAGTCGCCTTGGTCTGCCAGAGTTAGTGGTGGTGATGGTTTGGCCGATTAGGGTTCGGTAGTGGCTAGTTCGCCGCCGTCCGCCGCTTGCATGGTCGCCGGAGTTGGCATGGCCGTGGACGTGGGTGCTCGGAGCATGCACCCAGGCTTCTAAGCCTTGGGTTAGGGGTAGGAAGGTCACCGGAGTAGTTAACGAGGGTTAGTTTAGCTCGTCGGGGTCGGAGCCAGCCGGCGTAGCCAAGGCCGCGCCGCCGTGTCCGCCATCGCCGATGGCGAGCTTGATCCGTGCATGTGCTGGGCCAGCTAGTGGTGCCATCGGGTGCAGAAGAAGGAGGGGAGTCCATCGTTGGGGTTAGTTGCGCCGGAGAAGTCGCCGACGGCGAGCTCCGCCGTGGTCAACTCCTCCCCTGTCTCGGTGGGGATGACAAGTGGGGTCGGTTTGACCCAAGGGCCCGCGCGTCAGTGACTCGGGTCCCGTTGTCAGTGAATCTGGGTGCACTAGTTTGGGTGCGCGTAGCAGTTTAGGTTAGGGTGTTTTCAGGGTTTTGTTTAAATAGTTTTAAGAAAATGTTGAATTGCTTGTTTAATTCATATCTTGCAAAGTATAAATGCTAAAAAGATGAAACAAGTTTTGTTAGGATTGTTGTGATGAGTTCTATGCATGAAAAATATAATATGTCCAGTTTGTGATAACTTTCTGTGTAGTTGTATTTAATTCATGTTTAGGCTGAAACCTTGTTAAATGCATAGTAAATTATGTATAGCTCAGAAAAATGTGATTCTTGTTTTGTTAGGTTTGTGTTGAGAAATAGTTTCTGGGAAAAATGCAAAATGAGGTTGCTGTGGAATAATTTGACAGTAGTAATTAAAATGGTTAAATGCTGTTTCTTTGTTTATTTTGTAGTAATTAAAATATGAGGAGTATGAACTTGGTAAATTTTGCTGACTGCTCTTGTGCTAAGAAGTTCAGAAGAAAATTATGAAATTTGTTGTTTGACACTATGTGCTAGGGTATGTAGTTCAAAGTGCCTTTTCATGATAGAATTTGTCTTTTTCATAGAGGATGGAGTCTAGGTTCAAATGGGGTGAAATTTGGACAGAGGATTAAATTGTGTGTTGTTAATCTCCAGTAATTTTTGTAGATTTTTCTGAAGCTGTCTAGGATGGGTTGCTGTTATAGGCTTGTTTAATTAGGTTTATTTCAGCAAGTAATTAGAGGGGAGTGAACTCAATAAGTAGACTTTGATGTGGTGACAACAGGGCTTAACAAGTTGTTTATGGTAGATTAAGTAGTTGAGTAGCAGTAGATGACATGTGCTTATCTCCTGAAATGTTTTGCTTCGTGTTGCATTACCATGCATCCCATGTGCATTCGTGTTATTTATTCATGTTCCGCATCATGCAGGATCGGTAACGGAGGTTCAGGATCCACCACCCGAGGAGCAGTGTCGGGAGGAGACACCGGAAGAGAGGGTCCCGGAAGGAGACGTTGAAGACATGCCGGAGTGCCGCGATCACCGACCCTCCGACTTTGAGCGAGGCAAGCCCCGGAGCATCTTACTCCTACGGTTTGCAAATTACTGTTTACAAAGTTAACCTGATGTGCTTGTTGCATTAGGTTATAGGAGTTGAGTGACACCGTTGCTGCATTGATTAATTATCCTTGTCCACCTGCAATTACTATCTTGATATCCATGTTAAGTCTAGGCTCGTTTATGCTTAGCCTGCTTAGACCGGTAAAAGTCGGGTGATTTCCTGTCTCCCGCATATAGGTGGATACTAAACATGTTTAGCCTGGTGCTATCATGTAGATAACCATGTGATAATTAATTTGAGACCGGGCGGGATGTAGGAGCAGCAGGACTTGGGTTCTGTGTGCTAGTAGTCTCCCGTCTGTGTCAATTAGGAACCGACGAAGGCACACCTCGGTCATTTTGAACGCGTCAATCACTTAACGGAGCAGGTGTGGGTACCTCCCGTGAAGCCGAGTAAGGTTTTTCGAGCCGGTGATGGAGATGTTGACGCCTAACACCCAGGGCCTTATATGTACCGTGGGCAACTAATCTGATCGACCTGGCATGGTCCGAGGGCAGGCAGGGCCTGATCGACCTGGCATGACCGCGGGCAGCAATAGCTTGAGCGACCTGGCATTGAGATAACCCCCGGTGTAGAAGGGCCAATGACCGTCCCGCGTGTTGTGTTCTCGAACCTCCTGAATTGGTCGCCAACGACCACCTGGCAGGGTGTGTCGGGCGAGTGTGCGACATCTTTATTCCCAGCTGGTAGAAATCGATTATAATCGCCATCGCTCCTGGACAGTGAGTAACTTGACTGAGCATGTGTTACCGTAGTAATTTATGGAATTAATGATGGTTACAATGTTGAATCTGAAAGGCTATTGATGAAATAGTCACTCTTGCTTGATTAAGTAGTCAAGTGTTTGCTCTAGATCAGGTGCAAATCTAGTTAATCAGGTTGATGACTTAAAAGTGACTGCTCTTACTTTATTAATGAGTATTTCTTAATAAAATGCTTTTACGCAAAAAGGTAAGTATGGCCAATCCCCAGATACAGCCTTGCATACTCCTTGGTGTCTATTATTTCTGGTTTATGAAGGGTAAGTCTAGCGGAGTACCTTCTCGTACTCAGGGTTCTATCCCTTTGTTGTTGCAGATGGGCAATGCTTCTACGGTTATTGCGAGAACTGCTTGTATCCCGTTACGGGTGATGAGTAGACCAAGGGCATGGTCACGTCTTAATCTCTCCTAATGCTTTTGTGGACTGATCAGGCTATGGCACTATGTTGTGAACTGAAAACTGTTGTTTCAAAACTATGTTGCTTCCGCTTCAGAATTTCGAACTATGGTTTGTAATAACTGTTGAACTCCGATGTATTTGAATTATGTGCGAACTGAATGTAACTTGTGGGCATGTACGCTAATCTATTACGATCTTGGTTAAAGTTGAATGACTTCAAATCCTTCGAGATTTCCGGACTACCGGGTTTGTACGAGCTTAAGTACTTGCAATCTCTGTGAAAGCAGCGATTCGGTGCTTAATCTGGTATAAATTGGTCGGTTCTGTCACAGCTGGCATCAGAGCGTGGTTAGCGTTACTGTTCACAAGTGTATTTGAAAAACCGTATTTTCAAATAAGAAATTCTATTTATCAAAATTATAGCTATAATAGGATCTGAAAAACTTTATTGATAAAGATTAAGGTGTGCCATTGATCAAGTCCTTGTGCCCAGTAGGAACTTAGGTGGCTATTAAAGTACTAACTTGGAAGGGTTATGCATCATATTTTATTCTTGTTGTACTGTTGTCCATACGGCAGTGTGGAATTGTATGGATGCTATTCCTCGAGATAGTAATGAATGGATCAAGTTTGCCTCTACGCCAAGGTAATTAGGGAGTTGTGAGTGCATGACCAAACAAACATTGGTCTAGGGGAGAGCTAGTTTGGTACTCGAGCCTATACCCGTATGCACACGAGTACAAGTGAAGGTATTTAATTGTGGGTAAATTTAAGGAATGGGTAGTTTAAGTAAAGTGAGAGCATGATCGGACAACCGCCGGTCTAGGGTTGTGCTAGTTTGGTATTGGAACATATACATGTTATACACAGGTATATGTGAAGGTACTTAATTATGGGAGCAATAATTTCTGATGGGTGCATATACTTTTTACGTGTATACCGGGTGTACGCCTAAGTGAGTATTAGATTTAATTTCAGCAATGCATGATATTCATATTGTGGGCAGGGCTGAAATGAATTTTTCTGCAGGTACCCTAACTGCGAACGTGTAGTACGCCTAGTTAACGCTATGAGTGAACGTGTATGCCACCGTCTAGCCGTTAGATTGTTAGACAGTGAGGACGCATGTAACATGCATGCATCATGATCATATAATCTTGCATTAATCTTACTTCCTTCCTTATAATTATTCGTCCTGTTTCCTTAATAAAAGTTCTAAACTAATGAAAGACATGTGTGGATAAACTTCTTACAGATGGCACGCACCAAGCGCACTGCTCGCAAGTCGACGGGAGGCAAAAGGCCTAACTACATGCTGGGGCCATGGACTGATGAGGGATCAGATATTTTCCACGGATAGATATTTTGTTTGATCAGTTATCCAGAGCCAAGGTATTTTCCAAGATCGACCTAAGATCAGGTTATCACCAGATCAGGATTAGGCCACAAGATATTCCAAAGACTGCTTTTTCAACCAGATATGGGCTGTATGAGTATTTGGTCATGTCTTTTGGTTTGACAAATGCTCCAGCGTACTTTATGAGTTTGATGAACTCGGTATTCATGCCAGAACTGGATAAGTTTGTAGTGGTGTTCATTGATGACATTTTGGTATATTCTGAGAACCCAGACGATCACGCAGAACATTTGAGGATTATTTTGACGAGGCTGCGAGAGCATAAACTCTATGCCAAGTTTAGCAAATGTGAGTTTTGGTTAAGGAAAGTGCATTTTCTTGGTCACATCTTATCAGAAGAAGGAATTTCTATAGACCCTAGTAAAGTTCAAGAAGTAATGGATTGGAAAGCCCCAACCTCAGTTGGTGAGATCCGGAGTTTTCTCGGATTAGCCGGATATTATCGCTGATTCATCCCTGACTTCTCTAAGATTGCAAAACCAATGACAAGCTTGTTACAGAAGGACCAAAAGTTTGAATGGACAGAGGAGTGTGAAGCAGCTTTTCGTACCTTGTGAGAACTGTTGACCACTGCTCCTGTCTTAGCTCAACCGGATATTGAGAAGCCATTTGATGTCTTTTGCGATGCATCGAAAGTTGGCTTAGGCTGTGTTCTTATGCAAGAGGGCAGAGTTATTGCTTATGCTTCACGTCAGTTAAGGAAACATGAGATAAATTATCCTACGCATGATTTGTAGTTAGCTGCCGTGGTGCACGCTCTGAAAATTTGGAGGCACTATTTGCTGGGAAATGTCTGCAACTTGTACACCGATCATAAGAGTCTCAAGTATATCTTCACCCAACCGGAGTTGAACATGAGGCAGAGAAGATGGCTTGAATTAATCAAGGATTACAATTTGTAGATACATTATCACCCAGGAAAAGCAAATGTGGTTGCCGATGCTCTGAGTCGGAAATCACACTGCAACAACTTGAGGTTACGACCAGAAGACAAGTTTAGTCTCGTACACCCTGTAATTCTACACCACATTGAACTGCAGAGCACTCTAGTTAATCAAATACTCGAAGGGCAGAAAATAGATAAGGGAATTTATCATATCAAAGAGAGGCTGAGAACTGCCACAGAGCCAGTAAAGCATTTTCGAGTTGATGACAAGGGAGTGTTATGGTTTGATAATCGCTTAGTGGTACCCAAAAACAGAGAACTCAAAAACCGGATTATGGATGAGGCTCATCTCTCCAAGTTGTCTATTCATCCTGGAAGCACTAAGATGTATCAGGACTTACGTCCAAGATTTTGGTGGACTAAAATGAAGAAAGAGATTGCCGCATATGTAGCCAGATGCGACACATGTTGCCGAGTGAAAGCTATTCACCTGAAACCAGCCGGAACACTTCAATCGTTACCAATACCCGAATGGAAATGGGAAGAAGTGAGTATGGATTTCATCACCGGTTTGCCAACCACCCAGAAGGGAAATGATTCGATTTGGGTGATAGTTGATCATCTTACTAAGACCGCTCATTTCATACCAGTTAAAACCTATTATCGAGCACCGGACTATGCAGAAATTTATATCAATCAGATTATCCGATTACATGGTATACCCAAGGTCATAGTATGAGATCGTGGAACGCAGTTTACTGCACCATTCTGGGAGAAACTGCAAAAGAAATTAGGCACTAAGTTAATCCGTAGTTCAGCTTATCATCCTCAAACATTAGGGCAAACTAAAAGAGTAAATCAGGTATTAGAGGATATGTTAAGAGCATGTGTAATTTCAGCGAAGGGATCTTGGGAGAAGTGGTTGCCATTAGCCGAATTTGCTTACAACAACAGTTATCAAGAAAGTATTCAGATGGCACCTTTCGAAGCTCTGTATGGCAGAAGATGTAGAACGCCAGTGAATTGGGTTGAACCAGGAGAACGTCGTTACTATGGAATTGACTTTGTTAATGAAGCAGAAGAACAAGTTAGGATAATTCAACAACACATAGCAGCTGCACAGTCTCGACAGAAGAGCTATGCCGACAAGAGAAGAAAACCGCTTGAATTCAATGTTGGTGACTATGTATATCTAAAGCACTACAACGTTTTTCCCCTTTAGCATCAACGAAAATACGTTGTAATAAGCCTATTTTGGTTGCAATATGAGCAATTGCAACCAAATCATTTCGTTAAATGGTGTTGAGTAAAGCCTAGTGGTATTAACCATTTCGCCACGACTGTCTTTTGGTGGTTGCAGGAGGTTACGTATTGCAACACATTGAGGCGTTGGAACAAGCATCTAGCGCCACGCTCGAGTTGGTTGCCATGCATCCTATCGCAACCACATTAGGTGATGCCAGATGTTTCAATTGCACCATCTATAAGCGTTGCAATGTGTAAAATGAAGCGTTGCAAACATGTTGTATTGCGACACCCCAATTATGGTTGCTACAGGAACAACCCCTCTATTGCCACAAACTGGAAGTGGTTGTTATATGTGGGTTCCTATGTTGCCACGAAATGGATCTAGGTGCAATAGGGGTGCCCTCTCTATTGCTACCAAGTGTGTTTGGAGGCAAGAGGTGGGACACTCTATTGCCACATAACGTGATTGGTTGTTACATGTGATCTCCTCTATTGCTTCCAAAAACGTTTTGGTTGAGTAAAGTTCGTGCCTCTATTACCGCCATGATAAACTGGTTGCAGCATGTGTATCTCCCTTTGTTGCCACGACTCGTTGTGACATCGAAAAAAGTAGGTTGCAACTTGTGTACCTCCCTTTGTTGCCACGATCTGTTGTGACATCGAAACAAGTAGGTTGTGATAGAATAAATTATCTTTTACAACGAATGGTATCGCTTTTATTATTTTTGTACATACTACCACGTGTCACCAACAATTAAAAATAATATTATATTATAAATCATAATAATTAAACAATCAAACATGCATCAAAACCCAATTTAACCATATAGCACACCACATACTTAAATGTTTCGCACTCCATCCACACCACACATGTAGCACTATCCTACAAAAGTTTGCGACCACCACACACACACTCCTCCACTGGTTCAAAGAAATCTAAATGGCGACTTGATACGATCGAAATGAATATCATCCTAGGCTAATTGATACGAAATGAAGCACTTCATCAGCACTCCCATCACGTGATCAGCAAGATGATGACTCCAAGACGATCCCATCACTTGTCGCTCCATCACAAAGCCTTTACCTTCCTGGATAGAATGAATGACATATGTTTTAGCATCAAGTAAACTAAAATTAACATTAAGGGTACATAGCAGCAGACAGTAAACCAAAGTTTTCATTATTGATCATAAACTTTTATGATTTGCTCATCAAAAAATTATATGAATTGACCATCAAAAAATTATCAGAATGACAGCATGTAATGAACTCAACTATAAACACTTTAACAGCTGAAACAGAAACAATCACCTGCTGGCTTCTTGCTGGTGTTGTCGTTTCGTTTCTTACTAGGTTGCTGCTTCAACTGCTGTAGAGTAACGAATCTGCTCGCGGCTGCCTTAGATGGTTCATTTTTTCCAGCTCTAGCACTTCTTGTTTGCTGAGCGACAATTGTCCTTTCTTGAGAATCCTCCAGGTTGCCTTCAGGCTCCTTGTCCTGGGAACAAATTAGATGCAAGGATAAAATTAATTAGGCACCATTTTGTGCAGTATTATATGATAGCATTAAAAAGTTGTCAATTCAAAGTCAACTTGATTTGAGTCCACTAACATCTCTGAGGTAGGGTCATCAACATGAGTACTTGTGTTGTCTCCAATAGCCATCTCCTCTGCAATTACAGTGACATTGTTGTTTGGCTGGACAAATAGAGATGGTTAGTTATAGACCCAAAGGAAATAAAGTCATTCAATGACTAGGTTTTATAAATTAACATTTTGCATTACTAGTACCTGCTGCAACACTGGCTGAGCTTGTCCTGCTAGCAATGCTTGGATCTCTTGCCTAAAGGCTTCTTTATCAGCCTCCCTTGCACTCATAATTTCTTGAATTTGTCCTGCATAAAATGCCCTTTGAGCTTCCCTTTCAGCTGCCAATTCAGCTGCCCTGTCAGCTTCCCATGCTTGCATTTGTTGTTGTAGCCTGTCAAATTCTTCCATGAGCTGGAGGTGTTCTTCATGCTGTTGCTGTTCCCTACGATTTTGTTCCTCGCATTCTGCATTCAGCAGCTGCCTTCTAGTTGGGTTTTTTGCAAGGTACCCATTGCCATGCAACTTTTTGGATTTGCACTTTGTCACTTCCTTGTATGCCTCCTGGAAAAGCTCGTTCCTCTCATTTAGTGAAAGGAAGTTTCCCTCTGCCTTTGATTCATTATCAGAAATAATCCTCCTTGCTGTATCCTAAAATTTACAAGGCACAGATGAAGGAGTTAGTTGATGACGACATTGCAGGCACTCTCTACTTGCATGCACTACAAACTTATGCACAAGTTCATTGGGAACTTACATAGACTTCTTCAGATGATTGGTCTTTCCATGCCCCATTCTTAGTGTGAGTAATGTACCAAAGGTCCAAGTCATTGGGCTCCTCACCAGTTAATGGGTCTCTCTGATATGACAAGAACAGAACAAATTAGTAAATCATGCAGTAAGAAAGCTTGTAAATGTGCTTCTCTAGTTATTACCTTCTCATAGCTACACTGAGAAAAAGGCTTAGAGCCTGACAAATGTGTGGTCTTTTTCTTGGATCGATTCCCAGCGTTCTTCATGCTCTTTTCCTACAGAATGCAATTTGAACCGACATCTTATTAATGAGTTAGACATCGCCATTCTTCCTAATTTGCTAATGTTAAGAATAGTCAGAATGTGAAACAAACCTAGAACTTTGCACTTTTAAAATACTTCAACAAATAGTGCCATTCTACAATGTCCAATTCTTCAGGCATATGGCTCATTCTCTCCTCGTAGCTGTTGTATGCCTTGGCTGTAGCACTTAACGTTGCACGCCACCCTTTGTAACGCTCTTTAGCAATTGCCCATATCTTTATCTTTGAATCATGTGCATCCTCAAGGTCCCACCTAGCCTATTATATAATTACAAGGACATGCAAATACTTGGTCAGTTGTTACGCTATTGTATAATTAAAATGTATACACAAGCAAAGAATGTTACCAATATGTCAGATGCTATTGATTGTTTTACATCATCATGGATATCTTTCCATGTTCTCACTCCAATGAGTGGCGCCCTCTTCCTTGTAAACATCACTATTTCATCAGTGAACGTGCGCGCGTTCTCACCTACCGCTCCTCCGAGTCTGGAGAACTCAACATGGAGCTTCTGATTGCCAGCCTTGTGTCTCTTGGAGAGTGCCTTTAAGCATTTTAGGGTACCACGTCCTCTTTTCTTCCCATTTTCTGAGCCTATTCCATGCAAACAAGAGGTTACAATTGATATTAAACGATAGCAGTTGAGGGTACCACTCCTTCTTTTCTTCCCATTTTCTGATCCTATTCCATGTAAACAAAATGTTACCAATTGATATTAAACGACATATTGCCTAAGCTCAGAGCTAAGAGATCAAAGAAAATTGGTTTCTCTTTATGGCTCAGAGCTTAGAGATCAAAGAAAAATACCTTGAACTGATCTAAAACGCCGAGCATGAGATGGTCCCTTCTCTGTTGTTGATCGGTTGCTGTCTTGACTGGAATGTATCTGTTTGCTAGGATCCTTAAAAGCATCTGCATACAATATTGTCACATGATCAGCTAGCATAATTAGAGCTTTGCAAAAGAATTGTAATTTGTTTGGCAATTAGGATAGGGATATTACTGATGTCATCAAGATCTCCTTGAACCTTCAACCATTCTATGAATGTATTGATTGTGTCCTCCCTGTATATATCTTGTAACTCTGAAAAAGAACAATAATATGAGTGAATATTTCAAAATCCATATATATACACACAAGGGATTTTTTTTATCTCACCCAAGGCTTCGTCCTTGGAATGCAGATAAGCTAGCCAATCTTTGTAAGCATCTAAATCAAAAGCTTCGTATTCTTCATCATCAGAGGTACCTTTCTTCTTTTTGATGGGTGTTATGGCAACACATAGTTCTGCTACTGGATTCTTTGAAAAAACTAATCTAATCTCCCTCTCATCCTGGCAACTATCTACCATGTATGATGCATCAACATCGTATTCAAGTTCATTTAGTGTTGCTAAGTCAGGATCATCAACAGTTCCCTTCTTGAAATACATGTAGTCCCTGGACCCATACCCTAGTTTTGATTTCAATGTTGTTAAGTTACCTAGATTGATTTCTCTCTTGTCAATAGAAAATGCCCTATAAAACTGTTCTCCCTCTTCAGTCCCCTTACAGACAACATGTATTGTCCATCTATCTTCCATGCTGCATATTAAGCGATGACACTTACATTAAATCGGTAGCATAGAATGGTAGAACACACTACTGAAAATATTAATAGGAACATTGCATAGGGATCACATTTACTTATTACTCAAATATAAGTGTCATAGACCTAGCTCATGCTAATTAATAACAACAAGATCCACAAGATTCTCTACTTGCATTCACAAGATCATGTCACAATACTTACTGCAGATGCTTTTAGTTTAATCCTAGCAAACAAATCTAATACATTCCAACGAAAACTAATACAGCAACGACCCTATTAATTACGTACCTGTTCTCGATCTCGTCCTGAGACGAAGGTACTTGTGGATCTTGGCTGTCATGGATTGTGTCGTCGTTGGACAAACTCTTTTCCCGAAAGAGTGAAGCCGTCGCCTTACATCTGGTGGGCGCGACCATGGAAGGTGCAGTCGTTGGTGTCACCATGGTTGTAGGCAGCATCGCCGACGCAGGTGTGCGCAGCATTATCGATGACGAGGGGGTCCCCCTAGTCGCGTTGCTCGACGTCGGCATCTAGGCCGGGAGATGAGAAGACGATCGAAAACACAGTGTGGTGGCGGCGGCGTTGTCTGTGGAACCCTAAACGAGCGAAAGGTGATTAATTAAGATGGGATTTGAGGAGTGGGCCTATATATCAACGCGGTTGTTCAGCTTAAATGTGGTCATTGGCGCGTTAGTTTGGCACTCTTGCTAAATAATTTCGGAGGGAAAAAATGGCGCCACTTTTGGTTCCCACTCATCAGCGCGCCGGCTACAAAATTTGGAAAGAAAAAAAATCAGGCGCGCTTTCGTATCTTCTTGCTTTTGAACATAGGCAAGCGTTTGTAGTTAGTTGCTGGCGCTCATGACGTGATCTTCTGGCCATGTTTAGTTTCGGAAATTTCCAAAAACAACTAACTAAGAAAATGCGCTAAAATTTATATTTTGGGATGTGCCCCGAAAACACTTAATAAAATCAATGTTCGAGGCGAAAAAAGGGTTGCATTATCCAGCCTTTTTTAGCTAGGCAAGGAAAAGCATTTGCAGCTAGGCCCCAGAAAGGCAGATATGCACACCATAGACAATAACTGCATAACGTCCAACTACCTAAAGTTCAGCATGGCACTGTCCGAATCCCATCATACAAGAAAACAAAAAGCTAACATCTTGGAAGGGCCATGACATCAGTACACCTAAAGTTCAACTACCTGCATACAGACCGCAGGTATATAACAACCTAAGCTTGCATTAGTTCTAACTAACTACCAGATCAGATAACATAGTTCTTTCATTATTTAATTCACTACCAGCAGCACATAAACTGCACAACAGAAGCTTCGCAGACCAGAGTTACTTCTTCTTCTTCATCTTCTCTTCCAGACCTTTCAGCACACTATGCTCCATGTCGTCGTATAGTGTCTCGAAGCACGTTTCAAGGTCACTGCACATCTTGTAGGCCTGGCTAATGACCTGCTGCTTTGCTTCGGCCTTTGCTGCATGAACCATCTCTCGCAGCAACTTTACAGAAGAAGACTTCTTGGTCTGCTCAAATGGTTCCAGCACGCTGTACTTGAAGTCGACCAAGAGGTTCTCTAAGGAGTCATCAACTGCATAGGACATCTTCTTTGTGCGTCGCTTCAGCTTTTTATTGACATCGTTTTCAGCTGTCTCAAACAGCCAATGCGCCATGGAAGCAGCATGTTCGAGTTCATCCTCTTGCTCCTGCTCGTAGAAGGCAAACGATGAATCTTGCACATCACTGTCATAGGGTACCTGCAGGTCACCATTAACCAAAATAAGCATTTGAGCCCCAATGTCAGTCCACCAGCGACCATTGACCCTAAATAGTTAACGGACAAGCTATATAATTAACCATTGACCACGGTCTCAAATAGTTACCTTACAATAGTATCTGTGTATTTTCAAATATCTGTGTTATATTGTGCTTAGAAGGCAAGTTATTGAATCCCTATCCATAACCATAATTAACATGGCATGCAACAAAATCATAACATAGAGCATTTTATGAGACACTTAACAACACAACTTGCAACATTTTTGTAGCATATATACATGAGCTACAGATAACAAGAATATGCATACATTTGCATAACAGAAAACACCCTTTTTCATTGCCGAGGAGGGGAACGGCAGAACTGACCTTCTTCTTCCCATTGTTGCTATGGTTAGGGTTCTTCGACGACTCCCCTTTGGTCTTTTTCTTCACCGGGGTTTGGGTTGAACTCACCCCTTTGATGCGCTTAACCTGGGGCACACGCACCTCCTCATAATCTTCGTCGTCGGAGGAGAGTACGATGAGCTCGCCGTACTTGGCCTTCGCAGGCGAACCCATGCTCGCCTAGACTTAAATTGGCATTGACAAATTAAATCAGGCAGAGGATTGGGGAAGGAGGGGAGGTCGACCTAAACATACTCAGATTAGCCCCAATGTCGGTCCGTTAGCGACCATTGACCCTAAATCCTGGCACTACGGCTTCCCCCCAAATAAAACCGAAAACCCTAAATCAGAAAGGGGGAATTTTGCGCGTACCTTTTTCAATGAGGATGGCGCCCCTTTGCCACCCGTGGACCCTCTGACGGCACCATTCTTCGTCGCCGTGGACGCAACCTTCATCGCTGTCGGGGCTACCATATCGCCATCGTCGGAGTCGGAGTGGACAGCCAACATCTGGCGCATGGGGGCGAACTGGCCCTTCTCATTGCGCTCCTGATTGCGGGCTTGCTTGGCGCGCTTTCCGCCGGCCATTGTCACCGGCGTCGGGGTGGCCTCGCCTCGTGTCGCTCGTCCGGGTCACGGGAGACAGTCACGGGATGGGGAAGGAGAAGGGAGTGGCGAGACTGCGGCAACTTAGTCCACTCACTTGGACGTCTTCAAGTGTTCATGCAAATGGGCTGGCCCATTCAACTTAGCAATGTTCAGGCGTGCATGTGGTTTCAAGTACAACAGACCAAACGCATTAGTACCACCTCGCAAGTTCACACAGAGCAAACGCTGCTTAAAAGCACAAGCCAGCGCGCTGCCTCGAACTCACTATAACAGAAACCTATTGACAGCTTTGTTGGGCCGGGGCTTTGTTGGGCTCCTGTTTGCGGTTGATCCTGTGATCCTTCTTTCGGTTGAGCCTAGCAGAGCCCATGGCCCACATGCTGCAAATTTTTTTCTTGTGTACAATTTTATTTTGATTATCATGTGCCTAAAATAAGTTAATCTTTTCAAATATTTTGTTTTGTGCAAAATTTATTTTTGAATATCATTTGCCTAAAATAAGTTAATCTTTTCAAAAATTTTGTTTTGTGCAAAATTTATTTTTGAATATCATTTGCGTAAAATAAGTTAATCTTACACAGTACAACTACTACTTCAGTACAACTACTACTATTACTATATACTACTACAACTACTACTACTACTACTTACTACTACTACTAGCACTACTACTACTACTACTAGCACTACTACTACTACTACTACTACTACTAGCACTACTACTACTACTACTAGCACTACTACTACTACTACTACTACTACTACTACTACTACTACTAATAATAATAATAATAATACTACTAGCTACTACTAGCACTACTACTACTACTACTACTTACTACTACTACTACTATTACAAAGGCACCCATCTCCCTCACATGTCCTAGTCACTATGCAAAGAGGTCTAGAGGGATATGGGGATGTGTAGCATAACTCTTCCCAAAACCACTTTTAGCTTTTTTGGGATGTTTACGTAGGTGACTTCTTTTGGGCTGTCGAGATCGTCCCGGGAGCCTCCGCCGCTCGTGCCCGCCACGCCGAACCACGTCCGACATTCAAACGTTGACGTCATCCCGGGAGTCTCCGCTGCTCGGAAACGCGACGTCGGTTCACGTCAGAAGAACAGCCATCAAAGTCGTTCAAGGAGCCGATCCACACCCGGCGTCGAGTACGTACGTGATTAAGTCTCCTTCTCTTTGTAGCTACATACATAATATAGATGTTTGTTACTAATTTAGTCCAGCCGCCAGACACGCGATGCCCGGCCACGCCCGGCCAGACGCCGCCAGCCACGCGTCGCACGAATCAACGTCGACTGGGCACGTCCGGCCAGTCGCACAAACACTCTTGTCTAAAACATACACTATGTTACAAATATATATTGTTTATTTTTATCTGTATCCCAAAATAAAGCCGTAGCGTTAGCACGGGCATTATACTAGTGATGTTGTGTGCACCTGGGCATTTTTTGGACAAAGTTTACCTATTACTATAATTTTTTGTTGATTTTCTAAAGGAAAAATGAAATAAATACCTAAAGTCAATGCATGGTCAATATTTGTCAAATGACGGCACGAATCTTTGAGGGTGGGGCCCACACGTAATTTGAGCCATGAAAACAGGGGCACGCCACTTCACTTCCCCAACCGCGGGAGATTAGCACCAATCTGTCGCATCATCTTCCCTCTCTTCTCCCTCGACGAACTCGCCGCGCAACAGCCATTCGCGACATGGCCGGCGTTCACAAGACCCGCTCCCGCAACTGCTCTCCCCGAACCCCTGCTGCGCCCACCAGAGCTTCGCCGGCATCAGTGCACCACTCCATCAACCAGAACCGCGACAGCAGGGGAAGGTTCGTGAGCAAGACGAGCGGGACGCCGCCGGTGATTGGGAGGTGCAATCTCATGGTGGGGTTTGCGGCGGCGGCTCCAAGTTTTCCCGATGTTCCTCCTGGCTTCACGCCGCGCGACCGCGACGCGAATCGGATCCAGGCAGCGGCACAGCCTCCCTCCCTCCAGAAACCCCAGGTTGGTAGGGTTTTCTTGGTCTACTGTTGATCCTATGCAAGTGCAGATTTGGTGCTTTATTTTCCAGTTTCGAATCTATTTGATGTCTATCATTTATGTGGATATGATTTAGTGCCTATAGGATTGTGATCTAGATTGGATGAGGGAGATTGAATCTGTTATGAAGAAAACCCCAATCTATTTGAATTCTTACTATATATGGTATAAGTAAGGATTAATTTATAAGTGCTGCAGAATTGCTTTGAATTCTTACTATATATTGGAAAGGAAGGATTAATTTATAAGTGCTGCAGAATTGCTTTGAATTCTTACTATATATGGTATAGTAAGGATTAATTTATAAGTGCTGCAGAACTACTTTGAATTTTTTCTATATATGGTATAGTCAGAATTCTCACTATCATAATTTAGCACTTGTAATCATTCATGTTAAATTGACAGTCCTATATATAGTCTACTTGGAATTGTTTGTTGATTAAATGAGCATTTGCATTACTCCCTGTTTCAGATTCTAATTGAGAGTCTAATTTTGTTTATGAAGGTTCCTGTTCCTGAACACCCTAATGTGTTCATTGTCAATTCGAAGATTGCAATCCATTGCACATTTTCTCACGAGAACGACGAAGAGACCGAACCCTATCCCATCCCGAGGAACAGGGAGGTAATATGGCTCCTCTATAGCTTAAGTATTGGTTAGTTGCTGCATGACAATGTTAATGGATGAAGTATATGCTAACTTGCCCCAATTTGAACTGATAGCTCAAGAAATTGGGTGAGAAGATGCGAGTCTGGCTGAAGCGCAAGTACCAACATAGGGAAGAGGTATTCACCATCCCCGAAGACGATGGCGGTGGCTCCTTGTCCTCCTCCGGATCCTCCTCCATGTGATGCAAGTGAAGAAGATGGTGGCCTATGTCTCTAGCTTTTGTTGAAATGAAGTTCATGTAGTGGTCTGTAGCTAGGATTAGACTAAGTAGTTGACAATTAAGTTATATTCAGTTAAGTATTTTGTGAACCTGCATGATCTGGGCGAAGCTGATAAGTATATTCAGTTAAGTATTTTGTCAAAATTTGGGCTACTGCACTGGAGCATGCATGCACTTGCATGGAGGGATATTGCATGCTGCAAGTTTCATGCTTTCCTACAAATGTTGTAGAGTCAGATTTGGGGATATTGCATGTCAGTATGTTTCATGCTCCAAGTTTATAATCTCGCTGGTTCCAACAAACAGTAGTACTTTTTATTTGCCGCATATTTGGACATGGAGTTTTCTATTCAAATAATTTGGGTACAAAAAACACTTAAAATTCATTTTAACAATATCCTAATAAATGCAGCTGTTGGAAATAACTTTTGCACAACTCTACTAAGAGACCTGATAAACTATCATGAAGTAATTTATGCTTAAGTATATATGAATTTTGGATGTACGTTATACTATTTAAATTTATATTAGCGTTGTATAATGAACTATGTAATTTTATGTTTTTACGTTTAGTTTAGGAAATTTCCAAAAACTTTCAGCTAGCTGCAAAAAAAAATAAAAAAATGCACCTAAACCAAGGATCGAACCCAGCAGCTCAAGTACGTTTAGTTTAGGAAATTTCTGTCTATGTTTAGGAGGTGAAACAACATCTAAACCTGGCCTCCACTAGTAAGTACGCATGTCTTGGCGCCGCCAATCGAAGCAACTTCAATTCATCGTCGATCTGGATTGCGAAAGGAAAATTTTGAAGGTAACTCGATCAACAATAATCTACATCTATGCGTGGCCAACTTAGTGTCTCATATGCCCTAGTTCATGCAAGCTATAGATCATGATCGATCTCGTCTATATGCAGATTTGAATGTCATCAAACGAAGATAGGAGTTGGATGCGCTTGCCTCGACATTCAGAGGAGTGGAAGGCCAAATTCCAAACTTTTGTTGAATCCTTTGGCACATCAGCAAATCTGACTGGTGGATCTATTATGTGCCCATGTTCTCAATGTCAATGCATGACAAGATTTAGTGATGTGTTTCAAATTCATCTTCATTTAGTTTCTAAAGGGTTTGCTGATTGTTACATCAATGAATTTGAACGACAACAAACTTCTTCATCAAATGAGGGACGTGTCAATCCTGGTGCCGATCCTGATCTGAATCCAGATATAACAGAACTTGAAGATGCTGTAGGCAATGATGAAGCAATACCCCCTTATTTTGGAGAGGACGATGAAGAAGACATAAGCGATGACCCTGCTGCCAGTAATACTCTGATTAGAAACATTATTAGTGCCTCTATACATGGAGAAAGCCATGATGATGACAAACCAAATAAGGATGCAGAGATATTTTTGAAATTATTAGAGGAGGCTAAGAAGGAATTGTATCCAGGATGCAAAGAGGCAACTAAGGTTTTTTTTATCGTGCAACTTTTTCAGATAAAGTGCATGTATGGTATTAGTAACGCATGTTTGGAGGCCATACTCAAACTGTTCTCAAGGATTCTCCCAGAAGGCCATTGTATCCCTGACTCCTTGGATAAAGTGCAAAAGGTGGTTCGAGATCTAGGCTTGGACTATGTCAAGATACACGCCTGCAAGAATGATTATGTGTTATTTTTTAAGGAAAATGAAAATCTGCAGGAATGCCCCACATGTGGGGAGTCTAGGTGGAAAGTTGTCGAGAACTCCTCCAATGGTGCTACTATCAAGAAGCGGCTTCCAGTGAAGATCCTACACTACTTTCCTCTTATTCCTCGGCTACAAAGAATGTATATGTCGAAGAGCACATCGGAGGACATGCAATGGCATAAGAAAGAGAGGGTCAATGATCGAAAAATGCGTCACCCTGCTGACTCGAAGGCATGGCAGCACGTGGATAACAAATATAGGTGGTTTGAAAAAGAAGCTCGTAATGTTAGGCTGGGTCTTGCTTCGGATGGCTTCAATCCCTTTGGGATGCAAAGTACAACCTACTCCATATGGCCTGTTGTCTTAATACCTTACAATTTGCCTCCTTGGTTGTGTCAGAAACAATCAAACTGGATGATGTCAATGTTGATCCCTGGTCCGAAATCTCCTGGAATGGATATTGACGTATATTTGAGGCCTCTTATATTAGAGCTCAAGGTGCTTTGGGAAGAAGGTGTTAGAACATAGGATGCACAAACTAGGAAAAACTTTAGATTACATGCTATTTTACTTTGGACAATTAATGACTTCCCAGCATATGCTATGCTGTCTGGTTGGAGCACGAAAGGAAAGTTTGCATGCCCATATTGCCACAAAGATACTGATTATTTATGGTTGAAGCATGGGAGAAAGCACTGCTACATGGCCAGTTGACGTTTCTTACCCTTGGACCATATTTGGCGCCAGAACATGGTCAGCTTCAACAACATGGTCGAAACCAGGGAGGCACCAGTACCACTGACTGGTGCACAGGTACTTGAGCAGTATGAAAATTTTGAACAAGTGAGTTTTGGAAAGACATTGACCAAAAAAAGAAGCGCGATGATGATGAAAGATGGCACAACTGAAGGAAGAAGAGTATTTTTTTAGCACCCATACTGGTCTTCTTTGCTCATTAGGCATAATTTGGACGTCATGCACATTGAGAAAAATATATGTGAATCCATATTAGGCACTCTGCTAGAATTGGATGGTAAGTGTAACGATGGGGAGAAGGCCCGGCTTGACATGCAGCAACTAGGGATAAGACCAGATCAGCGTCCTGTGATCAAGAAAGATAAGTATACCTTGCCAGCAGCCTTGTACAAGTTAGATAAGGATGAGAAGGAAAATTTATGCAAATTTCTATATGGAGTGAAAATGCCTGATGGGGTCTCCTCCAATATAAGAAGATGTGTAGACCTAAAAGCATGTAAGGTGTCTGGCTTGAAATCTCATGATTACCATCTAATTCTACAAAAACTGTTACCCTTAGTGGTGCGGAGGATTTTGCCACAACAAGTTGTCGTTGCATTGATCCAGCTTAGTAATTTCTTCGATGCACTATGTTCCAAGGAGCTGGTGGAAGCAGACTTGGACAAACTTAGTACTACAATTGTTGATACTCTGTGCCGACTTGAGATGTTATTCCCACCTTCATTTTTTGATATCATGCTGCATTTGCCTATTCATCTAGCTGAAGAGGCTAAACTTGGAGGGTCCATTTGTTATAGATGGATGTACCCAGTGGAGCGGTATCTACGTACTGCGAAAGGATATATGAGGAACAAGGCGCACCCGGAAGGATCAATAGCCGAGGGATACATACTCGAGGAGTGCCTTACATTTTGCTCTACATTCTTGGACATGGACAACAAACTGAATCGTGCTGATCGTCATGAAAGTGTTGCCGTGAATGAGCCAGGTCAGAGCGTATTTGCTGCAATGGATTATACGAGGAGAGGACAGACTGCCCAACTCCTTGGAAGAGATGAGATGCGGAAGCTGAAGCACTACATAATTTCTAATTATGATGACGCTAAACCATTCATCGAGTAAGTTTTACATTTATTTATTAAACACAACAGTATTTTTAAATATTATAATTTATACTTACATTATTAATATAACTTTTCTATATGCAGTGAGCATAAGGCAGAACTGGAGCTACGTGGTGGTACAAGAAATCTTAAAAAGCGACACGAGGAACAATTTGTAAGGTGGTTCGAGGGCAAGGTCAGAGAGAAATATGCTAAAGGGGAAGTAAGTGCCGAGATGTTTGCACTTGCTGACTGGACTGACAACCGAGCTCGTATATTGCATAGATGCCATATCAATAATTGGCTATTTCAAACAGTTGACATTGAGAAAAGCCTCGTAACACAAAATAGTGGTGTGCTTGTCAAGGGCGACCCTAGTACTGGTAACATGTGCTGGTATGGGGTGATTAAAAGAATGATATCACTAGAATTCCCTGGATGAAAGGAAGTTATTTTGTTCGAGTGTGACTGGTATGATGTGCCTGCTGCCAGTACAAGCAGAGGAAGAGGATACAATAAGGATCAGTTTGGGGTTATTGATATCGATACTACTCAGAACAGGTATGAGAATGAACCCTATATTCTAGCGACACAAGCAGAACAGGTGTTTTATGTGGACCTGGTAAACAAACCTGGTTGGAGAAGTGTTATTGCAATGAAACCTAGGGACTTGTATGCCATGCCTGAATTAGAACTGGAGGACTCTATTGATGTGGGTATTCAAGGCACAAATGATTTACTCGGTGGACAAGAGGATTTGACAACAAATTGGACAAGATCGGACAAGGAAGGCACAACCGGGGATGTATCTGTTATTGCTCAGGTGCAGGCTGAAGCAGTTGATGAACCAGACCATGTGGCCTTATTAGATGACGATGAAGATGAGGAAGATGACACGTACATAGAGGATGGAGTTGTTGCACCAATTGTTTCTGAGGAAGAATTCAGAGATGATGACTTTTTTATTTGATTACTTATACGAATTTGTTTGGGTGTGAACAAAAAATTGTTAGTAATAATTTTTGTTTTGGATATCCATGAAAGGAAAAATAGAAACAATTGTATGATATAGTGTAAATAGTTTTTTTATTTAAAATCATAATACATCTTAACAAATTGTTCAAGGTAAAATTGTTCAGGTTTGGGAAGGAAAACGTGGCGTGTGGATTGGGAACTGTCGACCTACCTATATATAAAGGAGAATAGAAATTAAAGTGCAACCAATTAAGACTTCGTTGCAATAAGCATATAACAGTTGCCACGACTATGGACTATTATTACTACCACGCACAAATAGTGGCAATACGTATATATATTGCATCTCGCAGCAAGAAAGGATGCAATAGTCATCTAGCTTTTGCCACAAGCAACCAAAGCATGTTGCAACCTAAATCAATCATCGTGATTGTGCCCTTCATAAGCAACCAAAGATAATATGGTTGCCATATCACCACTCCTTTGCAACACACGTAATGCTAATGCAACCCAACATTGGTGTAGCTATTCATCGCACAAATTGCAACAGAAATCCTTAAAATGGGTGCATTATCATGCACTAGTTGCAACTACAAAAAACAATATCGCAACACAATAAAAGTGTAGCAATATGTACCCATATTACTACCAATTTAGTGTTTGGTTGTCAAAGGACCCCCCAATTGCACCCAAATTAGTGGTGTTGCCAAAAAGTTTCGTGGCTAGAGGGGAAAAACCTTGTAGTGAAGGTATCACCCATGAAAGGTGTTAGACGTTTTGGCGTGAAAAGAAAGCTAGCGCCAAGGTTTGTGGGACCATACAGGATTTTGGAAAGGAGAGGAGAAGTAGCTTATCAACTACAGTTACCTGAACATTTGAAAGCTATATTCCCTGTATTCCATGTGTCACAATTGAAGAAATGTCTTCAAGTCCCAGAAGAAGAAGTACAACCGGCAAATATCAAGTTACAATCCGATCTTACCTACTCAGTAATGCCTTGTCGGGTACTCGATGAAAAAGAAAGAGTAACTCGCGGAAGAATAGTGAAGCAATATAAGGTATCTTGGAGTGAACAAGACGATCAAGATGCTACTTGGGAAATGGAAGACTATCTAAAGGAAGTGTATCCACAGTTTTATAAGAAATGGTTAGTAATTTAAATCTCGGGACGAGATTCTTTTAAGGAGGGGAGGGCTGTAACACCCTAGGTGTTAAGCAACCCTAAATGCATAACTTGACATCTCATGAGCATAAAGCATCATCATCTCATGTTGCATTCCTTCTTGAAAAGTGTCATTTCATGTGTGCACTTGTAATGCTATGCTTGGGAGGATGCTTGTTTGTCTTGTTTGTGGAGTGTTAAAGTCTTCTAAGTAGTTGAACCTTGATGAGGAGTCAAAATGAAGCTAGGTTGATGTTGGTCATTTTGGCTAACCAAGTCTCTAACCCTAGTTGCCTTAATAGAGCTCTAGGAGTCCTTTTGTTTGACTAACTAAGACCTCCTTGATAGAAGCTTTGTATGGCTGTGAGCCCTTAACCAAAAGTGTGTACAATTTAGTGTAGAACAAAAGTTGTTTAAGGCCCAACTCATGAAAATGGGTTTAACAAGGTGTTTTAGGACCCACAAGGCAGATTTGGGGGAGTTTTGACTTAGAAAATTTCCTAAGTCTTTAACTGTCGAAACAGTTTCATCTAGCCAACTTTGGAGCTTTCTCGGGAGCAATCTAGGCCGAACCAAAGATCAATCTTGTAATCAAAGTTGTAGTTGGCACATAGCTCTACTCAATGGAACAAGTGGTTTAGCGTTTCACCGAGCGGATTAGGAGTTAATCGCGCTCAAAGTTCGGCTGTCAGTCGGCCTGACGGCCACTGAACCGAGCCGGGCCGGGCCGTGCCGTGCCGAACGCGCGCGGCGTCATGGCCGACCGCATCAGGCGTCGCCCGCCGCGTGGCGCCCGACGGCCGGCCAAGCCAGCGCTCGCGTGCGGCGTGGCGAGCACAAGGCCGCCTCGCCCCTGTCCGAACCTCCCTCCCTCCATTCTGTCGCCTGCACTCTCTCTCTCTCGCTCTCTCGCCATCGCCCGAGCCGGTAAGCGCCGCCGCGAGTCCGCCGGCGTCTTCCCGCCGCTCCGCCGCGATTGCATCCCAACCAACCCGCCAAATCGAGTCACCGTGAACCGCTCCACCTCCTGCCCTAGCTAGCTCGTGCCAAAAGCCCTTGGGTGAGTCGCGGAACGCGAGTCCGCCATGTCCGCCATGGCCGGCGAGCTCGGTCCGCCGTGGCCAACCCCCTTTCTGAGCTCATCTGCCCCTCCTAGCTAGCGTTCACGAGTCGCCTCGGTCTGCCGGAGTTAGTGGTGGTGATGGTTTGGCCGATTAGGGTTTGGTAGTGGCTAGTTCGCCGCCGTCCGCCGCTTGTATGGTCGCCGGAGTTGGCATGGCCGTGGACGCGGGTGCTCGGAGCATGAACCCTGGCTTCTAAGCCTTGGGTTAGGGGTAGGAAGGTCACCGGAGTAGTTAACGAGGGTTAGTTTAGCTCGTCGGGGTCGGAGCCGGCCGACGTAGCCAAGGCCGCGCCGCCGTGTCCGCCAACGCCGACGGCGAGCTTGATCCGCGCATGCGCTGGGCCAGCTAGTGGTGCCATCGAGTGCGGTAGAAGGAGGGGAGTCCATCGGTGGGGTTAGTTGCGCCGGAGAAGTCGCCGACGGCGAGCTCCGCCGTGGTCAACTCCTCCCCTGTCTCGGTGGGGATGACAAGTGGGGTCGGTTTGACCGAAGGGCCCGCGCGTCAGTGACACCCAAGGGCCCGGGGCAATTCTTCTGACACACGAGGAGCAGTCCATGTCGAGTTGATGATTGGGTCTAAAACCTTGATCACCACCTTCTTCGTCATTGATGGCAAGGGGGCATACAGTTTACTGCTAGGAAGAGACTGGATACATGCCAATTGCTGTGTACCATCAACTATGCATCGGTTCCTTATCCAGTGGATTGGGGATGAAGTTGAGATTGTCCATGCCGATGACTCAGTAAGTGTTGCTAACGCAGAATCCATCTATTGGGAGTATGATGGTGTCGAGTGTTTCTCTGGAAGAGCTTGGGAAGCAGGTCCTATTAATGTTCTCGACGAGGACCAACAGCCGATTCGAATAATCGGCTCTCAGGGTAATTTTTAAATTCCAGCTAATGGTGATGGAGGAATACTGAGGCCAGAATTTCGTATCGGCTGACAAGGAATAAAGTATTAATAATGAAGCCGAAGTTGGATCAATATGTTCAAGTTTGAGTCTCAAGATTATGCTTAAAACAATTCTGTTTCTCCATCACTAGAGTTGGAAGAAAAATCAAAAGGATTCATACAAGGTGACGTACAATGAAGGCACTTCTGCAACTTGGTGATTATTTCGAGTTGTACGTGACAGCCGATAAGCCTTATAATAGGATCGTCCCTTATTTTTGAGCCTTGTAAGAAAAGATCATTAGCAGTTTTGCTTTAGCCGAAGAGATGTGAACCCAAAAAGGGGGATTCGGCTGTAACGAAATTTTTGGTTCGTTTGAGCTATCTGTTAGTTGAAGCTTCGGCACTACTTGTTAAAGCCAAACACATAGAGTTATGTAACTCGAAAGGTATTTCATACAGCCGATGTGTGAGCATCGCCTTTAGCAGAAAAATACTCCAAAGATTTGAGTTGTAGCCGATATTTTTATCGCCTTTAGTTCAAATGTTCATAACCTTGGTGAATCTAGCATTTTTACAAGGTGGCAGGATTTCGCAGGTCAGGCTTGAAATTGAAGGTAGTGGCTTGCTGAAAGCCATATTTATAGAGCTATGATTTGCACATTGGAAGGCAAAGCGTCAAGGTAGGGTTTGCGAAGCCTGTAGGCCGTTGTTGGGCCGGACCAAGTTTCTACTGATCTAAGTAGTCTGAAATCCTGAAGTTTGAAAGACTGATTGGGATTCGCCTAAAGGGTGATTATTGAGTGGAGTATTCAGTTTTCAACTAATTATTTGGAAGAGTCAATTGCCGATTGATATTGAAGTTAGGAAAACTGAGGAAGTATTATCTTGATGCCATCAACCGAGAACTAAGGGGGTGGAGAAGGTTCTGAACCTAAGATAATCGATTGCAGCAACTATCTACAATAGCTGATGTGATATGCATCGCCACTTGAATGAGGAAAGGATCGATGACTGATACACAGAATGGAACATACATTGATCTCGAAAGATCATTCACCGATTGATTTTGGAGAGTGAACGGAAGAACTTCTTATTCACATAAAAGGAATAGATTACAATGAGAGATCAGTTTATCCATTCTATCCTATTCCTAAGTGGGAAATCGTAGTCAAAAGAATCTGCCAGATCCATGCCAGCCTCCTTCATGTCACCAACGGAGCGTACAACCTCAAAGTCTAGCCCTCGCTCGCAGGCGTCGAAATTGCGATAGTCAGCGCCGGAGTGGATCTGAATTGTGTTGAAGGCGAGTGTTGCACCGTAACCCATGCTGGCCCTGGAGATGTTGGGAAGAGCTCGGTTGACCTCATCCACCCGCCTCAAGGCTGTTGTGCCTGGAACATTGGTCGTGAAGGCCAGATCAGCTATGGCGACCTCGAGAGAGTGGAGCTTGGCTTCCAAAGCTGAGAGAGAAGATCAGTAGAGCAGGAGAAGAGGATAAGGGAAGATTGAATAAAAGTTGCTTACCAGTGGATTGCTCCTGAGCGGCATCACGCTCTCGCAGGATTCGGTTGATCTCCCGATTCTTTCTCTCTAAATCAAGTTGAAGATCTGCTACCTTCTGGGTTAAAGCCTCGGGGAAATCATCATCTATCCTCCTGAACAAAAATGACAAAGATGAGGACGGCTATCTTCGTTTGAAATAAGGAAAAAGAAGGAGAGGCAACCTTCTTTTGGAGGTGCTGGAAGCACCGAGCTCAAGGCTACGGCGGCTCGCTTGGGAAGACATCCTCCGATTGTCGAGTCAGGAGAGAAGAGGGTTTTCTGGGTAAGAAGTTGAAGCAGAAGAGTTCGGGAAGCACAAGCCGAAATGAAATAAAAGAGGAACTTTAAAGGATCCTGAGTACATTGGGAGACGAGTCGGCGGGTGCGATGATTATGGCGTGTGAAGGCGGATGCTTCCAGAGGCTCTACAGTGGTGCGAAAAGAAGAAAGGAATTTTGGAATAAAACATTTATCCCAAAATTAGGGGGCATGTGTTAACACCAGATTTTCGCACAAGTAAGGATACGGCTGGTTGACTCTTGGGGGTTCCAGCGTTTATCTGTGCGGTCGGCCATTCCACAAAGCCACGGTTCCATTCGGGTAATGCATATGACGACTGAAGCTGGCTTGCACAAGAAGACGTGTGGTGATGGAAGGCACTAAATAATATAGAGTTTATATCTTTCCGTATCTCTTTGTGAAGTCGTAATCGTTTAGGACTCATATTTCGTCCAAGGTATAAATATAAACCCTCGACCATTGTAAAACTGTTCACAACCACATCAATACAAACCGGCCTCTGCGCCACTTATTCGAGTCCTTAGTCGTGTCGTCGAGTTCTTCGAGAGGAATCATCGATCCATCGACCTCCGTAAGTACCGGCAACCATGTTATCATGTCTAGTATCGTGCGGCGGATTTAGATATGGTGCAAGTAGTCTCGTACGTTAAGCTTAGTATCGTGCGGCGGATTTAAGCTTATGACGGGAAGTTTTTGCTTATGCCTTGTATCGTGCGGCGGATTGAGTCATGAGTAAAAATAGTTATCGGCTCTGCTAGATTTGGCAGATCTAATAGATTCATTAAGTAATCATGTGTCGTACGTTTTATTTATTTATTTCGTACAACACTTTTGCCCAATCTAGATTGATTCTCGTTCGGCTTTGTTGCATGAGTTCGCTCATGCTTTGCTAATCATAAGATCACAATAGCCGAACTGACTTTCAATCTAGATTGTCACATGTTGCGGGTTGATGCATGCTGACCATGTTTAGGCTTTGATAGAACCGGGTGTCGTGCGGCAGGCGCAGGTTTTAGATTAGTTTAGTCATGCTTTGCTTGCATGTTTCTTCTTCATGGACCCCAGTTCGGCTGTCTTGCCGATTCTGGTTAAGCTTACATGAGTAATGAGTACGTATAGATCTGTTCAGATACACATATGCTTTTAGCTTCTTGTAGTTAGATCGTATCATGCGGTGGATTAATCTAATTATAAGGAGTGGTATAGATTTATAGCAAGTGGTATCATGCGGTGGATTAGCTTTGCTTGAATCTATACCCGACGGGTTCATAAAAGCTGGACGTGCGGCAGATCAGTTGGATTGGCCTATGCATATGTTATCTGGATGGATTTATATTCACCAGTTACCTTTTATATCTTATTGTTACATATGCGTTCGGCATTCAACATGTTTATGATTTATCTTTATACTTGCCAAATGACATTTATAAAACCTGTTTCGACAAACAGCTTTCATAGCTGTGTGCCGTCGTGATTGGCTTTCAAAGCCGTACATATGGAACTGCCTGGTCACACCCGGCACGTTCCAAGGTATTCTCACACTTTTTATCACTTGTTGGTTTTCAGGTCAAACCGACTGGCACAGTTCCGAAAACAGAATGCTTCGGGCACCCGATTGAAGCCAACCTCGTTCGGCTTGCTGTGTGCCTGACGCGAGACGACATGTTTTGCGTCAACAATTACAAAGTGACTACATCAACATTCAGCTTGGGGGAAGGCACCCCCATGTATCCAAATAAGTATCACTATCCTTTTATGTTTTTCATAAATAAATTCAAAACACCAAAAATATGTGAGCACATGAAGGCTCACTCTAAAAAGAAAAAGACAAAAATATGTGGGCACATGAAGGCTCACCATAAAATCTAAAAAGATACTATGAAACACTGCCGAAACTCCGCTTAGTGGAAAGAAATAACATAAATAATCTTAAGAGTTTTAAGACAACCGGACAATTGGAGGAATATTTATCACTAACGCTTAATAAAGTTCCACTAGTTATGTTGTCTATCTTTGAATTCAGCAGGAAGAGAAGAAGAGAAGGACTCAAGAAATCATTCTCAGTCTACTCGACTTCTGAGAAGAAGAATACATCAAGATCTAGCTTGGGGGAGAGCACCCTCAGTTACATCAAGTATCACTGCTTTTTATCTACCACTATTAGTTCAATTTAGTTAGATCAGTTCAATAAATATATAGAAATTCCTAAAAAGATAAATAACTATTATAAAACCAAATAAAGATATTATATAATAAATAAATGTCTAGGTGGATAAAAACCTAATTTAGCTCATATTAAATGATGAACAATTTGCTCTGCCTTTTTAAGTACTTAATGTTTAAACCTGAATTTTCTTAAGTTTTAGACAAAGTTGTTCTGAATAAACTCTGAACCTAAAACCTGTGGATGGCAAATGCTTGATCTAAAATCTAGATAATTGTGAGATATGACATAAAAGGTTTGAGCTGCTGTTTATCTAATTCCTAGAGATACTAGAGTTCTAGAGATTTACATTTTGAAAAGATTAAAAACACATGATGAGATCCTGTATGACATAACATAAATTCCTACCCAGAGCCATTAATATGATTTTAAGATAAGGCTACTTGCTTTGTTCTAAGTTTTTAGTTATGGTTGAGAAATTTATCATGCTCTAGAGATCAAGAATGTTTTATTAAAAGATTCACTCTTCCGAAGTAGTATTGTGTTAGAGGCATGGGCTATGCAAAAGTATAAAAGGAGGAAATAAAAAGGGACAAGTGTCCGACTACCTCAAAGAAAAAAAGAGAAAGAGAAAAAAGTTATGATAAAAGTATGAGAAAAAGAATGATAGCCCATGGTTCCTCTAATTGCAATATGCCAGCAAGAGATGACAAATTTCAAATGTTCTAAAAAGTATTGATCTATGAGTATGACATCTGTTGACGCAAAACGTGTCGTCCTGCGTCAGGCACACAGCAAGCTGAACGAAGGCTGACTTAAATCGGGTGCCCGGAGCGTTCTGGTTCCGGAAGCGTGCCAGTCGGTTTGACCTGAAAACCAACAAGGGATAAAAAGTGTGAGAATACCTTGGAACGTGCCGGGTGTGACCAGACAGTTCCATATGTACGGCTTTGAAGCCAATCACGACGGCACACAACTATGAAAGCTGTTTGTCGAAACAAGTTTATAATGTCATTCGGCAAGTATAAAGATAAATCATAAACATGTTGAATGCCGAACGCATATGTAGCAAAAAGATATAAAAAGGCAACTCGTAAATATAAATCCATCCAGATAACATATGCATAGGCCAATCCAACTGATCTGCCGCACGTCCAGCCTTCATAAACCCGTCAGGTATAAATTCAAGCAAAGCTAATCCACCGCATGATACCACTTGCTATAAATCTACACCACTCCTTATAATTAGATTAATCCACCGCATGATACGATCTAATCATAAGAAGCTAAAAGCATATGTATATCTGAACAGATCCATATGTACTCATTACTCATGTAAGATTAACCAGAATCGGCAAAAACAGCCGAGCTGGGGTCCATGAAGAAGAAACATACAAGCAAAGCATGATTAAACTAATCTAAAACATGCGCCTGCCGCACGACACCCAGTTCTATCAAAGCCTAAACATGATCAGCATGCATGAACCCGCAACATGTGACAATCTAGATTAAAAGCTAATTCAGCTATTCCGATCTTATGATTAGCAAAGCATGAGCGAAACTCATGCGACAAAGCCGAACAAGAATCAATCTAGATTGGGCAAGAAGTGTTGTACGAAAATAAATAAATAAAGCATTACAACACATGACAACTTCATGAATCTATTAGATCTGCCAAATCTAACAGAGCCGATAACTATTTTTACTCATGACTCAATCCACCGCACGATACAAGGCATAAGCAAAAATTTTCCGTCATAAGCTTAAATCCGCCGCACGATACTAAGCTTAACGTACGAGACTACTTGCACCATATCTAAATCCGCCGCACGATACTAGAGATGATAACAAGGTTGTCGGTACTTACGGAGGTCGACGGATCGATGATTCCTCTCGAAGTACTCGACGACACGACTAGGGACTCGAAATAGGTGGCGCTGGGGCCGGTTTGTATTGATGTGGTTGTGAACAGTTTTACAATGGTCGAGGGTCTATATTTATACCCTGGACGAAACATGAGTCCTAAACGAATACGACTTTACAAAGAGATACAGAAGGATATAAACTCCATATTATTTGATGCCTTCCATCACCATGCGCCTTCTCGTGCAAGCCAGCCGCCATATGCATTACCCGAATGGAACCGTGGCTCTGTGGAATAGCCGACCGCACAGATAAACGCCGAAACCTCCAAGAGCCAACCAACCGTTGATCGCTTGCCGAATCCTTCTCCTTCTGCAGGCTGTGCCCATCTGTCATAACTCTTACTTGTGCGAAAATCTGGTGTTAACACATGCCCCCTAATTTTGGGATAAATGTTTTATTCCAAAATTCCTCTCTTCTTTTCGCACCACTGTAGAGCCTCTGGAAGCATCCGTCTTCACACGTCATAATCATCACACCTGCCGATTCGTCTCCCGATGCACTTGGGATCCTTTAAAAACTCTCTTCTTGTTTCATTTCCGCTTGCGCCTCCCGAACTCCCCTGTTTCAGCTCTTCAACCAGAAAACCCTCCTCTTTCTTGACATCAATCGGAAGATGTCTTCTCAAGCGAGCCGCCATAGCCTCGAGCTTGGTGTCTCCAACACTTCTAAGAGAAGGTTGCCTCCTTTTCCCTTATTTTAAAACGAAGATAACTGGCATCACCTTGTTGTTCTTGTTTAGGAGAGCCGAGGATCTCCCCGAGACTTTGACCCAGAAGGTCACAGATCTCCAACTCAATCTAGAGAGGAAAAATTGGGAAATCAGCCGAATCTCGCGAGAGCTCGATAGCGCTCAGGAGCAATCCATCGGTAAGCAACCTTTCTATGTGTTCGATTTTCCTTACTCTCTTCTTCTGTTCTACTAATCCTTTCCCTTCCCAGCTTTGGAGGCCAAGATTCAATCTCTCGAGGCCGTCATTGCTGATCTGGCCTTCACGGCCAACGTTCCAGGCACAACAGCCTTGAGGCGGGTGGATGAGGTCAACTGAGCTCTCCCCGACATCTCCAGGGCCAGCATTGGCTATGGTGCAGCGCTCGCTTTCAATACTGTTCGAATCCACTCTGGTGCTGATTACCGCAATTTCGACGCCTGTGAGCGAGGGCTAGACGCTGAAGTAGCATATCTTGTTGATGATATGAAGGAGGCTGGCATAGATCTAGTAGACTCTTTTGATTACGATTTCCCACTTAGGAATAGAATAGACTGGATAAACTGATCCCCCTTTGTAATTTGTTCCTTTTTCTGTGAATAAAAGAAGTCCTCATGTCTGCTTTCTTGAAATCAGTCTGTGATTGATCCTTCGAGATCAAGGTGTATTCTATTCTGTATCCTGGCGGTTGATTCTCTTCTTAATCTTACTGGCGATGCACATTACAATGGTCATCGTTGACGACCATACTTAATAATCCGCGCTTCGCAAAACCCGCTGCAACTGATTACCTTAGGCTCAGAACCTTCTTTGTCTTCTCAGCTTTTTGATTTATTAAGGGCATTAGGATAACACCTCTTCAGTTTTCCTAGTTTAAATATCAATCGGCTATTGATTCTTCCAAATAATTAGCCAAAAACTGAATACTCTACTCAAAAAACCACCCTTTAGCCGAATCCCAATCAGTCGTTCAAACTTCAGGATTTCAGGCTATTTAGATCAGTAGAAACTTGGTCCGGCCCAACAACAGCCCATAGGTCTCGCAAACCCTACCTTGACGCTTTGCCTTCTAATGTGCAGGTCATAGCTCTATAAATATGGCTTCAGCAAGCCATTATCGTCAACTTCAAGCCCGACCTGCAAAATCTTATCCCGGTACCCTTGGTTTGAACCAAAGAGAGAAAAATCTTCTATCCAAAATACCACCAATGCTCATTGTTGACGGTCCTTAAACCCCTATTTTACCGTCAACATTTGACCCTAAAGTCCACCAAAAAGGCATGAATTGTAGTCAAATAGGTTTCAAACTAACCGAATTCCACATGTCCATAGAATTTTATTTGAATGCAAGATTTGAGCCAAATTTGGACATTTTGACCCACCAGGAAATGAGCCCACTCAACAGGGCCCAAATGGGCCTAAGAGGGGTGGCGCCCGCCACCCCTAGGTGGCGCCCGCCAGCACCAAGTGGCGCCCGCCACTTGGGTTGGCCCATCTTCACCCCCTGCCACGTCACCGATCCGTGTGACCTCCCCAGGGCCTAATCTTGGCCCTTGGTCACTAGGTCAAGTGGCATCAGACGGCTCAGGATGGAATGACGCGGATCAAGGCTGGTGGGCGGTTACTCAGACATGCACCCGGCCTCCAAACCACCTCGGACAACCTCCTAGATGCCGTTGATGCAGAGGCGGTTCATCCAACGGCATGTGGACTGGCGGCCGCCAGTTAGTTGTGGCGCCCGCCACCTGACCTAACCCTAGGTCGGGTGGCTACCCATTATAAGTACCCCCCCCTCACTTCTCAAGCTATAAATACCCCCCTGGAGGCACCTCTCCATTCGTACCATTCCAAGCAAAGCAACTCCAAGCTAGAGAAGTGAGAGTTAGGTTAGAAGCTTAGAGAGCTTAGGCAAGTAGGTAGCTAGTTGAGCAAGGCATCTTCGCCCTCGTGGTAGCGCTGCTCAAGGCTTAGCTCAAGAGCAGAGGCATGCGAGTGATCGGTTCTGGAGCTGGGAAGAGTCTTCCTTCATCTCCAGTTCAGGTATTGCTCTTGTTACTCAAGCTTTTACTATATTCTAGTACTTTCATTTCAAGTATTACTTTACTCTACTTATCAGTATTGAGTGTTATATGCTATACTTGATTGATTGCTTGAGTGCCTAGCTATCCTACAGTTCAATTCACTTAGCCAGAGTAGTTAATCTCTAGTGAGCTTAGTGTTTGATCTTTGCCAATAGGTTGCTTAGTTAGTTTAGTGTTTATCTTATTAAGTCAAGTGTTTGCTCTGACGTCCGCAAGGGTGTCTCTATTCAGAGCTAGGATAGAGATAGTTGGAATATAGTTAAGCGTGGTGCTTAGTTATAGACTTACCTTCAGATACGGCTGGACCCCCGGATAGCTGTGGTAGCAAGCAGGTGGTGACAGCCCTGTGCGCCTTGAATTCCACCACGTAGTTGGCCTAGTTTAACAGTAAGGCTCGTTGTGCTAGCGTTCAACCTAAGTAAGTGGTAAAGGCTAGTACGCCTCGATACTTGACAAGATAGGATTAAAACTAAACTCAACCTAGCTGCTTTATTGTCTTTTGCCTGCCCTGCTTCGTCATTATCTTGCTTTGTAGTTATCTTGCTTAGTGGTTACCCAGGTTAGTTACCTAGTTATCCCTAGTTATCTTAGTTACCTTCAGTTACCTTTAGTTATCCTATACCCTTACCTACCTATCCATCCACCTTACCTTAGCCATCCTTTTCATCCTTACCTAGCCATCCATACATTCTTTCTAGCCTTCCATCTTCCCTTCTCCCCTTTTCTCTTTTTCCTTTTCTTCGACTCTCATCCCCTCCTTGACTCAACACATCCACCACCCTAGCCTTCCCTTGGGATCAAATAAATCGACACCTGGTACTCCCAGGCGAAGTGCTACAACCGATAGTTCTGTGCGCTTGCAGAATCTCCTCCTGGTAGATTGCATTCTCTCTAGCTAGCTCCTACTAGTGTCGGGATTGACAACCTCGTTTGGCATTAGTAGATAGCTACTTTAGCTACCCTATCTTAGGTGTAGTTAAGAACTACCAACAAGCATTTCTGGCACCGTTGTCGGGGATAGATTCAAACCCTATTCTTGGTAGCAACGCTAAGAAGTGTCAACACTCATCAGTAGTGATCTTAGTAGATACTCTTCCGGATGTGAAACAGAGAACTGCAGAGTATTGATTCATCGATGTTATGGGTAAAAATTATCCCTCTGCCCCCTTGCAGTGACTCTTCTCATTCATCTCATTCTTGATTCACTGTTCTTCTCTTTTCAGGGTAAGGTTTAAATCCAACCAAGCCCAGGTTTCTTCTTCAGAAGGCTCGCCTAGGAGGTATGATATCGAAGAAGTCGAACAATCACACCAGCAGGAACGGACTCACCGTGCTATCACAGGTTAATGAAATCTTGTAAACCCCTTTCTTCCGATCAAATTCGCACTTGCTTGACACATCTTCTTCTTCCATCAGCCACTCTTGCAGAGATTGACCGCTTAAAGGCAACAGTGCTGCCGACCAAACGAACATCCACAAGAACACAGCTAAAGCCGGCCCTGATACCGCCGATGGTCAAACAGATCAGGCCGTCATCGAAGGTGTAGGTTTTGACATTCCAGATGGTCGTACGGATCAGGCCATCATCCAAGGTGATCAGGCCCCCGTCCAAGGCGTACACATCGCAAATGGCTGCAAGAATCAAGCTTCCATTTAAGGTGTGCATGCCAGGGCTTTTCCTTCCTCAAGTTAGCAGAGATGAACTCTTGATGCAAGGAAGATCACCCCCTTTTCTACCAGTCATCCCGCAGATGCGCTTCCGGACAACTTCGAAGTCTTTTCAATTCTTCGATGGTTACGCCATCGTCCTTTGCTTAAATCGATTAAACCACTTCAAGTGTAGTTTGTGTTTTAGGACAGATCTTGTAAGTGAATAAAATTTGTTCTCCTTGCGAGCAGTATCCAACTGTATTTCCAAATCCCTTATTAGTCCTTCTTGCAAAGATCCCTTCAGAAGAAAGTTTGCCGAATGTATGATGTCATCTTATCCGATTAAATCTCAACTTTTGACATGTCATGTCACTCGGCATTGTATTTACTGCGTTTCACCTTTCTCTTTCCCCGATAAACCTGCTATTCTGTAAAAATGCTAGATCCACCAAGGTTATGAACGTTTGAACTAAAGGCGATAGAAATATCAGCTATAACTCAAATCTTTGGAATATTTTTCTGCTAAAGGCGATGTTTTCACATCGGCTGTATAGAACATCCTTCGATTTACATAGGCTTTACACATTCGGCTTTAACAAGTAGTGCCGAAGCTTCGACTAACAGAAAGTTTGAACAAACCAAAAATTTCGTTACAGCCGAATCCCCTTTCTTGGGTTTACATCTTTTCGGCTAAAGCAAAATTGCCAATGATTTTTCTTCACAAGGCTCAAAATAAGGGCCGATCCTATTAAAAGGCTTATCGGCCGTCACGTACAACTCAAAATAATTATCAAGTTGTAGAAGCACCTTCATTGTACGTCACCTTGTACGAATCTTTCATAATCTTTCCTCCAACTCTAGTAATGGAGAATTAAGCACAATCTTGAGACCCAAACTTGAGCATATTGATCCAACTTTGGCTTCGTCATCAACACTTTATTCCTTGTCAGCCGATACGAAATTTTGGCCTTAGCGTTTCTCCATTACTATCAATTGGACTTTAAAAATTACTCTGAGATCCGATTATTTGAATCGGCTGTTGGTTCTCGTCGAGAACATTAATAGGACCTGTTTCCCAAGCTCTTCCAGAGAAACACTCGACACCATCATACTCCCAATAGATGGATTCTGCGTTAGCAACACTCACTGAGTCATCGGCATGGACAATCTCAACTCCATCTCCAATCCACCGGATAAGGAACCGATGCATAGTTGATGGCACACAGCAATTGGCATGTATCCAGTCCCTTCCTAGCAGCAAACTGTATGCCCCCTTGCCATCAATGACGAAGAAGGTGGTGATCAAGGTCTTAGAACCAATCATCAACTCAACATGGACTGCTCCTCGTGTGTCAGAAGAATTGCCAGCAAAATCTCTTAAGACCATATCGGTTTTCAATAGGTCTTCATTTGTCAACCCGAGTTTCCTGAAAGTAGTATAGGGCATGATATTGATAGCAGCCCCTCCATCGATGAACATCTTGGTTAATGGCTTGCCATTAACATACCCCCTCATGTATAATGGCTTCAAGTGTCGATGGTTAATTGGCTTGTCAAAGACTGCCTTCTCAGCCAAAACGAGATGAGCCAATAACTCCTGAAATTCACTATCATCAAAATCCGAATATGTTTCCTCTGGAATCTCTTGATTTTCAGGAGCTGCAAACTCTGATGGGAGAGAGAACGCCATGCATGTATCGGCCGAACAATCACTTTAATTCGGCTTCTCTTTTGGACGCCAAACCCGTTTTGTCCTGATGCCTGCTTGCTCCAGCTCTCTGTTTCTCAGGCGCTGCACTCTCCTTTTCTGGCTCTTCCTTAGTCCTGGTGGACACCATTGTCCTTTCTGCCAGATGTACTCACGGTAATCACTCTCTTCAATGCGAGCCCAATTTCGATCGGCAAACCTTTCCTGCCGATTCTCAGAATTACTTATTTTTAAGCGCCGATTGTCCTCGGGGATTCTTGCCCCAAGCCTTTCATGGACAGAACAGCGGTTGACTCGAGATTGCCTGTACTCTGAGTACTGATTACTGCATTCAGGGCAGTTGTTCTTGACAGGCAACTTCAAGCCTTCGTTCCAGCAATATTGAAAGAACGAGCATTCCCAATGAGATTGTTCCTGTTTCTCCATATCTTCTCGTTCTTTTCGGCATACCTCCTCCTCGTATCTTCTTTGCTCTTCCAGGAACTTTTGTTCTTCATAAAACCTCTGCTTCTGATATCTTTCCTGTTCCCGACGCCACTTGTTCAGCAAGATACGCGTTGTAACTCTGGGTCTGGAGGTTTCACCCATCTCAGTTCGGCTAGTCTGGAACCGAACCCTCTGTAAGAATTCTTTACTCGTAATCTGTCGATCAGGGTCAACAGTACCAGCTTCCTTGGCTTTGGTCGAAGTTAAAACCTTCATCTTGCTCTTACCCCCGGATTTGGCTACACTGACCATATTAACAGAGAAGGACACCGTATTCTGTCCAAAAGGATTACCATCTATTTTCATCTTCCCATCAAATCTCAGGTGTCCGTCTTGGATGGCCTTCTGAATCCGCACTCTAAACACTCGGCAATCATTTATGGAGTGGGATCTTGCGTTGTGAAAGCCACAGTACTTCTTGTCCTTGACACCTTCAGGGAGTAACATAGGATGGCCTTCCGGCAACTTGATGCGTCTTTCCTTCAGCAAGTACTCGAATAGCTTGTCAGATTTAGAAACATCAAAATCATAAGTACCTTTCTGTTGCCTTAGCCATCTCTGGCTGACTTGAGTTGGATCCTTGGCCTAGATTATCTCGGCTGCAGCCACCTCGTCTTCATCATTATAATCATCGGCATGTTCCAAGAAAGCCTGATACATCTTGGCAGCTACATCGCCCTTTTGGAACTGATTGCTCCTCTTGAATCCCTGAGCTTGATTGCTCATTATGGCCAACCTCTGTGATTGTTGTCCAAGATCCTCAAAGTCCATGCCGAACAGTTTTTCCTTGATGCTCGGCAACATGCCAGCTATGGCTATTCCTGGCAACTGATCATCGGGTAAGTTCAGGGAATAGCAAAGATTTTTAGTCTCCCTGAACCGGCGCAAATATTCTTGCGGAGTCTCACTAGGTTTCATCCTTAAGCTCATGAGGTCGACCAACTTCTTCTCACTGGTTCCCGTGAAGAAATATGAATGGAACCTTTGCTCCAGCTCTGCCCATGTATTGATGGAGTTCGTCGGCAGAGAAGCAAACCAAGAGAAGGCTGGTCCTGTCAACGACAATGGAAAGTAACGAATCCTCCAAGCTTCATCTGCTGATGCTTCACCAAGCTGCATCAGGTAGCGGCTGATATGCTCTCTGGTACTGGTATCATCTTGGCCCGAGAATTTGGTGAGGTCAGTAGGAGGCTTGACTCTCGGAGGAAGAGCTACTCGATTGTACCCCTCTGGGTAAGGAGACTTGTACGTGTATGTCTGATTCTTTGGTTTTAGGCCGAACTGATTCTGCATCATATCAGCCATCTTATGCATGATGAGGTCAACATTGGAATCAGGAGCTGTCTGACCTTGCCCCCCAGTATGTAATCCTGCTGAACTCCTGTAGCCTGGGTTTGGAAGAGCATTAATTGAATTATAATCCACGAACTCCTTATACCCATTTCCAAACGTGTCTCTCTGTATCCTGTTCGCCACAGGAGACACTCTGAAGGCAGACTGCGGGACCTCCCCCGTTATACCAAACTCGAGCTGGCCATAGGTCTGAGCAAGCTGCTGCATCTCCGGAAGGACCATCGCTCCAGTACTTGGGCCAGCCCCACTGTTTTCGGTAGCTCTTCGTCGTTGAGGTACTTGAAACAACAATGGTCCCCGTACCGAACCAGCAGCCCCTTCAAGGTACTTATCCGCGTTTGGACCGAAGATGTCAATCATGATAGCATGAAAGGTGTTCAAGAAAGCCGACTGATGGTTGGTTACGACCCCTGATACGACTTTATGTATTATTTCAGTCATCTTCCGAATGTCTTCCTCTTCGTCAGGATCGTCAGGTTGGTGATGAGGAACGACCTTCGGGAAAGTCTGCTTCTGGTAGACCTTGCCGCTTTTATTCTTGGAGAAAGACTCCAAGCACTTGCACCGGAATTCATCACAAGCTCGCTGCACCAAATCCCTTGATTCTTGCGGCAAGTCGTCTATGGTCACCTCGAAGACTAGATCTTCGTTTATCTCAGGCATCTTGAACTCGAAGTGGTCCCACCGAGCGTGCCAAAAAGTTTGTTGACACAAAATGTGTCGTCCTGCGTCAGGCACACAGTAAGCTGAACAAAGGCTGGCTTAAATCGGGTGCCCGGAGCGTTCTGGTTCCGGAAGCGTGCCAGTCGGTTTGACCTGAAAACCAACAAGGGACAAAAAGTGTGAGAATACCTTGGAACGTGCCAGGTGTGACCAGACAGTTCCATATGTACGGCTTTGAAGCCAATCACGATGGCACACAGCTATGAAAGCTGTTTGTCGAAACAAGTTTATAATGTCATTCGGCAAGTATAAAGATAAATCATAAACATGTTGAATGCCGAACGCATATGTAGCAAAAGATATAAAAGGGCAACTCATAAATATAAATCCATCCAGATAAATATGCATAGGCCAATCCAACTGATCTGCCGCACGTCCAGCCTTCATAAACCCGTCAGGTATAAATTCAAGCAAAGCTAATCCACCGCATGATACCACTTGCTATAAATCTACACCACTCCTTATAATTAGATTAATCCACCGCATGATACGATCTAATTATAAGAAGCTAAAAGCATATGTATATTTGAACAGATCCATATATACTCATTACTCATGTAAGATTAACCAGAATCGGCAAAAACAGTCGAGCTAGGGTCCATGAAGAAGAAACTACAAGCAAAGCATGATTAAACTAATCTAAAACCTGCGCCTGCCGCACGACACCCAGTTCTATCAAAGCCTAAACATGATCGGCATGCATGAACCCGCAACATGTGACAATCTAGATTGAAAGCTAATTCAGCTATTCCGATCTTATTATTAGCAAAGCATGAGCAAAACTCATGCGACAAAGCCGAACAAGAATCAATCTAGATTGGGCAAGAAGTGTTGTACGAAAATAAATAAATAAAGCGTTACAACACATGATAACTTGATGAATCTATTAGATCTGCCAAATCTAACAGAGCCAAAAACTATTTTTACTCGTGACTCAATCCGCCGCACGATACAAGGCAGAAGCAAAAACTTCCCGTCATAAGCTTAAATCCGCCGCACGATACTAAGCTTAACGTACGAGACTACTTGCACCATATCTAAATCCGCCGCACGATACTAGACATGATAACAAGGTTGCCGGTACTTACGGAGGTCGACAAATCGATGATTCCTCTCGAAGAACTCGACGACATGACTAGGGACTCGAAATAGGTGGCGCTGGGGCCGGTTTGTATTGATGTGGTTGTGAACAGTTTTACAATGGTCGAGGGTCTATATTTATACCCTGGACGAAACATGAGTCCTAAACGAATACGACTTTACAAAGAGATATGAAAGGATATAAACTCCATATTATTTGATGCCTTCCATCACCATGCGCCTTCTCGTGCAAGCCAGCCGCCATATGCATTACCCGAATGGAACCGTGGCTCTGTGGAATAGCCGACCGCACAGATAAACGCCGGAACCTCCAAGAGCCAACCAGCCGTTGATTGCTTGCCGAATCCTTCTCCTTCTGCAGGCTGGGCCCATCTGTCATAACTCTTACTTGTGCGAAAATCTGGTGTTAACAACATTTTTCTTCCTAAACTTTGAACTTTGACTTAGTAAGACATGCTTTTCACTTCTTAAAGCTCCATATATATATCTATAGAAGGAAGGAAAATTGCATCAGTGAGGAATCATAAAATATAAAGAGCGATTTGAGAGTGTCATACAAAGGAATCTCTGATTTTTATTTGAAAATATAAAAACTCCAGAATGAAGGTTGATCAAAGAGTTAGAGATATAGTGCTTAACTTGATTGTTCTGTCTTTCAATTGTTTAAAGATCCAGGCGGAGGCAAAAGCTCCATAGTTAAAGGTAATATGAGGAAGTCAGAATAATTAACTCTAAACCAGGGAAAATTTTTATTTTTTATTTGTGGAGGCATAGTAATAGTTCCAGACTTATCATAAATGTTTGCTAAGGCTAGCAAAAGGTAAGCTTGGGGAGTTGTTGACACTGGTTAACTATTATAATTAAGAGATAAATAAATATGAAAAGGACAAGAATATGATCACCAACAAAGATTTAGGGTTTCAACTGACAATATTCCATGAGTTTTGGTGAGTTATGATTCTGTAGGGACTAAACCAGAAAATCAGCATCGATAGCTTCCCATAGAAGGGAACCGATGGGAGATAACGCATTCGCCACGTCGGGATACTTCCAGAAGACTCCAGAAGATGTAAGAAGACACCACGACGAAGGACACCACAGGAGGCTGACCTGTGGGACCGACCGGGTCCCACAGGGCAGACCGGTCGTTCGGCCCATGGGCCCACGCGCTATCGTCTTCTGAAGCTACTCCACCGCCTTTTGTGATCATCTCAGCCCTACGTGAAGTCGGTTTGATCTAACGGTCGCGGATCTCGCCAGGCTATATAAAGAACCCTTGACCCCCCTATCCAAACAACACAGAATGGGGTTTCAGACAATTCATTCATCAGGGTTAGACCACCAGAAGGAGATCAATCGGAAGCTTAGGACTACATCCACCTAAATAGTAGATAGAATGGTGAGAGGAGGCAGCTTCGCTTGGATCCTATCTAGTCACGAGAAGGCTCGTAACCCAAGATCTTCTCTCTTGTTTAACATTATGATCTATTCAAATTGCTCTTCTAGTTTCACCATTGTTCTTCATTGTTTATGTTCTAGTTTATCGTCTATTTCATGTTCATCGTCTAGTTCATATCTAGTTTGATGTAACACCTCTGGTGTTAAGCTAGCATGACATCATTTCTCATCATGCATAATCATCTCATGATCATGAAGCATTCATATGTTATTCTTTTTCTCACATAAAATGTCATTTCATGTGTTTGCTTGCTTATAAGTTTGCTTTGTTGAAGTGTTTCTTGTCTTGCTTTGGAGTGGTTAAGTCTTTCTAACCATCTAACCTTGTTGAGAAGTCAAAATGAAGGCATGGTTATGCTGGACATTTTGCCTAATCAAGTAGTTAAACCCTAGTCAAACCCTATAGAGCCTCTAAAGTCCTTTTGTTTGACTAACAAAGACCTCCTTGTTAGAAGCTTTGCATGGCTGTGGGCCTTAAGCAAAAGTGTGTAGAATTTAGTATGGAACAAAAGTTGTTTAAGGACCAACTCATGAAAATGGGTGGCATGGTGTTTTAGGGTCCACAAGGCAGAATTGGAAGAGTTTTAGACTTGGAAATTTTCCTAAGTCCTAAAGCTGGTTTTCAGTTCGGCCAGGCTATGTTTAGCACCTCTCAGCCTAATCCAAGCCGAACCAGTGATCAATCCTTTAACCAAAGTTGCAGTCGGTGTATAGCTCTAACCAATGGTGCAGTTGGTTTAGCGTTTGATGGAGTGGTTAGTGAGTTAATCGCGTTTGAAGTTGGGCTGTCAGTCGGCCATTAGCCAACTGAATCGCCCGATTCAGTTTGAAGCCGTCGGCTTCAGTGGCCGACCCGCGCAGGGGAAGAACGCCGCGTGGCGTTCGATTCCCGCCGAGGCCAGCCAGCGCGCGCGGCGTGGCGTGCTTAACCTCCCGTGCACGCCTCCTCCGCCAGAGCGCGCTCCCTCCCTCTCTCCTCGCCTCCAAGCTCTCGCCGGCGACCGCGGGCGGGCGAAAAGGGGAAATCGCCGTCCGCCGTCGTTTCGCCGTGCATTCGCCAAGCAAACCGCACCGCTAGCCTCGCCTTGGTCTCCCGCATCGTTTGCGCTAGTCAGTGCTCTTCGGCAAGCCCTAGGTGAGCCTCGGGACGAGCTTCCGCCATGGCCGCCATGACCGCCGAGTTCGGTCCGCCGTGGTCGGCTCCCTTCCCGTGGGTTTCAAGATGTTTTAGCTAGCGTTCGCAAGTCAGTGAGCGTCCAGGAAGAAGGAAGTGAAGTCGGTTTAGCCGATTAGGGTTTGGTTGCCTCGGTCCGCCATCGCCGCCGTCCGCCATGGTTGCCGGAGACTGGCATGGCGTGGTCCCGAGCTTTCGGAGTGAAATCCGTAGCGTCCGAGCCTTGCGCTAGGTCCGTGGGAGTTCGGAGAGTAGGAATCACGAGTCGGTTAGCCTCGGCATGGCCGGAGTTGCCCGGCGTGGAGAGCCCGCGCCGCCGTGGCCGCCATTGCCGGCGTCGTGCTCGATCCGTCGTGTCGCTAGGGTCGAGAGTGGTACCGTTCGTCGCGGAAGGATGAGAGGAGTCCGTCGGTGGAGTTGGTTTTTCGCCGGAGGAGCCGCCGTCGGCGAGCTCCGGCGAGGTCAACATCTCCTCTGTTTCTCTGTGTGTATGGCAGGTGGGGTCGCTTTGACCACGGGCCCCGCAGTCAGCGGTTTGGGTGCATGTGTGCTGGGTGCGTGTAGCAGTTAGGGTTGGATGTTTTTGAATATATGTTTTCCAGAAATATGGTTAATACTTGTTTAAATCATAACTTGTGTTGTTAATCCAATAAATGTGAAACCATTTTTTTAAGTTTGTCTTGATGAGATCTGTACATGAAAAATATGATATGCTCTGTTATGATAGTTTTTATATGCAGTAATAATTAATTTGTGTTTAGGCTGATATCTTGTTTAATGCATAGTAAATCATGTTTTGCTCAGAAAAATATGGGGTTTGTTTTGGTGAGCTCTGTAAGTGATGTAGAGTCACAGAAAAATGATAACTACTGTTTGGTGTGAAATAATTTGAAGTTAACCTTAAATTGGTTAAATGCTGTTTTCTTGTATAATTGGTAGTAATTAAATATATGGAATTTGAGTCTCATAATTTTTATAGACTGCTCTTATGCTGGAAAGCTCTAAACAAAAATATGAAATTTGTTGTTTGACACTTTTTAAGGTAGGGTGTAGTTCAAAGTATCTTTTCACCCTGATATTTGTCTTTTTCATACAGAATTATATATACATGCAATTGTCCTGAAATTTGTACAGTATGCTTTACTTTCTGTTAGGAACCTACAGTAATTTTTGTAGATTTTTTGAAACTGTTACCTATGAGGTGCAGTTATAAGCTTGTTTTAGTAGGATAATTAGTTTATTTAAATTAAGCTTTTGTGTCTTTATTAGGGAAACCAGCAGGGGTAAAATAGTCTTTTCAGTGTATGCATGTTGACTGTGCTTTGCATGAGTGGTGTAGCTTCTCTCTAAATAGAGTGTTGTACTCTACCAGAGAGGAAATATGCGCCTATTCGGTCAATTTAATTGCAATGCATTTCTATGCCCATGTATCATCCATTCATTCTCGCATATGCATCATCACAGGTTCGGTAGAAGAGACAGTGATAGCCGAGGAAAACGAGGAGCAGCCTCAGGAGCAGGAACCAGGAGCTATCGGGAAGAGTTTGAAGAAGAACTTCCGGAGTGCCCGAATCACCAACCGAGCACCTTCGAGAAAGGCAAGCCCCGGAGCATTTCTAACTACCTACAGTTTATGATTAACTTAATCTGCTTATGTTTGTTGCATTAAGTATAGGAGTTGTTTGATACCGTTGATGCATCACTATTCATACCTTGTTACCTTGAAATATCATCCTTGATACCTATATAGATCAGGTCCGAGCTATGCTTAGAATTGCTTAGACCGGTAGAAGTCGGGCAACCTTCATGTTACCCGCGAGCAATAGGTGGTTACTTGACCGATTAACCAAATATTTCCATTAAGTGGGATAACTGAGTGTTGTGGAAAATGGAGATCGGCAGATTCCTGTAGTTTATGCTACAGCATTTCTAGCCGTGTTTTATGGGAATCAGTATCTTGTGAGATAGACTTCTTGTCATGTTGAACGCATGTCCCACATTTAGCTGGAAGGATAACTCGTTCCGACCGCGAAGCCGCTCATTGTTCCAGGCCGGCTCTCAGGTCCTACGCATCAGCCGAAGCCACGGTGGAGGGTTAGTGGGACGCGGGGGCGCGAATAGTAAGACCCGGGTGATGGTGGTTAAGTCCAACTCCTTGGCAGTCGGGCTTGCCTCCGGGTGTGATGGTGGCGGTTGAAACCGCGACTCCTGGAACAATGTTGTGGTCATCTGTAGCTCACCGACGGGTGGGTGTGGTTTGTGTGGGAAATAAATCACCAGCTGGTTAGGAATCGATTATAATCGCCATCGCTCCTGGATAGTGAGCACTTGACTCGAACGCTGATCAATCTCGATACTGAAAAATGTGGAACACGAGACAGCTATCTTTATACTTTTGGAAATGGTCACTCGGTCTGTTTGTTACATTTTGGTGATCGTTGGATCACTACCATGTTTGTTCTAGTGCAGTTTGCTAATCTAGTAATAGAATAATTACTATTAAAATTGACAGCTAAGGGCAGGAGAACTACTTTAATTAACAAATGGCTTTTATGCAAAAGTGTGGTCTATTGCCAGCCTCCACTATATACTAGCCTTGCATACTCCTTGGTGTCATTTTATTTCTGGTTTAAGGCGGGTAAGTCTAGCTGAGTACCTTCTCGTACTCAGGGTTCTACCCTTTGTTGTTGCAGATGGCCAGGTCTTCCATGGTTATTGCATCATTGTCTCTTTCCCACGCCTCGGGTGAATTCTAGGTCCCGGGCAAGGACCTCTTCTGTTCGTATCTTTTGCTATGTTAAGGATGACTACTAAATGGCACTGTAATCATTAAGTGTGCGTGCGTGAATTTCGGAACAATGTTTCAAGTTAAGCTTCCGCTACTGTTTTCAAACCTGGTTTGTAATAACTAAGTTGCTACTCTCGAACTATTTATGTAATCTCTGTCGTGTGACGGTCGATGCTGAATATTACGATCCTATGTTGTTGATGTTGGAAAGTTTGAAATCCTTCGTGATTTCACGGACTACCGGGTTTATAGGGGCTCAAGTGCCACAAATTTACTGCCTCGGCGGAGAATTTCGTACTTGTGCTCTTATAAATTGGTCGGTTCTGTTACAGCTGGCATCGGAGCATAATTCAGCAGGTACTGTTCATAGGACTAAAAATTTGGTAATAAAAATAATCTGGAGTCCCAAAATTATTTTCAAAATTTCGCAGGTCGGTGTAGAAGAAAAATTTTAAAAAGCAAAGATATAAGTGTGCCAGTGGTCATATCCTTTATGCCCATAGGATCTCAGGTGGCTTATTTAAGTACTAACTTGGAAGGGTCTTGCATCATGCTTGATTTCGTTTATTCTGTCGTCCATACGGCAAGGGTGAAATTGTATGGGTGCTATTCTTCGGAATGGTAATGTATGGATCAGTTGCCTCTACGCCAAGGTAAGGAAAGTTGTGAGAGCATGGTCGAACAACCGTCGACCTAGGGGAGTGTTAGTTGGTATTGGAACCTACACACGTTGATACACGGGTGCAGGGAAGGTACGCAGTAACGGGGGTGATACTGTTAAATGGGTACATATACTGCTTACGTGTATACGGGGTGTACACCTAGGTGAGTATCTAGATTTAAATTTCAGCAATGCATAATTATCATACTGTGGGGCAGGGCTGAAATGGATCTTCTGCAGGTACACTAACTACGCACCGTTAGAACGAAATAGTTAACGTATGAGAGTATCGTGGTTTGCCACCGCATAGTTCTTATGTAGTAGAAAGGACGTACGGAACGTTTTCATACACATACATATCATGGCATAATGCTTTCTTTCCTTTTTGCATTACTTCCACCCTTTATGGATTCATTGCTCGAGATTGGAAGACCTATGCTTATGTTATCATGATAATCCTGCTACAGATGGGACGGACTAAGGAAACCGCACGTAAGTCAACAGGCGGCAGGGTTCCCAGACACCAGTTGGCACCTAGGTCGGAGAGGTGCAAGGCAAAGTTTCTGGATGTGTTTGGGACACCTACGTTGCTTTGGAGGGTTCTGCGTTCGGTGGGATACCCGGATGGTAAGGAGCCTCGCTACTTCTGGTCGAAAGAGCCTCTGGGAGACACCACCCTGGTGTATGTTACTGCGTGGTGAAGCCCAGGGAAGAGGGATCTGAATGGTCTGGTTGGATGTATGAGAGCAAAGGAAGGGATCCTTGGGAAGGGCGCAGTCAGCAGCGTTCCTCATTCTCCAGGACATCATGGAGCGGTTCCCAGAAGACCTCAGTCGAGCTCTAGCCGGTGTTTCCGAGGGCTGACCCGTTCAAGGATGTTTGGGTGCAGACTAGGCAGGAAGCAGTTGAGGGTAGTCCCAGTGAGCTTCAGGCATGTGATGGTCCGGCAGCAAGTGCCATGTATGCGGTAATGAAGGGGTACGCGGTCATGCAACACAGCTTGTGCAGTATGACTGAGTCCTATTACCATGTCAAGGATGAGAAAAGGCAAGCTCAGCGCGAGTTTGATGAAGAAGTGGAAAAGATGCAGGAAGAGCTGAAGCAGATGACCATAGAGAAGGATCAGGTGGTTCGCAGGAATGTAGTTGCAGCTCAAGAGATCATCAGGCTGCAAGAGCAGCTAGGGCGTGAGAAGCATGCTAATCGAAGCGCGGAGAATCAGATGGTAAGGCTTCTTCAGCAGCGAAATCAGGCATGGGAAGAAGAGGTGGATATGAGAGTTCGTATCGTGGCTTGGAGCAGCAGTTAGCGACAACTGAAGCCTACAACAACAACCTCCACGAGGAAGTGCATCGTCTTCACAACCAGCTTCATCCATACCATCCTCCAGGTGCAGCCGAGATGGATGGGGAGTTGGGAGTTGTTCTTGCTGATGGCGGTGATGAAGATGGAGTGCTCTTCGCTGATCACGAAGAAGAAGACGAAGAAGAAGAGGAAGATGATGGAGCCGATGATGTCGAGGGTTATGTGTCAGATGCTGAGAGCGATTAGAGTTTAGATCTCGATGTTTATCGTGATTCTTGTGTATCGGTTAGTTGGATCTGTGGAACCTTTGATGGGTTGTAAGCTTAGGACCTTGTTGCTACCTTTGAACCGTTTTAAGTATCAGGCTATCGTTGGACTTATCCGTTCGTGTCCATGCGAGTTTTAAGCGCTTTTCGTATAATCTGTTTGTGATGTTAATTGTGTGGAACAACTTGTGAATGTGCCTTATTGTATGAACTATGTTCGAATACAGTACTGCAGTCATTACGCATTTTGATCTATATATATGGCATCACTCATCGATTATTGATTGGCTATGCAGATGGTGAACACTCGTCGTGGAACCGGCAGTGCCAGTGGTGCAGATGGGAGTGGACAGGGCGAGGAAGCCAATCCTCCTCCTCCTCCTCCTTACACGGCAGAGCAGTTCTTTGCTCAGTTTTTGGGAAGTCAGCGTAGTATGGAAGCTATGCAACAACGCAACATGGAAGCAAATCTCCGAAACATCGCTGAGAATACCCGCAGGGCTGCAGGTCTGGGTGGTCAAGATGTTAACCAGTACAGCACGTTTAAGGACTTCTTGGACACTAGACCTCCAATCTTTAAGGAAGCAGTGGAACCTTTGGAAGCAGATGAATGGATCAACACTGTCGAACAGAAGTTCAGGTTGCTCCGTCTGACAGAGTCTCTGAAGGTGGAATACGCAGCTCATCAGTTGCAAGGACCGGCTGGTATATGGTGGACACATCACCGTACCGCTTTTCCGGCAAATCAACCTATAGTTTGGGAGCAGTTTACAGCAGCTTTTCGAGGTCATTATATTCCTCCAGGTTTAATGGCTATGAAGGTAACAGAGTTTTTGAGTTTGACACAGGGTACCAAATCAATGGCTGAATATCTTCATGCTTTCAACAATCTTGCTCGATATGCGCCTGAGTATGTCAATACAGATGCAAAGAAGATTGCTTGTATGAAAGGGGCCTAAGTCCAAAGCTCCTGAAGACAATGGGAAATTCTTCTAGAACCCGTTTCAATGACTTCGTCAGTGACTGTTTGACTCAAGAAAACCACAACAATCTCTATAGTGCATCTAAAGCCCGCAAGAAAACTTTTGATACAGGAGCACAGCAGAGCAGAAATCAAGTGGCGAATCGTCCTCAGTTTCATATAGCAGCACGGGGAGCACGGTTCAAGCCTCCTCAGCGTCGTTTTCAGGGAAATCAGCAGCAAGCCAAGGTCCAGAAAGTGGCAAAAGGTCAGACATCGCAGTATAGAGCAGGGTCTGGAAACCAGAACTTCACAGGCAGCTACGTCAAGGGGCCATGTTACAACTGTGGCAAGGAAGGGCATTGTCCAGGACATGTCCTAGCCCAAGAAAGAAGACCAATCCAGTGCAAGCTCGTGTGCATCATACTTCTTTGGAAGGCATCTCAGAGGGTGAGCCTGTAACAGCTGGTATGTTCTCTATCAACAATATCTCTGCAGTTGTTTTGTTTGATTCTGGTTCATCCCATTCTTTTGTAAGTCAAGCATTTGCACTTAAGCATAATCAGGAAATGGTAACAATGGATTTGGGGTTTCGAATAAGCTCAGCTAGTGCAAGTGTGTTGTCTAATCAAGTGGTATGTGGAGCTACTCTTAGTTTGGAAGAAACGGTATCGAGTAAGCCTAGTAGTCATGCCAGGTCTATCCTTGGATGTTATCCTCGGAATGGACTGGATGAAAAAGTGGGAAGTGATCTTAGATACCGGGAAAAGGATGATTTCTTTGAGGGATCCCGAGGAAAACAGAGGTTTCAAGTGTTTCTTCTTCTGACCGTCTTAATCTCAGTGCTATGAGTTGTGCAGTGCAAGTGGCAGATCTTCAGGAAATCCCTGTAGTATGTGAGTTTCCAGATGTGTTTCCAGATGAGTTACCTGGTTTACCTCCAGATAGGGATGTGAGTTTGCAATAGAGTTGATACCTGGAACAGCACCTATATCCAGAAGACCGTATCGTATGCCTCCTAATGAGTTGGCGGAGTTAAAGGTTCAGTTGAAAGAGTTGTTGGATAAGGGTTTGATTCAACCAAGTTCATCTGAGTGGGGATGTCCGGCACTCTTTGTGAAAAAGAAGGATAAAAGTCTGCGTATGTGTGTGGATTACAGACCTTTGAATGCAGTAACAGTCAAGAATAAGTATCCTTTACCTCGGATTGATATCCTTTTTGATCAGTTGACGAGAGCTAGAGTGTTTTCCAAGATAGACTTAAGATCAGGGTACCATCAGATCAAGATCAGACCCAAAGATATACCCAAAACGGCTTTTTCCACTAGGTACGGGTTGTATGAGTATCTTGTCATGTCGTTTGGCTTGACAAATGCTCCTGCATACTTTATGTACCTAATGAATTCCGTGTTTATGCCTGAGTTGGATCGGTTTGTGATAGTCTTTTTGGATGATATCTTGATATATTCAGAACGAAGAGGATCATGCGGAACACTTAAGGATAGTTCTAACAAGACTTCGAGAGCATAAGCTATATGCCAAGTTCAGTAAGTGTGAGTTTTGGTTGAAGAAAGTTCATTTTCTTGGACATGTGTTATCAGGAGATGGAATCTCAGTGGATCCCGGAAAGTACAAGAGGTTATGGATTGGAAAGCACCAACCACCGTCACGGAAGTCAGAAGTTTTCTAGGTTTGGCTGGTTACTATCGTCGCTTCATTCCGGATTTCTCCAAGATTGCAAAACCGATGACATCGTTGCTTCAAAAGGATGTGAAGTTTGTCTGGACAGAGGAGTGTGAAGCAGCTTTCCGGATTTTAAGGGAACTGCTGACCACTGCCCCTGTTTTGGCTCAACCGGATATAGAGAAACCTTTTGATGTGTTTTGTGACGCATCCAAGATAGGTTTAGGCTGTGTGCTAATGCAAGATGGACGAGTAATAGCATACGCCTCAAGACAGTTAAGGAAACATGAGATCAACTACCCTACACATGATTTGGAGTTAGCGGCAGTAGTGCATGCTCTAAGGTATGGAGACACTACTTGTTGGGAAATGTGTGCAACATCTATACCGATCATAAGAGTCTAAAGTATATCTTCACTCAACCTGAGTTGAACATGAGACAGCGCAGATGGCTGGAGTTGATAAAGGACTATAACTTGCAAGTTCACTATCACCCAGGAAAGGCAAACGTGGTTGCAGATGCTTTAAGTCGGAAATCGCACTGTGTCGTGGTGCAACCGTTGTTTGAAGAAAAGTTTAACCTGATACATCCAGAAGTTTTGTTCAACATTCAGTTAGGTTGCTCACTAGAGAGTCAGATTATGGAAGCTCAGAAGTCAGATAAAGGAGTTGCTCATATCAAGCGAAAGATGTTAAAAGATCCTTTAACTTCTTTTAAGTTGGATGAACAAGGAGTGTTATGGTTCAGGGATCGTCTTGTCGTGCCAAAGAACAAAGATCTCAAGGATAAAATCTTAGATGAGGCCCACTTATCTAAGTTATCTCTTCACCCAGGGAGCAGTAAGATGTATCATGATCTACAATCTCGTTTTTGGTGGACCAAGATGAAGAAGAGATAGCAGCCTATGTTGCAAGGTGTGATACTTGTTGCAGAGTTAAGGCAGTGCATATGAAACCTGCAGGGTTGTTACAACCGTTATCTGTGCCTGTTTGGAAATGGGAAGACATCAGTATGGATTTCATAACTGGATTACCCACCTCGGAAAAAGGGAATGATTCCATTTGGGTAATAGTGGATCGTTTGACCAAATCTGCTCACTTTATTCCAGTCAAAACCGGATACCGACCGCCTCGGTATGCAGATATCTACATCAAAGAGATTGTGCGTTTACATGGAATACCAAAGACAATTGTTTCAGATCGTGGATCTCAGTTCACAGCGCACTTTTGGCAGCAGTTACATAAAGGTTTGGGAACGAAGTTGATTCACAGTACAGCTTATCATCCTCAGACCGCAGGTCAAACCGAAAGAGTGAATCAAGTGCTTGAAGATATGCTCAGAGCTTGTGTGTTATCCTCCAAAGGATCATGGGAATCATGGCTACCCGTTAGCAGAGTTCTCGTACAACAATAGCTATCAAGAGAGTATCAAGATGGCACCGTTTGAAGCTTTATATGGACGTAAGTGTGTGACTCCGTTAAACTGGATTGAAACCGGGGAACGAAGATATTTTGGAATAGACTTCGTGGCGGAAGCCGAGAAAAAGGTTCAGATTATTCATCAACACTTACAAGCAGCTCAATCCCGACAGAAAAGTTATGCGGATAAAAGAAGAAGACCGTTGGAGTTTAAGGAGGGAGATCATGTTTACCTAAAAGTAACTCCGATGAGGGGAGTACAAAGGTTCGGCATTAAAAGGAAGCTAGCCCCGAGATATGTTGGACCATATCGTATCTTGAAAAGAAAGGAGAAAGTATCTTATCAACTTCAGTTACCCGAAGCTATGAGTTCAATCTTTCCAGTTTTTCATGTTTCACAGTTAAAGAATGTCTACGTGTACCGGAAGAAAGAATAGAACCTCAGGAGTTGAAGCTGGCTTCAGACCTCACATATCAAGAGCAACCCGTGCGAGTTTTGGACAGCAAAGAAAGAGTAACTCGCAATCGCCTAGTAAAGGTGTATAAAGTTCTATGGAGTCGTCATGATGACGGAGATGCAACTTGGGAAACGGAAGACTATCTCCAGAAAGTTTATCCATCGTTCCATAAGCAATGGTCAGTAAATCTCGGGACGAGATTTCTTTAAGGGGGGAAGGGCTGTAACACCCCCTATGGTGTTTAAGCTAGCATGACATCATTTCTTCATCATGCATAAATCATCTCATGATCATGAAGCATTCATATGTTATTCTTTTTCTCACATAAACTGTCATTTCATGTGTTTGCTTGCTTATAAGTTTGCTTTGTTGAAGTGTTTCTTGTCTTGCTTTGGAGTGGTTAAGTCTTTCTAACCATCTAACCTTGTTGAGAAGTCAAAAAATGAAGGCATGGTTATGCTGGACATTTTGCCTAATCAAGTAGTTAAACCCTAGTCAACCCTATAGAGCCTCTAAAGTCCTTTTGTTTGACTAACAAAGACCTCCTTGTTAGAAGCTTTGCATGGCTGTGGGCCTTTAAGCCAAAGTGTGTAGAATTTAGTATGGAACAAAAGTTGTTTAAGGACCAACTCATGAAAATGGGTGTAGCATGGGTTTTAGGGTCCAAAGGCAGAATTGGAGAGTTTTAGACTTGGAAATTTTCCTAAGTCTTAAAGCTGGTTTTCAGTTCGGCCAGGCTATGTTTAGCACCTTCTCAAGCCTAATCCAAGCCGAACCAGTGATCAATCCTTTAACCAAAGTTGCAGTCGGTGTTGTATAGCTCTAACCAATGGTGCAGTTGGTTTAGCGTTTGATGGGAGTGGTTAGTGAGTTAATCGCGTTTGAAGTTGGGCTGTCAGTCGGCATTAGCCAACTGAATCGCCCGATTCAGTTTGAAGCCGTCGGCTTCAGTGGCCGACCGCGCGCAGGGGAAGAACGCCGCGTGGCGTTCGATTCCGGCCGAGGCCAGCCAGCGCGCGCGGCGTGGCGTGCTTAACCTCCCGTGCACGCCTTCCTCCGCCAGAACACGACCCTCCCTCTCTGCCTCGCTCCAAGCTCTCAGCCGGCGACCGCGCGGGCGAAAAGGGGAAATCCGCCGTCCGCCGTCGTTTCGCCGTGCATTCGCCAAGCAAACCGCACCGCTAGCCTCGCCTTGGTCTCCCGCATCGTTTGCGCTAGTCAGTGCTCTTCGGAAGCCCTAGGTGAGCCTCGGGACGAGCTTCCGCCATGGCCGCCATGACGCCGAGTTCGGTCCGCGTGGTCGGCTCCCTTCCAGTGGGTTTCAAGATGTTTTAGCTAGCGTTCGCAAGTCAGTGAGCGTCCAGGAAGAAGGAAGTGAAGTCGGTTTTAGCCGATTAGGGTTGGTTGCCTCGGTCCGCCATCGCCGCCGTCCGCCATGGTTGCCGGAGACTGGCATGGCGTGGTCCCGAGCTTTCGGAGTGAAATCCGTAGCGTCCGAACCTTGCGCTAGGTCCGTGGGAGTTCGGAGAGTAGGAATCACGAGTCGGTTAGCCTCGGCATGGCCGGGAGTTGCCGGCGTGGAGAGCCCGCGCCGCCGTGGCCGCCATTGCCGGCCGTCGTGCTCGATCCGTCGTGTCGCTAGGGTCGAGAGTGGTACCGTTCGTCGCGGAAGGATGAGAGGAGTCCGTCGGTGGAGTTGGTTTCGCCGGAGGAGCCGCCGTCGGCGAGCTCCGGCGAGGTCAACATCTCCTCTGTTTCTCTGTGTAGGCAGGTGGGGTCGCTTTGACCTCGGGCCCCAGCAGTCAGCGGTTTGGGTGCATGTGTGCTGGGTGCGTGTAGCAGTTAGGGGTGGATGTTTTTGAATATATGTTTTCCAGAAATATGGTTAATACTTGTTTAAATCATAACTTGTGTTCTGTTAATCCAATAAATGTGAAACCAATTTTGTTAAGTTTGTCTTGATGAGATCTGTACATGAAAGATATGATATGCTCTGTTATGATAGTTTTTATATGCAGTAATAATTAATTGTGTTTAGGCTAATATCTTGTTTAATGCATAGTAAAATTATGTTTTGCTCAGAAAAATATGGGGTTTGTTTGGTGAGCTCTGTAAGTGATGTAGAGTCACAGAAAAATGATAACTACTGTGGTTGTGAAATAATTTGAAGTTAACTTTAAAATGGTTAAATGCTGTTTTTTGTATAATTGGTAGTAATTAAAAAATATATGGAATTTGAGTCTCATAATTTTTATAGACTGCTCTTATGCTGGAAGCTCTAAACAAAAATATGAAAATTGTTGTTTGACACTTTTAAGGGTAGGGTGTAGTTCAAAGTATCTTTTTACCCTGATATTGTCTTTTTCATACAGAATTATATATACATGCAATTGTCCTGAATTTGTACAGTATGCTTTACTTTCTGTTAGGAACCTACAGTAATTTTTGTAGATTTTTCTGAAACTGTACCTATGAGGTTGCAGTTATAAGCTGGTTTTAGTAGGATAATGAGTTTATTTAGAATTAAGCTTTTGTGTCTTTATTAGAGGAAACCAGCAGGGGTAAAATAGTCTTTTCAGTGTATGCATGTTGACTGTGCTTTGCATGAGTGGTGTAGCTTCTCTCTAAATAGAGTGTTGTACTCTACCAGAGAGGAAATATGCGCCTATTCGGTCAATTAATTGCAATGCATATTCTATGCCCATGTATCATCCATTCATTCTCGCATATGCATCATCACAGGTTCGTTAGAAGAGACAGTGATAGCCGAGGAAGCGAGGAGCAGCCTCAGGAGCAGGAACCAGGAGCTATCGGGGAAGAGTCTGAAGAAGAACTTCGGAGTGCCCGAATCACCAACCGAGCACCTTCGAGAAAGGCAAGCCCCGGAGCATTTCTAACTACCTACAGTTTATGATTAACTTAATCTGCTTATGTTTGTTGCATTAAGTATAGGAGTTGTTTGATACCGTTGATGCATCACTATTCATACCTTGTTACCTTGAAATATCATCCTTGATACCTATATAGAGTCAGGTCCGAGCTATGCTTAGAATTGCTTAGACCGGTAGAAGTCGGGCAACCTTCATGTTACCCGCGAGCAATAGGTGGTTACTTGACCGATTAACCAAATGTTTCCATTAAGTGGGATAACTGAGTGTTGTGGAAAAATGGAGATCGGCAGATTCCTGTAGTTTATGCTACAGCATTTCTAGCCGTTGTTTTATGGGAATCAGTATCTTGTGAGATAGACTTCTTGTCATGTTGAACGCATGTCCACATTTAGCTGGAAGGATAACTCGTTCCGACCGCGAAGCCGCCTCATTGTTCCAGGGCCGGCTCTCAGGTCCTACGCATCAGCCGAAGCCACGGTGGAGGGTTAGTGGGACGCGGGGGCGCGAATAGTAAGACCCGGGTGATGGTGGTTAAGTCCAACTCCTTGGCAGTCGGGCTTGCCTCCGGGTGTGATGGTGGCGGTTGAAACCGCGACTCCTGGAACAATGTTTTTGTGGTCATCTGTAGCTCACGACGGGTGGGGTGTGGTTTGTGTGGGAAATAAATCACCAGCTGTGTTAGTTAGTAATCGATTATAATCGCCATCGCTCCTGGATAGTGAGCACTTGACTCGAACGCTGATCAATCTCGATACTGAAAAATGTGGAACACGAGACAGCTATCTTTATACTTTGGAAATGGTCACTCGGTCTGTTTGTTACATTTTTGGTGATCGTGGATCACTACCATGTTTGTTCTAGTGCAGTTTGCTAATCTAGTAAATAGAATAAATACTATTAAAATTGACAGCTAAAGGGCAGGAGAACTATTTAATTAACAAATGGCTTTTATGCAAAAGTGTGATCTATTGCCAGCCTCCACTCTATATTAGCCTTGCATACTCCTTGGTGTCATTTTATTCTGGTTTAAGGCGGGTAAGTCTAGCTGAGTACCTTCTCGTACTCAGGGTTCTACCCTTTGTTGTTGCAGATGGCCAGGTCTTCCATGGTTATTGCATCAATTCTCTTTCCAGCCTCGGGTGAATTCTAGGTCCCGGGCAAGGACCTCTTCTGTTCGTATCTTTTGCTATGTTAGGATGACTACTAAATGGCACTGTAATCATTAAGTGTGCGTGCGTGAATTTCGGAACAATGCTTCAAGTTAAGCTTCCGCTACTGTTTTCAAACCTGGTTTGTAATAACTAAGTTGCTACTCCGAACTATTTATGCAATCTGTCGTGTGACGGTCGATGCTGAATATTACGATCCTATGTTGTTGATGTTGGAAAGTTTGAAATCCTTCGTGATTTCACGGACTACCGGGTTTATAGGGGCTCAAGTGCCACAAATTTACTGCCTCGGCGGAAAATTTCGTACTTGTGCTCTTATAAATTGGTCGGTTCTGTTACATAGTTCATAATCTATTTCTAGTTCATGTTCTAGTTCGTACTTTAGTTCTTATCGATGATCTAATTCACCTTATTGTTCATTATTGTGTTCTAGATAGCAATACAATTGATATGATTAAGACATCAACGATTATATTCTTAGTTATAATGCTTATAGTTTGCTTTGATTATATATTTGGCATAGATAGCTCATCTTTATGTTTATACTCATGTCCGTATAGCGCTCATCTTAAAGTACAACAGGTGGGTGATGAATGTTGTGTAGGCGTGATGCCTATACATTATTTATCTGCGAATACGTCCTATGTTCCAGATAGAGTGGTAGATCGCGGGTGTGACAGACCTGTTGAGTCATCTGTATTCCACCTCCCGAATATAGTGTTCAGTATGGCTCAGTTAACTCTTAGTTTAAGGGTTAATATGCTTAATACCTTAGCTATGGAGTTGCCTCTTGATTATAAATATGATGTGACCTAGCCAATGATTGCTAAATATAATTGCACTAATCAATGTATGCTATGACTTGTAACTAGAATAACTTAGGAATGTATCTTCTTAATACCTGTTCTAATCATCATCTTGCTAGGCAGTACTGTTCTAAGTTTATCCTTGATTGATCTGATCTCTGTTATCCTTTATCATTTATTTACTATATCATTTACTTTGTACCTGATTCCTGTTCATAGTAGTTAGTGTGTTATCAGTCTTACTATAAGTGTGTGCCATGATATATGCTGTTAAGTTCTTTCAATACTATCATACCTTGAATTGATTAGTTGTAACAAAACCGACCAATTTATAAGAGCACAAGTGCGAAAACCTCCGCCGAAGCAGCTGAATTAGCACACTTGAGCCCATATAAACCCGGTAGTCCGGAAATCTCGAAGGATTTCAAACATTTCAACATTCAGCCAAGATCGCATGGTCAAGCAAATACAAATCATGTCCACGGAGCTCGCAGCGGAAATAATATTACAATAGAGTTCACAAATAAAATACAAGTTGAGTTCCATTTCATTTATTTAGAAGAAACAACATAGCTTTGAATGAATATCATAACATAGGTTGAAATACTTTGCTAGCTTGAGTGACATCCTCCAACAACAGCATAAGAGAAGAAGTATGGAACTGCCGAGCCCACCGGCACTGGCCATCACCTTTCGGCAGAGGCCTAACCTTCACCTGCAACAAGGTGGGATAAACCTGAGTACTCGAATGTACTCAGCTAGACTTACCCGTCATAAACCAGAAATAAAGTGACACCAAGGAGTATGCAAGGCTATATCTGGGGTTGGCTATACTTACCTTTTTGCATAAAAGCATTTTCATTATTAAATAATCATCATTAAAGTATTAGCAGTCAATTTTATGTAATTAACCTGATTACTAGATTTGCACCTGATCTAGAGCAATCACTTGGCTAATTACTCAAGCAAGAGTGACTATTCATCAATAGCCTTTCAGATTCAGTACCATAACCATCTTTAGTTCCATAAGTTACTACGGTAACACATGCTCAGTCAAGTTACTCACTAACCAGGAGCGATGGCGATTATAATCGATTCCTACCAGCTGGGGATAAAATGTCGCACACTCGCCCGTCACACCCTGCCAGGTGGCCGTTGGCAACCAATTCAGGAGGTTCGAGAACCCAAATCGCGGGACGGCCATGGACCCTTTACACCGAGGGTTATCTCAATGCCAGGTCGCTCAAGCTATTAACTGCCCACGGTCATGCCAGGTCGATCAGGCCCTGCCTGCCCTCGGACCATGCCAGGTCGATCAGAATAGTTGCCCACGGTACATGTAAGGCCCTGGGTGTTAGGCGTCAACGTCTCCATCACCGGCTCGAAACACCTTACTCGGCTTCACGGGAGGTACCCGCACCTGCTCCGTTAAGTGATTCACGCGTTCAAAATGACTGAGGTGTGCCTTCGTCGGTTCCTAATCGACACAGACGGGAGACTACTAGCACACAGAACCCATGTCTGCTGCCTACATCACCCGCCCGATCTCAGATTAATTATTACATGGTTATTTCCATGATAGCACCAGGCTAGTCATGATCAGTATCCACCTATATGCGGGAGACAGGAAATCACCCGACTTTTACCGGTCTAAGCAGGGCTAAGCATATAATCGAGCCTAGACCTAACAGGGATATCAAGATAATAATTGCTGGTGGACAAGGATAAGTAAGTAATGCATTTATCAACGGTATCATCAACTCCTATAACTTAATGCAACAATCATTATATTGACTCGATTGCATTTAAAAAGAAGGGTAGGAGACTTAAATGCTCCGGGGCTTGCCTGGGAAACAACACTTAAGCTAGTGTTAGATGGCACCACTTCGGGATCATCGCTGCTCCAGGAACTTGCGAAGTTCGCCAACACCTTCTTCGGGATGGCCACCCAACACCATCTTCGGGTTGAGTTTCATCATCACGTCCGTCACCTGACGTTCTTCCATCTAGCGAACCTAGATATGCGATGCACAATGCATATGTATGAATGCTCCCGATGTAATACATTGATCACATAGCACAAGTAACTACTAGCAAGCACTGAGCACAAGAACTAATAACAAGCATCCATCATAGTTTTATATAAGCAATCGGGATAACTTGACTTAATTACTTCGTACCAAAGCACATTATAAATCTGGACAGCAGACAGAAGTCCACTAATTTAAACATAACTCAAGCTACAAACATCCAAACAGGACAAACTAAGACTTTCTGGAAAGCTAAAAAGATTACCTACAACTTTTTTATTCAACACAAAAGCTAATTCAAAGGTTATATAGCTCAAAAATAGATAACAATGCAGCTCTGTCTAGCTATTGGACAGCAGGACAGACAGAGCTTCAGAGAAGCATAACTCACAATATAAACATCACATAGGCATGCAATTAGACATTCTAGAAAGCTAAAAAATTATCTAAGTCTTTCTTATTATTAGCTCAAGGTTAATCAACCATTAACAAGGTCAAACAACATGATTAGTGCAGCTCTGTCCACACTTGGACAGAACTAGCCACACATCAACAACAGTAACTTAGGACAACCATAACTAAAGATATATAATACCTGGGAACTTGCCCCTAGACTTTTTAGAAAGGTTATTAAGTTGTCTACAAATCATCTATAATCATCTTAGATGATTCACAAGTTAATAAGGTCCAATTAACATAAATAGGCATCTCTGTCCAGACTTGGACAGATTTAGCCATCTGCACTAAAACAGCTATAACTCAAGTTATAGAACTCCAACAAACATGATCTAAGATAATTTAGAAAGCTAATGAAAAGTACTACAACTTTGTTATAAGTACCTAAGCCTGCATCACAAGTTAACAAGGTGAAACAAGCCCATCATTCAGATCTGGACAGAATGTAGGCAAACCTTGACAGCCAACTTGCAATAGCCATATCTCTTAAAATATTAAGCCTATGGCCATGCAATTTGGTGACAAGCTAGATTACGATGTTATATACAACTTTTGTATATACCACATCTACAGAAAAACATGATTATCATCACGAACTAATTACCACCACAGAAACTATACATGCAGCCATTTCAGCAAAACTAGACATACATATAGCAGCTAGGTAATTAAATCACAACTAGAGCTACACAACTCTAAATGACACACAACAAGACATTTTGGAAAGCTTATGAAATTTCCTACAATTAATCTTTAAACATCTCAGCATGATTTACAAGGTAACATGGTCAAACTAATGCATTTCTCAAATCTGATTAGAAATTTCAGAGAACACCTATTTCTGAAGCAGAAATTTGCACAGCCATAACTCCTAATCCAACTAACCAAAAATCACCAAATTTTAACACAAGATATATTATGCAATTCTTTACAACTTTGTTATTAACAAACTTCCCAAGAGACCTACTTATCAAAGTGTAATTCAGACAGTTCCAACAACTGTCCAGAGTTTGGACAGATTTAGGCAAAACCTGACAGCAAATTGTAAATTCTATAGCTCCTAAACTATTTGGCCTAAAATCATGAAATTTCAGGAACAGCTAGATAAGGAAGCTATCTACAACTTTGTGTAGACCAACACTACAGAAAACATAGTTTTCATCACGAAACAACGACCACAACAGAAACTGCTTCTATAGCCATTTCAGCATAGCTAGACATACAATCAACAGCGAAGTAATTAAATCATAACTAGAGCTACATAACTCCAAAAGACATGCAACAAGACATTTTGGAAAGCTTATAAAATATCTACATTTCATATGTAATCACCATAACATGATTCATAAATTAAAAGGGTCAAACACAAATATTTACAGAATCTGCTCTAGGAAATTCAGAGAGCGACTATTTCTGAACCCAACTTTAAATAGCCGTAACTCCTAAACTACTAACCCAAAAATCATCAAAATTTAACAGCAGCTAAATCATGCAATCCTATACAACTTTTGTATTAACCAAACCTACCGAAAATAAGATTTATTTATACGAAACTAACAACTCAACAGAACCTACTCCTGCAGCAATTTCAGAAAAGCAATACATCACTTTATCAACTATTGGATCAACATGAGAGCACACAAATAAATCATTTTGAACATTCTTAACCACCAAGAACATGAGTACACAATATATACAATCATTCACACACAACATTTATATACCATCTTCATAAAACAAAGACGAGAGACAGAGAGGGGAAAATCGAGGAGGTCGACCTTCGGAGAAGATGGAGTCGCTGGGGGCTAGGGTTTGGGCTAGGAACACCGGGGCTCCCTGCTGGCCTGCTGCTGGTCGCGTACTTGCTGCTTGCCTGCTGGCGCCATGGCTAGGGTTTGGGCGCCAGGGCCGGAGGGGCTGCTGGTCGGCGCTGCTGGACCTGCTGCTTTGCTGCACGCCCTGCAGGGAAGAGCAGCGACCTGCTCTTGTGCCGGCCATGGAGGGGACGCTGCCGATGCTGCTGTTGGTTTCTGCGCTCTTCAACGAAGGAGGAGAGGAGGCAGGGAAGAAAGGAGAGCAGGGGTCGACCAGGAAGGAGGGCTCGCCGGCACTTGCTGGAGCTCTCAGCTGTTCGGCCATGGAGGAGGGAGTTCGAGCTGCTGCTGGTTTTCTCCATGGCTGAAGGGAGAAGAAGAGCTGAAGGGGAGAAAGAGGACCGAGAGAGAGAGGAGAGAGACAGGTTCGGTCCTTTTTGACGGGAAGGAGAAGGGAGGGGCGCGCCCATCTGATCGGCCACGGGAAAAAGTCCCGCGAAACTTTTCCCAAAATTTCTTTCTCAAAATGGCAAGTTTCCGGAAACTTTCGGTCAAACTCCAAAATTGCGAACACTGCTCAAACGGACTCCGATTTCAACGAAACTAATTTTGTTGTCGCCATCTCGCCGAATACTCCGACTTTTGTTTAAGGCACTTGGTCAGATTCCCAATGGTTTGCCCGGTAACGATCGTCGACAGCAGCTTTGCGGTGACCGAAATTCCAATTTTGCAGTAGAGACTTAACCATATTCCGGAACCTGAAAACTGCGTTGTACTCTATCTTGCGAGCTCGTTTTCACCATTTTCTGCAACGATCTAGGTCTCGGCCATAACACAAAATTTGTTCCTCTCGATCTGTACTACAACTTTCGTTTAGGGCACAACGACATGCAAACATCCGAAAATACCGTTCAACGCCGGTCAAAGTAGTCGCCCGGTAGGATCCGAGTCAGGGTTTCTCGTCGGTCGGAATATTTTCCGGTCGTCTGCTCAACACGGAACTTTCATAACTTTTGATCGTAGGTCCATATATAGTTGACTGGGCATAATTGTGACGCTTGGTTGAATTCAAATAATTTCCTTCATTGCCACTCGACATACCATATTTGTGTTGAACTGACTACTTAACCGACGGCGAACACCTGGGGTGTTACATTAGTCTCTAGGCTAAAATATAAATAACGATATCTGAGACTAGCTTGGGTGAAATACTCTACAATGGGTATGTTTATCTGTGGACTTGCGGGTAAATATCTATCTCTTAAATCCAGTGCCCTGATATAATTACATTGCTAGCTTCATGTTGGGGATGACAACTTGACGTCAAGTGAAGTTAGTTAGTGTCCCGTACACTCTTTGTGCTTTCACTAGTTTATTATTTATGTGACTCATCTTAGAGTGAATCCATTAAGGACTGTTAACAATACACTACACGGCTCAAGTTTAACTTAAAGTGCAATGAGAGACAATCTCGATACCGTGATGTGTTGACAAGCAATCCCATCTCGATCTTTTCAATTCACTTAAAACTTGGTTCAAATTTTAAACAGGATATGAACATACCAAGCAAGTGAATGACTCAAAACTAGAGACATAGCAACCTAGCATATATAAAAGCACGAGTGAATTCAACACATCCTACACATGCTAGTTGCATATCTCAATGGTGAACATTTTCAGATTTTATGTTTATTAAGAAGATTCACCATTTTAAAAATAGCTCAGCTCACAACATGTATCAGTGATCAGAAAGAGCATAAGCTACAAGCATCAACATAAGCATCGGAGCATACTACATAGAGCATAGTTACATTCTAATGATTATATACATGAAGCTCAGAATGTAATAGCGTATGCTGAAATGCAAAAGAAAACAAAGACAAACGAAAAAAAGAGTCAGTCTATAGTACAAGAAGCAAAATGTTTTCCCATCTAAAAGGGGAAACACACACCAAGCTCACCCCTCAAACGATTAAAGGTTGATTCGTCCAAAGGCTTGGGTGAAATATCAGCCAACTGATGATGAGTATCGACATGGCGAAGATCGATATCACCCTTCTCATGGTGGTCACGCAGAAAATGAAAGCGCACATCAATGTGTTGGTCTTCGAGTGAAGCACGGGGTTCTTAGCAACGCTAATAGCACTCGTGCTGTCACAAAGCAAAGGAACACGAGAAAAGCTCAGACCAAAATCACGCAAAGTGTCCATCATCCAAAGCAACTGAGAACAGCAGCTAGCCGCAGCAACATATTCAGCCTCTGTGGTAGACTGAGCGACACTAGACTGCTTGCGCGAAGACCACGATACAAGAGAAGAACCAATAAACAAGCAAGTCCTAGAAGTGGACTTGTGCTCAACACGGCAACCAGCAAAATCGGCATCGGAATAACCGCAAAGGGAGAGGGTGGAGGAAGCAGAATACCAAATCCCGAACTCAGGTGTGAAACGAAGGTACCAAAAAATGCGCTTCACCGCCTGACGGTGAGAAGTGCGCGGCGACGCCTGAAAGCGCACGCACAGACACACCGCGAACTGGATGTCCGGGCGTGTCGCCGTCAGGTAGAGCAGCGACCCTATCATGCTTCGGTACTCCTTCTGGTCCACAGCTTCTCCATCCTTGTCCGCATCCAGGGCCGTCGTCGTCGACATGGGTGTTGGAAGAGGCTTGGCCTCACCCATATCGAACCTCTTCAGCAAGTCCTTGGTGTACTTGCCCTGGTGCACAAACGTCCCTTCTCGGGATTGCTTAATTTACAACCTGAGAAAGAATGTCAACTCGCCCATCATGCTCATCTCAAACTCCCTGCTCATAATATCTGCAAACTTGGCAACCAAAGCATGAGAAGAACCACCGAAAATGATATCATCCACGTAAATCTGGACCAAGAGAGTGTCTTTGCCTTGCTTGAGGAGAAAGAGCATTTTATCCACACATCCCATTTTAAAACCCTTAGCAAGCAAAAAGGTTTTCAACCTACCATACTGTTGCTCGAGAGATGCTTGTTGGTAGTTCTTAACTTCACTAAAGATAGAGCTAGGCACTATCCCCGGTAACAGCCCAGAAATGCTTGTTGGCACTTGCTAACGTTGTCACTAGGAGTAGACTATGGAGTCTATTCCCGGCAATGATGCACTACTGGAGAAATGGCCTTTAACCCCGGTGGAGAAGGGGCTTTAGCCCCGGTTTTGCAACCGGGGCTAGCACTCCGGGACTAAAGGTCCCAGTCTTTAGTCCCGGGTGCTTCCCACCGGGGCTAAAGCCTCTCACAATAAAAAATAAATGTGCATTTATGAGATTCCAACTCAGCACCTCTCGCCTCAGACACGCTTACAAACTGAGCTACACAACCCACGTGATGTAGTTCTGTACATTTTCCTTTTGAATCCACTCGGGAAGCACCTTTAGCCTCGGTTGGTAACACCAACCGGGCTAAAAAGCACCTTTAGTCCCGGTTGGTAACACCAACCGGGGCTAAAGGTTCACCCTTTAGCCTCGGTTAGTATTACCAACCGGGACTAAAGGTCCAGGACCTTTAGTCCGGGTTGGTAACACCAACCGGGGCTAAAGATTCACCTTTAGTCTCGGTTGGTGTTACCAATCGGGACTAAAGGTCTTTAGCCCCGGGGACAATTTTTGGCCGAGACTATAGCTCAATTGATAGATCGTCCAAAGGCTTGTTCTCTAGTAGTGATGTCAGAAGTGCTTGAAGCAAGTCCAGTCACTATACCTAAAGGAGTGAAGCTAAAGCAGCTATCGACTAATGCCAAACGGGGTTGTCAATCCCAACACTAGTAGGAGCTAGCTAGAGAGAATGCAATCTACCAGGAGGAGATTCTGCAAGCTCGCAGAACTATCGGTTGTAGCACTTCGCCTGGGAGAACCAGGTGTCGATTTATTTGATCCCAAGGGAGGCTAGGGGTGGTGGATGAGTTGAGTCAAGAGGGGATGAGAGTCGAAGAAGGAGAAAAGAGAAAAGGGGAGAAGGGCTAGAAAGAATATGTGGGTGGATAGGTAAGGATGAAATGGATGGCTAAGGTAAGGGTGATAACTAAATAGATGGATAGTGTCGGTGTTTCGTACCCGGGGGTATCACACCAACGAGTAATATGATCGCGTGCTTCTCTTCCTGGATGGTGATGCAAGAGGACACAAGGATTTATCCTGGTTCGGGCAAAGAAGGCCCTACGTCCAGCGGGGGGGATGTTCTTGTATTACTTGCACCTAAGTGCTTGTACAGGGGAGAATACAAGCTTGGTGAGCGTGGACCGGGGTCCGGACTTAAGTGTATGGGTGTAAGGCGCTCTAACGTGTTGTCTCCTGCGAATGAGGGCCCTGGCGTCCCCTTTTATAGGGCAAGGGGAGGCCAGGGTTACACAGGGGTTTACAAGTGTCGGGGCGTACGGCGCCCAATACGAAGCAGGGTAGGAATCCTGTCTTGTCGAAGACATGGTAGCCGTCGTGGGCGTTGCTGTTGAGGCGTCCTTGAAGCGTGGCCTCCATCCCGGGCGCGGTCATGGAGGCGTGGCGGAGGGAAGCCGTACAGCGCCCATTCCGGCTTGTACAGGACGTAGCGGGGTCCCTCCAGGTCTTGGAGTACTGTCTTCCAAGAGTGAGAGAGCTTGTCAGGGCTCGAGGGGCGCGGTGCCGGCCTCGAGGTGGTGCCACGGGGGCTCGAGGGGCGCGGAGCCGGCCTCGAGGTGTTACAGTGCAGGGCTCGAGGGGCGCGTAGCCGGCCTCGAGGGGTTACAGTGCATGGCTTGGCCGAACAGTGCTGTACTGGTGCCCTTTTGCCCATGCTTGTGGTGAAAATGAGACTTGACCTTTACACCGAGTCACTGTGGTACATGCTGTGCACTAGTGGACATGACCGGAGTAGGTGAAGGCATTAAATGCGTGGTATGGGCTGGTACGGCTGTCTGTACAGCTCGAGGTCCGTGCGTTAAGGCTCGAGGTGTAGGGGCGCGCTCGCCCGAGGCCTGGAGGGCTTGGGCGAGACGGAGAGCGATCGTGCTCGCCCGAGGCCTTGCTTGGAGGGCTCGGGCGAGGCGGAGAAAGAGCGTTCGCCCGAGGCCTGGCCGGGAGGGCTCGGGCGAGGCGAGATAGAGCGTTCGCCCGAGGCCTGCCGGGAGGGCTCGGGCGAGACGGAGATAGAGTTCGCCCGAGGCCTGGCGGGAGGGCTCGGGCGAGACGGAGATAGAGCGTTCGCCCGAGGCCTGGCTGGGAGGGCTCGGGCGAGACGGAGATAGAGCGTTCGCCCGAGGCCTGGCTGGGAGGGCTCGGGCGAGATGGAGATAGAGCGTTCGCCCGAGGCCTGGCTGGGAGGGCTCGGGTGAGACGGAGATAGAGCGTTCGGGTGTTTGCGTTGATTGGGGTACCCTTTTTTGTACCACCGACAGTAGCCCCCGAGCCCTGTTTGAGTGCTTGCATTCGAGCAGGGGCTCCAGAATGGGATCTCGATGGATAGCTAACTGGTCTCGAGGGTTTTGTCGATTTGATTCCGTGGGTGTCGTGCGAGCGACACCCGCGGGTGTGCCCCCGAGGCCATGGGGGAGTGGTTAGAACTCCCTCGTGGGCTTCCTAAGAATCCTCCGTCGTTTGGGAACCTTCTGCCCAGTGGGCGCGCCTTTTTAGGCGGAAATCGTCAGGGAGCGGAGATCGCGGCGCCGTGTGTACCTGTCAAAGGCTCGAAATGTGGTTCGGTAGTCTCATTAAATGTTTGCGGTTACCTTCCTTTGTCGTGGGAGACTCCGTCCGAGGCTTGGCTCGGAGGGCTCGGGCGAGACGGAGAACGAGCGATCGTTCGAGGCCTGGCCTTGAGGGCTCGGGCGAGATGGAGGACGAGCGTTCGCCCGAGGCCTGAAAATCTCATGTTTACACAAAGAAAAGAGATTAGTCGTAACTGTCCGAGTTCTTAGACCCTCTTTCGTCGAGGGGTGCCAGGCTGAACCGACTGGCCGGCTCCTCGAGCTGTCCGGCATGCCGATTGCCCTGGCTTGTCATCCCGCGAGTCCTTTCGATCGGATGCGAGGGGGGATGCCTCGTACTACCCCGAGTGGGCGAGTATCGAGGTTCCCGGTGAGCTGGTAACGGGGAATCCAAGTGAGAGCTCGTGCCCCGTTCGATAGGGGTCGACTGTGGCCCGGAGGCGGTCTCATAAAGCATGGGTGCTCAGTCTGCAGGAGTGCCGGGTCCATTCGATAGGACCCGGTGGCTCGATGCCTCCCTCCGAGGGGATCTCACTGCACGTCGAGCTCCCCGCCTTGGATACACGTGAGGGGCCTCGAGGGCTCGGCCCTCGAGTAATGCCGCGAGTGGCGCCCCTTGGTGTCCCTGACTCGGGTGCTCGAAGCCGGCTGTCGAACCCTTTTCGAGGGCCAGCCTTCGCTGCTTCGAGACTTAGGGCCGGGGCCCGTTTTTACCTTTGTGAAGAAGCCTCCGTCGTCTGGGAGTCCTTCTGCCCGTTGGGCACGCCTTTTAGGCGGAAACCGTCGGGGAGAGCGGCGGGGGCGCGAAGCCGGAGCGACGGTCGTGGCGGGCCCGGGTAGTGGAGCGAATGGAGAGGTAACGCGTGTACCCTGCATCCGGCTCGAGACGCGGTTAGGTGGGCGCATTGAATGCATTCGGTTACCTTTTTACGTCGTGGGAGATCCCGCCCGTCTGGGTTCCCCCTATAAATATCGAAAGAGGGGAAAAGGAACCCTTTACTTTGCCTTTGCCTTCGCCGCCGCCGTAGCCTTCACGCGCCCTCTCCTTCGAGCTAGTCGATTGGGGATTTCCGGCCGCCCGTCCGCTGCTCGGATCCGCGCCGCGCCACCGTCATGGCCGCCCAGACACAGATGCTGCCGGCCGAGGACTGGAGCCCGTCGAAGGTGACGCAGAGTGAAATGGACTCGCTGGTGGCCCAGGGGCTTCTGCGCCCCAACCCGGAGGAGGGACCCGCATGGTGGGTTATCCCGTCGGCGGAGCACGGGAGCCGCACCCGCCGGAGGGGTACGTGGTGAGCTTCGCGCGCTACCACCGTATGGGGCTCGGCGTCCGCCGAGCCGCTTCTTGCGAGGGCTGGCCCACCATTTCGAGGTGGAGCTGCAACACTTCTCCCCCAACTCCATCTCGCACGCCGCCATATTCGCCGCGGTGTGCGAGGGGTACCTGAAGATGGAGCCGCACTGGGAGATGTTCGTCCATCTCTTCCGGGGCGAGCTCTTCATCAAGTCCCTGAAGCCCAGCGGGAGGCGGCCCGTGCGCATGGGCTCCCTTGCCATTACCGCGAGGGCGGGGACCTCGTCGGCCAATGTCCCCCGCGAGTACCTGCGATACAAGCTTTCCACCAACCAGGCCGGGTGGGACGACCATTGGTTCTATCTGCGGAACGAAGGTGGCCTCTTTCCGCAGTACACCGGCAGGGTCCTCACTCAACGCCCGGAGAAGTGGACCTGGGGCGTTGCGGCGGACAGGCAACGCCACCTGGCCGCCGCTGATGGAGATGATGAAGACGATGGTGGACGAGAAGAAGCTGACCGTGCAAGCGGTCATTTGGGCGTTCCACCAGCGAAGAGTTCTCCCGCTGGCGGACCGCCCCCTTCTTATGCACGAGATGGGCCCGCAGGCTCAGCTCGAGGCGCTCAATCGCTCGAGGATGGCCGAAGGGAGGCTGTCCCGGAACGAGGGCGTCTCCCGGGTGTCAATCACGATCCAGGGGCCGTTCGTCCCTGAATACTCCAACCTGGTTGCGATGGCACCCGACGAGGGGTGTCTCGACCTGGTAAGCCTCCCTCGAGTCGAGCTATCTCGAGCCTCCTCCCCCTTTTTCCTCCTTCGATCCTTTTGCATCCGTCTTGTGGTTTGTCTCATCACGCTTCTTCTTTTTCAGGGGGCATTTACTTGTCGCGCGTCGAGGCCCCCGGTGAGGGAGGACGCCGCGGATTCTCAGGTGAGGCGCCTCTCTGCTCAGAAGGACAAGGAGAGCAAGGATGCCAAAAAGAAGAAAGAGAAAAAAAAAACTTGCGTCGCTTAGCTCGGGAGCAGAGACTGGCGAAGGCTCGTCGTAACCGTCAGCCTGGGGACGGGTCCCCCGAGCTGAGCTCCTCGAGCTCGGAGGAGGAGAGTGGTGATGAGGAGGAGGGCGACGACGAGGGGATGGATGCGCGCTTGATGCGCGCGGGGCTCGTGATGACAGGGCTGACCGCTCCTCTGTGCAGGAGGGTACACTGGAGGTCCCACCGACAAAAGGGTCGCGCGGGACGCAGCCGCGGAAGGCGGCGCCGATCCCTGCCTCGTCGGGGGCCCGAGGTCCGTCGAGCTCCGCGCCGGATGTGCCCCTGGTCGTAAGGAAGCCCCGGACCCGGAGCGCCTCCGCCACAGCGCCAACGGAGGCCGCCCCGCGTCAGCCCAGACGGGGGGTCTCGAGAGGGGTCGGGCTTCGAGAAGCGGTCGACAGGTCGAGAAGGGTTTCGGGCCCGACCCCCGCGAGCCGTCAAGGGCGCCGTCGAGCCCGCGGAGGAGCGGGCGCCAGGAAGAGGCGTCGAGCCCGCGCCATCACGAGCGTCGGGGAGGGAGCCCCCGTGCGTCTCGTGACCAGGGGCGTGAGCGTCCCCGGAGTCCATCGCCGCACCGCCGCCGGGACACGGAAGCGGACGCGGGAGGGCGCGACCACCAGCGCGAGCGCGCGGAGCAGGTCCCGGAGCCCGCGCCGGGGCGGGCGCCACGACGTCAGCACGAGGGAGGTACGGTCGCCCTCCCGCGATGTGGGGCGGAAGGAGGGCTCTCCCTCGAGGTCGAGCCATGGGAGGCGTCGGGAGCCCTCCCCCCATCCCAGCCCTGCGGAGACGGCCCAGGCACAGGGCTCGAGCCGTGGGGTGGGCTCGAAGCCCCCGAGTGGGTCCGGCGATTCCGGGAAGAAGCCCAGCCGCCGCTTCGGGTGAGTAGTTTCCTTGGGTCTCGTCGGTAGTGAGGCTTCACCTCTTTGCTTTTGATGACGCGTGCTATCTCCGTTTCTCAGGGGGAAGCGCTCCTACCAGGAGGTGGACCTCGCTTCGTCCAAGCGGGCCAAGACCTCGAGCCCCGTCGAGGCACAGGCACCTCGAGGTATGGCACCTTCCTCCGCTAGAGAAGCCGCTTGGCTGAAGAAGGCCCGAGCTGCCATGGCTCGAGGAGGCCAGATGATCGTCGCGAATTTTGGTGAGGCCGTCGCCATCGACCACAGGGGTCGAGGTACTCTTCCTGGTTCTGATATCGCCGTCATCTCGTATTGCAGGGGCCTCAGCTCATGGCATCGAGCCGCCACCACCATATCCGCCGAAGCGCTGCCTCCTCCCCCTCCTCCTCCTCCCGCGATGGTGCCAGCTGGGAGCGCCACCCTTCCCCTCACCACGACGGCTGTTCCGGGGGAAGCGCCTGGGGCGAGCACGGCCCCGCCGGTGTCTGGGGCTGAGGAGACTGCGCCCTCGAGGCCCCGACCGACACGAGCCGGTCTGCGGCGGAGGGAAAGGGGGGAGAGGAGTTGGCAGAGGAGGAGCCGACGGTGGAGGACCTCCTGAACGAGCTGGAGCAGGGGCCGCTCCTCGCCGCGGGCTCGATGATGGTGGAGGCGCCCGAGGCGCCGGCTAGCGCCGACAAGGCGCCGGAGGGCCCGGCCAGGGAGAGCCGGGGCTCGTGCCGTCAGGCGGCGGGCCGCAGTCGGGGCAGCTCGGGGCGGAGAAGGATCTGCCCGACATCGAGCTTGACCGGCCAGGATGGCCGTTTCCCGATGCGCCGAGCCCGTCCCTCGCCATGGTCTCCGTCGAGCACCGGTCCAGCGGGGGGCCCGCGCGAGGCGCGGTCCATCTTCCGGGAGGTGGCCGAGCTTATGGCGGAGGCGGAGCGGTCCTGCTCCGAGGAGGCGGGCCGGTCCGCGCAGGTGTCAGCCGCCCTCGCGCGGGCTGAGGCGGAGCTTCAAGATCTCCGCGCGGAGCTGAGCCGGAACGCCCAAATGGCGAGCCGGCTCAACGAGGCGGAGGCGGAGGTCCGGGCGGCTCGAGGTGAGGTCGCCCGATCCAAGGAGGAGGCCACCGCCGCTCTCGAGCGTCGAGGAAGGAGGCCGCGGACGCGCGAAGCGAGGCCGCCTCCGCCCGGGCTGAAGCCGAGGCGGCGAAGCAGGAGGCCGCTAACGTCCGAAGCGAGGCCACCACCGCCCGAACCGCAGCGGAGGCGGCAAGAAAAGAGGCCGAAGACGCCAAGAGTGGTGCCGCCACCGCCCGAGCTGCCGAGGGGGCGGCGCGGCAGGAGGTGATCCGAAAGGATCTGGCCCTGGCGGAGGTGGGCAGGCTGATCGAGGAGCTTAAGTCCGAGAGGCTCCTCATGCTGACGCGAGAAGCGCAGGCTCGAGCAGCGCGCTGAGGGCCTTCCAGCGACCTCGCCGCACTGGGTCGACATTGCGATGGTGAGGCTTACACCTTGTCCTTGTTCGGGTCTCGAAGTTTTCGCTACGTCGCAGTCTCACTCTTCCTCGTTTGTTGCGCAGGGGTCGAGAAGACGGTCGAGGAGCTCCGTGGGACGAATGAGGCTCTCTTGGACCAACTCCAAGACGAGACGATGGTGGCGGAGCGGGCTCGCACCTCTCTCGACCGGCTCGGCCCCATGTGGGGTGCTCCTCCTGTGACCGCGGCAGAGAAGGTGCAGTGGCTCGGGGCGATGCCTTGGTCGACGCCTTGTGCTTCTTCGACGCAGCCGCGCGGGACCGTGTCCGGCAAGCTCTCCATCACGGCGTCAAGCAGACACTCGCGGTCGTTCGCTCCGGTTTCCGCTTCCCGGTCCACGTTGTCGCGAATGGCTTCATCGAGATCGAGGGGAAGGATGAGGAGTGGAACAACCGCCGTGTCGACAAAATTTTGGAGAAGATGGAGAGGCCGGGGACGTCGCTCGCGAAGATCTTCGAGGAGGACGTGCTGCCTCCTGACGCCAGCAGCGGTGTCGGGAGCCCTCCTCCTTCGAGCTCGGGCGTCGAGGTTGAGCCCGCCGCGGAGGACCTCGGGGAGGAGTACCGCACCGACGAAGACTAGGGCCTGCGCGCCAAATTTGGGCGCCGAGGCCCTTGTAAGAATTTTATGACGTGAATGAGGGTACGTCGAGACCCGAATGTATATATGACTTGTTGTTTGTTAAAGGGGTTGTTTTCCTTTCAAATGCGTTTGACCACTTCTCTTTGTCGCAAGCTCGAGTTTCTGCTAACTTAGTCTGTGTTCCTTCGATACGTCGCGAGCCCCTCGAGGGGAGGCGTAGGTAGGGCACCGTAGCCCGGGGGCGTAGGTGGCCGTCTACGTCGACGCCCCCCGACCTTGGAGGCTCGAGGTACTTTAAGATTTAGACGTCGCTAGTTCACTCGAGGCGCGAGTCGAGACGAGGGTCAAAATTTTTGAAAAGAAAACGCGCATTTTTCCGGAGTCTGTGGGGGGGGAAGGCCCCCCCGTCAGCCCCCGAGGGAGGCTTGACCCTGAGCACAAAGCAAGGTCGAGGCTACCGTAAGATGCGAAGCAACATGAACGACAATGCACGAGTTTGTTCATTCATTTGACATGTTTGTACAAAGTGATAAAAATGAACAAGGCCTCGAGGCCTTTAGGGTAGAGCGACGTAGTGAGATATGTTCACGCGTTCGCCAGGATCCTGCCCTTGGTAGTTCGTAGAGCTTGTATGTTCCTGGCTGAGCACTTTCGGCAAGGTGTATGGGCCTTCCAACGGAGGGGTGAGCTATGGGCCCTCGATTATCTTGCAGCCATCGAAGCACGAGGTTCCCCCACCGCTAGGTCCCTTTGCGCAGTGCTTGTCGTTGGTAGCATCGAAGTGTTGCTGGTAGCGTGCCGAGTTGATGAGCGCCACGTCTCGGGCCTCTCGAGGGTCCTTGGCGTTGGCGAGCCTTTCGTCGCTAGTTTGCTCGTTGTAGGCTCGAAGTCGAGGTGAGCCGTACTCGAGGTCCGTAGGTAAGACGGCCTCGGCGCCGTAGGTTAGGAAAAACGGAGTGAACCGGTGGCTCGACTCGGCGTAGTCCTGAGGCCCCACAGCACCGAGGGGGAGTTCTGTAGCCACCCCTTTCCGAAATTCTTGAGGGTCTTGAACAGCCTCGGCTTCAGCCCATGGAGTATCATGCCGTTGGCGCGCTCGACCTGCCCGTTGCATTGGGGGTATGCGACCGAGGCCCAGGTACGCGAATGTTGTTGTCATCGCAGAAGTTGGTGAATTTTGCCCGTGAATTGGGTGCCATTGTCGGTGATGATGACATTAGGCACCCGAACCGTACATGATGTTGGCGATGAACTCGACAGCCCTCTCGGAGGTGGGGCGTCTCCTATCGGCTTAGCCTCGATCCACTTGGTGAACTTGTCGACGGCCACGAGCATGTGTGTGTACCCTCCACTTGTCCTTTTGAGGGGACCCACAAGGTCGAGCCCCCAAACGGCAAATGGCCAAGTGATTGGGATCATCTGCAGGGCGTGTGCGGGTGCTGCGTGCGTTTGCTGGCGTAGGAATTGACACCCATGGCACGCTTGGACCAAACGCTTGGCGTCCCCAATGGCGGTCGGCAAATAGAAGCCTTGACGGAAGGCGTTCCCAACCAGGGCCCTCGGCGCGGCGTGGTGGCCGCAAGCCCCGAGTGCATATCGTCGAGGAGCTTGCGCCCCTCGAGTGGGATGCAGCGTTGAAGGATCCCAGTCGGACTTCGTCGGTATAGCTCCCGTTCGTCGCCGTAGATGACGTAGGTCTGGCCCTCCGAGCGATGCGTCGGGCCTCCGTCTTGTCTTCTGGTAGCTCGCCTTGCGTCAGTAGTCGAGGTAGGGCGTCCGCCAGTCGAGGAGCCGTGTGATGAAGAAGAGGGCGTGTGCGTCGACCTGCATCGCCTCCGCGGACGTCGAGGGGTCCTTCTCGAGGGTGGCGTTGAGAGTCGAGCCCCCGTGTCTGCTCGAAGGGGTGGCGTCGAGGGGCCAGCCCCGGGCCGATTTGATGGATGGCTCGAAAACGTCCCACGAGAAGACGTCTGGCGGAACGTGCCGCGCGTGGACGCCAACTTTGCCAGCTCGTCTGCGGCCCTCGTTTACTTTCGAGCTATGTGGTTGAGCTCGAGGCCGTAGAACTTATCTTCTAGCTTGCGCACCTCCCCGCAGTATGCCTCCATCTTGGGATCGATGCAGCTTGAAGCCTTCATAAGCTGGTTGATGACGAGCTGCGAGTCTCCTCGGGGTCGAGGCGTCGGACCCCGAGCTCGAGGGCGATGCGCAGCCCATTGACGAGGGCCTCGTACTCGGCGACGTTGTTGGAGGCGGGGAAGTGCAAGCGTAGCAGGTAGCACATGTGTACTCCGAGGGGTGAGATGAAGAGCAGGCCTGCGCCTGCCCCCGTCTTCGTGAGGGATCCATCGAAGTACATGGTCCAGAGCTCGGCTTGAATCTGTGCCGGCGGGAGCTGAGTCGGTCCATTCAGCAACGAAGTCCGCCAACGCTTGCGACTTGATGGCTTTCGCGGGGCATAGGTGATGGTCTCCCCCATTAGTTCGGCGGACCACTTGGCGATGCGCCCCGTGGCCTCCCGATTGTTGACGATCTCTCCGAGGGGGAAGGACGACACCACCGTCACGGGATGAGCGAGAGGAAGTAGTGCTGGAGCTTGCGCCTTGTGACGATGATGCCGTAGAGCAGCTTCTGGATGTGCGGATACCGGACCTGGCCTCGGAGAGTACCTCACTGGTGAAGTATACCGGTCGTTGGACCGGCAATGCATGACCCTCTCGTGCCTCTCGACGGCTATGACCGCGCTAACCACCTGAGTGGTTGCGGCCACATAGAGGAGGAGGGGCTCGGGGGAATCGCCACCTTCGGCTGGTCGCGGGGGCACGAGAATTGGTGCAGAAGTCAGCAACCCCTTCAACTTGGTTAAGGCCTCCTCGGCTTCGGCGGTCCACGCAAAGTGTTCCGTCGTTTTTAGCAGGCGGTAGAGGGGTAGTGCTTTTCCCCCAGCCTCGAGATGAATCTGCTGAGAGCGGCTAGGCAGCCTGTCACTTCTGCACACCCTTGAGGTCACGAATCGGGCCCATCCTCGTGACTGCTGAGATTTTTTCAGGGTTTGCCTCGATCCCCCGTTGTGAGACGATGTAGCCAAGTAGCATGCCTCGAGGCACACCAAAGACACACTTCTCGGGTTGAGCTTCACATTCTTGGCCCGGAGGCACTCGAACGTGGTCTCGAGGTCGCTGATGAGGTTCCCGACTTTTTTAGTTTTAACCACGATGTCATCGACGTAGGCCTCGACGGTTTTGCCTATGTGCTCGCCAAAGATGTGCTGCATACATCGCTGGTACGTTGCCCGGCGTTTCGAAGGCCGAAGGGCATCGTAACATAGCAATACATACCAAATGGCGTGATAAAAGAGGTTGCGAGTTCATCGGATTTTCTCATCCTAATTTGGTGGTAGCCGGAATACGCATCAAGGAACGAAAGCACTTCGCACCCAGCAGTGGAATCGACGATCTGGTCAATTCTAGGTAAGGAAATGGAACTTTTGGACATGCTTTATTCAGACCAGTGTAATCTACACACATCCGCATTTTTCCATTCTTTTCCTAACTAGTACAGGGTTAGCTAGCCACTCTGGGTGAAATACCTCCTTGATGAATCCAAATACCGGCCGCCAAAAGCTTGTGCACCTACTCGCCGATGATCCTGCGCTTTTCCTCGTCGAAGCGGCGCAGGCGTTGCTTCACCGGTCTGGGCCCGGCCTGGATCTCCAAGGCGTGCTCGGCGACTTCCCTCGGTATGCCCGGCATGTCCGAGGGGTTCCATGCAAACATGTCGATGTTCGCGCGGAGAAAGTCGACGAGCACTGCTTCCTATTTGGGCTCGAGGCTGGTACTGATGGTCAGCGTCTTGCCATTGGCCGAGGTCGGGTCAACGGGTATTTGCTTGGTGTGCTCAGCCGGTTCGAAGGTGCCGGCGTGATGCTTTGCTTTTGGGGCCCCCTCGGTGGCCAGAGCTGCCAAGGCCTCGAGCGAGTCGAGGTGGACGTTGGCCTCCCCGCTCGACGCACTCCACGTCGCAGTGGTATGCGTGCTCGGGAGGGGTGTCAACGGTGATGACCCCTTTTGGCCCCGGCATCTTGAGCTTCAAGTACGTGTAGTTAGGAATCACCATGAACTTGGCGTAGCCTGGCCGGCGATGATGATGGCGTGGTAGGTCCCTTGGAAGCCGACCACCTCGAAGGTGAGCGTTTCCTGACGGAAGTTTGCCGGCGTGCCGAAGCAAACCGGCAGGTCGATGCGCCCGAGGGGGTGGGCCTTCTTTCCTGGTACTACTCCGTGGAACCCCCCGACGCTGGGTCGGAGCTGTCCTTTGAAATCCCCAGGAGGGTCGAGGGTCTCGAGGTATATGATGTTGAGGCTCGAGCCCCCATCCATCAACACCTTGGAGAACCGAACGTCGACTATGATGGGGTCGACGACGAGGGGGTAAGCCCCCGGGTTTATGATACGGTCCGGATGGTCGTCACGGTCGAACGTGATTGGCGCATCGGACCAGTCAAGATACCGGGGGGCGTCGTGGCCAAGCAAAAAGATTTCCCGGCGCTCCTTCTTTCTTTCTCGAGCTGAGAGCCCGACGGTCGGCCCCCATAGATCATGTAGCAGTCACGCACGGGGGGAAGTCGCCATCTGTGTTCCTGCCGCCGCGTCGATCGGTATCCTTTTCCTTAGGCGCGTCTTCCCTCTTATCGCCGAGCTTGGAGTAGTAGCCCTTCAACAGTCGGCAGTCTTTCAACTTGTGGTTTACGGGGCCCCTGTGGTAGGTGAGGGATCCTCGAGCATCTGGTCGAAGACAGCCCGTCAGGGGGGCCTCGGGGCTTCTTAGGCTCGAGGGCGCCTGTGAGAACCTCTTTGTCGTCGTCGTCATCGGCGCCACGCTTCGCCTTCTGGCCCTTGCGTTTGTTTTTTTCCTTTTGTTGCCGTCATTGTTGTCGTTCTTGGCGTTGTTGCCCTTGTTGGAGCCCTCCGGCGCGATCACCGCCTTGCCTTTGTCCGTGGAACGGCCAAAGAAGGCCCCCACTGCTTCGTCGCCCGAAGCAAAGCTGGTGACGCGATCCATCAGGTCCTCGACCGTCCCGGGACGGTAGCGTCCTAGCTCATGAACAAGCTCTTGGCATGTCGTGCCCGCAAGGAACGCTGAGATGACGTCCTCGTCAGGCACGTGGGGGAGCTCGAGACGCTGCTTCGAGAATCGTCGAGCAAAGTCGCGGAGGGGCTCGTCCGCCGCCTGCCTGCAACGCCGTAGGTCCCAGGGGTTGCCTGGACGCACGCAGGTCCCTTGAAATTCCCGTCGAAGACCCTGACTAGGTCGGCCCAGTCATGGATCCGATCCGGCGGGAGCCCCTCGAGCCACCGGCGGGCGGTGTCCGAGAGGTAAAGTGGGAGTTGACGTATGATCACGCGGTCATCGTTCTTCGCTCCGCCCAGTTGGCAGCCAAGGCGGAAGTCCGAGAGCCAGAGCTTGGGCTCGACCTCCCGTCATTCTTCACGATGTTGGTCGGCGGTCAGAAGCGGTCGGGGAGGGTTGAGCTGCGGATGGCCCGGCTGAAGACTCTGGGGCCCGGGGGCTCGAGGACCTGCCGGTCCTCGTCGCTGTCGTAGCGCCCCCTCGATGGGCGCTATAGCCACGCTCTTGGGCCCCCTTGTCCTTGCGCCGTCGGTTGATGTCGTTGCGGGCGTCGTTGGGGTCTCGAGGTGGCCGGTTGTCGACGATCCGTTCGCGGACTGGCCTAGCTCGAGAGGAGTCCGGCTGGTGGACGGATGCCTCGCGAGCGTCGTGGGCGTGTCCGCCGGTCTCCCCGAGGCTGCTCCGCGTCGGCGTGACGCCGAGCTCTCGGCCTGCTGTTACCGCGGCTGTCTCGAGGAGGTTTTTCATTTCTCCGAGCATGCGCCTGGCGTCGGGGTTGGAGACGGCGGGCAGGTCACGGAGCATCATAGCCGCCGCCACCACGTTCTGCCCGGCTCGCGGGAAACATACCTCAGGGCGTGCTGGTGCCCCGTCCTCGAGGATCCGCCGGTGGACCTCTCGAGCACGGCCTCGAGCTCCGGCTCCTCGAGGCTGGGGTGGTTCCTGCATCAGGGTTGCCGGAGCTGCAGCAGGTGTCGTCGTTCTTCCTCGGCTTTGGTGATTGCCTCTTGCACTTGTGCGAGTTGCGCTGCCCGGCCGTCGTCGTGCTGAGGCGGTACAGCCGGTGCTGGAGGTTCGTCCCTTCCCTGAACGCGTGATCCGCCTGCCGCGGCCACGTCGCTAGGTCCCTCTAGGTCGAGCGCCGGCCTGTCGTCGTCGCCTTCGTCCTCGGTATCGCATACGACTCCCTCGAGTTGGAAGCACTCCCTGGTGGGATCCCAGAGGTCGGGGTCGTGGTAGTCGTATTCGTCGGAGTCGGAGCTGTTGACGGCACGCCGCCTTGGCCGATGCTGGGACCCAGCCGCTCGGGTACCATTCTCCGACGGTGGCTCGCCGAGGTGGCTCGAAGGCTCGCGAGAAGTCGCGATCGACGCACGCGGGGTGGACGATCTCCAGGTTGGCAATGGCCTGCAGCAGCGCGCCCGAACGCTGCTCCCGGTCCGCCACCGTCCGGTCCTGATGGCGCTCGTCGAGGCGGTGGGCGTATACAGCCGCAGAGTTGTCGAGGCCGACCGGGAACCGCTGGCGTCGAGCGCGGCGCGACCGTGCGGGAGGAGGAGGCTGTGTGGCGTCGACGGCGCGCGGCTCGGAGGCCTCTGGCCCGGTTCCTGGTCCGTACGCATGATGAATGCGAAGTCGCTAGGCGGGGTGGGTGCGCCCTGGAGGTCTCCGGCCGCGCGCGGGCTGGTTTCCCCTCGGGGACTCTGCACCGGCTACGGGGGCGTGGGTGTTTGCCGCGGGCACCGCCTGCGCCCGGCGACGACGGTGACGACGGCGCCGCTCGCGATGTGGCGAAGTGTGGTGGTGCGGGCGAAGCGTCACGCCCGCGAGGGGGTGGGGGCGCGGGGGGTGGCATGACACGCCCTCCGCTCGGGCCCTCCGTGGAGAGAGCAGAGTCAGCTCGTTGCCGTTGCCTGTGGCCAGGAACTCGAGGCTCCCGTACCAGACGACGACACCAGCCGAGAACGGAAGAGGGGATGAAGCCATCCAGGAATCAACGAGAAATCGGCTCGGACACGCGAAGGCCCCTACCTGGCGCGCCAACTGTCAGTGTTTCGTACCCGGGGGTATCACACCAACGAGTAATATGATCGCGTGCTTCTCTTCCTGGATGGTGATGTTAGAGGACACAAGGATTTATCCTGGTTCGGGCAAAGAAGGCCCTACGTCCAGCGGGGGGGATGTTCTTGTATTACTTGCACCTAAGTGCTTGTACAGGGGCGAATACAAGCTTGGTGAGCGTGGACCGGGGTCCGGACTTAAGTGTATGGGTGTAAGGCGCTCTAACGTGTTTGTCTCCCTGCGAATGAGGGCCCTGGCGTCCCCTTTTATAGGGCAAGGGAAGGCCAGGGGTTACACAGGGGTTTTACAAGTGTCGGGGCGTACGGCGCCCAATACGAAGCAGGGTAGGAATCCTGTCTTGTCGAAGACATTGTAGCCGTCGTGGGCGTTGCTGTTGAGGCGTCCTTGAAGCGTGGCCTCCATCCCGGGCGCGGTCATGGAGGCGTGGCGGAGTGGAAGCCGTACAACGCCCATTCCGGCTTGTACAGGACGTAGCGGGGTCCCTCCAGGTCTTGGAGTACCTGTCTTCCAAGAGTGAGAGAGCTTGTCAGTGCTCGAGGGGCGCGGTGCCGGCCTCGAGGTGGGTGCCACGGGGGCTCGAGGGGCGCGGAGCCGGCCTCGAGGTGTTACAGTGCAGGGCTCGAGGGGCGCGTAGCCGGCCTCGAGGGGTTACAGTGCATGGCTTGGCCGAACAGTGCTGTACTGGTGCCCTTTTGCCCATGCTTGTGCTGAAAACGAGACTTGACCTTTACACCGAGTCACTGTGGTACATGCTGTGCACTAGTGGACATGACAGGAGTAGGTGAAGGCATTAAATGCGTGGTATGGGCTGGTACGGCTGTCTGTACAGCTCGAGGTCCGTGCGTTAAGGCTCGAGGTGTAGGGGCGCGCTCGCCCGAGGCCTGGAGGGCTCGGGCGAGACAGAGAGCGATCGTGCTCGCCCGAGGCCTTGCTCGGAGGGCTCGGGCGAGGCGGAGAAAGAGCGTTCGCCCGAGGCCTGGCCGGGAGGGCTCGGGCGAGGCGGAGATAGAGCGTTCGCCCGAGGCCTGGCCGGGAGGGCTCGTGCGAGACGGAGATAGAGCGTTCGCCGAGGCCTGGCCGGGAGGGCTCGGGCAAGACAGAGATAGAGCGTTCGCCCGAGGCCTGGCTGGGAGGGCTCGGGCGAGACGGAGATAGAGTGTTCGCCCGAGGCCTGGCTGGGAGGGCTCGGGCGAGACGGAGATAGAGCGTTCGCCCGAGGCCTGGCTAGGAGGGCTCGGGCGAGACGGAGATAGAGCGTTCGGGTGTTTGCGTTGATTGGGGGTACCCTTTTTTGTACCACCGACAGATAGGATGGGATTACTAAGGATAACTAATGATAACTAAGATAACTAACTAGTCCTAATAACTAGTCCTGGGTAACCACTAAGCAAGATAACTACCAAGCAAGATAATGACGAAGCAGGGCAGGCAAAAGACAATAAAGCAGCTAAGTTAAGTCCCAGCTAAGTTGTTAAGTTATAGTTTTAATCCTATCTTGTCAAGTATCAAGGCGTACTAGCCTTTACCACTTACTTAGGTTGAACGCTAGCACAACGAGCCTTACTATTAAACTGGGCCACTACGTGGTGGAATTCAAGGCGCACAGGGTTGTCACACCTGCTTGCTACCACAGCTATCCGGGGGTCCAGCCGTATCTGAAGGTAAGTCTATAACTAAGCACCACGCCTAATTATATTCTAACTATCTCTACCCTGGCCTAGAATAGAGAACCTTGCGGACGTCAGAGCAAATACTTGACTTAATAAGAATAAACACTAAACTAACTAAGCAAACTATTGGCAAAGATCAAACACTAAGCTCACTAGAGATTAACTACTATGGCTAAGTGAATTGAACTGTAGGATAGCTAGGCACTCAAGCAATCAATCAAGTATAGCATATAACACTTAATACTGATAAGTAGAGTAAAGTAATACTTGAAATGATGAAGTACTAGAATATAGTAAAGCTTGAGTAACAAGAGCAATACCTGAACTGGAGATGAAGGAAGACTCTTCCTAGCTCCAGAACCGATCACTTGCACGCCTCTGCTCTTGAGCTAAGCCTTGAGCAGCGCTACCGCGAGGGCGAAGATGCCTTGCTCAACTAGCTACCTACTTGCCTAAGCTCTCTAAGCTTCTAACCTAACTCTCACTTCTCTAGCTTGGAGTTGCTTTGCTTGGAATGGTACTGGGATGAGTGGAGAGGTGCCTCCAGGGGGTATTTATAGCTGAGAAGTGAGGGGGGATGGTATTTATAGTGGGCGGCCACCCGACCTAGGGTTAGGTCAGGTGGCGGGCGCCACAAGTAACTGGCGGCCGCCAGTCCACTGGCCGCTGGATGCACCGCCCTTGATCCAACGGCCTCCAGGAGTTAGTCTGAGGCGGTTTTGGGGTCGGTTGCATGTCCTAGCAATCGCCCATCACCCTTGATCTGCGTCACTTCATCCTGAGCCGTCCGATGCCACTTGACCTAGTGACCAAGGGCCAAGATTAGGCCCTGGGGAGGTCACACGGATCGGTGACGTGGCAGGGGATGAAGGTTGGGCCAACCAAGTGGCGGGCGCCACTTTGAGCTGGCGGGCGCCACCTAGGTGTGGCGGGCGCCACCCCTCTTCGGCCCATTTGGGCTCTGCCGAGTGGGCTTGTCTCCTGGTGGGTCCAAATGTCCAAATTTGGCTCAAATCCTGCATTCAATGGAATTCTATGGACATGTGGAATTCGGTTAGTTTGAAACCTATTTGACTACATTTCATGCCTTTTTTGGTGGACTTTAGGGTCAAATGTTGACGGTAAACAGGGGTTTAAGGACTGTCAACAAGCTCCCCCAAGCTAACCTGTTCTCGTCCTCGAGCAACAATGCGGTTTAAGCATTAAGCATGAGATAGATAGCAAAATTAAAATGTATGCAAGTGCATATTGTATAGTAAGAAATAACTTAGCATATATCATGAATCATAGCAATGTGGGGCTTATAGCTTTTCACTTCAAACATGCAAGAGTGAAATAAGCAGTAGAGATAGGAAACTTTTATCTTGCTTAGGTGTGACTAGGATTTGTCTGGAGGTTTTTCAAGGTTTTCAAAAGATAACAACTTGCTTAAGTCCTCCTAGATCACCCAATCACTCAATAGTGTTTAAATCCTCACTTAGGCCAAAATGTAGCCTTTCCTTTTCTAAAGAATGATATGTGGAGCTATAGGTAGGCTAAGAACCATGAGCAAATTGCCTGATCACAAGGAGCAGCAAATCATAAAAATTGATCAAGATGTGCATGTGTGGTTATGTGGAAGTGTATGGAGAGACATTTCATAATCCTTCCTAGTTGATTTTCTGGGGTCTAGAGCTAATGATAATTCTCTCTCTTTTTTTGGATATAAAGTGAGTGGACAAAAGATGTGTCCTCACCCTTTCTTAGGACATAGTCCTCTATTGAGCTACTTTGCTCCCTTTTTTTTGGATACAGTGTGAGTAGACAAAAATGTGTCCTCACATTTTCTAGGACATAGTCCTCTTTTGAGCTAATTTGCTCAAAAGCTTTTCTTTTCTTTTTTTAGCTCTAGAATTCCCCAGATTCTCTATAGGAAAGGATTTTTGAAATGAATAGGGAAAGGGAGAGAATGCTTATTCCCAGTGTAGGAATAAGCATAAGGCTAGCAATGGAATGTTTGGTAGGGTATTGCATATCTCCAGTGTAGAGAATAAGCAATTTATTTGGTGGTTGCAAACATCCGGAGTGGATAGTAGGCAATTTATGGTGGGTGTACGTGTATTGATTCAAAAGTTATGATAAGCTTCTCTACTAAGATCTGTGAGGCCTAACAAAGCTCAACACAAACAAAGCTCTATGTGGTTTTGACTAATGACTAGCAAATATTTGGCTGGTGGTGGGATGGGATAAAATCTAGGAGGAACTTTTAGCAAGGTTTTCATAATTTTTAAAAGAAATCCTCCAGATTAGGTCCTAATTTCACCTTAACAAGTTTAAAGAATTACTCCATTTCTTACTAACTTTACTCACTAAGCATGATTTCAGTTAAAGCATGTGCAACCCACACAAAGCTACAACTTAGATAATACCAGTTATTCAAACCATAGCAATAGCATTTGCATGACATATTTCAAATCTCATTCAGGTTTCAACATGTTTAAGCAGATTTTATCAATATTATTCATGTATGGATACTTAGGCAAGCATATGACATTCAAAAAGATATAGAATTTAAGAACTGAATGTAAAGGGTAGGCTGGAGACATACCTTATTGGAGCGGGAGTCTCCTCCAAGCTGGCTTCTTGCTTGGTGAAAGGCCTTCTTCTTCTCAGTCGGAGCTCTTGTTCTCATTTTTATTAAAAGGGAAACTATCTAATGTGTGAAAAGGGAAACTATCCTATGATATTATTCTAACTATGTTAACATATACCTATGCATATAACTAATGATAATTGATATTTTTTTAGTTGCATGCATGGCATATGTTATTTATTCGAAAAGGGAAATAAAAATTAAAAGTAAACCATACCTTAGGTCCATGGAGTTCATCCTTATCGGGTGGATCTTCTTCCTTGGGCACTTCTTCCCTTAGTACATCCATCTGGTTTCTTCTTCTTTTGGCACCTCTTCTTTGTTATGTGAATCACACAACTTAGGAGGAGGTGGTTCTTTCTTTCTGTTCCACTTGTTCCTAGGCGCCTCTTCTTGGTATGAACGGGTTTTGCTACCTGCATGTTAGCGGCATATGCGGGACCATGGGAGAAGGAGAATATTTCCTTCCTCCCTCCTAATGCCATATGAATTTTACCAGTCCTGACATATATGCAAGCATTAACAGTATTCAAGAAGGGTCTACCCAAATTAAAGGCACATCTTTCCTATTTCCCATATCTAGTATTTTGAAATCAACAGGGACATAGGAGCCTCTAATATGAACAGGTAAATCATTAACTATTCCTTCTACATAGCAAGTGGATTGATCAGCTAGCACAACATAGGCAGATGTGGATGACATGGGTGGAAAGAATGAGTTTTCATAAAATCTTTAGATAAAATGTTCACACTCGATCCTAAATCACACATGGCATTTTTACAGACTTCACCAAAGATTGAGCATCTAATTATGGGACTACCAGGATCACCCTTTTTAATAGTCATGGTTTGATCTTCATAATAGTTAAAATATTTAATTTCAACCATATTAGTAGTTTCCATGTCAGGTTTAGCAGGAATTTTACCAGATTCAAAAGATGGTATGATAGCAGCAAGTTGAGCTAATTGGGTTTCTAACATCTTATTAAAGCTAAGTTGATTTTTCAGAGCAGATGAGAATCTTCCAATTTAGCATTTATCTTCTCAAGAATTTTATCATTCGCCATTAATTTCTTATTCAAAAATTCAGTAGTTTTACCTTGTGAGTAAACTAAATTCTTTAAGAACGAGAATCATCAGAATTATGAAAATTAGAGCGAGGGAATGAATTGTTACCTTGAGAATTGGAGTGCTGATTCCATCCTTGATGTGGTTGACGGAAACCGTTGTTGTTGTTGATGAAGTTCAAATCTTCATGTAGCTCAGGGCAGTAGTTCCCAGAATGTCCGGTTTCTCCACAGACTTCATAAGTCTTGTAGGATTCCAGAGCTTGGACACTCTCTTATTGGTTCATCTTCTCACAGCTGTCCAGCTTCTTTGCCAGCAGGTCCATCTTGGCCACGATAGTGACAGAAGGAGCAGAAAATTCACGAATGGCCTTATTGGCCATCGCGAAGATAGAACGAGATAAGAAAGAAAGAAGTTGAAGAAGATGAAGGAAAAAGATAAGAAGAGTTAAGGAAAGAAAGAATGGGTTAGGATGGGATTCGCTAAGCGGGAGCTTAAGCGAGGATAAATTCGACATGGACTCAACCGATACACCGATTGCCTTCCCCGGCAATGGCGCCAGAGATGCTTGTTGGTAGTTCTTAACTTCACTAAAGATAGAGCTAGGCACTATGCGCGGTAACGGCCCAGAAATGCTTGTTGGCACTTGCTAACGTTGTCACTAGGAGTAGACTATGGAGTCTATTCCGGCAACGATGTCAGAAGTGCTTGAAGCAAGTCCAGTCACTATACCTAAAGGAGTGAAGCTAAAGCAGCTATCGACTAATGCCAAACGGGTTGTCAATCCTGACACTAGTAGGAGCTAGCTAGAGAGAATGCAATCTACCAGGAGGAGATTCTGCAAGCGCACAGAACTATCGGTTGTAGCACTTCGCCTGGGAGTACCAGGTGTCGATTTATTTGATCCCAAGGAAGGCTAGGGTGGTGGATGAGTTGAGTCAAGGAGGGGATGAGAGTCGAAGAAAAGGAGAAAAGAGAAAAGGGGAGAAGGGAAGAAGGGCTAGAAAGAATATGTGGTGGATAGGTAAGGATGAAATGGATGGCTAAGGTAAGGTGGATAACTAAATAGATGGATAGGATGGGATAACTATGGATAACTAATGATAACTAAGATAACTAACTAGTCCTAACAACTAGTCCTGGGTAACCACTAAGCAAGATAACTACCAAGCAAGATAATGACGAAGCAGGGCAGGCAAAAGACAATAAAGCAGCTAATTTAAGTATAGTTTTAATCCTATCTTGTCAAGTGTCGAGGCGTACTAGCCTTTACCACTTACTTAGGTTGAACGCTAGCACAACGAGCCTTACTATTAAACTGGGCCAACTACGTGGTGGAATTCAAGGCGCACAGGGCTGTCACCACCTGCTTGCTACCACAGCTATCCGAGGGTCCAGCCGTATCTGAAGGTAAGTCTATAACTAAGCACCACGCCTAATTATATTCTAACTATCTCTACCATGGCCTAAAATAGAGACACCCTTGAGGACGTCAGAGCAAATACTTGACTTAATAAGAATAAACACTAAACTAACTAAGCAACCTATTGGCAAAGATCAAACACTAAGCTCACTAGAGATTAACTACTATGGCTAAGTGAATTGAACTATAGGATAGCTAGGCACTCAAGCAATCAATCAAGTATAGCATATAACACTCAATACTGATAAGTAGAGTAAAGTAATACTTGAAATGAAAGTACTAGAATATAGTAAAAGCTTGAGTAACAAGAGCAATACCTAAACTGGAGATGAAGGAAGACTCTTCCCAGCTCCAGAACCGATCACTCGCACGCCTCTGCTCTTGAGCTAAGCCTTGAGTAGCGCTACCGCGAGGGCGAAGATGCCTTGCTCAACTAGCTACCTACTTGCCTAAGCTCTCTAAGCTTCTAACCTAACTCTCACTTCTCTAGCTTGGAGTTGCTTTGCTTGGAATGGTACTGGGATGAGTGGAGAGGTGCCTCCAGGGGTATTTATAGCTTGAGAAGTGAGGGGGGGGTATTTATAGTGGGCGGCCACCTGACCTAGGGTTAGGTCAGGTGGCGGGCGCCACAAGTAACTGGCGGCCGCCAGTCCACTGGCCGTTGGATGCACCGCCCTTGATCCAATGGCCTCGAGGAGTTGGTATGAGGCGGTTGGGGGTCGGTTGCATGTCCTAGCAACCGCCCATCAGCCTTGATCCACGTCACTTCATCCTGAGCCGTCCGATGCCACTTGGCCTAGTGACCAAGGGCCAAGATTAGGCCCTGGGGAGGTCACACGGATCGGTGACGTGGCAGGGGATGAAGGTTGGGCCAACCCAAGTGGCGGGCGCCACTTTGAGCTGGCGGGCGCCACCTAGGTGTGGCGGGCGCCACCCCTCTTCGGCCCATTTGGGCTCTGCCGAGTGGGCTTGTCTCCTGGTGGGTCAAAATGTCCAAATTTGGCTCAAATCCTGCATTCAAATAGAATTCTATGGACATGTGGAATTCAGTTTGTTTGAAACCTATTTGACTACATTTCATGCCTTTTTGGTGGACTTTAGGGTCAAATGTTGACGGTAAAACAGGGGTTTAAGGACCGTCAACAAGCTCCCCAAGCTAACCTGTTGCTCGTCCTCGAGCAACAATGCGGTTTAAGCATTAAGCATGAGATAGATAGCAAAATTAAAATGTATGCAAGTGCATATTGTATAGTAAGAAATAACTTTGGGAGACGAGAAGTTGGCTTTGCTTGCCAACCGGTTCACGCGGTTCCACAACAACCGCATGATCGTCGCCGCGGAGGAGGACGCTCGGGATGTTTTGAGTGCGGTGATCCCGACCACTTCATCGCCAACTGCCCCAAGAAGAACAAGCATTCGGGGAAGGGCGATCATGGGCACAAGTATGACTCCAAGCGCAAGGAGAAGCACGCCCCCAAGGCGCAAGAAGAGGGGCGGCTTCGACAAAGAGTACATCAAGAAGAAGTACTTGGAAAAGGCCCAGGCTGAGCAGCGCGCGTTCTTCGCCACGCTCAACGACGTTGGTGGCTCGGATGACGACTCCGCTTGCTCAAGCGATGACGAGTCCGAGAAGATGAAGAAGATCGAGGACAAGCTCAACGGTCTTTGCTTCTTCGCCGACGACGGGGCCTCTGCACCATGGCGCTTGGTGACGAGGTCGGAGGCGAGCTAGAGCACACCCCCTTGGAACGACTACGACGACGACGACACCTCCCAGGTATCTCTCACCCACGACGAGCTTTCCGCTGAGGTTGAGAAACTTACTGCTGCCCTCCTTAACCAAGATAAACTGCTTAGGCGTGCTGCTAGAGAGCGCAAGGAGTTTAGGCAGAAGTGGGAGGATACGGTGAAGGAGCTTGAGTTCGCTCGGTCCACCGTGGACGTGTCGGAGGAGAGTGAGTGCGAGTCGTGCACCAAGCACATGACTGATCTTCTCACCTTGAGGAGTAAGTATGCTGCTTTGGTTGGAGAGGTGGATGAGCTCCGTGCTAGGCCTTAGCTGTTGGGTGCGTGCAAGACTTGTCCTGTCTTGCAATCCGAGTTGGAAGAGAAGAATGCCAAGATTGAGTCTTTAGAGAAGGCCAGCTCAGATAGCACGTGTGTCACGAGGTGTGCTTTGTGTGAGGGCTTGGAGATGGAGATAGCCAATGTGAAGCATGGCAAGATGCAAACCGAGGAGGAAAACACATACCTTCGGACCATCTTGTCATGGGTTTCTTGTAGTGAGCCGCAGCTCGGGATGATGATCTCCCAATTCAAGCGAGCTGCTGGAGGTCCTGGTGTAGGTTTTGCTCCGGGTGTTGATCTTTCCACTTTTGGGAAGATTGGAGAGTCGAGTGGTCTAAACCCCAGTGAGAAGCCCAACTCCACCACTACTCCAAACTTACCAAGCTTCCACCCAAAGAGCCTGCCAAGCCTACCACCAAGGATGGGGTATTTGAGGAACCCCCGAGAGCTCCACCCAAGAACAAGTGTGGGCACCCAAGCCGAACCACCTCAAGAACAAGCTTGACACAATGCCACCCATCCAGGAGGAGTGCTTGCCACAGAAGGGCAAAGTGAACCATACCCACAGCCCTGCCTACCAACAACCCCCTTTGCGTGCGGTGAGGTACCAGTGTGACTTTTGTGGGAGGGATGGTCACTTGAGCGAGTTCTGTTTTCGGCGCAAGAGAGAGGCGCGCCATGCTCGGGAGATGGACAACCCGGACATGTACCACCCTTTCCATGGTGTGCATGTGCCGAACGTCCAGAGGAGAGCTGCTAGGCCCCGAGGTCCAGAACCTCTAGTCCCCAGGCCTAGGCAGAGGAGAGCTCCGAGGAGAGAGGCTAGGCCTAGAGGTCCTGAACCTCAGGTTCCTACGCGTAGGCCTCGTAGAGAGCGTGCCCGGCGGGAGCCTGCAGTTGTAGGCTATGGACCCCGTGGCGGTGGCTTTGTAGTTGAGCGCTTTCCCCCATTACGTTTTGAGTATCACGGTGAGCGCTCCTTCCCTAGCGGACCACGTTTTCCTGTGCGTGGTGATCGCTACCCTCGTAGACAGGCTAGGAATGGTTTTTACACTGACCATTCTTTTGAGCAGCCAGCCCAACACTGATATTCGTCTTACTTCACTAACCCCAGTGTTGGACCGTATGCTCACCCTATGTCTTTTTATTGATGTAGGTAAGACGGTTGGTGGATTCCGGTTGTTCGAGGCACATGACCAAAAACGCCAAGTGGTTCTCCAGCCTTAGCTCGGTCGCCGGAAAGGAGTACATAACCTTCGGCGACAACAGAAAAGGTAAGGTGCTGTCTCATGGGTCGGTGCGGGTTAATGAGCACTTTGTGTTGCGCGATGTTGCTCTTGTTTCTAACCTGCATTTTAACTTGCTTTCTGTTTCGCAACTTTTTGATGATGACTATGAGATTCGTTTTAAACCGAATCTCAGTCGCATTTTAGATCCTCAGGGCAATCTTGTATGTTTGATTTCGCCCTTTGGGAAAGTCTTTCGCGTGAATTTCTCGGAGTCGTTTGGCATTTCCCGCTGTCTTTTGGCTAGTCCTTCTTCCTCCGATCTTTGGAAGTGGCATAGGAGGCTCGGTCATTTAAGCTTCGACTTGCTTGCAAGACTTAGCTCACTTGGCCTAATCCGAGGATTGCCCAAGCTTTCGATGGAGAAGGATCTAGTTTGCCATTCTTGCAGACATGGGAAGATGGTCGCCGCTCCCCACCATCCTGTGACTAAGGTTATGACCTCGCACCCTGGAGAGCTTTTACACATGGACCTTGTTGGTCCGGCTCGGGTGAGCTCGGTTGGTGGCAAGTGGTATGTTTTGGTTGTTGTTGACGACTTTTCGAGGTATTCGTGGGTCTTCTTTTTGACTGAGAAGACTGAGACTTTCTCATTTGCTCGCAATCTGATTTTGCGTCTTCAGAACGAGTTCCCTTTGAACTCGATGCGAGCTATTAGAAGTGATAATGGTTCCGAATTCAAAAATTCGGATTTTGAGAAGTTTGTAACCACCTTGGTTTGGAGCATCAGTTTTCTTCCCCCTACACACCGCCCCAAAATGGTGTTGTAGAGAGGAAGAATCGGACCCTTGTTGAGATGCCCAGGACGATGCTCGATGAGCATAGGACTCCTAGGCGCTATTGGGCCGAAGCTATGAACACTGCATGCTACATTTCAAATCGCATTTTTCTGAGAGCGTTCTTGAAAAAGACTTCTTATGAGTTACGTTTTGGTAGACAACCCAAGGTGAGTTATTTTAGAGTCTTCGGTTGCCATTGTTTTATATTGAAAAAGGGCAACCTGGACAAATTTGAGTCTCGCTCTTCTGACGGTGTATTTTTGGGTTATGGCACTCACACTCGCGCATATCGTGTACTTAACCTTGATACTAATCGAGTCATGGAGACATCAGATGTCACCTTCGACGAGACTCTTGTTTGTCCTTCTTCTCGTTTTGAGCGTGCAGGTGATCACGAGGTTGGTGAGCCTCTCTTTGATGACGAGGATGAGGGTGCTGAAGGTATGGATGATCCAGCACCCCCTCCACCTGCCGTGCCACAAAGAGCGGCCTCGACGACGACTCACGGCCCCGACACCTCCTCTTCCTGGGGTCTGTGGGATTCGCCACCCCGCGCGGTACCTTTTGTACCCGGGGAGGCACCAGCTGCTGTTGAGGGGGAGATCACATCTGCTCGGGAGGCGCCACGACACATCCAGCGCCAGCACCCCCCTCAGCAGATGATCGACGACATTGACGAACGGGTCACTCGGTCCAGGTCACAGCACATCTCTCGTTTCGCTCATTCTGCTTTTGTTGCTAATTTTGAGCCCCGAGATGTTGGACACGCTTTGACGGATCCAGATTGGGTCAATGCCATGCATGAGGAGTTAGAAAATTTTGAGCGAAATCAGGTTTGGGTTCTAGTTCCACCTCCACCAGACTGTAAGCCTATTGGGACAAAATGGGTTTTCAAAAACAAGCAAGGAGAGGATGGCCACATTGTGAGAAACAAGACCAGGCTTGTAGCGAAGGGTTATAGTCAGAAGGAGGGGATAGACTTTGCGGAGATGTTTGCTCATGTAGCTCGTTTGGAGGCTATTAGGATACTCTTGGCTTTTGCTGCATCCAAAGGTTTTAAACTTTTTCAAATGGATGTCAAGAGTGCCTTCTTAAACGGCTACATAGAAGAGGAAGTATATGTTGAGCAACCCCCCGGTTTTGAAAATCCCAAGTTTCCAAACCATGTTTTTAAACTCCACAAAGCTTTATATGGTTTGAAACAAGCCCCTAGAGCCTGGTATGATAGATTGAAAACTTTTCTACTAGCTAAGGGTTTTAAAATGGGATGTGTAGATAAGACGCTCTTTCTCCTCAAGCACGGCAAAGACACACTCTTGGTCCAGATTTACGTGGATGATATCATTTTCGGTGTTCTTCTCACGCTTTGGTTGCCAAGTTTGCAGATGTTATGAGCAGGGAGTTCGAGATGAGCATGATGGGCGAGCTGACATTCTTTCTCGGGTTGCAAATTAAGCAATCCCGAGAGGGGACGTTTGTGCACCAGGGCAAGTACACCAAGGACTTGCTGAAGCGGTTCGATATGGGTGAGGCCAAGCCTCTTCCAACACCCATGTCGACGACGACTGCCCTGGATGCGGATGTGGATGGAGAAGCAGTGGACCAGAAGGAGTACCGAAGCATGATCGGGTCGCGGCTCTACCTGACAGCGACACGCCCGGACATCCAGTTCGCGGTGTGTCTGTGCGCGCGCTTTCAGGCGTCGCCGCGCACTTCTCACCATCAGGCGGTGAAGCGCATATTCAGGTACCTTCGTTTCACGCCTGAGTTTGGGATTTGGTATTCTGCTTCCTCCACCCTCTCCCTTTGCGGTTATTCCGATGCCGATTTTGCTGGTTGTCGCATTGAGCACAAGTCCACTTCTGGGACTTGTCAGTTTATTGGATCTTCTCTTGTATCGTGGTCTTCTCGCAAGCAGTCTAGTGTCGCTCAGTCTACCACAGAGGCTGAATATGTTGCTGTGGCTAGCTGGTGTTCCCAGTTGCTTTGGATGATGGCCACTTTGCATGATTTCGGTCTGAGCTTTTCTAGCGTGCCTTTGCTTTGTTACAGCATGACTGCTATAAGTGTTGCTAAGAATCCCGTGCTTCACTCGAAGACCAAACACATTGATGTGCGCTTTCACTTTTTGCGAGACCACCAGGAGAAGGGTGATATCGACCTTCGCCATGTCGATACTCATCATCAACTGGCTGATATTTTCACCAAGCCCTTAGACAAATCAACCTTTAATAGGTTGAGGGGTGAGCTTGGTGTGTGTTTCCCCTTTTAGATGAGGGAAGCATTTTGGATCTTGTATAATAGACTGACTATTTTCGTTTGTCTTTCTTTAGCATTTTAGCATACACATTTAGATCCTGAGCTTCATGTTTATAATCACTAGAATGTAACTATGCTCTGTTTAGTATGCTCCGATGCTTTTATTGGTGTTTGTAGCTTATGCTCCTTCTGATCACTAGTACATGTTATGAGCCGAGCTATTTTGGAATGGTGAATTTACTTAATGTATATAAAATCTGAAAATGTTCTCCATTGAGATATGCAACTAGCATGTGTAGGGTGTGTTGAGTCCATTCCTGCTTTCATATATGCTAGGTTGCTATGTCTCTAGTACTGAGTCATTCACTTGCTTGGTTTGTTCATATCATGTTTAAAATTTGAACCAAGTTTTAGTGAATTGAAAAGATCGAGATGGGATTGCTTGTCAACACCTCACGGTATCGAGACTGTTTCTCATTGCACCTTGAGTTAAACTTGAGCCGTGTAGTGTATGACCGAAACCGTAGCTTTAAGCTTCTGATTGCTTCGGCATAGGCTTCGCTCGGTTGAAAAGTTAGGCAATGACAAGCTTTTAACCTCTCGAAATCACATGCTAATAATTGAACTTGTGAATTTTTCCCGCTGCAACTCCGATATTAAAACTTAAATCACAAGTGTATGTTTCATTCCTATGCATGATGATTGAACTTTGCTAGGGGTAGTTCACCTTGTATACATGTTTAGCACTTGTTCGGATTCCTACCTATACATGTGTAGTGCTATTTTGATGGTGACTATCTTTTTGGCTAAAAACTGCTCACTTGCTCATATGCTTCACATTTCGTATTTGTGATTAGTTTAAGCCTTTTCTATTCGAGTGCTTAGTTTTGTCATTAGAGCTAGACTGTTTAGAGCATCTTTGCACTCTTTTGACTATACGCCTGAAGCTCCTGACTTGCATTTTTGACTTCATATGCATTTTCTGAGGGGGAGAACTTTGCCCGGTTCCTGTTGCTTGATCAGTGCATTTTCAACTAAGGGGGAGAAATTGCAAATCATATGCTCCTAGGTGTACGACTAAGGGGGAGTTTTCGTCAAGGGGGAGAATTTCAAAATTCTTGTGCTCTTCTCTTGTTGGACCTATGGGGGAGTTTTTCTAGTTACTTGCACTTTTTGAGGGAGAGTTTGCTAGTTGTGTTGAGTCGTTGCCTCTGTCTTGAGGGACTAGCAAACATTTTCAGGGCAATTCGATTTTGATTGATTTTCAATTGATGCGGAGCATGTTTGGCCGAAAGACATTTGTATCGAGCTTTCTTTGCTAGTTGTGTTGAGCCTCTGTGCCTCTATCTTGAGGGACTAGCATTTTGTCTCGATTTTCATTCGGCTTCAATTAGTTTTGAGCTCTTTTTCTGGAGTTTCCAATTGGTATCTGCTAGCGGTGTTGAGCCTGTTCTACCTCTTCTTGAGGGCTAGCTGTGCTTTGCTTGGTTGTGAAGGACCGAGAAGCTAACCGAAAGCGACCAGAGGGGGGGTGAATGGGAGCTTCAAAATTTCTTACGGAAACTAGATGCCACTGTCCCAAAATCGACCCCAAAAGCGAACCCTAGAGCTTGCTAATGTCCACGACCCTATATGTAGGGTGGATGCTTCCTAGAAGCACAGCGAGACACTAGACAACTCTAGAAAGCCAACGCAAAAGACGGAAATCAATTCCGACAACGAACGAGCGAACCGCGGACGAAACCGTGCGAAACCAGACGCATCGGACGCTGGCCTGCGTCCGATGCCAGACCACCGGAAGCGTCCGATGCAGACTGGACGGTTCTGGAACCTTACTGTTCCACCATCGGACGCTGTGAACAGTAATCACCCAGCGTCCGATGCAAAGGCTCCGGCGCGTCCGATGGACAACGGACGCGTCCGATGCCTAGAGGCGTCCGATGCAAACTAAAAACGCCGAAAAAGGGGACACGCGTCACCGGAGCGTCCGAGTAGGGACCCTAGCGTCCGATGCTCCCGTGATAGCGTCCGATGCTCCCGAAAACAGCGCAGTTCTTTGAGATTCACCCGATCTCCTCTATCAAAAGCTCTAGGCCTAGGATTCGATCTGAGGGGTCACAAGGATGTTAGTGAGCTATCTCTAAGAGATCATGGCTCGAACCTAACTCCAAATCGGTGAATCAAAGAATCAAGAAATTTCGGGGCATGGAGGCAAGAAAGCAATCCAAAACGAAATCGATCGATCTCCTAGACCGTGAGGTTAGAGTTTAATTCCTTCGGTGGAAAGGAGAGCCTCACGATCTAGAACAACTTGGTTCAAACGGTTTTGCAAAAGATGAACCGAGCAAAGAGATCAAGCGACGGGGAAAATCGTGGAGAAAAAAGAATTCCGCGAAGAACACAAAGAAAACGCGAATCACAGCCACGAACTCGAATTAAGGACGCAAATCAAGCCATCGATCTGTGCTCCAAGGTGAGGATACGGCCTCACTTCCTCAAATCAACAGTACACAGAGTGGAGTCTCTCTGCGGATCTCAACTAGCTAGAGCAGGGGATGGGAGAGAGGAAACCCTAGGTGCTAGGAAGCAAATGACTGCGCTAACTGGATTGAGATAGGGAGGAGGGTGTCTCCCCTAGACTACTTATACTAACCTAGCCTAAGTCTATTTCCTACTCTACCCCTCACTACTGTATTTACAGAGCGGACCAGCCTAACCCTAAGGCTATTCTAGTCCACCCGCTGGTGGTAGGTAGATCCGACGGCCACGCCCGCACGGTCTTCCGCGTCGCCTCCACGCAACCTTCAGATCGCCGCCACGTGCCGCCACACTCTGCACCCCCGGTTTTGCGGCCCAAACCGGGAAACCAGCCTTTTCCATCAGCCCCCGGTTTTGAGGCCCAAACCGGGAAACCAGCCTCCAGCCCGAGTTTTGTGGCCAAACTCGGAAACCGTCAGCGCCCGAGTTTTGAGGCCCAAACTCGGAAACCGGCCACGCCCAGGTTTTGAGGCTCAACCTGGAAACCGTCGCGCCCAGGTTTTGTGGCTCAACCTGGAAACCCAGCACCCAGGTTTTGAGGCCCAAACCTGGAAACCGTCCACCGTTGGTTTTTCCCGGGCTCTACCAACAAACCGGCGTCGTAGAGGGGATGCACCGCCTGTGCACCCCTTCCACCGACATGATCGCACTTCTCCGCTTGTCGCTGTCACAGGCTGCCAGCCACCACAGCTGATCCTCCGGCCTCCAGTCCATCAGTCCAAGTCCACGTCCGCCCTTCACCGTCCGATACATCGGCATGGCACGTCCGCCGCACGGCACGCCCATCCTTCATCGCGCCCGGTCCGTCGGCACGGCACGTCGCAACTTGACCTTCACCCGCCATCGATCACTGTCTCCGTGCTCGACACCTGCACAACACAAGCCAAAGAACATGCGCATCATCTCCGTTGACAATCACTCATCACTCAGAGACTCGGCATACACCCATGTATCCGCAATCTCCCCCTTGATGAGTGCATTGTCAACTCCACAACAAATCATGAATAAGAAGAAAGAGGTAGGAAGGAGTGGGAAGAGAAAAACCCAACCAAATGACCCAAAAGCCTAACAAAAGCCAAAGAAGGTCAAGTGGATGAAGCAAAAACTTGGTCCCCAAAGACATGGGCAACGGCTCGACGCAACCAAGCAAAGCAAAGCTAGCCCTCAAGAAGAGGTAGAACAGGCTCAACACCGCTAGCAGATACCAATTGAAGATCGGAGGACAACAGAAGCAAAATGCTAGTCCCTCAAGATAGAGGCACAGAGGCTCAACACAACTAGCAAGAAAATCACTCCGAACCAATTGGAAATCAACCCAAACCAAATGGGAAAAAACACAGACGATACCAATTGAAAACACACCAGATGAAAACCAATTGAAAGCTCATGAAAAGCTAGGAACGTTTGCTAGTCCCTCAAGACAGAGGCAACGGCTCAACACAACTAGCAAACTCCCCCTCGACAAATGCAAGCACTAGGACAAAAGATTTTCAGGGCATATGATTTGCGTAAATTTCTCCCCCTAGTTGAAAATGCACTTATCAAGGCCAAAAGGTATCGGAGAAGCAACTCTCTTCACATAAACTCCCCCTGAACACAAGATCTCCTTCCACAATGCATATGAAGTCAAAATGCAAGTTAGGAGCTTCAAGTATATAGTCAAAAGAGTGCAAAGATGCTCTAATCAGTATAGCTCCAACATCTCAATTAAGCACTCAAATAGCAAAGGCTCAAACTGATCACTTATACGAAATATGAAGCATATGAGCATGTGAGCAGTTTTAAGCCAAAAGGATAGTCACCATCAAAATAGCACTAGACATGTATAGAAGGAATCCAAACAAGTGCTAAGCATATACAAGGTGAACTACCCCTAGCAAAGTTCAATCATCATGCATAGGAATGAAGCATATACTTGTGATTTCAAATTCATATCGGAGTTGCAGCGGTAAAAAAATTCACAAGTTCATTTTAGCATGTGATTGCGAGAGGTTGAAAGCTTGTCATCGCCTAACTTTTCAACCGTGCGAAGCCTATGCCGAAGCAATCAGAAGCTTAAAGCAACGGTTTCGGTCATACACTACATGGCTCAAGTTTAACTCAAAGTGCAATGAGAAACAGTCTCAATACCATGAGGTGTTGACAAGCAATCCCATCTCGATCTTTTCAATTCAACAATACTTGGTTCAGATTTTAAGCAAGTTATGAACAACCAAGCAAGTGAATGACTCAGAACTAGAGACATAGCAACCTAGCATATATGAAAAGCAGGAATGGACTCAACACACCCTACACATGCTAGTTGCATATCTCAATGGTGAACATTTTCAGATTTATATACATTAGGCATAATTCACCATTCCAAAAAATAGCTCGCTCATAACATGTAACAGTGATCAGAAAGAGCATAAGCTACAAGCATCATCATAAGTATCGGAGCAATACTAACAAGAGCATAATTACATTCTAGTGAATATAGACATGAAGCTCAGAATGTAAATGCGTATGCCCGACACAAAACTGAACGAAAGAAGATACCAAAGGAGAGACTCAAGAAACTCAAAAGAAAAGAGCCTCAAAATAAAAGAGTCAGTCTGTACATCTCAAAATGCTTCCCCCATCTAAAAGGGGGGAACACACACCAAGCTCACCCCTCAACCTATTAAAGGTTGATTCGTCTAAAGGCTTGGTGAAAATATCAGCCAATTGGTGATGAGTATCGACATGGCGAAGGTCGATATCACCCTTCTCCTGGTGGTCTCGCAAGAAATGAAAGCGCACATCAATGTGTTTGGTTTTCGAGTGAAGCACAGGGTTCTTAGCAACGCTAATGGCACTCGTGCTGTCACAAAGCAAAGGAACTCGAGTAAAGCTCAAACCAAAATCACGCAAAGTGGCCATCATCCAGAGTAACTGGGAACAGCAGCTAGCCGCAGCAACATATTCAGCCTCCGTGGTAGACTGAGCGACACTAGACTGCTTGCGAGAAGACCACGACACCAGAGAAGATCCAATAAACTGGCAAGTCCCAGAAGGGACTTGCGCTCAATGCGACAACCAGCAAAATCAGCATCAGAAAAGCCACAAAGCGAGAGAGTGGAGGAAGCAGAATACCAAATCCCGAGCTCGGGCGTGAAACGAAGGTACCTGAAGATGCGCTTCACCGCCTGACGGTGAGAAGTGCGTGGCGAAGCCTGAAAGCGCGCGCACAAGCACACGGCGAACTGAATGTCCGGCCGTGTCGCCGTCAGATAGAGCAGCGATCCAATCATGCTGCGGTACTCCTTCTGGTCCACTGCTTCTCCATCTGTGTCGGCATCCAGGGCAGTCGTCGTCGACATGGGCGTCGGAAGAGGCTTAGCCTCACCCATGTCGAACCGCTTCAGCAAGTCCCTTGTGTACTTGCCCTGGTGCACAAACGTCCCCTCTCGGGATTGCTTAATTTGCAACCCGAGAAAGAAAGTCAGCTCGCCCATCATGCTCATCTCGAACTCCCTGCTCATAGTATCTGCAAACTTGGCAACCAAAGCGTGAGAAGAACCACCGAAAATGATATCATCCACGTAAATTTGGACCAAGAGAGTATCTTTGCCTTGCTTGAGGAGAAAGAGCGTTTTATCTACACATCCCATTTTAAAACCCTTAGCTAGCAAAAAGGTTTTAATCTCTCATACCAGGCTCTAGGGGCTTGTTTCAAACCATACAAAGCTTTGTGGAGTTTAAAAACATGGTTTGGAAACTTGGGATTTTCAAAACCGGGGGGTTGCTGGACATAGACCTCCTCCTCAATATAGCCGTTTAAGAAGGCACTCTTGACATCCATTTGAAAAAGTTTGAAACCCATGGATGCAGCATAAGCCAAGAGTATCCTAATAGCCTCCAAACGAGCTACAGGGGCGAAGGTCTCCTCATAATCTATCCCCTCCTTCTGACTATAACCCTTCGCTACAAGCCGGGCCTTGTTTCTCACAATGTGGCCCTCCTCTCCTTGCTTGTTTTTAAATACCCATTTTGTCCCAATAGGTTTACAGTCAGGAGGTGGTGGCACTAGAACCCAAACCCGATTTCGCTCAAAGTTCTCTAGCTCCTCATGCATGGCATTGACCCAATCCGGATCCGTCAATGCGTGTCCAACATCTCGGGGCTCAAAAGACGCAACAAAAGCAGAATGAGCAAAGTGCGAGATGTGCTGTGACCTGGAGCGAGTAACTCGCTCGTCGATGTCGCCGATCATCTGTTCAGGGGGGTGCTGGCGCTGGATGTGTCGTGGCGCTCCCGGGAAGAAGTAACCTCCCCCTCAACAGTAGCTGGTTCCACCCCGGGTACAAAAGGTACCGCGCGAGGTGGATCCCACGGCCCCCATGAAGAAGACGTCTCGGGGCCACGGGTCGTCGTCGAAGCCGCTCCCGGCGGCGCGGCAGGCGGAGGGGGTGCTGGATCATCTATACCTTCAGCACCCTCTTCCTCGTCATCGAAAAGAGGCTCTCCAACCTCGTGATCACCTGCACGCTCAAAACGAGAAGAAGGAGAAACAAGAGTCTCGTCGAAGGTGACATCTGATGTCTCATGACTCGGTTAGTGTCAAGGTTAAGTACACGATAAGCTCGAGTGTGAGTGCCATAACCCAAAAACACACCGTCAGAAGAACGAGACTCAAACTTGTCTAGGTTGCCTTTTTTTATATAAAACAGTGGCAACCAAAGACTCTAAAATAACTCACCTTGGGCTGGCGACCAAAACGCAACTCATAAGAAGTCTTCTTCAAAAACACTCTCAGAAAAATGCGATTCGAAATATAGCATGCAGTGTTCATAGCTTCGGCCCAATAGCGCCTAGGAGTCCTATGCTCATCAAGCATCGTCCTGGCCATCTCAACAAGGGTCCGATTCTTCCTCTCTACAACACCATTTTGGGGTGGTGTATAGGGAGAGAGAAAACTGATGCTCCAAACCAAGGCGTTACAAAACTTCTCAAAATCCGAATTTTTAAACTCGGAACCATTATCACTTCTAATCGCTCGCATCGAGTTCAAAGGGAACTCGTTCTGAAGACGCAAAATCAGATCGCGAGCGAAGGAGAATGTCTCGGACTTCTCAACTAAAAAGAAGACCCACGAATACCTCGAAAAGTCGTCAACAATAACAAGCACATACCACTTCCCACCAACCGAGCTCACCCGAGCCGGACCAACAAGGTCCATATGCAAAAGCTCTCCGGGGTGCGAGGTCATAACCTTGGTCAAAGGATGGGGGGAGCAGCAACCATCTTTCCATGCCGGCAAGCATGGCAAACTAGATCCTTCTCCAACGAAAGCTTGGGCAATCCTCGGATTAAGCCAAGTGAGCTAAGTCTTGCAAGCAAGTCAAAACTCAGGTGACCGAGCCTCCTATGCCACTTCCAAAGATCAGAAGAAGAAGGACTAGCCAAAAGACAGCGAGAAGATCCAAACGACTTTGAGAAATTCGCGCGAAAGACATTCCCAAAGGGTGAAATCAGACATACAAGATCACCCTGAGGATCTAAGATCCGGCTAAGGTTCGGTTTGAACGAATCTCATAGCCTTCACGAAAAAGTTGCGAAACAGAAAGCAAGTTAAAATGCAGGTTAGAAACAAGAGCAACCTCACGCAACACAAAGTGCTCATTAACCCGCACTGCACCAACGGACAATACCTTGCCCTTACCTTGTCGCCGAAGGTTATGTACTCCTTTCCGGCGACCGGACTGTGGCTGGAGAACCATTTGGCATTTCCGGTCATGTGCCTCGAACAACCGGAATCCACAAGCCAAATGTCCTCCAACCGCTCCTCCTACATCAATAAAAAGACATAGGGTGAACATACGGTCCAACACTGGGGTTAGTAAGATAAGAAGGAAACCAGTGTTGGGCCGGCTGCTCAAAAGAACGGTCAGTGTAAAAACCACCTGTCTAGGGGGAAAGCGATCACCACGCACAGGAAAACGTGGTCCGCTGGGGAAGAAGCGCTCACCGCGAAACTCTACCTGCGGTGGGACAAAGCGCTCAACAAAGCCTCCGCCACGGGGTCCGTTACCTGCAAAAGCAGGACCCCGTCGGGCACGCTCTCTACGAGGTCTACGCCTAGGAGCCTGCTGCTCAACTCTAGCGTCTCTCCTCGGAGCTCTCTCCTGCCTAGGCCTCACAATTGAGGTGCTCTTCCTCTAGGCCTAGTCTCCCTCCTAGGGGCTCTCTCTCCTGCTGCCTAGGCTGGGTATGCTTCCCTCCAGACCTAGCAGCTCTCCCCTGAGGCTTCGAGCATGTCCACACGAGCTGCTGGGTGAAACATGTCCGGGTTCTGCATCCCTAGCACGGCGCGCCTCTCTCCTGCGCCTAAAGCAGAACTCACTCAGGTGACCATCCCGCCCACAAAAGTCACACTGAAACCTCACCGCGCGCAAAGGGGGTTGTTGGTTTGCAGGGATGTGGGTATGGTTCACCTTGCCCTTGCCCTTCTGTGGCAACTCCTCTGGATGGGTGGCATTGTGTCAAGCTTGTTCTTTAGGTGATTGGGCTTGGGTTGCCATTGTGGATTCTTGGGTGGAGCCTTGGGGGGTTCAACTACAACTCCATCCTTGGTGACAGGCTTGGCAGGCTCTTTGGGTGGAAGCTTGGTTAGTTTGGGAGTAGTGGTGGAGTTGGGCTTCTCACAGGGGTTCAGACCACTAGACTCTCCAATCTTACCAAAAGCTGAAAGATCAACACTCTGGCCAAGACCTACACCAGGAGCCCCAGCAGCTCGCTTGAATTGGGAGATCATCATCCCGAGCTGAGGCTCACCACAAGACACCCATGACAAGACGGTCCGAAGGTATGTGTTTTCCTCCTCGGTACGCACCTTGTCATGCCTCACATTGGCCATCTCCTGCTCCAGGCCCTCACACAAAGCACACCTCTTGACACAAGTGCTATCCGAGCCGGCCTTCTCAAAAGACTCAAGCTTGGCATTCTTCTCTGCCAACTCGGATTGCAAGACAGGACAAGTCTTGCACGCACCCAACAGCTGCGGTCTAGCTCGGAGCTCATCCACCTCATCTACCAGCGCAGCATACTTACTCCTCAGAGTGAGAAGATCCGTCATGTGCGCGGCGCAACTCTCGCACTCCAACTCCTCCGACACAACCACGGTGGACCGAGCGAACTCAAGCTCCTTCACCGTGTCCTCCCACTTCTGCCTAAACTCCTTGCGCTCTCTAGCGGCACGCCTAAGCAACTTATCTTGGCTAAGGAGGGCAGCAGTCAACTTCTCAACCTCGGAGGAAAGCTCGTCGTAGGTGAGAGATACCTGGGACCTGGGAGGTGTCGTCGTCGTCGTCGTTCGAGGTGTGTGCTCCAGCTCGCCACCGACCTCATCTCCGAGCGCCATGGTACACAGGCCTTCGTTGCCGGCGAAGAAGCACAAGCCGTTGAACGTGTCCTCCAGCTTCTTCTTCTCGGACTCGTCATCACTCGATCGAGCGGAGTCGTCATCCGAGCCGTCGACGTCGCTGAGCGTGGCGAAGAACGCTCGCTGCTCAGCCTGCTGCTTCTCCAAGTACTTCTTCTTGATGTACTCTTTGTTGAAGCCGCCCCGCTTCTTGTGCCTTGGGGGAACGTGCTTCTCCTTGTACTTGGAGTCGCGCCTGTGGCCGTGATCGCCCTTCCCAAGATGCTTGTTCTTCTTCTTGGGGCAGTCGGCGATGAAGTGGTCGGGGTCGCCGCACTCGTAGCATCCGGTGCGTCCTCCTCCGCGACGACGGTTCATGCGGTTGTTGTGGAACCGCGAGAACCGGTTGGCAAGCAAAGCCAACTCGTCGTCTCCCAAAGACTCCAGCTGGTCCTCTGTCACAGAAAAAAGAGAAGAGAAGAAAGCGCAAAGCCAGCTGAGGGTTAGAGGAAGAGCCGGAAACCAAAGCCATGGACGGGCGAGAAGGATTTTCAAAAGAAGCCCTTGCCATAGCATCAATCTCACTGGACTTGAGCTTACTGAAGAGCTCGTCGCAGGTGAGAGTCTCATAGTTCGGCGATTCGATGATTGCCTGAACCTTGGAGTCCCACACCGAACGGTCAAGAGTGTGCAAAAGCTTCAAAGCACGCTCATGATCGTTAAATGGCAACTGCTCTCTGTTAGCCCTCATCCTGTTGACAATCACCTGAAAGCGAGCGAATAAACTTTCTATGCTCTCGCCAGGTTGATGTCTGAAGTTCTCATACTCTCGCTTGAACGACTCGTAGAGTCGGGTTTTGACTTGAGAGGTGCCCTCATGAAAACGCATGAGAGTATCCCAGATCTCCCGAGCCGTAGCGAGGTGAGAAACGCGATCAAACTCACCCATGCTCAAACAAGAGAAAAGAGCATTACGGGCTCGGCTATTGGCATCGTGCTCATCGATCTGCTGTTGATTCACACGAGCAGCCAAGACCACGTAATCAGGGGAGTTGCAAATATCCCAGATCGAAGCGCCCAAGCTCTGCAAATAGGCCGACATACGTATCTTCCAATACGCATAGTTCGTCCCATCGAAAAACGGCGGTTTGCCCACGCCGCGATCCATGTCGCCTTCGGTGGATCTGGAACCGGCTAAGGTGGAAGATCCTTAACCCGCTCCGATACCAATTGAAGGACCGAGAAGCTAACCGAAAGCGACCAGAGGGGGGGGTGAATGGGAGCTTCAAAATTTCCTTACGGAAACTAGATGCCACTGTCCCAAAATCGACCCCAAAAGCGAACCTAGAGCTTGCTAATGTCCACGACCCTATATGTAGGGTGGATGCTTCCTAGAAGCACAGCGAGACACTAGACAACTCTAGAAAGCCAACGCAAAAGACGGAAATCAATTCCGACAACGAACGAGCGAACCGCGGACGAAACCGTGCGAAACCAGACGCATCGGACGCTGGCCTGCGTCCGATGCCAGACCACCGGAAGCGTCCGATGCAGACTGGACGGTTCTGGAACCTTACTGTTCCACCATCGGACGCTGTGAACAGTAATCACCCAGCGTCCGATGCAAAGGCTCCGGCGCGTCCGATGGACAACGGACGCGTCCGATGCCTAGCGTCCGATGCAAACTAAAACGCCGAAAACGTGACACGCGTCACCGGAGCGTCCGATGCTAGGGACCCTAGCGTCCGATGCTCCCGTGATAGCGTCCGATGCTCCCGAAAACAGCGCAGTTCTTTGATGATTCAACCCGATCTCCTCTAAATCAAAAGCTCTAGGCCTAGGATTCGATCTGAGGGGTCACAAGGATGTTAGTGAGCTATCTCTAAGAGATCATGGCTCGAACCTAACTCCAAATCGGTGAATCAAGAAATTTCGGGGCATGGAGGCAAGAACGCAATCCAAAACGAAAATCGATCGATCTCCTAGACCGTGAGGTTAGAGTTTAATTCCTTAGGTGGAAAGGAGAGCCTCACGATCTAGAACAACTTGGTTTAAACGGTTTTGCAAAAGATGAACCGAGCAAAGAGATCAAGCGACGGGAAAATCGTGGAGAAAAAAGAATTCCGCGAAGAACACAAAGAAAACGCGAATCACAGCCACGAACTCGAATTAAGGACGCAAATCAAGCCATCGATCTGTGCTCCAAGGTGAGGATACGGCCTCACTTCCTCAAATCAACAGTACACAGAGTGGAGTCTCTCTGCGGATCTCAACTAGCTAGAGCAGGGGATGGGGAGAGAGGAAACCCTAGGTGCTAGGAAGCAAATGACTGCGCTAACTGGGATTGAGATACGGAGGAGGGTGTCTCCCCTAGACTACTTATACTAACCTAGCCTAAGCCTATTTCCTACTCTACCCCTCACTACTGTATTACAGAGCGGACCAGCCTAACCCTAAGGCTATTCTAGTCCACCCGCTGGTGGTAGGTAGATCCGACGGCCACGCCCGCACGGTCTTCCGCGTCGCCTCCACGCAACCTTCAGATCGCCGCCACGTGCCGCCACCACTCTGCACCCCCGGTTTTGCGGCCCAAACCGGGAAACCAGCCTTTTCATCAGCCCCCGGTTTTGAGGCCCAAACCGGGAAACCAGCCTCCAGCCCGAGTTTTGTGGCCAAACTCGGAAACCGTCAGCGCCCGAGTTTGAGGCCCAAACTCGGAAACCGGCCCACTCCCAGGTTTTGAGGCTCAACCTGGAAACCGTCACGCCCAGGTTTTGTGGCTCAACCTGGAAACCCAGCACCCAGGTTTTGAGGCCCAAACCTGGAAACCGTCCACCGTTGGTTTTTCCCGGGCTCTACCAACAAACCGGCGTCGTAGCGGGATGCACCGCCTGTGCACCCCTTCCACCGACATGATCGCACTTCTCCGCTTGTCGCTGTCACAGGCTGCCAGCCACCACAGCTGATCCTCCGGCCTCCAGTCCATCAGTCCAAGTCCACGTCCGCCCTTCACCGTCCGATACATCGGCATGGCACGTCCGCCGCACGGCACGCCCATCCTTCATCGCGCCCGGTCCGTCGGCACGGCACGTCGCAACTTGACCTTCACCCGCCATCGATCACTGTCTCCGTGCTCGACACCTGCACAACACAAGCCAAAGAACATGCGCATCATCTCCGTTGACAATCACTCATCACTCAGAGACTCGGCATACACCCATGTATCCGCAGGTTGCGTCGAGCCGTTGCCCATGTCTTTGGGGACCAAGTTGTTTCGCTTCTTCCACTTGACCTTCTTCGGCTTTGCTATGCTTTGGGTCATTTGGTCGAGTTCTCTCTTCTCTTTTCTTCCTTCTACTTCTTTTCATTATGATTTGTGTGTGTAGTTGGCAATGCACTCATCAAGGGGGAGATTGCGGATACATGGGGTTATGCCGGGTCTCGGTGTGATGAGTGATTGTCAACGGGTTTGATCGCAGGTTCTTTGGCTTGTGTTTGCAGGTGTCGAGCACGGAGACAGTGATTGAGGGCAAGGTGAAGGTCAAGTTGAGACGTGTCGTGCTGACGGACCGGGTGCGGTGAAGGATGGGCGTGCTGTGCGGCGGACGTGCCATGCCGATGAACCGAGCGGTGAAGGCGGACGTGAGGCTTGGACTGAGGGACCGGAGTGCCTGAGGATCAGCTGTGGTGGTTGGCAGCCTAGGACAGCGACGAGCGGAGACTTGCGGGGCACGGTGTTGCTCGGGTCGAGGACCTGGGGACACGTGTCGATGGACGGGGTGCACGGGCGGTGCATCCCCCCTCTACAGCTTCGGTTTGGTGGCTGAGCCAGGGAAAACCACCGGTGGACGGTTTCCAGGTTTGGGCCTCAAAACCTGGTGCTGAGGGTTTCCGAGTTTGGCCACAAAACTCGGGCTGAGGACGGTTTCCAGGTTTGGGCCTCAAAACCTGGGCACTGCGGGTTTCTGAGTTTGGGCCACAAAACTCAGGCGTTGGACTTGGAGGCTGGTTTCCCGGTTTGGGCCTCAAAATCAGGGGATAGCTGGAAAAGGCTGGTTTCCAGGTTTGGGCCACAAAACCGGGGGTGCAGAGAGAGGGCGGCACGTGGCGGCAATCGGAAGGTTGCATGGAGGCAACGCAGATGAGTTGTGCGGGCGTGGCCGTCGGATACACCTACCACCGAGTTGGTCCAGAATAACCTTAGGGTTTAGCTGGTTCGCTCTGTAATTAGATTAGAGAGGGGTAGAGTAGGAATTACAGTTAGGCTAGAATTAGGATAAGTAGTCGGGGAGACACCCTCCTCCCTTGATCTCAGTCATTTGCTCTTTCACCTTAGGCTTTCCTGCTCTCCCCATCCCCTGCTGTAGCTAGCTGAGATCCGCAGAGAGACTCACCTCTGTGTATTGTTGATTTTGAGGAAGGGAGGCCGTAACCTCTCTGTCGTAGCCTGTGTTTGCGCTTCGGCGGCAAGATCGTTGTGTCGATTCGTGTTTTGATTCGAGTTCGTCGTGTTCTTCGCGTTCTTCGTTTCTCCACGATTTTCCCGTCACTCGATCTCCCTCTCCCGTGCATCTTTGCGAAATCTGTTTGAACCAATTTGTTTGTATCATTGAGGAGGTCATTTCGACCAAAGGAATTCATCTAACTCCTCATGATCGAATAGATCGGGACGATTTCGTTTTCGTGGCGCTTTTCCGGTTCATCCACCTTCCCTTTTGATTTCCCGTTGATTGAATCGATTTGAGCGGATGATTTCTTGGGGATAGTCTCCTAACTACCTCGTGATCATCTTCTCCAAGTTTAGGAACTTGGGTTTTTGATTTGGATCAGATTTGGAGAGAGTTTGGTGAAGGGCGATCAAAATCACCCTCCCTGGGTGACCGTGGACAGTCCGCCACTCAGGGCGCGGACAGTCCGCGCATCGGGGCTGGTTCAGACAAGCCCCGGCCAGTCCCTGCTGTTCCTGGCTCGGGTCACCGGCGGACAGTCCGCCGTGCTAAAGCGTGGACAGTCCGGGACCATCCAGGAACACATCAGCAGCAGTGCATTTTGGCACATTTGGCCGGCGGACAGTCCGAGCTTTTGTGGCGGACAGTCCGCAGTAGGCCCGGACAGTCCGGGACCGTACCGGCGGATAGTCTGGGACCCTGCTGAAGCTTGCTTTTCAGTGCAATCTTCGCCCCGGCTTTTCCGCTTGGTTTTTGGACTTCTCGTTTGTTCCTAGAGTTAACCAAGAAACATCTCTAGGTATCTTTGCAACTTGTTTGCATAGGTATTTGGAGATTTCTCGACGTAGCCTCTAATCTATGTTCGGGAGTCGGTTTTCTCAAAGGAGACTTGAGCCGAAGCTTTGGGTTTGCCTCGCTTGTGTTTGGTGGTGCTCCGCTGTGATCCTAGGGATCATCCACCCTCTTCCAAGGGTCGTGAGCATCACGTCTTGGGTCCGTGCTTTTCGGGGTTGATTGTTGGGACACTTGGCCAAAGTTTCGAAAGAAATTTGATTGACTCCCATTCACCCCCCTCTGGTCGCCTTGCTAGTGCATTCTCGGTCCTTCAATGGTGATAAATTCCGACCACAGCCGTATATGCTTTACATGTTTACAAACCTTCTACATAGGCTATTTGCTTTGTATTGAGTGTTGTCAAGTCTTGTTGACCCTTGTTAAGAGACTTTTCATGCTCCTAAGATCAAGATCACGTACACACCTCATATACATGCTGCTTCTACACTGGAAGTATGCAAAAACATGTCTTTCATTTCCACCAAATAGGTTGCTTCATACTCTAAGTGTTAGGAAATCTCTCTCAATTTTTTAGTAGATGAGACTCAAAAGGCTAGGCAAAATAAAGATGAAAAAAGAAGAGATGGACAACTGAAAGTCCATGAAAAAAAGAAAAAAAATGCTAGCCATGTCTCATTAGAAAAGAGAGAAAAAGAAAAATATATATATATATAGAGATAGATCTTATCAAACAAAGAAGCAATCTAGTCCACCATACACCACACACTTGCACATCTTGATCTGGGAGTATGACACTTCTCTTCAAGGATCCGAGCTTTGACTTCGCAACAAAATGCAAGTAAGTATGCCATCTTCTTTCATCTCTACCTTGAGCTACACATAAGCCTATTTAGAAGTAGGATGAAATAAAGAAGGCGACACTTATCATATGCCTTGGTGAGAAACCATACACCATTTGAGCGACATGAGAGAACCATATGAGGAACATTAAGTCTTTCTTTTGAAAAATATTGCAAAACCTCTGGTATGAAACTTGCTAAAAACAAGAAAGTTAGTGCTCAATTCAAACTGTTCTATCTTTCAACCACCTAAGACAAAGGAAAAGCCATAAGCCCCATAGAGTACTAAGGTAATATGGGTGATTTACATAGCTAATTTTTCCGTTCAAAGAGAAGAACTTTGTTGTGCACATGGTACTCTTGAAATGTGATGCATAGTAACAATACTGATCCACCGAGGCCAAATTTGATTGTTTGCTCGGGACGAGCAAAGGTTAAGCTTGGGGGATCTTGTTGACGGAAGTTATAGCATGTTTTACCTTATCAAAATACCATCAACAGGCCTCGGTTTCAAGGAAGAATAGCATATCATGAGCATATTTATCACTAATAAGTTCCACTTGTACTCTTAGCTTGTGAACTTGTAGGAGATGGCAAAATGAACAAAATGAGGCTAGGTGGGCCTACCAAGGGGGTCGGCCAACCCCACCTTGGGGCCACCTCGGCCATGGTGACATGGCATGATCCAAGAGAAGCATGTTCAAGTCAATATCAACCATTGGATCAAACATGTGCTTTGCTCAATGGTGCAAGATGAGAAGCACATGGATTCATGGGTCCACACCAAAAACCAAATGCAACCAACTTCACAAGACTTGCTCCATGACATGTGGGGTCACCAAGGGAGAGAAGGTGGTGGGCCAACCCTGTCATAGGGGGGTCGACCGACCCCCCCTTGGTGGGGGCCATCTGCACTATTCATTAGGATGACATCATCACCTTCTAGAAGATGTACCCCAGGCCCACATGTCATAGAGGGGGTCGGCCGACCCCATGGTGAACTTCATCCAAGTCGGTGGCGAAGCACATGTTTCACACGTGAATAATATCCAAGCCATTCATCAAGGTCAGTTGCTATGGTGGTGGATCCAAGGGTGAAGAGAGGATGAGCACACGGATCGCTGACGTGGCGCCGGAGTAGCCCCTACTCCACCTCCACTATAAATAGAGGCCTTCACCCTCTCATTTTTGGGGGATATCTCATAACACATATCTCCACTCTCATGTGAGATCAAGCAAGAGTAGTAGTAGTTAGTCTTGAGTGGGAGTTAGAGTTGAGTCGGGCGAAGCTCGGGTCTCCGGAGTCGTCTTCTAGGAGTCTGGTATAGCCCTTGTATCTTTCTTCTTTTGTAAGACTTTATTTATTTAATATATTATTCTTTCTTTACTTTACTTTGCATTTACTTAAGTATTTACTTTCCAAGTATTTATTTAAATATTTACTTAGTGCAAGTCTATATTATATAGTCTTGTTTTGTGCTTATCTTAGTTCTATAGTTGTCTTAGTTAGATTGATTTCCTTTAAATAGCTTCTTGTGTGTGCGTCATCGTCCTATCTTAGGATAGGGGCTTTAGCTATTTTGATCGATAGCTAAAGGTGTAGATTAGTGTGAGCGTGGTGCTCATACTTCATCTTATCTTTGACTACTGCTGGCTTGCACGGACAGTAGGGGCGCTTGGGCAAAAGGTGACAAATTTTGCCTGGCTACCTAGATCCCCTCACGTGAACTCTTGCTAGTTTTTAAAAGGTAAGGCGTCCATAAGCCAAATATCCGCTTGAGTATTGGGTTAGGTGAACAACCTTCTATCGCTTTACTCTCTCGTTTATCCCTCTCACTCAAGTAGCAAGGCGTCAATCTAGTTAAGTCATCTATTTAATTAGGATTAGTTCATAGGAGTAAAGGTAGAAACATAGGAGTACTTTATACTCACTCGTTGTCCTCCCACCTAGCTAACTCTACTAAAGTTATCTTTCATATCATTTACTCTTTGCTTAACTTATTTATCTTATCTATCTATCCTCCCTTATATCCACTTATCCCCTTTTGCTCCTCTAATTGATAATAGAGTATTGTAAGACTATAGGACCTATCTTTCCTCTCTCTGCATCTTTCCTAGCTTGCTTTCCTTTGGGATAAAATAAATAACGATACCTTGGAATACTCCCGGGTGAAGTGCTACATCGGTATATTCTGTGCGCTTGCGGAATTATCCAATAGTCAATAGTTTTACCACCAAGACACTTCTAGCGTCGTTGCTGGGGTTAGGCTCCATAGTCTAGTTCTAGTGGTTGCGTTAAGAAGTGTCAACACCTGAGTAGTTACCTGAGTAATTAGGCCTTGACTGTTGGTTCCATCCTTGAGCTTGTTGAGGACGATAGTTGGTGTTGTTGTTGATGTACTTTGCATCCTCTTGAATCTCAGGGCAGTTGCTCCCTGAATGACTAGTGCCTCCACACTCTTCATATGTCATGCAAGATTCATAGATTTGCTTGACGTCTTCTTTCTTGGGAGTGTGTTCATCGAACTTCTTCATGCATAGGTCAAGTTTGGCAGACAGCATATCTACTTCCTTTAGTTGATGTATTCCTCCCCTCTTGAGTGGTTGAGAGTGTTCCTCATTCCATCCTTGGTTAGAGGCCATCTTCTCAATGAGTGTAGTAGCATTGTTGATAGTGAGTGATAAGAATGATCCTCCAGCAGCGGCATCCACATTCTCACAAGTACTTGAAGTGAGCCTGTGGTAGAAGGTCTGCATGAGTAGCCAATTCTCCATCCCATGGTGAGGGCATTCTGATATGTAGTCTTGAAAGCGTTCCCAAGCCTCTGGGATTGATTCGTCGTGTTGTTGCTAGAAAGTTGAAATCTTTCCACGGAGGGCATTCGTCTTGCCCACTGGAAAGAACTTTGCTAGGAAGGCAGTTGAACAGATCGGCCATGAGGTGTTTTTGTCTTAGTTGGCGTAGAACCATTGTTTTGCTTTTTCCAAGAGTGAGAATGGGAAACAAGCAGAGTAGAATGGCATCTCTTTCGACTCCCTTGATGGTGAAAGTGCTACAAATCTCCAGAAAGTGTTGGAGATGAGCGCTTGCGTCTTCATGGTCTTTCCGCAAAACTGATTAGCTTGCACATGTTGATCAAAGCTGGCTTGAGCTCAAATCCATTGTCTCACACATTGACTGTTGTTCCAGTCCTGATGTTGGCAGTGGTTGGTGCAGAGAACTAGCGGAGTGTCTTATCGGCCATGGTGTCCAACACTGGTGTTAAGCTTCTTCTTATCTGGCTAACTTCTGGAAGTGGTAGTGAGGGTCTCTTGAGTTTGCGTCTTGTTTTCCTTAATAAAGCTTCGGGATCCTCAACATAGTTTTTTGGAAGTTGGAAACCAGTCATACATCACACCCTGCATAAGAGAAAAAAAATAAACAAAGCCAGGGTAAGCCTGTTTGAGTAGAAGAAAACAATCAGTGCATTATCACATGTGTGTAAGTAAAATGATATGTTCTAGCTACCATTTTAAATGTTGCTAATGCAATGTCCTATCAGTGTTCATAATAATTTTAATGAAAAACCTAGGTACCATCCCTAATTGAATTGATGTGCTCCCTGGCAACAGCGCCAGAAATGCTTGTTGACACTCCTTAATTGAATCACCCTAAGAATGAACCGGATAAATAATAATCTAGTGAAGGCACTAAAGAGTGTACGGGACACTACTAACTTCACTTAACGTCATTGTCATCCCCAACATGAAGCTAGCAATGTAACTATATCAGGGCACTGGATTGAAAGATAAATATTTATCCGCAAGCGCACAGACAAATACACCGGTTGTAGAAGCATTTCAACCAAGCTAATCTCAGGTATCGTTATTTATATTTAGCCTAGAGACTAATCAATTCAATGTATGATGGTATTATACTAATGAGGACTTAATAGCATTCAATATGGCACATACTTATAATAAAGACTGATAACACACTTATTACTCCAAATAGGGATCAGATTATAGAGTAAATGATAATGATAAATGATAACAGAGATCAGATCAATCAAAGATAATCGTAGAACAGTACTACCTAGCAAGTGATGATTAGAACATAAATTAAATAGAAACATTCCTAAGTTATTCTAATTACAAGTCATAACATACATTGATTAGTGCAAAAAAATATTGGCAATCATTGCTAGGTCACATCATATTTATAATCAAGAGGCAACTCGATAGTAAAGGTGCCAAATAGAGTAACCCCCTAAACCATGAGTTAACTGAGCCATACTGAACACTACATTCGGGAGGTGGAATACAAAGAACTCAACAGGAATATCACAACCGCGATCTACCACTCTATCCGGAACATAGGACGCATTCGCAGATAAAATTAGTATAGGCACACGCCTACACAGCATCTATCACACCCGTTGTACTTTAAGATGAGCGCTATACGGACATGAGTATACATAAAGATGAACTATCTATGCCAAATATATAATCAAAGCATACTATAAGCAATATAATTAAGAATATAATAGTTGATATCTTAGTCATATCAATTGTATTGCTATGTAGAGCATAAAGATGAACAATAAGGTGAATTAGATCATCGAGAAGAACTAATGTATGAACTAGAACATGAACTAGAACAGGATTATGAACTAGAAGATGAACTAGACGATGAACTAGAACTAGACGATGAACTAGAACATAAACAATGATGAACTAGAAGAGCAATTATGAAATAGATCCATAATGTTAAACAAGAGAGAAGATCTGGGTTTACCGAGCCTTCTCGTGACTAGATCACGAATCCAAGCGAAGCTTGCCTCCTCTAATCCTATTCTATCTAACTATTCTAGGTGGATGTAGTTCTAGGGCTTCCGATTGATCTCCTTCTCTGGTGATTTTGATGATGATCTGATCTAATGATGAATGTTATTCCCCTGGAGAGGGGGGTCTGGGGCTGTTTATATAGCCCTGGGCGATGAACCGTGGTCGTTAGATCAAACCGACCTAAGGTACGGCTGAGATGCATCCTCATAGGCGGTGGTATAACATTACAGAAGATAGAGTCCAGCGGGCCTCGCGGAGGACCGGTCGGTCCCATCACTACAACAGAAATGGGCTTTAGCCTTGGTCGGCAAGGGCCTTTAGCCCCGGTTGCCGAGCCGTGACTATGCTTCTGGGACTAAAGGCCCCCCCCCTTTAGTCCCGGCTCCGGCCACCGGGGCTAAAGCCCCCCTTTAGTCCCGGTTGGTAATACCAGCCGGGACTAAAGGGTCCCCTGGTTTTTCCTTTTTATTTTCATTTTAGTTTTGTTTATTTATTTAATAGGTTTTCCAATATATATTCTTTGCTGCTAATATATATAATTTATATATAATTAGCAGCATAAGACAATAAGCTTATGCATGCATATATAATTGAACTATAGAACTACATATATATATAAAATATATGTACATAAAATTACAAGCATATATACATGCATATAGAAGTTGTCCAAATATCTATCTACACAAGTTGTACTCCAAAGTTAGTACTGTAAACCTATTACAAGTTGTACTCCATCTAAAGATCTACAGGGCATACAAATGATCATCATTGTTTGGAATCAACTTCTCGTTGGTATTATAGTAGAACTCGTCGTTTGGATTTATGACTTGTTCCCAAAGAAATCCTGCTATTGTCTCTTATATTGCTTTCAATTGGCCTTGTAGCATCACTTTTGCTTCAACCAGTCAGTCTTCAATTGGAATTAAAGAAGATATTAGTTATATCTATATTATCAATATTAAGTCTATAAAAAATGAAAAAAAACATATTACTGCGGATACATGGGTGTATGCCGAGTCTCGAGTGATGAGTGATTGTCAACGGGTTTGATCGCAGGTTCTTTGGCTTGTGTTGTGCAGGTGTTGAGCACGGAGACAGTGATCGAGGGCAAGGTGAAAGTCAAGTAGAGACGTGCCTTGCCGATGGACCGGGAGCGGTGAAGGGCGGACGTGAGGCTTGGACTGAGGGACCGGTGGCTTGAGGATCAGCTGTGGAGGCTGGCAGCCTGGGACTGCGACGAGCGAAGACTTGCGAGGCACGGTGTTGCCTGGGTCGAGGACCTGGGGACACGTGTCGGTGGACAGGGTGCACGGGCGGTGCATCCCCTCTACAGCTTTGGTTTGGTGGTAGAGCAAGAGAAAAACAATCGGGTGGACGGTTTCCAGGTTTGGGCCTCAAAACCTGGGTGCAACGGGTTTGCCGAGTTTGGGCCACAAAACTCGGGCAGAGGACGGTTTCCAGGTTTGGGCCTCAAAACCTGGGCGCTGGCAGGTTTCTGAGTTTGGGCCACAAAACTGAGGCGATGGGCGGCTGGTTTTTCGGTTTGGGCCTCAAAATCGGGGGATGGACTTGAAGGCCTGGTTTCCCGATTTCGGCCACAAAACCGGGGGCGGAGTCTGTGAAAAGGACGGCAGAGCGGTGGCGGCACGTGGCGGCAATCGGTGAAGTTGCGTCGAGGCAACGCTACCAGTTGTGCGGGCATGGCCGTCGGATCAACAACAACTTCGGGTTGGTCTAGGATAGCCTTAGGGTTTGGCTGGGTCGCTCTGTAAATACTTAGGTGTAGAGTGGGAATTAGGATTAGGTTAAGTAGAGGTAGACACCCACCTCCCATCCTTATCTCAGTCATTTGCTATTCTGTCTTAGGGTTTCCTGCTCTCCCAATCCCCTGCTGTAGCCACTGAGATCCGCAGAGAACCATACCTCTGTGTACTAGAGATTTGGAGGAAGTGAGGCCGTAACCTCACCATTGTAGCGTGTGGTAGCCACACGGTTGCAGATCGATGTGTTGATTCACATTTTGTTCATGTTCTTCGCATTCTTCGTTTCTCTGCGTTTTTCCCGTCACTCGATCTCTCTCTCTAGTGCGTCTTTTTGAATTCCACTTGAGTCAACTTGTACTTTATAGTGAGGAGATCATTTCCACCGAAGGCATTCATCTAACTCCTCACGAACAAGTAGATCGGGTCGATTTCGTTTTCATGGCGCTTTTTTGGTTCATACACCTTCCCCTTCGATTTCCCGTTGATTGAGTTGATTTGAGTGGATGATTTCTTGGGGATAGTCTCCTAACTACCTTGTGATCATCCTCTCCAAGTTTGGGATCAAGGGATTTTGATTTGGATCGATTTGGAAGAGATTTGGGCGAAGGGCGAATGAAATCGCCCTCACTGGGTGTTGGCGGACAGTCCGCCACCCCAAGCGCGGAGAGTCCGCGGGTCGGGGATTAGCCGAGTCAGTGGCTGTGTTCTTCGGCCGATTTTGTTTTACGTGACCGGCGGACAGTCCGCAGTTGTGGGTCGCGGACAGTCCGGGAACAGTCCAGGGGACTTCAGCAGCTTTGCTGTTTGGCAGGTTTTGTCGGCGGACAGTCCGCTAGGGATTCGCGGACAGTCCGCCCCTACCGCGGATAGTTCGGGACCGTACCCGCGGACAGTCTGGGAACTCGCAGACTAGTGTTTTTCTGTGCATTTGGTCTCCTGGCATTTTGGCCTGTTTTTTGGACTTCTCGTTTGGCCCTATAGTTAACCAAGAAACATCTCTAAGTATCTTTGCTACTTGTTAGCATCGGTATTTGGAGATTTCTCGATGTAGCCTTCAATCTACGTTCGGGACTCGGTTTTCAAGGGGCAAACTTGAGCCGGTACTTTTGGTGTTTCGTTCGCTATCGCTTTGTGGTGCCTCGTTGTGATCCTAGGGATCATCCACCCTCTTCCAAGGGTCGTGGGCATCACGTTTTCGGTCGTAGCTTTCGGGGGTTGATTTTGGGACATTTGGCCAAAGTTTCAAGAGAAATTTTTGTGGTCCCATTCACCCCCCCCTCTGGTCGCCTTGCTATTGCATTCTCGGTCTTCAATTGGTATCGGAGCGGGTTAAGGATCTTCCACCTTAGCTGGATGTTGGTATAAATTAACGCACACTCTACTTTATCCGTAAGCGCATAGATAAAATCTACCAATGTAGCACTTCACCGGAATAACCCAGTTTTAATATTGAACCCAAAGGAACGGATAGTGTTAAGTCTTAAAGTCTAACCCCTGAGTAGCTAACAAGGACGGAGAATCTAGAAGTGTAGAGGGGATCACTAAGGCTATCTAATTCCAATTGAAGAGTGATATGTTTATATTATTCTTAGTGGGGAAGTTGCCATAAAAGGTCACAAATAGAGTATGAGTCTTTTATGCAAATGTATAATCCTACCGAGCCTACATACGGGTAAGTGGACTATAGAAGAATCAACAAGGCTATAAGAGTCACCCTTGCGAACAACCACTACTACCGGCGTTATAGGAGGCATTTATGAGCTATCATGTCTAAGCACCACGCTTACACTATCCAACTACTCTAACTCTAGAATGACTAGAATTAAAGTACTCAAAAGGGAGTCATAAACCTTAAGAATAATAAGAACAATGATTCAAACTTAAATATAGACGTTGATTACCGAAACAACCGCTGAAGCAAGTTGAAGATAAACTTGAATCCACAGGTACAAGATGAAGAAGTGGATCCGACAGGCCGGAGCTCCTTCTTGATCTCTTCCTCTCTCTCTCTTCTATTTCTAGTATAAGACTAGGTTCTACATCTAAACTTGAGGGGTAACTAGTCTTCTACTTGATAGCTGGCTCTTGAAGTCTCTTCTAGGGTTTCTAAATGAGGCATAGTCTTTTCTGAAGAGGGACTTGATCTGCCCTGGGGTCTGAGGGCCTGTTTATATAGCCTTGAGGGATCAACCGCAGCCGTTAGATAAAACCGACTTAAGGTACGGCCGAGATGAGTCCTAGAGGTCGGTGGAGGTAGCTTGCAGAAGACGGAGACCAGCGGTCCCAGGGGGACCGACCGGTGGGTCCAGGGGACCGGTCGGTCCCACTGGAGGTGGACCGCGGTGCCCTTTCTCGTGGTGTCTCTATGTGTTCTCTGGAATCTTCTAGAAGTATCCCGACGTGGCGGTTGCGTTATCTCCCGACGGTTTCCTTCTATGGGAAGCTATCGGTACCAATTTCCTGGTTTAGTCCCTGCAGAATCATAACTCACCAAAACTCGTGGAATATTGTCAGTTGAAACCCTAAACCTTTGTTGGTGATCAAATTCTTGCCCTTTTCATATTTATTTATCTCTTAATTATGATAGATAACCAGTGTCAACACTGGTTCTAGATCCACCGAAGGCGACATGGATCACGGCGTGGGTAAACCGCCATTTTTCGATGGGATGAACTATGCGTATTGGAAGATACGCATGTCGGCCTATCTCCAGAGCATATGTTTGGGAGATTTGCAACAAGGACGATTACGTTGTCTTGGTTGCTCGTGTCTCTCAGCTTCAGATCGATGAGCACGAAGCCAATAGCCGAGCGCGTAACGCTCTTCTCCTGTTTGAGCATGTCTGAGTTTGATCGCGTTTCTCACCTCCGCACGGCTCGTGAGATTTGGGCGACCCTCATGCGCTTCCATGTGCGGATACATGGGTGTATGCCGAGTCTCTGAGTGATGAGTGATTGTCAACGGAGATGATGCGCATGTTCTTTGGCTTGTGTTGTGCAGGTGTCGAGCACGGAGACAGTGATCAATGGCGGGTGAAGGTCAAGTTGCGACGTGCCGTGCCGACGGACCGGGCGCGATGAAGGATGGGCGTGCCGTGCGGCGGACGTGCCATGCCGATGTATCGGACGGTGAAGGGCGGACGTGGACTTGGACTGATGGACTGGAGGCCGGAGGATCAGCTGTGGTGGCTGGCAGCCTGCGACAGCGACAAGCGGAGAAGTGCGATCATGTCGGTGGAAGGGGTGCACAGGCGGTGCATCCCCTCTACGACGCCGGTTTGTTGGTAGAGCCCGGGAAAAAACCAACGGTGGACGGTTTCCAGGTTTGGGCCTCAAAACCTGGGTGCTGGGTTTCCAGGTTGAGCCTCAAAACCTGGGCGTGGGCCGGTTTCCGAGTTTTGGGCCACAAAACTCGGGCTGGAGGCTGGTTTCCCGGTTTGGGCCTCAAAACCGGGGGCTGATGGAAAAGGCTGGTTTCCCGGTTTGGGCCACAAAACCGGGGGTGCAGAGTGGTGGCGGCACGTGGCGGCGATCTGAAGGTTGCGTGGAGGCGACGCGGAAGACCGTGCGGGCGTGGCCGTCGGATCTACCTACCACCAGCGGGTGGACTAGAATAGCCTTAGGGTTAGGCTGGTCCACTCTGTAAATACAGTAGTGAGGGGTAGTAGTAGGAAATAGGCTTAGGCTAGGTTAGTAAAGTAGTCTAGGGGAGACACCCTCCTCCCAATCTCAGTTAGCGCAGTCATTGCTTCCTAGCATTAGGGTTTCCACTCTCCCACACCCCTGCTTTAGCTAGTTGAGATCCGCAGAGAGACTCCACTCTGTGTACTGTTGATTCGAGGAAGTGAGGCCGTATCCTCACCTTGGAGCACTGATCGATGGTTGATTTGCGTCCTTGATTCGAGTTCGTGGCTGTGATTTCCGTTTTGCTTGTGTTCTTCGCGGAATCCTTTTTGCTCCACGATTTTCCCGTCGCTTGATCTCTTTGCTCGGTTCATCTTTTGCAATTCCGTTTGAACCAAGTTGTTCTAGATCGTGAGGCACTTCTTTCCACCGAAGGAATCATCCTCTAACCTCATGGTCTAGGAGATCGATCGATTTTTCGTTTCGGGTCACTTCTTCACTTCCCCCGAAATTCTTCGATTCACCGATTTGGAGTTAGGTTCGAGCCATGATCTCTTAGAGATAGCTCACTAACCCCTTGTGACTTCACTCACCAAGTTTGATCCCTAGAGGATTTGTTTTGGGTGAGTTCTAGTCGAATCGGTGGACGAACAGTGAATTCGCGGGGTGACCGGACGCTTCATTCAACGACCGGACGCTGCTACAGTGCGTCCGGTGGTTGAACTCTGTCTGAGTTCTTTTGCTTGACCGGACGCTCTGTTCAAATCGACCGGACGCTCCCTCAGTGAGTCCGGTCAGAAACAGAAAGGTTCCAGAAACGTTTTTCTGTGACCGGACGCGTCCGATGCCCAGTGACCGGACCCTCTGGTGAGTCCGATCGTTTTTCGGTGTTTCGTTTTGCTCGACCGGACGCTGGTTTTTGGAACTGATCGGACGCGCTGCTCGCACTGTTCCCGTGTTTTTGTCTCATCTGACCGGACGCTCAGTGAACGACCGGACGCTTGAGCTCCGTGCGTCCGGTCGCGAACAGAGAGCTCCCAGAGCGTTTTCTGACGACCGGACGCGTCCGGTCCCTGCTGACGGACGCAGGCCAGAGTCCGGTCGCTGCAGTTTCGCGCGATTTCGTTCGCGGTTCGTTCATTCGTCGACGGATTCGAGTTCCGTCTTTTGCGTTGGGCTTCTAGGGTTGTCTAGTGTCCCGCTGTCCTTCTAGGAAGCATCCACCCTACATCTAGGGTCGTGGACATTAGCAAGCTCTAGGTTGCTTTGGGGTTGATTTTGGGACAGTGGCATCTAGTTTCCGAAAGGAAATTTTGAAGCTCCCATTCACCCCCCCTCTGGTCGCTTTCGGGTAGCTTCTCGGTCCTTCAATTGGTATCGGAGCAGGTTAAGGATCTTCCACCTTAGCCAGTTCCAGATCCACCGAAGGCGACATGGATCGCGGCGTGGGCAAACCGCCGTTTTTCGATGGGACGAACTATGCGTATTGGAAGATACGTATGTCGGCCTATTTGCAGAGCTTGGGCGCTTCGATCTGGGATATTTGCAACTCCCCTGATTACGTGGTCTTGGCTGCTCGTGTGAATCAACAGCAGATCGATGAGCACGATGCCAATAGCCGAGCCCGTAATGCTCTTTTCTCTGTTTGAGCATGGGTGAGTTTGATCGCGTTTCTCACCTCGCTACGGCTCGGGAGATCTGGGACACTCTCATGCGTTTTCATGAGGGCACCTCTCAAGTCAAAACCCGACTCTACGAGTCGTTCAAGCGAGAGTATGAGAACTTTAGACATCAACCTGGCGAGAGCATAGAAAGTTTATTCGCTCGCTTTCAGGTGATTGTCAACAGGATGAGGGCTAACAGAGAGCAGTTGCCATTTGACGATCATGAGCGTGCTTTGAAGCTTTTGCACACTCTTGACCGTTCGGTGTGGGACTCCAAGGTTCAGGCAATCATCGAGTCGCCGAACTATGAGACCCTCACCTGCGACGAGCTCTTCAGTAAGCTCAAGTCCAGTGAGATTGATGCTATGGTGAGGGCTTCTTTTGAAAATCCTTCTCGCCCGTCCATGGCTTTGGTTTCCGGCTCTTCCTCTAACCCCTCAGCTGGCTTTGCACTTTCTTCTCTCTTTTCTGTGACAGAGGACCAGCTGGAGTCTTTGGGAGATGACGAGTTGGCTTTGCTCGCCAACCGGTTCTCGCGGTTCCACAACAACCGCATGAACCGCCGTCGAGGAGGAGGACGCACGGGATGCTACGAGTGCGGCGACCCCGACCACTTCATCGCCGACTGCCCCAAGAAGAAGAACAAACATCTGGGCAAGGGCGAACATGGGCGCAAGCGCGACTCCAAGTACAAGGAGAAGCACATCCCCCAAGGCACAAGAAACGGGGCGGCTTCGACAAAGAGTACATCAAGAAGAAGTACTTGGAGAAGCAGCAAGCTGAGCAGCGCGCGTTCTTCGCCACGCTCAGCGACGTCGACGGCTCGGATGACGACTCCGCCAGCTCGAGCGATGACGAGTCCGAGAAGAAGAAGAGGATCGAGGACAAGCTGAACGGCCTCTGCTTCTTCGCCGACGACGACGGCTCTGCACCATGGCGCTGGAGATGAGGTCGACGGCGAGCCGGAGCGTACCCCTCGGAACGACGACGACGACGACACCTCCCAGGTATCTCACCTACGACGAGCTTTCCTCCGAGGTTGAGAAGTTGACTGCTGCCCTCCTTAGCCAAGATAAGTTGCTTAGGCGTGCCGCTAGAGAGCGCAAGGAGTTTAGGCAGAAGTGGGAGGACACGGTGAAGGAGCTTGAGTTCGCTCGGTCCACCGTGGTAGTGTCGGAGGAGGCGGAGTGCGAGTCGTGCACCGCGCACATGACTGACCTTCTCACTCTGAGAGGTAAGTATGCTGCGTTGGTTGGAGAGGTGGATGAGCTCCGTGCTAGGCCGCAGCTGTTGGGTGCGTGCAAGACTTGTCCTGTCTTGCAATCCGAGTTGGCAGAGAAGAATGCCAAGCTTGAGTCCTTAGAGAAGGCCAGCTCGGATAGCACTTGTGTCACGAGGTGTGCTTTGTGTGAGGGCCTGGAGATGGAGATAGCCAATGTGAAGCATGGCAAGATGCAAACCGAGGAAGAAAACACATACCTTCGGTCCATCTTGTCATGGGTCTCCAGTAGTGAGCCGCAGCTCGGGATGATGATCTCCCAATTCAAGCGAGCTGTTGGCCCCTGGTGTAGGTCTTGCTCAGAGTGTTGATCTCTCAGCTTTTGGGAAGATTGGAGAGTCTAGTGGTCTGAACCCATGTGAGAAGCCTAATTCCACCACTACTCCCAAACTTGCCAAGCTTCCACTCAAAGAGCCAGCCAAGCCTATCACCAAGATGGTGTGGTTGAGGAACCCCGAGAGCTCCTCCCAAGAACCCAGTTTGGGCACCCAAGCCAAACCACCTCAGAAACAAGCTTGATGCTATGCCACCCATTCGTGAGGAGTTGCCACAGAAGGGCAAAGGCAAAGTGAGCCACACCCACAGCCCTGGTCACCAACAACCCCCTGTGCGTGCGGTGAGGTACCAGTGTGACTTTTGTGGGAGAGATGGCCACTTGAGCGAGTTCTGCTTTAGGCGCAAGAGAGAGGCGCGCAGGGCTCGGGAGATGGAGAACCCGGACATGTACCATCTAGCTCATGGTGGACATGTACCGAAGGGCCAGGGGAGAGCTGCTAGGTCCGGACGTCAGGGTCCCAGGCCTAGGCAGGAGAAGAGAGCCCCGAGGAGGGAGACTAGGCCTAGAGGTCCAGCACCTCAGTTTGTTAGGCCTAGGCAGGAGAGAGCTCCGAGGAGAGACGCTAGAGCAGTTGAGCAGCAGGCTCCTAGGCGTAGACCTCGTAGAGAGCGTGCCCGACGGGGTCCTGCTTTTGCAGGTAACGGACCCCGTGGCGGAGGCTTAGTTGAGCGCTTTCCGCCACCGCAGTTTGAGTACCGCGGTGAGCGCTTCTTCCCCAGCGGACCACGTTTTCCTCAGCGTGGTGATCGCTTCCCTCGTAGACATGCTAGGAATGGTTTTTTCACTAACCCTTCTTTTGAGCAGCCGGCCCAACACTGGTTTTCCCCTTATTTCACTAACCCCAGTGTTGGACCGTATGCTCACCCTATGTCTTTCTATTGATGTAGGTAAGACGGTTGGAGGACGTTTGGTTGGTGGATTCCGGTTGTTCGAGGCACATGACCGGAAACACCAAGTGGTTCTCCAGCCTTAGCCCGGTCGCCGGAAAGGAGTACATAACCTTCGGCGACAATAGTAAAGGTAAGGTATTGTCTCGTGGGACGGTGCGGGTTAATGAGCACTTTGTGTTGCGCGATGTTGCTCTTGTTTCTAACCTGCATTTTAACTTGCTTTCTGTTTCGCAACTTTTTGATGATGACTATGAGATTCGTTTCAAACCGAACCTTAGTCGCATCTTAGATCCTCAGGGCGATCTTGTATGTCTGATTTCGCCCTTTGGGAAAGTCTTTTGTGCGAATTTTCGGAGTCGTTTGGTTCTTCTCGCTGTCTTTTGGCTAGTCCTTCTTCCTCCGATCTTTGGAAGTGGCATAGGAGGCTCGGTCATTTAAGCTTCGACTTGCTCGCAAGACTTAGCTCACTTGGCCTAATCCGAGGATTGCCCAAGCTTTCGATGGAGAAGGATCTAGTTTGCCATTCTTGCAGACATGGGAAGATGGTTGCCGCTCCCCACCATCCAGTGACTAAGGTCATGACCTCGCACCCGGAGAGCTTTTACATATGGACCTTGTTGGTCCGGCTCGGGTGAGCTCGGTTGGTGGCAAGTGGTATGTTTTGGTTGTTGTTGACGACTTTTCGAGATATTCGTGGGTCTTCTTTTTAGCTGAGAAGACCGAGACTTTCTCCTTGCTCGCAATCTGATTTTGCGTCTTCAGAACGAGTTCCCTTTGAACTCGATGCGAGCTATTCGGAGTGATAATGGTTCCGAGTTTAAAAATTCGGATTTTGAGAAGTTTTGTAACCGCCTTGGTTTGGAGCATCAGTTTTCTTCCCCCTACACACCGCCCCAAAATGGTGTTGTAGAGAGGAAGAATCGGACCCTTGTTGAGATGGCCAGGACGATGCTTGATGAGCATAGGACTCCTAGGCGCTTTTGGGCCGAAGCTATGAACACTGCATGCTACATTTCGAATCGCATTTTTCTGAGAGCGTTTTTGAAGAAGACCTCTTATGAGTTGCGTTTTGGTCGCCAGCCCAAGGTGAGTTATTTTAGAGTCTTTGGTTGCCACTGTTTTATATTGAAAAAAGGCAACCTGGACAAGTTTGAGTCTCGTTCTTCTGACGGTGTGTTTTGGGTTATGGCACTCACACTCGAGCTTATCGTGTACTTAACCTTGACACTAACCGAGTCATGGAGACATCAGATGTCACCTTCGACGAGACTCTTGTTTGTCCTTCTTCTCGTTTTGAGCGTGCAGGTGATCATGAGGTTGGAGAGCCTCTTTTTGATGACGAGGACGAGGGTGCTGAAGGTATAGATGATCCAGCACCCCTCCACCTGCCGTGCCGCAAGGAGCGGCCTCGACGACGACTCACGGCCCCGACACTTCTTCTTCCTGGGGGCCGTGGGATCCTCCACCTCGCGCGGTACCTTTTGTACCGGGGTGGAACCAGCTGCTGTTGAGGGGGAGGTCACTTCTTCCCGGGAGGCGCCACGACATATCCAGCGCCAGCACCCCCCTGAACAGATGATCGGCGACATCGACGAGCGAGTTACTCGCTCCAGGTCACAGCACATCTCGCACTTTGCTCATTCTGCTTTTGTTGCGTCTTTTGAGCCCCGAGATGTTGGACACGCATTGACGGATCCGGATTGGGTCAATGCCATGCATGAGGAGCTAGAGAACTTTGAGCGAAATCGGGTTTGGGTTCTAGTGCCACCACCTCCTGACTGTAAACCTATTGGGAAAATGGGTATTTAAAAACAAGCAAGGAGAGGAGGGCACATTGTGAGAAACAAGGCCCGGCTTGTAGCGAAGGGTTATAGTCAGAAGGAGGGGATAGATTATGAGGAGACCTTCGCTCCTGTAGCTCGTTTGGAGGCTATTAGGATACTCTTGGCTTATGCTGCATCCATGGGTTTCAAACTTTTTCAAATGGATGTCAAGAGTGCCTTCTTAAACGGCTACATGAGGAGGAGGTCTATGTCCAGCAACCCCCCGGTTTTGAAAATCCCAAGTTTCCAAACCATGTCTTTAAACTCCACAAAGCTTTGTATGGTTTGAAACAAGCCCCTAGAGCCTGGTATGAGAGATTAAAAACCTTTTTGCTAGCTAAGGGTTTTAAAATGGGATGTGTAGATAAGACGCTCTTTCTCCTCAAGCAAGGCAAAGATACTCTCTTGGTCCAAATTTACGTGGATGATATCATTTTCGGTGGTTCTTCTCACGCTTTGGTTGCCAAGTTTGCAGATACTATGAGCAGGGAGTTCGAGATGAGCATGATGGGCGAGCTGACCTTCTTTCTCGGGTTGCAAATTAAGCAATCCCGAGAGGGGACGTTTGTGCACCAGGGCAAGTACACGAGGGACTTGCTGAAGCGGTTTGACATGGGTGAGGCCAAGCCTCTTCCGACGCCCATGTCGACGACGACTGCCCTGGATGCCGACACGGATGGAGAAGCAGTGGACCAGAAGGAGTACCGCAGCATGATTGGATCGCTGCTCTACCTGACGGCGACACGGCCGGACATTCAGTTCGCCGTGTGCTTGTGCGCGCGCTTTCAGGCTTCGCCACGCACTCTCACCGTCAGGCGGTGAAGCGCATCTTCAGGTACCTTCGTTTCACGCCTGAGTTCGGGATTTGGTATTCTGCTTCTCCACTCTCTCGCTTTGCGGTTATTCCGATGCCGATTTTGCTGGTTGTCGCATTGAGCGCAAGTCCACTTCTGGGACTTGCCAGTTTATTGGGTCTTCTCTGTGTCGTGGTCTTCTCGCAAGCAGTCTAGTGTCGCTCAGTCTACCACGGAGGCTGAATATGTTGCTGCGGCTAGCTGCTGTTCCCAGTTACTCTGGATGATGGCCACTTTGCGTGATTTTGGTTTGAGCTTTACTCGAGTTCCTTTGCTTTGTGACAGCACGAGTGCTATTAGCGTTGCTAAGAACCCGTGCTTCACTCGAAAACCAAACACATTGATGTGCGCTTTCATTTCTTGCGAGACCACCAGGAGAAGGGTGATATCGACCTTCGCCATGTCGATACTCATCACCAATTGGCTGATATTTTCACCAAGCCTTTAGACGAATCAACCTTTAATAGGTTGAGGGGTGAGCTTGGTGTGTGTTTCCCCTTTTAGATGGGGGAAGCATTTTGAGATGTACAGACTGACTCTTTTATTTTGAGGCTCTTTTCTTTTGAGTTTCTTGAGTCTTTCCAATTGGTATCTTCTTTCTTTCAGTTTTGTGTCGGGCATACGCATTTACATTCTGAGCTTCATGTCTATATTCACTAGAATGTAATATGCTCTTGTTAGTATTGCTCCGATACTTATGATGATGCTTGTAGCTTATGCTCCTTCTGATCACTGTTACATGTTATGAGCGAGCTATTTTTGGAATGGTGAATTATGCCTAATGTACATAAATCTGAAAATGTTCACCATTGAGATATGCAACTAGCATGTGTAGGGTGTGTTGAGTCCATTCCTGCTTTTCATATATGCTAGGTTGCTATGTCTCTAGTTCTGAGTCATTCACTTGCTTGGTGTTCATAACTTGCTTAAAATCTGAACCAAGTATTGTTGAATTGAAAAGATCGAGATGGGATTGCTTGTCAACACCTCATGGTATTGAGACTGTTTCTCATTGCACTTTGAGTTAAACTTGAGCATGTAGTGTATGACCGAAACCGTTGCTTTAAGCTTCTGATTGCTTCGGCATAGGCTTCGCACGGTTGAAAAGTTAGGCGATGACAAGCTTTCAACCTCTCGCAATCACATGCTAAAAATGAACTTGTGAATTCTTTTACCGCTGCAACTCCGATATGAATTTGAAATCACAAGTATATGCTTCATTCCTATGCATGATGATTGAACTTTGCTAGGGGTAGTTCACCTTGTATATATGCTTAGCACTTGTTTGGATTCCTTCTATACATGTCTAGTGCTATTTTGATGGTGACTATCCTTTTGGCTTAAAACTGCTCACATGCTCATATGCTTCATATTTCGTATAAGTGATCAGTGAGCCTTTGCTATTTGAGTGCTTAATTGAGATGTTGGAGCTATACTGATTAGAGCATCTTTGCACTCTCTTTGACTATATACTTGAAGCTCCTAACTTGCATTTTGACTCATATGCATTGGAAGGAGATCTTGTGTTCAGGGGGAGTTTATGTGAAGAGAGTTGCTTCTCCGATACCTTTTGGCCTTGATAAGTGCATTTTCAACTAGGGGGAGAAATTTACGCAAAATATTGCCCGGAAATCATTTGTCCTAGTTGCTTGCATTTGTCGAGAGGGGAGTTTGCTAGTTGTGTTGAGCCGTTGCCTCTGTCTTGAGGGACTAGCAAACGTTCCTAGCTTTTCATGAGCCTTCATAAGCTTTTCATTTGGCTTTCAATTGGTATCGTCTGGTGTGCTTTCCCATTTGGTTTGGGTTGATTTCCAATTGGTTCGGAGTGATTTCTTGCTAGTTGTTGTTGAGCCTCTGTGCCTCTATCTTGAGGGACTAGCATTTGCGTCTGTTGTCCTCCGATCTTCAATTGGTATCTGCTAGCGGTGTTGAGCCTGTTCTACCTCTTCTTGAGGGCTAGCTTTGCTTTGCTTGGTTGCGTCGAGCCGTTGCCCATGTCTTTGGGGACCAAGTTTTCGCTTCATCCACTTGACCTTCTTCGGCTTTTGTTAGGCTTTGGGTCATTTGGTTGGGTTTTCTTCCCACTCCTTCCTACCTCCTTCTTCTTATCATGATTTGTTGTGGAGTTGACAATGCACTCATCAAGGGGAGATTGCGGATACATGGGTGTATGCCGAGTCTCTGAGTGATGAGTGATTGTCAACGGAGATGATGCGCATGTTCTTTGGCTTGTGTTGTGCAGGTGTCGAGCACGGAGACAGTGATATGATGGCGGTGAGAAGGTCAAGTTGCGACGTGCCGTGCCGACGGACCGGGCGCGATGAAGGATGGGCGTGCCGTGCGGCGGACGTGCCATGCCGATGTATCGGACGGTGAAGGGCGGACGTGGACATGGACTGATGGACTGGAGGCCGGAGGATCAGCTGTGGTGGCTGGCAGCCTGCGACAGCGAGCGACAAGCGGAGAAGTGCGATCATGTCGGTGGAAGGGGTGCACAGGCGGTGCATCCCCTCTACGACGCGGTTTTGTTGGTAGAGCCCGGGAAAAACCAACGGTGGACGGTTTCCAGGGTTGGGCCTCAAAACCTGGGTGCTGGGTTTCCAGGTTGAGCCTCAAAACCTGGGCGTGGGCCGGTTTCCGAGTTTGGGCCACAAAACTCGGGCTGGGGCTGGTTTCCCGGTTTGGGCCTCAAAACCGGGGGCTGATGGAAAAGGCTGGTTTCCGGTTTGGGCCACAAACCGGGGGTTGCAGAGTTGGTGGCGGCAAGTGGCGGCGATCTGAAGGTTGCGTGGAGGCGACGCGGAAGACCGTGCGGGCGTGGCGTCGTCGGATCTACCTACCACCAGCGGGTGGACTAGAATAGCCTTAGGGTTAGGCTGGTCGCTCTGTAAATACAGTAGTGAGGGGTAGAGTAGGAAATAGGCTTAGGCTAGGTTAGTATAAGTAGTCTAGGGGAGACACCCTCCTCCCAATCTCAGTTAGCGCAGTCATTTGCTTCCTAGCATTAGGGTTTCCACTCTCCCACACCCCTGCTTTAGCTAGTTGAGATCCGCAGAGAGACTCCACTCTGTGTACTGTTGATTCGAGGAAGTGAGGCCGTATCCTCACCTTGGAGCACTGATCGATGGGTTGATTTGCGTCCTGATTCGAGTTCGTGGCTGTGTTGTGATTTCCGTTTGTGTGTTCTTCGCGGAATCCTTTTTGCTCCACGATTTTCCCGTCGCTTGATCTCTTGCTCGGTTCATCTTTTGCAATTCCGTTTGAACCAAGTTGTTCTAGATCGTGAGGCACTTCTTTCCACCGAAGGAATCATCCTCTAACCTCACGGTCTAGGAGATCGATCGATTTTTCGTTTCGGGTCACTTTTCTTCACTTCCCCCGAAATTCTTCGATTCACCGATTTGGAGTTAGGTTCGAGCCATGATCTCTTAGAGATAGCTCACTAACCCCCTTGTGACTTCACTCACCAAGTTTGATCCCTAGAGGATTTGTTTGGGTGAGTTCTAGTCGAATCGGTGGACGAACAGTGAATTCGCGGGGTGACCGGACGCTTCATTCAACGACCGGACGCTGCTAACAGTGCGTCCGGTGGTTGAACTCTGTCTGAGTTCTTTTGCTTGACCGGACGCTCTGTTCAAATCGACCGGACGCCCTTCAGTGAGTCCGGTCAGAAACAGAAAGGTTCCAGAAACGTTTTTCTGTGACCGGACGCGTCCGATGCCCAGTGACCGGACCCTCTGGTGAGTCCGATCGTTTTCGGTGTTTCGTTTTGCTCGACCGGACGCTGGTTTTTGGAACTGATCGGACGCGCTGCTCACACTGTTCCCGTGTTTTTGTCTCATCTGACCGGACGCTCAGTGAACGACCGGAACGCTTGAGCTCCGTGCGTCCGGTCGCGAACAGAGAGCCCCAGAGCTGTTTTCTGACGACCGGACGCGTCGGTCCCTGCTGACCGGACGCAGGCCAGAGTCCGGTCGCTGCAGAGTTTCGCGCCGATTCGTTCGCGGTTCGTTCATCGTCGACGGATTCGAGTTCCGTCTTTTGCGTTGGGCTTCTAGGGTTGTCTAGTGTCCCGCTGTGCTTCTAGGAAGCATCCACCCTACATCTAGGGTCGTGGACATTAGCAAGCTCTAGGTTTGCTCTTGGGGTTGATTTTGGGACAGTGGCATCTAGTTTCCGAAAGGAAATTTTGAAGCTCCCATTCACCCCCCCCTCTGGTCGCTTTCGGGTAGCTTCTCGGTCCTTCACCATGAGGGAACCACTCAAGTCAAATACCGTCTCTACGAGTCGCACAAGCGGGAGTATGAGAACTTTCGACATATGCCTGGCGAGAGCATAGAGAGTTTATTCGCTCGCTTTCAGGTCATTGTCGACAAGATGAGAGCGAACAAGGAGCTGTTGCCTTTCGACGATCATGAGAGGGCTTTGAAGCTTTTATACTCTCGATCGGTCGTGTGGGACTCAAAGGTCCAGGTGATCATCGAATCGTCTAACTATGAGACCCTCACTTGCGACGAGCTCTTTAGTAAGCTCAAGTCTAGTGAGATTGACGCCATGTCGAGGGCTTCTTATGAAAATCCTTCCGGCCCGACTATGGCTTTGGTTTCAGGCTCTTCTGCTAACCCCTCTGGAAAATTTGCACTTTCTTCTCTCTTTTCTGTAACAGAGGAGCAGTTGGAGTCTTTAGGGGATGATGAGTTGGCTTTGCTTGCCAACCGGTTCTCGCGGTTCCACAACAACCGCATGAACCTCGCCGCGGAGGAGGACGCTCGGGATGTTTCGAGTGTGGCGACCCCGACCACTTCATCGCCAACTGTCCCAAGAAGAACAAGCATTCTAGGAAGGGCGATCATGGGCACAAGTGCGACTCCGGCAAGTGCAAGGAGAAGTACGTCCCCATGAAGCACAAGCGGAGGGGCGGCTTCGACAAGGAGTACATCAAGAAGTATTTGGAGAAGTCCCAGGCTGAGCAGCATGCTTTCTTCGCCACGCTCAGCGACGTCGATGGCTCAGATGACGACTCCGCTTGCTCAAGCGATGACGAGTCCGAGAAGAAGAAGAGGATCGAGGACAAGCTGAACGGCCTCTGCTTCTTCACCGATGACGAGGGCTTCTGCACCATGGCCCTTGGTGATGAGGTCGATGGCAAGCTGGAGGACACCCCTCGGAACGACGACGATGACGACACCTCCTAGGTATCTCTGACCCACGACGAGCTTTCTGCTGAGGTTGAGAAACTTACTGCCATGCTTCTTAGTCAAGACAAGCTGCTTAGGCATGCTGCTAGAGAGCGCAAGGAGTTTAGGCAGAAGTGGAAGGACACGGTGAGGGAGCTTGAGTTCGCTAAGTCCACTGTGGTCGTTTCTGAGGAGGTGGAGTGTGAGATGTGCACCAAGCACATGACTGACCTTCTCACTTTGAGAGGTAGGGTGGCTGCTTTGGTAGGAGAGGTGGATGAGCTCCGGGCTAGGACCCGTGTTGTTGGGTGCGTGCAAGTCTTGTGCAGGCTTGCAATCCGAGTTGGCAGAGAAGAATGCCAAGATTGTGTCTCTGAGAAGGGCCAGCGGGTAGCACTTGTGTGACTAGGGTGTGTCTTGTGCGAGGGCTTGGAGATGGAGATCGCCAAATGTGAAGCATGACAAGATGCAAACCGAGGAGGAAAAAACACATACCTTCGGACCATCTTGTCATGGGTGTCTTGTGGTGAGCCGCAGCTGTAGGATGATCATCTCCCAGTTCAATGGTGCTGCTGGAGGTCCTGGTGTAGGCTTGCTAAGGGGGTGTGTTGATGTTTCTTCTTTCGACAAGATTGGTGAGTCGAGTGGCCTGAACCCGAGTGAGAAGCCAAACTCTACCACTACTCCCAAACTTACCAAGCTTCTACCCAAAGAGAGCCTCTCAAGCCTAACACCAAGGATGGAGTGTTTGAGGAACATCCGAGAGCTCCACCCAAGACCAAGTGTGGCATCCCAAACCCAACCACCTCAAGAGAACAAATGGACACAATGCCACCTATTCCGGAGGAGCTTATGCCACAGAAGGGTAAAGTGATCCCATACCCACAACCGTGAGTACCAACAACCCCCTTTGAGAGCGGTGACTTGCGGTACCACTGTGGCACTGTGGAAGAGATGGACACTTGAGGGAGTCTGTTTCGGCGCAAGAGAGAGGAGCGCCATTCCAGGGAGATGAACAATCCGGACATGTACCATCCTTTCCATGATGTACATGTGTCGAATGTTCAAAGGAGAGCTCCGAGGAGAGCTGCTAGGCCTAGAGGTGCAATGCCTCAGGGTCCTAGGCGTCAGGGAGGTGTTGCCCGATGGGGTCCTGAGTTTGCAGGACACGGACCCCGTGGTGGAGGCTTTGTTGAGCGTTTCCCTCCACCGCGTTTTGAGTATCGCGGTGGACGCTCTTCCCTTAGCGGACCACGTTTTCCTGTGCGTGGTGATCGCTTTCCCTGTAGGCGTGCTAGGAATGGTTTTTATACTGACCATTATTTTGAGCAGCCGACCCAACACTGGTACTCTTCCTACTTCACTAACGCCAGTGTTGGACCGTATGCTCACCCTATGTCTTTTTATTGATGTAGGTAAAACGATTGGAGGACGTTTGGTTGGTAGATTCCGGTTGCTCGAGGCATATGACCGGAAACGCCAAGTGGTTCTCCAGTCTTAGTTCTATTGCCGGAATGGAGTTTATCACCTTCGGCGACAATAGCAAAGGTAAGGTGTTGTCTCGTGGGTCGGTGCGAGTTAATGAGCACTTTGTGTTGCGTGATGTTGCTCTTGTTTCTAACTTGCATTTTAACTTGCTTTCTGTTTCACAACTTTTTGATCATGACTATGAGATTCGTTTTAAACCGAATCTCAGTTGTATTTTAGATCCTCAGGGCAATCTTGTATGTTTGATTTCGCCCTTTGGGAAAGTCTTTCATGTGAATTTCTTGGAGTCGTTTGGAGTTTCCCGCTGTCTTGTGGCTGGCCCTTCCTCCTCTGATCTTTGGAAGTGGCAAAGGAGACTAGGTCACCTGAGCTTTGACTTGCTTGCAAGGCTTAGCTCACTTGGCTTAATCCGAGGATTGCCCAAGTTGTCATTGAAGAAGGACCTTGTTTGCCATTCTTGTAAACATGGAAAGATGGTTGCCGCTCCCCACCATCCAGTGACTCAGGTCATGACACAACACCCTGGAGAGCTTTTGCACATGGACCTTGTTGGTCCGGCTCGGGATAGCTCGGTTGGAGGGAAGTGGTATGTGCTTGTTGTTGTTGACGATTTTTGAGGTATTCGTGGGTCTTCTTTTTGACTGAGAAGACTGAGACTTTCTCTTTTGCTTGCAATATGATTTTGCGTCTTCAGAACGAGTTCCCTATGAACTCGATGCGAGCTATTCGTAGTGATGATGGTTCCGAATTCAAGAATTCGGATTTTGAGAAGTTTTGTAACTCTTTGGGTTTGGAGCATCAGTTTTCTTCCCTCTACACACCGCCACAAAATGGTGTTGTAGAGAGGAAGAATCGGACCCTTGTAGAGATGGCCAGGACGATGCTCGATGAGCATAGGACTCCTAGGCGATATTGGGCCGAGGCTATGAACACTGCATGCTATATTTCCCATCGCATTTTTCTGAGAGCTTTCTTGAAAAAGACTTCTTATGAGTTGCGTTTTGGTAGACAGCCCAAAGTGAGTTACTTTAGAGTCATCGGTTGCCACTGTTTTATATTGAAGAAAGACAACCTGGACAAATTTGAGTCTTGTTCTTCTGACGGTGTATTTTTGGGTTATGGCACTCACACTCGAGCTTATCGTGTACTTAACCTTGATACTAACCGAGTCATGGAGACATCCAATGTCACCTTCGACGAGACCGTGGTTTGTCCTTCTTCTCGTTTTGAGCGTGCAGGTGATCATGAGGTTGGTGAGCCTCTTTTTGATGACGAGGACGAGGGTGCTGATGGTATGGATGATCCAGCACCCCCTCCACCTGCAGTGCCGCAAAGAGTGGCTTCTACTACGACTCACGGCCCCGACACTTCTTCTTCCAGGGGGCCGTGGGATCCGCCACCGTGAGCGGTACCTTTTGTACCCGGGGAGGCACCAGCTGTTGTTGAGGGGGAGATCACTTCTACTCGGGAGGCGCCACGACACATTTAGCGCCAACACCCGCCTCAATAGATGATCGGCAGCATCGATGAACGTGTCACTCGGTCCAGGTCACAACAAATCTCTCACTTTGCTCATTCTGCATTTGTTGCTGATTTTGAACCCCGAGATGTTGGACACGGCTTGACGGATCCCAATTGGGTCAATGCCATGCATGAGGAGTTAGAAAATTTTGAGCGAAATCGGGTTTGGGTTTTGGTTCCACCTTCTCCAGACTGTAAGCCTATTGGGACAAAATGGGTTTTTAAAAACAAACAAGGAGAGGATGGCCACATTGTTAGAAATAAGGCGAGACTTGTTGCTAAGGGTTATAGTCAGAAGGAGGGGATAGACTATGAGGAGACTTTTGCTCCTGTAGCACGTTTGGAGGATATTAGGATACTCTTGGCTTTTGCTGCATCCAAAGGGTTTAAACTTTTTCAAATGGATGTCAAGAGTGCCTTCTTAAACGACTAAGTAGAAGAAGAGGTGTATGTTGAGCAACCCCCGGTTTTTAAAATCCCAAGTTTCCAAACCATGTTTTTAAACTCCACAAAGCTTTATATGGTTTAAAACAAGCCCCTAGAGCCTAGTATGATAGGTAAAAAACCTTTTTGCTTGCTAAGGGTTTTAAAATGGGATGTGTGGATAAAAGGCTCTTTCTCCTCAAGCAAGGCAAAGACACTCTCTTGGTCCAGATTTACGTGGATGATATCATTTTGGTGGTTCTTCTCACACTTTGGTTGCCAAGTTTGCGGATACTATGAGCAAGGAGTTCGAGATGAGTATGATGGGTGAGCTGAGTTTCTTTCTTGGATTGCAAATTAAGCAATCCCGAGAAGGGACATTTGTGCACCAGGGCAAGTACACCAAAGACTTGCTGAAGAGGTTCGATATGGGTGAGGCCAAGCCTCTTCCATCACCCATGTCGACCACGAAGGCCCTAGATGCGGATGTGGATGGAGAAGCTGTGGACCAGAAGGAGTACCGAAGCATGATCGGGTCGCTGCTTTACCTGATGGCAACACGCCCGAACATCCAGTTCGGGTGTGTCTGTGCGCGCGCTTTTAGGCGTCGCCGCGCACTTCTCACAGTCAGGCGGTCAAGCGCATTATGAGGTACCTTCGTTTCACATCTGAGTTCGGGATTTGGTATTCAGCTTCCTCCACCCTCTCCCTTTGCGGTTTTTCTGATGTCGATTTTGCTGGTTGTCGAGTTGATCGTAAGTCCACTTCTGGGACTTGCCAATTTATTGGATCTTCTCTTGTATCGTGGTCTTCTCGCAAGCAGCCTAGTGTCGGTCAGTCTACCACAGAGGCTGAATATGTTGCTGCGGCTATCTGCTGTTCTCAGTTGCTTTGGATGATGGCCACTTTGTGTGATTTTGGTCTGAGCTTTACTCATGTTCCTTTGCTTTGTGACAACACGAGTGCTATTAGCGTTGCTAAGAACCCCGTGCTTCACTCGAAGACCAAACACATTGATGTGCGCTTTCATTTTCTGCGAGACCATTATGAGAAGGGTGATATAGACCTTCGCCATGTCGATACTCATCATCAGTTGGCTGATATTTTCACCAAGCCTTTGGACCAATCAACCTTTAATCGGTTGAGAGGTGAGCTTGGTGTGTGTTTCCCCTTTTAGATGGGGGAAACATTTTGGTTCTTGTATCATAGACTTACTATTTTTCGTTTGTCTTGTTTTCTTTTAGTTCAGTCTTTTGCATTTTAGCATACGCTTTTACATTTTGAGCTTCATGTATATAATCTTTAGAATGTGACTATGCTCTATGTAGTATGCTCCGATCCTTTATGATGCTTGTAGCTTATGCTCTTTCTGATCACTAATACATGTTGTGAGCTGAGTTATTTTTGAATGGTGAATTTGATTAATGAACATAAAACTTGAAAATGTTCACCATTGAGATATGCAACTAGCATGTGTAGGATGTGTTGAATTCACTCGTGCTTTTCATATATGCTAGGTTGCTATGTCTCTAGTTCTGAGTCATTCACTTGCTTGGTATGTTCATATTGTGTTTAAAATTGAACCAAGATTTAAGTGAATTGGAAAGATCGAGATGGGATTGCTTGTCAACACATCACGGTATTGAGACTGTTTCTCATTGCACTTTTGAGTTAAACTTGAGCTGTGTAGTGTATGACCGAAATCGTTGCTTTAAGCTTTTGATTGCATATGCATAGGCTTCGCACGGTTGAAAAGTTAGGCAATGACAAGCTTTCAACCTCTCGCAATTACATGCTAAATTCTGAACTTGTGAAATTTCATCGCTGCAACTCCGATTTAAAATTTGAATTCACAAGTCTATGCTTCATTCTATAGCATGATGATTGAACTTTGCTAGGGGTAGTTCACCTTGTATACATGTTTAGCACTTGCTTGTTTTCCTGTCTATACATGTGTAGTGCTATTTTGATGGTGAATACCTTTTTGGCTTAAAATGCTCACTTTGCTCACCTATTCATATTTCGTATTTGGTGATCAGTTTGAGCCTTTGCTAGCATTTTATGAATGTTGATTAAGTCATCAGATCAGAACTATGTAGAGCATCTTTGCATTCTCTTGACTATATTCCTGAAGCTGCTAACTTGCATTTTGACTCAGATGCATTTTGGAAGGGGAAGAAATTTGCTTGATTGGCACTTGATGATGCATTTTCTAAGGGGGAGAATTTGCTTTGCTTGCTGATGCATTTTTACTTGATTAGTGCATTTTCAACTAAGGGGGAGAAATTTGACAAATCATGAGTGCCTTCTGTGTTCAACTAAGGGGAGAGAAAATATTGATAAATCATGTGTTTTCCGAGTTGAACTAAGGGGGAGTTTCCCTGGTTGTGTGCACTATTCGAGGGGGAGTTTGACCGTAAAGTTTTGGTATCGAGCTTTCTCGCTAGTGGTGTTGAGCCCGTTCTGCCTCTTCTTGAGGACTAGCACTGTTTTGCTTGATTTTTAGATTGATTTTCAATTGATGTCGAGCTCTTCTGTTCTTGAGTGTCAATTGGTATTTGCTAGTGGTGTTGAGCCTGTTCTACCTCTTCTTGAGGGCTAGCTTTGCTTCGCTTGGTCGCGTCGAGCCGTTGCCCATGTCTTTGGGGACCAAGTTGTCTTGCTCTTTCCATTTGACCTTCTTCGGCTTTGCGATGCTTTTGGGTCATTTGGTCGAGTTCTCTTTCTTCCTTCCTCCCTTCTTCTATTTCATTATGATTTGTGTGTGTAGTTGACAATGCACTCATCAAGGGGGAGATTGCGGATACATGGGTGTATGCCGAGTCTCGAGTGATGAGTGATTGTCAACAGGTTTGATCGCATGTTCTTTGGCTTGTGTTGTGCAGGTGTCGAGCACGGAGACAGTGATCGAGGGCAAGGTGAAGGTCAAGTAGAGACGTGTCATGCTGACGGACCAAGAGCGGTGAAGGGCGGACGTGAGGCTTGGACTGAGGGACCGGTGGCCTAAGGATCAGCTATGGTGGCTGGCTGCCTGGGACAGCGATGAGCGAAGACTTGCGGGGCACGGTGTTGCCTGGGTCGAGGACCTGGGAACACGTGTCGGTGGACGGAGTGCACGGGCGGTGCATCCCCTCTACAGCTTCGGTTTGGTGGTAGAGCTAGAGAAAAACCATCGGGTGGACGGTTTCTAGGTTTGGGCCTCAAAACCTGGGTGCTACGGGTTTGCCGAGTTTGGGCCACAAAACTCGGGCTGAGGATGGTTTCCAGGTTTGGGCCTCAAAACCTGGGCGCTGGCAGGTTTCTGAGTTTAGGCCACAAAACTCAGGCGATGGGCGGCTGGTTTCCCGGTTTGGGCCTCAAAACCGGGGGATGGACTTGAAGGCCTGGTTTCCTGGTTTCGACCACAAAACCGGGGGCGGAGTCCGTGAAAAGGACGGCAGAGCGTTGGCGGCACGTGGGGGCAATCGGTGAGGTTGCGTCGAGGCAACGCTACCAGTTGTGCGGGCGTGGCCGTCGGATCAACAACAACTTCGGGTTGGTCCAGGATAGCCTTAGGGTTTGGCTTGGTCGCTCTGTAAATACTTAAGGGTAGAGTGGGAATTAGGATTAGGTTAAGTAGAGGGAGACACCCACCTCCCATCCTTATCTCAGTCATTTGCTATTCTGTCTTAGGGTTTCCTGCTCTCCTAATCCCCTGCTGTAGCCACTAAGATCCACAGAGAACCATACCTCTGTGTACTGGAGATTTTGAGGAAGTGTGGCCGTAACCTCACCATTGTAGCGTGTGGTAGCCACACGGTTGCAGATCGATGTGTTGATTCGCGTTTTGTTCGTGTTCTTTGCGTTCTTCGTTTCTCCGCGTTTTTCCCGTCACTCGATCTCTCTCTCTAGTGCGTCTTTTCGAATTCCACTTGAATCAACTTGTTCTGTATAGTTAGGAGATCATTTCCACCGAAGGAATTCATCTAACTTCTCACGAACAAGTAGATCGGGTCGATTTTGTTTTCATGGTGTTTTTTTGGTTCATACACCTTCCCCTTCGATTTCCCGTTGATTGAGTTGATTTGAGCGGATGATTTCTTGGGGATAGTCTCCTAACTACCTCGTGATCATCCTCTCCAAGTTTGGGATAAAGGGATTTTGATTTGGATCGATTTGGAGGAGATTATTTGGGTGAAGGGCGAATGAAATCGCCCTCACTAGGTGTTGGCGGACAGTCCGCCACCCCAGGCGCGGACAGTCCACGCGTCGGGGATCAGCCGAGTCAGTGGCTGTGTTCTTTGGCTGATTTTGTTGTACATGACCGGCGGACAATCCACGGTTGTGGGTCGCGGACAGTCCGGGAACAGTCCAGGGGACTTCAGCAGCTTTGCTGTTTGGCGAGTTTTGCCGGCGGACAGTCCGCCAGGGATTCGCGGATAGTCCGCCCCTGCCGCGGACAGTCCGGGACCGTACCCGCGGACAGTCCGGGACCGTACCCGCGGACAGTCCGGGAACTCGTAGACTAGTGTTTTTCAGTGCATTTGGTCTCCCGGCTTTTCGGCTTGTTTTTCGGACTTTCGTTTGTCCATATAGTTAACCAAGAAACATCTCTAAGTATCTTTGCTACTTGTTAGCATCGGTATTTGGAGATTTCTCGATGTAGCCTTCAATCTACGTTCGGGACACAGTTTTCAAGGGGCAAACTTGAGCCGGTACTTTTGGTGTTTCGTTCGCTATCGCTTTGTGGTGCCTCGCTGTGATCCTAGGGATCATCCACCCTCTTCCAAGGGTCGTGGGCATCATGTTTTTGGTCGTAGCTTTCGAGGGTTGATTTTGGGACATTTGGCCAAAGTTTCGAGAGAAATTTTTGTGGCTCCCGTTCACCCCCCCTCTGGTCGCCATGCTATTGCATTCTTGGTCCTTCAGTTACATACTTTGATGATTTCTTCAGGAATTCTATTTGATTTTTTCATCATGTACTCGCAAACATAGAATCCGCATAAGTTGGTGCCCTGTTCTTGTCTCAAAATCCACTGTAGAATGAAAAGATTCATCTCGTAATAAAGATATGATATATGACATGATATAATAAAGATACACGTACATTGACGAAGGTGTAAACTTACTGGTAGTCATGGCTTTATTGTAAGTGGGGCCTTACACTGACTCATATGTTCCCGCGCAATGAATTTTTCCCAAACCCTAATCTGGCCAATGAAACATTAATAGTTGGATCATTGTTTAATTAGTATACATATATACAAGCTTAGTCTATACTATAAGCATGCAAGCTAGGGATCGAAAAAATACCTTTGGAGGATGTTTATTATATCTTGGTAATCTTCTTGCGGTTTGCTCAACGAGTCAGAGATTAACACACACTAGTAGAGAAAGGGCCTTTAGCCCCGGTTGAAATGGGCCTTTAGCCCCGGGTATGTCAACCGGGGCTAAGAATCCGGGACTAAAGGTCCCGGCCTTTAGTCCCGGTTGCTTTCAACCGGGGCTAAAGGTCCAGAGAGGAAAAAATAAATGTGTGTTGTGTGAGATTCGAACTCAGCACATCTCGCCTCAGGCACGTCTACCAACTGAGCTACGCAACCCACGTGATGTAGTTCTAGACGTTTTCCTTTTGAATCCACTCGGGAAGGACTTTTAGCCCCGGTTGGTAACACCAACCGGGGCTAAAAGGACCTTTAGCCCCGGTTGGTAACACCAACCGGGGCTAAAAGGACCTTTAGCCCCGGTTGGTACCACCAACCGGGGCTAAAGGGTGACCCTTTAGCCCCGGTTGGTATTACCAACCGGGACTAAAGGTCCAGGACCTTTAGTTCCGGTTGATAATACCAACCGGGGCTAAAGATTCACCTTTAGCCCCGGTTGGTAATACCAACCGGGACTAAAAGTCTTTAGTCCCGGACGCAAATTTTTTCCGGGACTAAAGCTCGGTTGGTGGATCGTCCAAAGGCCTGTTCTCTAGTAGTGACATTGCTGTGTTTGAGATCGATGACCATCAATATCCAGTGATAGTTGTTCATACACATGATTCATATATATATATATATATTATTGTTGACGCTCACTAATGTTCATAATTAACCATCAACTATTGCATGAAATGACACTGAATAAACTACAAAGCATAGTTGTAGGGTTTAAAACTAATAAGTTCCACGAGTTTTGATGCTCTCACTTGTTTTGTAGGACATCAATATTTCACCATATAAAAGTATCTCAAGTAATGAATTGGAGTGCACCATTGCGAAGAGCTCGTCGAGAAGATCAAAACGGACATATCATTTGCTATATTTGGAGTCCCGGATGAAAAGATATTAATTTTGAAGCGAAATCTGCAAAAGAAGGATCTAAAAGACACCAGAAGACACCACGAGGCGGGCCACCACATGGGCCCACTGGCCAGACCGACCGGTCCCACATGGAGACCGACCGGTCGGCCATGGAGCCCGTTTTGCCTCCGCCTTCTGGAACCTTCTTCCACCGCCTCCTAGGATGCATCTCCACCGTCCCCGAAGTCGGTTTGATCCAACGGTGCGCGATAAACGTGGCGCGGATCGATGACATGGCGATTCCTTGCCCCCTACTCCACCTTGGGCTATATAAGGAGCCCCAGACCCTCCTCTCAAGGCATCTTCATCTTCATTATTCATCTCCACATCAGAAACTAGGGTTTCAAGTAGAAGTAGAGGACCCTCTAGTTGATCGTCTAGTTCTAGTTCTAGTTCATCTTCTAGTTCTAGATCTTGTTCTAGTTCATCATCTAGTTGTAATCTAGAGATGAGGAGGAGAGAGTTGAGGAGGAGCCGGATCTGTCGGATCTTCCTCGACATTGTATTGGTGCAGCATCTGGTTCGTCTTCAAGTAATCTCCAGGTTCTTCATTTACTATTTCTGAGTATTATATTTAATTACAGTTCTTGCTTTATTTCATTTACTGGATCTCCGCTCGTATCGAGTGCTCTAATTATTCTAGATAATTAGAGTAGTAGACGTTAGTGTAGACGTGGCGTCTAGACTAGGGTTTACCTGAGTTTGCACCCCGCCCCACAGATAGTTGTGGTAGCCCCAGGTGGTGACAGCCCTGACGGCCGACGTAGTCCACCACGTTCAGGTTGGTGTTTGTAGGACCGTAGTCGGAGCTTCCGAGCCCCTTTCTCATCCCTTTCTGTGGCTAGTGTTCTGATGTCCCGAAGTAAGTAAAGTATAGTAAGTCTTTGATTAGATAGACCTGCTTAGAAAACCCTAAATCTCTCTCTACCCATTTTACCATTCTTTTCTTGGACGTTCTTGATTCTTCTAGTACACTTCACGTTCCCCGTGGAAATCGATACCCTGTAATACTCTCGAGTGAAAGCTACATCGGTATCCGTGCGCTTGCGGATTCTTCTGTGTGCGTTTAAAATACCCAACAATTATTAGGGTTAAGTAAAATAAAATGTGCACATACTTATTATTAACATTATATGTCTCACGCACTTAAAGTTGTATGGGAAGAGAATTCTTTCTCTATCTTTTTGGTTCACGAAGAACCTCATGAGATTCATACACGACTCATCGCTCCAAGTCGCTGAAGGGTTTGGAGCCTTGAAAACAACATATGGATCAACAAACCCAACAAAATTGTCGTGTTTATCTCTGAGCTGAGTCATCTGATACCTGCAAAATATCGAGTCGATCCACAAGTATGTGTGTAAGAATACTACGTACTATATACACATACTAGAGAGTTCAATGAAAACTATAAAAGAAACACTTAAAAACAGTAGCAGCTAAGGAGCTATTTGTCCAGTGCGTCCATATGACATAGCTGGTGTAATTCCTCCATCTGGACTAAGATTAGGTCATCGCCACGGAAGTAGTGATGGTTCCAAATTCGAACAGAAATCCAATTGACATCTGGGTCTTTAGAAGCCTCCATGCACCATTTGTTGATTGCAAACATCTGCGTACCAAGTACATGTAAGTGATTGGGGTTCATTAGACTCGTGCCCGGTGCAAAATTTCTCCTCTATTCATCAACTACTTCCGCTCATGGAAACTCCAGCCCAGTAGCAATATTTTTAATGGTGTCGTACGGGAGACCGCTGTCAATGAAAAAATCTTCAATTGAGTCCATCTCAGACAAAGTGGTCTCTCCAGATTTCCTGCCCATGTTTGAACCATACTGCTTTTGCACAACTAACGGGGACAAAGGTCTTGATGTTTCCCCGAGCTGTGGAACACCCTTTCCCACTTTCTTCTTGCTGGATTGTTGTTCTTTTGTGGACTTCATAAGAGAGCGTTCGTAATCTGATTTTCGCGGAGCCTTTCGGGCTTCACGCATCTTGATACTATGTTAGTCCACCCTTTTCCTTAACACCTGTGGGTTTAACAAGAGGTAAGGCTTCTCTAGGTTCCTCTTCGCTTTAGTAGCGGCCTCACATTCATCTAAAAAATTCCGCACATCTTTTTTTACCGTAATTTCTAACTCCTCATCACTCTTTTCATAAGCTAATTTCTCCTGGGCTTTTTTTCCTGATGCAGGAGCCTTCTTCTTTGGAGGTGGGGCCTTTGGTTCTATGGCGGCGGACCGCTTCTTAGGGCCGCGCGGTGGAGGCGGTGATGTTGGAGCCTGCGGTGGAGGTTGTGGCGTTGGAGCCCGCGGTGGAGGAGATGGTGGGCCTGGTGGCGGTGTTGGAGCCCGCGGTGGAGGTTGTGGCGTTGGAGCTCGCGGTGGAGGAGATGGTGGGGCCGGTGGCGGTGTTGGAGCCCGTGGTGGAGATCTTTGTGCAGGAGATGAGGTTGAAGCCGTGTCCTCCAACACATCGTCATCGCCCGCAGCCCTCTGATGCACTAGGGAATAATGACAAACTGGACTATAGTTCCTGCTACGCAAAACAATGAATGATGTGAGCATCCAACTAATATATTCATATAGAAAGTTAGTGTAATAAAAATTGTTTCTTGTTCACGCGCACACTACCTATGGTGAGGATCTTGATCAGTAGGAGGAAGTTGCGGCGGTGACACTCTAGGAATAATAATGAAGCGCTTGCACCAGCAAATAAATGTCTTCTCCGCTTCACCTAAAGTCTTCTCCCCATCTCGCCCTTCGATTTCCAGTGCCACGCTGCCACAACTGATACGTGAGTATGTGTATGGAACACATGATGGTAGCCGGATCTTCATGGTGTAGCATAAGAGAACTTGATAACTATCGCTACAAGACCTGATGGAGAGGTAGCGCACCACGAGATCTTGAACCCGCGACGAACTACCGAGACATCCACCCTTCCATGCACCGACGAAACCAGCCCAGGCAATCACGCCATATAGACGTGAAGTCACAAACTGGGTGAACCGAAGTTCGGTGTTCTACAGCCCCCTCAGGAGTTGAAGGAACGAATGTTGCAAAGCACTCATGCCTTACGAAGGATTCCAAATATTCTCTCCATGAGAGAAGAACACACACACGGTGGCTGTATTTCTCAAAAATGACTCTCTTGAAATGATGGATTACATGGTGTATTTGTACTAGGAACAACCCTCCTAGTTGGGTGTGACATAAAAGCAAGTGGAAGATCATCTTGGTGGAGAAACTGAAGGGTATTCATTCATTCTCGCGCAGCCACCAACAGCATGTGCAACATCCACTAAAATAGCCATAACTCCTAGCTCGGAAGTCCAAAAGATGCACCATTTGATGTGTTGGAAACTAGACTTCAATCTCTTTCTGCTAATGTAAAATATGGATACTGAAACATGGTCCAATATTGCAGGTATAGATGTAAGAAACTATCAAATCATAGTGCAGGTTAGACTTCTTTCTGTCCACATCAACAACCTGTCTCAACCCTATCCACCGAGACGCTAGCGTATCTGGCTGGCACTGGTTGACCATGGATTCTTGGTGTTCTTGTGTGGTCGATAGGGTTTACAACACCGACAACCACCTTTTTCGTGGCATTTCCATCTGGAATGTGCAGCTCACAAGTAGTAAAATGTTCTTTAACGTCATCCACGGGGAAGCATAGCTTGGAGTCATCTTGAATGGTTGGTACTTCCGTGGAGGCGTAGCTGCTTTTCATCTGACCTGGGGGGCAAATGTTCGCTTGAGGCTATTGTGATGATGTACCTTGCCCACTCGTCATTTGACTAAGTGCAGCTTGCACTTGCCTTTTGATTTCCTCTTGCATCCATTCTTCACGAGATTTCTCACGCTCTTGTGTTTGAAGAACATACTCCTCCAACTTGAATAGCCACTCTGCCTCCTCGTCATTTTTTCTCTGGCGGCTTCTGTAACTTTCTTGATCCGCTTCGAAGGAATGTAGCCACGAAACGGCCCCAAAGCCTCTCGTACGCCCACCATGCTCAGGATTCTCCAGCGCGTACGTGAGTTCATCCTTCTCTCTGTTGGGCTTGAACTCGCTAGCCAACACCGCACTTCGTGCTTGAACTAGCCTCTGTGCTGCTCTTGAAATTTGTGGGCTCCAATCAAGCTCCCCGTCATTAGGGTTTATGGTTCCCCATGAGCGTAGAACCAATTCCTGGACCGTTCACTCGAATTTCTTCTTATTGTCTCCGGGACTACCCCCATGGTAAGCATCTCCTGTTCCTGTCTCTCCCACTTTGGAAGGGCAGTCTTATAGCCACCTGATCCTAAATGATGGTGGTATTTCTTCTGAGCTGCATTCTGTTTGTTTACTCTTACCCAGGCCTCGTTGTCTTGTGATCTTTTGTACTGTACAAATTCATCCCAATCGGCCCTTATCTTGACATACGCCTTAGAGTTGAAATCTGGCGTCTCATTCTTTAGCACAAACCTGTGGTACAATTTCTTCTTCCTGTCCTGAAAAAGTGTGGCCATCTTCTTCATTGTCCACTCCCGAATTCGCCTCAGCAGCTCCTCATCATCCGTGTCGAACGAGAAATGAGCTTGGACGTCATCCCAGACTAGCTGCTTGTCAAGATTGGAGACATAACTGATCTCGGGAGCACTTCGCCTCTCTTTCCATTCACGGGCACTTATCGGAATCCGATCTCTCACAAGGAACCCATAGTGAAAGACATATTTCTGTGCATGGGGTCCTAGTAGTTGGCCTGTAGCCATATCGAATTCGAAGATTACATGACGACCCTTCAACGGCCTCTTCGGCCCTCATTTTGGTCTGCTCTGCCCCATCGCAGACGTCGATCCAGAGGGCTACATATAGGTAAAGACACGAAGATGAAACCCTAATACAAGTTGAAATAAAACCTAATCAAGTAATAAAGTAAATGTAAACCCTAACATGACATATTGTATATATACCTCGCCTGTATTGCCTTCTTCCATCTCAACTTGTTGTTCAGGGGGATTTTCATCATGCATGGTCATGTCTTCGTAATTCAATACGTATTGACTCCCGTCATCGCCGCCGGCGATGATATTCATCATTTCCTCCTCCATGTTCTCATTTGGGTCGGCCATTTCTGCGAATACAGGCAAAAACTAGAGGAGCTTTATACATGTATGTGAAACCAAAACTAAAAACTAGGGGTTTAATTAGGGGTTAAGGGTTTAGGGTTTGGGGTTTCGGGGTTCAGGGTTTCGGGGTTTAGGGGTTTGAGGGTTTAGGGTTAGGGTTTCGGGTTTTAGGGTTTCGGGGTTTAGGGGTTCGGGGTTTTGGGGTTTAGGGTTTCAGGGTTTAGGGGTTCGGGGTTTCGGGGTTTATGGTTTTGGGGTTTAGGGGTTTGAGGGTTTAGGGTTAGGGTTTTGGGTTTTAGGGTTTCGGAGTTTAGGGGTTTAGGGTTTCGGGGTTTAGGGGTTTGAGGGTTTAGGGTTAGGGTTTCAGGTTTTAGGGTTTCGGGGTTTAGGGGTTCAGGGTTTCGGGGTTAAGGGTTTCAGGGTTTAGGCTTTCGGGGTTTTGAGGTTTAGGGTTTCGGGGTTTAGGGTTTAGGGTTTAGGGGTTCGGGGTTTCAGGGTTCAGGGTTTCGGGATTTAGGGTTTCGAGTTTTAGGTGACATGTAATCACCAACATTAAAAATAACATATATTCGTAAAGAGGCAATTCAACTTTAAAAATAACATGAAGAAGCATATCTGTCAAAATATTTCTAATTGTAAATAAATGTTTGATGGACCGAAAATGCTAAAGCAAGGCGACCAGAGGGGGGGGTGAATGGGAGCCTAAAATTTCTTCTCAGAAATCCTAGCCTCTGTCCCAACAAAATCAACCCCAAAAGCTTCGGACTCAAACGTGATGCCTACGACCCTAGAAAGAGGGTGGATGTTCCCTAGGATCACAGTGAGGCACCACACAAGAGAGCAAACCAAAACTCCGAGTCAAGTTCGGACCCAAAAACCGACTCCCGAACATAGATTGAGGGCTACGTCGGAATTCCTCCAAATACCTATGCTAACAAGTAGCCAAGATAGTTAGAGAGGTTCCTAGGTGAACTCTAGGAGCAAACGAGAAGTCCAGAAACGAAGCGGAAAAGCCGGAAGAGCAAACGCACTAAAACTCTACCTACAGCAGGCTCCCGGACTGTCCGGACTGCTGATCCCGGAATGTCCAGTCAAGGGCGGACTGTCCGCGCCTGGGAGCCGGACTGTCCGCCGGCAAAAGACCCAAAAACGAACTATCCTGAAACAGCTCTGGACAGGTCCCGGACAGTCCGCGGTTTGCACGCCGAACTGTCCGCGGTTCACGTGAATAGTGAACACAGAGCGTCCGATGCCTGCCCGAAGTAGAGTCCGATGAAGACCCCGGATTGTCCGCGGGTCCTGGCGGACTATCCGCCGGCTAAACAGCAAAAACGGCAAAGCTGCTGGACACCCTTGCGTGACTCGCGGACTGTCCACGCCTACCACTGGCGGACTGTCCGCCGGTCACCCGAGGGGAAAAGCGCCGAGGCAAACAGCCATTGCTCCGGCTGGAACCCCGACTCGCGGACTGTCCGCGGCTGGGGGGGGCGGACAGTCCGCCACTTCCCAGAACGCCCAAAAACGCCACGGGACAAAAATCAATCGATTGGATCCTCACCAAAACGAATAGGGCTGCAACCAAACTTCTCCCAAGTGTTCTTCTACATGTTGGGAAGCTAATTCTAGGATATCATCGCTTCAACCCAACTAAACCATGAGAAATCTGAAGAACACTAGAAAAGGGGAAGAACGAAAACGATTTCGACTCGATCTACTTGTTCGTGAGGGTAGAGATGAATTCCTTCGGTGGAAATGTTCTCCTCACTTCAAAGAACAAGTTGATTCAAACGGAATCGCAAAAGACGCAGTGTAGAGGGAGATCGAGTGAGGGGAAAATCGTGGAGAAAAGAAGAACGCGAAGAACAAATTCAAAACGCGAATTCAACCACGAAATTGATCCTTGGATTCAGAGAAATGGATGATTGATTAAGCACTCGGTGTCGGGCTACAAGCCACTCCAGCAAATCAAAGCTTGGATGGCAAAAAGCTCAAGAACAAGAGCCTGTCTCTCCCTAACCCTAGCCTCCTCTCACAAAACGCAAAATGAGAGTGACACCGTCCAAAGGATGCGGCTGCCCTAGCAACCCCCTCATAAATATAGGCGCACGTCCAAAGACCAAAATGCCCTTACATTAAGCACTTGACCCAAATAGCCCCCACGGGTAAAACCGTCCAGTCCGGTCAATCTTCATCCGACGGCCACGCCCGCACATCCGGTAGCTTCGCCTCGACGCGACCTCCCTGATGCCGCCACGTGCCGTCACGTCGACCACCGCGCCTTCCTCGTGGATAGCTTCGCCGCCGCGCTAGCCTCTGCACGCCGCCACGCGTCGACTGTCCTTTCGGACCACCCCCGGTTTTGAGGCCCAAACCGGTAAACCCGCTAGCCTAGGTTTTGAGGCCCAAACCTGGCAAACAGTCCACCCCGAGTTTTGTGGCCCAAACTCGGAAACCCGCGAGCCCAGTTTTGTGGCCCAAACCTGGAAACCATCCTCGCCGAGTTTTGAGGCCCAAACTCGGAAACCGGCCACCCCAGGTTTTGAGGCCCAAACCTGGAAACCGTCGATGATAGCTTTTTGAGGCTCAGCTACCGAACTCGCACCGTAGACGGGATGTGGTTCGCACACCCCGACCACTGGCACCGCTGCCGATGCATGTCCAGCCTCCACGGCGGGCACAACGCCTTCGCCATCCTCCTTGACTCAACCGACGGCATTTGCGCCGCACGCAAGCCCGTGTCCGACCTCCCGCCAAGTGCCACGACGCTCGTCTTCCTCCCGACTCGGCCGATGCATTGCACATCCCCATGTGCTCCTGCTCGCCGATGCCACATGCCAGCTACCACAGCTGGTCCTCTGGCCCTCCGGTCCGTCGGTCCAAGCCTCACGTCCGCCCTTCACCGCTCTGGGTACATCAGCATGGCACGTCCACCGCACGACACGCCTATCCTTCACCGCTCCCGGTCCGTCGGCACGACATGTCTCTACTTGACCTTCACCTCGCCATAGACCACTGTCTCCGAGCTCCACACCTGCACATCAACACAGCCAAAAGACACATGTTGCACACACACACCAACACATATACACAACACAACTCACGCCACCGGTTAGTCATAAACAATAAGCGCATAGCGATATATAGACTCAACCGGGAAAAGCCTCAAACCATCCTCATCAAAGTCAATCATTCATTATATATATTCTCAATGTTTAAACATATCCAAGTGATTTTCTATGGCATTCCAACATGACACATGATTTTCTATGAACACATATTTCTAAGAGTAATAAATACATGTTTAAACATATCCTTGTCACGTGATTTACACACCGTGGACGAGAATGACGACGGCGGACAGCAGCGAGGATGACGACGGTGCAGATGACAGTGGACGGCGGCGAGGTCGGTGGAGCGGTCACCAGGACTTTTATCTACATGTGTAAACATATATTTGTTAGGTTAAAAAACATATATATGATTTTTCTTTTTCTATAAATATATCTATTCATATTCATTATGTGTATACTCCCTCTGTATCCTATTTAGAAGCCGTTTTGGAAAATATATATACACCACTTTACAACAAATATTTTTAAAGAAACAAGTGGTCAAAGTTATGCTATGAAGACCGTGTCGCTGTCCTAAACATATAGAAAAAAAAATTGACATATATATAGATAATAAATATATATATATATAGAAAAATAAATGAATATAAATAGATATATATTTATAGATAATGAATATGATCTTATTCTCATATTCAATATCTATAAATATATATCTATTTATATTCGTTTTATATATATCACTTTCTTTTTCTAAATATATATATTTATTTTCTATATATATATCAGTTTTCTTTTTTCTATATATATTATTTTCTATTTAACTTTTTATTTCTTTTTTTTACACTCACTCTCACACTGCACACACACCGGCCATACACACACACTACGCACACACCACGCACACACGCACACCACGCACATCTGCTCGACGGCGGTGGAGGATGAGCTCGACGACGGCGCGGAGGTGCTCGACAGCGGCAAGGAGGCTCGACGACGGCGGCGAGGACGAGTACGGCCGGCGTGGACACACGATGGCGAGGAGGACGAGGGCGAGGACAAGGGAGGCCGAGGGCGCGCCCAGCCGGCGTGGAGGGAGGCTCGACGGCGACGAGGACGGAGGCCGGCTCGGAGGTGCTCGACGGCGGCGAGGACGACTCCGTACGGCACGGAGGGCAGAGGGAGGCCGAGGGCGTAGAGGGAGGCCGAGGGCGCAGCGCGGACGACGGCGGGGAGGCCGAGGGCGGCGCAGAGCTTGACGACGAGGACACGGCGGGCGCGAGGGAGCGGCGCAAGGACGACGACGATGGGTGCCGAGGGCGGTGCGGACGGAGGCGGCGGCGCAACTGCGTCGATCTGGGGAAGATTGGAGGGCACTGTGCCCTATATACCCGGGAGCCCCTTTAGTCCCGAGGCGTATTACGCACCGGGACAAAGGGTTGGACCTTTAGTCCCGGGCCGGCTTACGCACCGGGTCTAAAGGGGTCTTTAGTGCCGGTTGGTGCCACCGCCCTAGACTAAAGGGTCCTTTCCCGCCACGGTTTTGGGTTTTCAGTATTTTTTGGGTTTTGTATTAAGTTTCCACTATATAAATATGTTGTAATTCTTGTTAATTGCATAGTAATTTGAACAGTAGGCATAAAATTACTTAAAAATAACAGTTGTATATCCTTTAACCTTATTGTATAGTAGAAAATTTTGTAGCATAAATTCTTTTCTTTTTTTATAATAACAAATATAAATGTAAATAACCATTCATATTTGGTTAATGCAAAAATTTAATGTTCAATTTAAATTTAAAAAATTGTTGGCTTTCAATAGAAAATTTATTTTCATATCATTTGGACGTTAATCTTTTGTTTATAACCTAAAAAATCATTGCCCAATTTCGTTCTACGCGACAGATGCAGTAGTTTTAGATTTTTAAATTTAGTTTTCTTTTTATATATCTTAAATCTTTCTAATTGAACAGAAAATTAAATATTTGATATACTTTCTTTTAAAAATTAGTATGAGAATCTTTTTGCTTTAGTTTACAGACGAAAATGTTAAATTTTAGTATCTTCTTATATGTATTTTGATGATTCACATCTAGAGAAGCACATAAATCAATGATCACTACTACTAAATATATATATAAATCCATTATCAAATAAATAAAGTCTTAATTAATTAATTATTACATAATATCTTTACAACCCACTATTAAGCGGGTACAACTGCGAACCTCCTCTTGACATATGTCCCTTGGTTATGATCATTCCTTAACCATGGAGTTTTCTCATTGTTTAACAAAATGCTTGGGTCTTTGTTCACTTTGAATGGCGGAATTCGATCATCTCTTTCATAATCACCTGACATGTCTGACTTGTCCTAATTCCGACAATGTTTCTTTTCTCTGAAAGAACTATATGGCGCTTTGGCTCGTTGATGATTGAGTTGTTATCATTTTTTCCTCTTTTTGGTTTTGTGGATATGTCTTTCACATAGAACACTTGACTCACATCCGCGGCAAGGAAAAATGGTACATCTTTGTACCCAATATTGTTGAGGTCCACTGATGTCATCCCATACTCCTTGTCGACTGTTACCCCACCTCCAGTACCGGTCATCTTGACCCATTTACACCGGAACAAATGGACTTTAAAATTAGGTGCGTAGTCTAGTTTCCATATGTCATGTATGCGGCTATAATATGTTTGCGCATACACCACTATTTTGGTTGGTGCTCCTTCCGTCATGGGCTACTGTGTAAAATGTATTCCCATTGATCTCGTACCCTTTGTACGTGCTTGTTAACACCAGATTTTCGCACAAGTAAGAGTATGGCAGGTGGGTCCAATCTGCAGAAGGAGAAGGATTCGGCAGACAATCGGCGGCTGGTTGACTCTTGGGGGTTCCAGCGTTTATCTATGCGGTCGGCTATTTCACGGAGCCACGACGCCATTCGGGTAAAGCATATGACGACTAAAAGCTGGCTTACGCAAGAAGATACATGGTGATGGAAGGCACCAAATAATATAGAATTTGTATCTTTCCGCATCTCTTTGTAAAGTCGTAGTTGTTTAGGACTCGTGTTTCGTCCAGGGTATAAATATAAACCCTCGACCATTGTAAAACTGTTCACAACCAAATCAATACAAACTGGCCTCAGCGCCACCTATTTCAAGTGTTTAGTCGTGTCGTCGAGTTCTTCGAGAGGAATCATCGATCCGTCGACCTCCATAAGTACCAGCAACCTTGTTATCATGTCTAGTATCATGCGGCGGATTTAGATATGGTGCAAGTAGTCTCGTACGTTAAGCTTAGTATCGTGCGGCGAATTTAAGCTTATGACGGGAAGTTTTTGCTTATGCCTTGTATCGTGCGGCGGATTGAGTCATGAGTAAAAATAGTTATCGGCTTTATTAGATTTGACACATCTAATAGATTCATTAAGTTATCATGTGTTGCATGTTTTATTTATTTAATTCGTACAACACTTTTTGCCCAATCTAGATTGATTCTCATTCGGCCTTGTTGCATGAGTTTGCTTATGCTTTGCTAATCATAAGATCGTGACGGCCGAATTGACTTTCAATCTAGATTGTTACATGTTGCGGGTTCATGCATGCCGATCATGTTTAGGTTTTGATAGAACTGGGTGTCGTGTGGCAGGCGCAGGTTTTAGATTAGCTTAAATATGCTTTGCTTGTATGTTTCTTCTTCATGGACCCCAGCTCGGCTGTTTTGCCGATTCTGGTTAAGCTTACACGAGTAATGAGTACATATAGATCTATTCAGATATACATATGCTTTTAGCTTCTTATAATTAGATCGTATCATGCGGTGGATTAATCTAATTATAAGGAGTGGTGTAGATTCATAGCAAGTGGTATCATGCGGTGGATTAGCTTTGCTTGAATTTATACCTGACGGGTTTATGAAGGCTGGACGTGCGGCAGATCAGATGGATTGGCCTATGCATATGTTGTCTGGATGGATTTATATTTACGAGTTGCCCTTTTATATCTTGTTGCTACTCATGTGTTCGGCATTCAATATGTTTATGATTTATCTTTATACTTGTCGAATGACATTACAAACTTGTTTCGACAAACAGCTTCCATAGCTGTGTGCCGTCATGATTGGCTTCAAAGCCGTACATATGGAACTGTCTGGTCACACCCGGCACGTTCTAAGGTATTTCACACTTTTTATCCCTTGTTGGTTTTTAGGTCAAACCGACTGGCACGTTTCCGGAACCAGAACACTCCGGGCACCCGATTTAAGCCAGCCTTCGTTCGGCTTGCTGTGTGCCTGACGCGGGACGACACGTTTTGCGTCAACACACTTTTTGGCACGCCCGGTGGGACAGCTTCAAGTTCAAGATGCCTGAGTTAAACGAAGAACAAGTCTTCGAGGTGACCATAGACGATTTGCCGCTAGAATCAAGAGATCTGGTGCGACGAGCTTGTGATGAGTTCCAGCGCAAGTGTTTGGAGACCTTCTCCAAGAATAAAAGCGGCAAGGTCTATCCGATGCAAGCGCTCCCGAAGATCATCCCTCACCATCAATCTGATGCCGCTAGTGAAGAGGAAGACATTCAAAAGTTGACCGAAATAATGCATAAGGTTGTGTCAGGAGCCGTGACTAACCATCAGTCGGCTTTCTTAAAGACCTTTCGAGCCATCATGATCGACACTTTCAGTCCAAATGCGGATAAGTACTTTGAAGAAACTGCTGGTCCGGTACGGGGACCATTGTTGTTTCAAGTACCTCAACGACGAAGAGCTGCCAAAAACAGTGGGGCTGGCCTAAGTGCAGGAGCAATGGTCCTTCCGGAGATGCAGCAGCCTACTCAGACTTATGGCCAGCTCGAGTTTGGTACAACGGGGGAAGTCCCGCAATCTGCTTCCAGAGTGTCTCATGTGGCGAACAGGATACAGAGAGATACGTTTGGAAATGGGTATCGGGAATTTGTGGATTATAATTCAATTAATGCTCTTCCGAACCCGGGCTATAGGAGTTCAGCAGGGTTGCATGCTGGGGGTCAAACACAAGCAACTCCTGATTTCAATGTTGATCTCATCATGCATAAAATGGCCGATATGATGCAGAATCAGTTCGGCCTAAAGCCAAAGAATCAGACATACACATACAAGTCTCCTTACCCAGAGTGGTACAATCGAGTAGCTCTTCCTCCGAGAGTCAAGCCTCCTACCGACCTCACCAAGTTCTCGGGCCAAGATGATACCAGTACCAGAGAGCATATCAGCCGCTACCTAATGCAGCTTGGTGAAGCATCAACAGATGAAGCTTGGAGGATTCGCTACTTTCCATTGTCGTTGACAGGACCAGCTTTCTCTTGGTTTGCTTCTCTGCCGGCGAACTCCATTAATACATGGGCAGAGCTAGAGCAAAGATTCCACTCATATTTCTTCACGGGAGCCAATGAGAAGAAGTTGGTCGACCTCACGAGCTTAAGGATGAAACCTAGTGAAACTCCGCAAGAATATTTGCGCCGGTTCAGGAAAACTAAAAATCTCTGCTATTCTCTGAACTTACCTGATGATCAGTTGCCAGGAATAGCCATAGCTGGCATGTTGCCGAGCATCAAGGAAAAACTGTTCGGCATGGACTTTGAGGATCTTGGACAACTGTCACAGAGGTTGGCCATAATGAGTAATCAGGCTCAGGGATTCAAGAGGAGCAATCAGTTCCAGAAGGGCGATGTAGCTGCCGAGATGTATCAGGCTTTCTTGGAAGATGCAGATGACTATAACGATGAAGACGAGGTGGCTGCAGCCGAGATAATCTGGGCTAAAGATCCAACTCAAGTCAGCCAGAGATGGCTAAGGCAACAGAAAGGTACTTATGATTTTGATGTTTCTAAATCTGACAAGCTGTTCGAGTACCTGCTGAAGGAAGGACGCATCAAGTTGCCGGAAGGCCATCCTATGTTGCTCCCTGAGGGTGTTAAAGACAAGAAGTACTGTGGCTTCCACAACACAAGATCCCACTCCATAAATGATTGCCGAGTGTTTAGAGTGCGGATCCAGAAGGCCATCCAAGACGGACACCTGAGGTTTGATGGAAAAATGAAAATAGACGGTAATCCTTTTGGACAGAATACGGTGTCCTTCTCTGTTAATATGGTGAATATAGCCGAATCCAGGGGTAAGAACAAGATGAAGGTTTTGACTTCCACTAAAGCAAAGGAAGCTAGTACTGTTGACCCCGATCGGCAGATTACGAGTAAAGAATTCCAACAGAGGGTTCGGTTCCAGACTAGCCGAACTGAGACGGGTGAAACCTCCAGACCCAGAGTTACAACGCGTATCTTGCTGAACAAGTGGCGTCGGGAACAGGAAAGATATCAGAAGCAGAGGTTTTATGAAGAACAAAAGTTCCTTGAAGAGCAAAGAAGATACGAGGAGGAAGTATGTCGAAAAGAACGAGAAGATATGGAGAAACAGGAACAATCTCATTGGGAATGCCCGTTCTTTCAATATTGCTGGAACGAAGGCTTGAAGTTGCCTGTCAAGAACAACTGCCCTGAATGCAGTAATCAGTACTCCGAGTACAGGCAATCTCGAGTCAACCGCCGGTCTGTCCATGAAAGGCTTGGGGGAAGGGTCCCTGAGGACAATCGGCGCTTAAAAATAAATAATTCTGAGAATCAGCAGGAAAGATTTGCCGATCAAAGTTGGGCTCGCACTGAAGAGAGATTATCGTGAGTACATCTGGCAGAAGGGACAATGGTGTCCACCACGACTAAGGAAGAGCCAGAAAAGGAGAGTGCAGCGCCTGAGAAACAGAGAGTTGGAGCAAGCAGGCATCAGGACGAAACGAGTTTGGCGTCCAAAAGAGAAGCCGAATGAAAGTGATTGTTCGGCTGATACATGCATGGCATTCTCTCTCCCATCAGAGTTTGTAGCTCCCAAAAATCAAGAGATTCCAGAGGAAACATATTTGGATTTTGATGATAGTGAATTTCAGGAGTTATTGGCTCATCTCGTTTTGGCTGAGAAGGCAGTTTTTGACAAGCCAATTAACCATCGACACTTGAAGCCATTATACATGAGGGGGTATGTCAATGGCAAGCCATTAACCAAGATGTTCATCGATGGAGGGGCTGCTATCAATATCATGCCCTATACTACTTTCAGGAAGCTTGGGTTGACGAGTGAAGACATTTTGAAAACCGATATGGTCTTGAGAGATTTTGCTGGCAATTCTTCTGACACACGAGGAACAGTCCATGTCGAGTTGATGATTGGTTCTAAGACCTTGATCACCACTTTCTTCGTCATTGATGGCAAGGGGGCTTACAGTTTACTGCTAGGAAGGGACTGGATACATGCCAATTGCTGTGTGCCATCAACTATGCATCGGTTCCTTGTCCAGTGGATTGGGGATGAAGTTGAAATTGTCCATGCTGATGACTCAGTAAGTGTTGCTAACGCAGAATCCATTTATTGGGAGTATGATGGTGTCGAGTGTTTCTCTGGAAGAGCTTGGGAAGCAGGTCCTATCAATGTTCTCGACGAGGACCAACAACCGATTCAAATAATTGGCTCTCAGAGTAATTTTTAAAGTCCAATTGATAGTAATGGAGAGACGCTAAGGCCAAAATTTTGTATCGGCTGACAAGGAATAAAGTGTTGATGACGAAGCCAAAGTTGGATCAATAAGCTCAAGTTTGGGTCTCAAGATTATGTTTAATTCTCCATTACTAGAGTTGAGAGAGAAATCATGGAAAATTTGTACAAGGTGACGTACAATGAAGGTGCTTCTACAACTTGATAGTTATTTTGAGTTGTACGTGACGGCCGATAAGCCTTATAATAGGATCGGCCCTTATTTTGAGCCTTGTAAGGAAGGATCATTAGTGGTTTTGCTTTAGCCGAAAAGATGTAAACCCAAGAAAGGGGGTTCGGCTGTAACGAAAATTTTGGCTCGTTCGAGATATCTGTTAGTTGAAGCTTCGGCACTACATAAAGCCGAACGCATAAAGCTATATAAATCAAGGGATGTTTTATACAGCCGATGTGAAAGCATCGCCTTTAGCAGAAAAAATATTCCAAAGATTTGAGTTATAGCCGATATTTTTATCGCCTTTAGTTCAAATGTTCATGACCTTGGTGGATCTAGCATTTTTTACAAAGTATGCAGGTTTATCGGGGGAAGAGAAAGGTGAAATACAGTAAATGCAATGCCGAGTGATATGACATGTCAAAGTTGAGATCTAATCGGTTAAGGTGACATCATACATTCGGCAAACGTTCTTCCAAAGGAATCTTTTGCAAAAAGGATTACTAAGGGATTTGGAAATACAGTTGGATGCTGCTCGGAAGAAGAACAAATTTTATTTAGTTACAAGATCTGTCCTAAAATACAGACTACTCTTGAAGTGATTTGATCGATTTGAGCAAAGGACGATGGCGTAACCATAAGGGGCTAAAAGACTTCGAAGTTGTCTGAAAGCACATCTGCAGGGTGACTGATAGAGAAAGGGGTGATCTTCCTTGTATCAAGAACTCATCTCCGCTAATTTGGGGAAGGAAGAGCCCTGGCATGCACACCTTGGATGAAGGCCTGAATCTTTGCAGCCGTCTGCGACGTGTGCGCCTTAAGAGGCGACCCGATAACCTTGGATGACAGTCTAATCACCTTAGACGATAGTCTGATCACCTTGGATGATGGCCTGATCCATATGACCATCTAGGGCGTCAGGATATATACCTTCGATGACGGCCTGATCTGTTTGACCATCGGCGGTATCAGGGTCGGCTTTAGCTGTGTTCTTGTGGATGTTCATTTGGTCAACAGTGTTGTTGCCTTTAAGCGGTCAATTTCTGCAAGAGTGGCTGACAGAAGAAGAAGATATGTCAAGCAAGTGCGAACTTGATCAGAAGGAAAGGGTTTACAAGGATTTCATTAACCTGTGATAGCATGGTGAGTCTGTTCCTGCTGGTATGATTGTTTGACTTCTTCGATATCATACCTCCTAGGCGAGCCTTCTGAAGAGGAAACCTGAGCTTGGTTGGATTTGAACCTTACCCTAAAGAGAGAAGAACGATGAATCAAGAACGAGATGAATGAGAAGAGTCACTGCAAGGGGGCAGAGAAATGATTTTTACCCGTAACATTGATGAATCAATACTCTGCAGTTCTCTGTTTCGCATCTAGAAGAGTATCTACTAAGATCACTGTTGCTGGGCATTGGTGGTATTTTGGATAGAAGATTTTTCTCTCTTTGATTCAGGCCAAGGGCACCAGGATAAGAATTTGCAGAACGGACTTGAAGTTGAGGATAATGACTTGCTGAAGCCATATTTATAGAGCTATGATCTGCATATTGGAAGGCAAAGCGTCAAGGTATGGCTTGTGAGACCTATGGGCTGTTATTGGGCCGGGCCAAGTTTCTACTGATCTAAGTAGCCTGAAATCCTGAAGTTCGAACAACTAATTAGGGATTCGGCTAAGAGGTGATTTTAGGGTGGAGTTTTCAGTTTTCAGCTAATTATTTGAAAAAGTCAATTGCCGATTGATCCTAATGCCATTAATAAATCAAAAGCTGAAAAGATAAAGACGGCTCCGAGCCTAAGGTAATCAGTTGCATCGGTTTTCGCGAAGCACAGATGATTAAATATAATCGTTGATGATAGCCGATATGGTGTGCATCACCGCTAAGATGGATCCACGGCCAATACACGGAATGGAACAAACATTGATCTCAAAGGATCAATCACAGATTGATTTCAGAAGATGAAAAGGGGAGTTTTTATTCACAGAGAAAGAGCAAATTACAATGGGAGGTCAGTTTATCCATTCTATCCTATTCCTAAGTGGAAAGTCGTAGTCAAAAGAGTCTGCTAGATCTATGCCAGCCTCCTTCATATCATCAACAAGATATGCTACTTCAGCATCTAGCCCTCGCTCACAGGCGTCGAAATTGCGGTAATCAGCACCAGAGTGGATTCGAACAGTATTGAAAGCGAGCGCTGCACCATAGCCAATGCTGGCCCTGGAGATGTCGGGAAGAGCTCGGTTGACCTCCTCTACCCGCCTCAAGGCTGTTGTGCCTGGGACGTTGGCCGTAAAGGCCAGATTAGCAATGGCGGCCTCGAGAGATTGAAGCTTGGCCTCCAAAGCTGGGAAGGGAAGAGATTAGTAGAACAAAGGAGTAAGGAAAATCGAACACATAGAAAAGTTGCTTACCGGTGGATTGCTCCTGAGCGCTATCACGCTCTCGCGAGATTCGGCTGATTTCCCGATTTTTCCTCTCTAGATTGAGTTGGAGATCTGCAACCTTCTGGGTCAAAGTCTCGGGGAGATCGTTGTCGGCTCTCCTGAATAAGAACAACAAGGTGATGCCAGCTATTTTCATTTTAAAATAAGGAAAAAAGAGGCAACCTTCTCTTAGAGGTGCTGGAGACACCGAGCTCAAGGCTATGGCGGCTCGCTTGGGAAGACATTTTCCGATTGATGTCGAGAGAGAAGAGGGTTTCCTGGCTGAAGAGCTGAAACAGGGGATTTCAGGAGGTGCAAGCCGAAATGAAACAGGGAGAGAATTTTTAAAGGATCCCAAGTGCATCGGGAGACGAATCGGCAGGTGTGATGATGAAGGCGTGTGAAGACGGATGCTTCCAGAGGCTCTACAGTGGTGCAAAAAGAAGAAAAGAAATTTTGGAATAAAACATTTATCCCAAAATTAGGGGGCATGTGTTAACACCAGATTTTCGCACAAGTAAGAGTATGGCAGGTGGGTCCAATGTGCAGAAGGAGAAGGATTCGGCAGACAATCGGCGGCTGGTTGACTCTTGGGGGTTCCGGCGTTTATCTGTGCGGTCGGCTATTTCACGGAGCCACGACGCCATTCGGGTAATGCATATGACGACTAAAAGCTGGCTTACGCAAGAAGATACATGGTGATGGAAGGCACCAAATAATATAGAATTTGTATCTTTCCGCATCTCTTTGTAAAGTCGTAGTTGTTTAGGACTTGTGTTTCATCCAGGGTATAAATATAAACCCTCGACCATTGTAAAACTGTTCACAACCACATCAATACAAACCGGCCTCAGCGCCACCTATTTCGAGTCTTTAGTCATGTCGTCGAGTTCTTCGAGAGGAATCATCGATCCGTCGAACTCCGTAAGTACCGGCAACGTTGTTATCATGTCTAGTATCGTGCGGCAGATTTAAGCTTATGACGGGAAGTTTTTGCTTATGCCTTGTATCGTGCGGCGGATTTAGTCATGAGTAAAAATAGTTATCGGCTCTATTTGATTTGGCACATCTAATAGATTCATTAAGTTATCATGTGTTGCATGTTTTATTTATTTAATTCATACAACACTTTTTGCCCAATCTAGATTGATTCTCGTTCGGCCTTGTTGCATGAGTTTGCTTATGCTTTGCTAATCATAAGATCGTGACGGCCGAATTGACTTTCAATCTAGATTGTTACATGTTGCGGGTTCATGCATGCCGATCATGTTTAGGTTTTGATAGAACTGGGTGTCGTGCGGCAGGCGCAGGTTTTAGATTAGCTTAAATATGCTTTGCTTGTATGTTTCTTCTTCATGGACCCCAGCTCGGCTGTTTTGCCGATTCTGGTTAAGCTTACATGAGTAATGAGTACATATAGATCTATTCAGATATACATATGCTTTTAGCTTCTTATAATTAGATCGTATCATGCGGTGGATTAATCTAATTATAAGGAGTGGTGTAGATTCATAGCAAGTGGTATCATGCGGTGGATTAGCTTTGCTTGAATTTATACCTGACGGGTTTATGAAGGCTGGACGTGCGGCAGATCAGATGGATTGGCCTATGCATATGTTGTCTGGATGGATTTATATTTACGAGTTGCCCTTTTATATCTTGTTGCTACTCATGTGTTCGGCATTCAATATGTTTATGATTTATCTTTATACTTGCCGAATGACATTACAAACTTGTTTCGACAAACAACTTCCATAGCTGTGTGCCGTCGTGATTGGCTTCAAAGCCGTACATATGGAACTGTCTGGTCACACCCGGCACGTTCCAAGGTATTTTCACACTTTTTCTCCCTTGTTGGTTTTCAGGTCAAACCGACTGGCACGTTTCCAGAACCAGAACACTCCGGGCACCCGATTTAAGCCAGCCTTCGTTCGGCTTGCTGTGTGCCTGACGCGGGACGACACGTTTTGCGTCAACAGTGCTGATATGCCACGATGGTTGTCTGGCCAACAAATAAAGCTGCTCATCTATGTTGTCATCACCCTGACATTGTTTTCGCAACCAATCATCGAAGGTTTGCATGTGCTGACGTGTAATCCAAGATTCACTCTTCCCGGGCCACTTGGATCGAAGGAAATCCTTATGTACCTCGATATATGGATCGACCAATGAGGAGTTCTGTAGAACTATGTAGTGTGCTTTATCAAAGTAATCATCTCCTGTACAGATATATGTTTTCTTCCCTAGTGTTCCCTTGCCATTGAGTCTGCCCTCGTGTCGCGATTCAAGAACGCCAATCGGGTCAAGGTGAAGGATCGAATTGGCAACCAGAGGGGGGTGAATGGGAGCCTCAAATTTCTTCTCGAGAAATGATGGCCCTTGTCCCAGAAAATCAACCCAAAAGCAAAGACTCAAACAACCAGTGAGTTCATGACCTACAAATAGGTGGATACCCTAGGAGATGTCCTAGAGGTACAACGGAACTACCGAAGAACCCCCAAAATGAAGCGCCAAAGCAACGGGGCAAAACTGCACAAGCAAGCTCCTAGAACAATCGAACTTCCGATAATGGAACACCCCACTCCTATGGAGAAGAGGAAAGTGTTCGACCAAAACTACTTAGGCCAACTAGTGGCAAAAGCACCTTGGAAAGATCCTTATGAAGTTAGGAAACTAACGCAACAGACGGATCTCAAATCGGAGCTCGAACGCAAAAGATACGGCCGCTAAAACAAACGAAACTCCGAAAGCGGAACACTTCACGCCTATGGAGAAGAAGGAAGTGTCCGACCAAAAATACTTTGACCAATGGTGGCAAAAGTACTTTGGAATGATTCTTAAGAAGATAGGAAACCAACGCAACAAACGGATCACAAATCGGAGCTCGTACGCAAAAGATACAGACGAAATCAGCAAAACTGTGCAGTGGCGGACTGTCCGCTAGTGAACCGCGGACAGTCCGCTATTGAACCCCGGACAGTCCAGGAATGAGTCCCGGACAGTCCGCCGTTCAAAAATGAAAACAGCGACCTCGCTGCCCGTGAACAGCCCCAACCCCCCGGACAGTCCGGGGATGAGTCCCGGACAGTCCGCCACTGTCCAGAAAACCCAAAAACAGCTCGGGACAAAACCAAAATCGATTGGATCTTCACCAAATCGAACGGGGCTGCAACCAAACTTCTCCCAAGTGTTCTTCTACGTGTTGGGAAGCTAATCCTAATATATCATCACTCCAAACCAACTAATCCATGAGAAATCGGAAGAACACTAGAAAAGGGGAAAGAAGGAAGAACGAACGCGATTTCGACCCGATCTATGTGCTCGTGAGGTTAGAGAAGAAATCCTTCAGTGGAAAGAAGGAGCTCACAACATAGAACAATTTGATTCAAACGGAATCGCAAATCGTCGCTCAGAGAGGGAGAACGAGGCAAATCTCTGGGAGGGAAAAAACCAAAACGCGAAGAACGAAAACGTGAATCGATCCCAAAATCGCAGCCAACAAGAGGAGGGAGAAATTGATCCTTGGATTGCTACTAGATGTTGAATTGTGTAGCACTCTGTGTCGGGTTCCAAGCCACTCCTCGCAGTACAAAACGCGGATGGCAAAAAGCTCAAGAACAAGAGCCGGTCTCAGCTCTCACCCAAGCCTCCTCTCACCTAAACAAAATGAGAGTGACACCTCCAAGGATCTGGCTGCCCTAGCAGCCCCCTTCATATATATAGGCGCACGTCCTAATGACCAAAATGCCCTTACATTAAGCACTCAACCCAAATACCCCCTAGGGGTAAAACCGTCCAGTCTGGTCAATCTTCATCTGACGGCCACGCCCGCACATCCGGTAGCTTCGCCTCGACGCGACCTCCCTGATGCCGCCAGGTGCCGTCATGTCGACCACCTCGCCTTCCTCATGGATAGCTCCGTCGCTGCGCCAGCCTCTCCATGCCGCCACGCGTCGACCGTTCCGCATGGGAACCTCCGCCCGGTTTTGAGGCCCAAACCGGTAAACCCGCCAGCCTAGGTTTTGAGGCCCAAACCTTGAAAACCGTCCACCCCGAGTTTTGAGGCCCAAACTCGGAAACCCGTGAGCCCAGGTTTTGAGGCCCAAACCTGGAAACCGTCCTCGCGGAGTTTTGAGGCTCAAACTCACAAACCGGCCACCCCAGGTTTTGAGGCCCAAACCTGGAAACCGTCGATGGTAGCTTTTTGAGGCTCAGCTACTGAACCCGCACCGTAGATGGGATGTGGTTCGCACACCCCGACCATCAGCACCGATGCCGATGCATGTCCAGCCTCCACGCCGGGCACAACGCCTTCGCCATCCTCCTTGACTCGGCCGACGGCACTTGCGCCGCACGCAAGCCCGTGTCCGACCTCCTGCCAACTGCCACGACGCCATCGTCTTCCTCCTGACTCGGCCGATGCACCACACATCCCCATGTGCTCCTGCTCGACGATGCCAGGTGCTAGCTACCACAGCTGGTCCTCTGGCCCTCCGGTCCATCGGTCCAAGCCTCACGTCCGCCCTACACCGCTCTGGGTACATCGGCATGGCATGTCCGCCGCACGACACGCCCATCCTTCACCGCTCCCGGTCCATCGGCACAACACGTCTCTACTTGACCTTCACCTCGCCATAGACCACTGTCTCCGAGCTTCACACCTGCACATCAACACAGCCAAGAGACACATGTTGCACACACACACCAACCCGATAAACACACACAACTCAACGCCATCGGTTAGTCATAAACATTAAGCGCATAGCAAATAATGACTCAACCGGGAAAAGCCTCAAACCTTCCTCATCAAAGTCAATCATTCATCATATATGTTCTCAATCTCCCCCTTGATGAATGCATTGACTAACAATAAAACCAAAAGGAAGGGTTTGTAGGCAAGCCTCACTCAAGTGCCCAAAAGCCAAGTAAAAGCAAACACAAGGCCACTTGAGATGAGGAAGGATCATGAAGACTCCAAATAAAAGCTCTCGGTCCTGAAAGAAACGGGAAAAGCGGGCAAAGCCTCCACACAACCGAAGAGTCAAGAGAAGACAGGAGTTTCACGAAATCCCAAAAGGCACTCGAAAACCAATCTCAAATAAAATTGTCAAAACAATCATCACAAAAGAAACCAAGGTACTTATCCACTTAAGTTTCGAAATTTCACTTGGGTTTCTAAATTTCTCCCCATTGATGATTGAATTGACAAAAACTAGGCACAACAGATGGTTTGAGATACCAAAGCCAAAAACATGGTCCCCAAAGACATGGGCAACGGCTCAACGCAACCAAGTAAAAAATGTGCTAGTCCTCAAAAAGTGGCAGAAAAGGGCTCAACACCACTAGCTCAAGGCTCGATACCAATTGCGGCTAAAACAACGCATTAAAAAGCAAAACTGCTAGTCCCTCAAGATAGAGACATAGAGGCTCAACACAACTAGCAGAAGACTTGATACCAATCACAAGCAGCCAAAAATTGGTGAAAACAGCTAGTTCCTCAAGATGGAGGCAAAGCGGCTCAACACGACTAGCTGAAGGCTCCACAACAATCGAAAATACCAAGCAAAACAGCTAGTCCCTCAAGATAGAGGCAAAACGGCTCAACACGACTAGCAGGCTCGATACCGACTGAGAAAACACAAAAAGAAGCTCAAAATCAAATGGAGCACAAACACTCGGAGCATGTGGAGAAGCTGCAAAACAAAACAACTCCCCCTGAAAGCAAGCCTATATACAAAAGCTATGCAACAAAGCTCATGACACCAATTACATTCCATACCAAAAGATGGATACCAATTAGAACACATAAAAGAGCTATATCAATTAAGGAAGGACATAAAAGAACTAAACTCCCCCTTGCTCAAAGCTCTCCCCTTTGTGCCAACACATAAGCTCCCCCTTGCAAACAACTTCTCCCCCTTGACAAAAGGGAACATGCTGAGGGGTTTCGACATTTCTTCACAAAATTGACACAAACACAAGACAAGTCATCAACCAAAAGCATATGGGGGTCAGTGAAAAGCATTGAAAGTGACCACAAAGAGTATCAAAGCTGGGGGTATGTACACTAAGCTAAAATGCATGATATGTGCAATGCAACAGCTTCAAGTGTATAGCAATCAGAATGAAAAGATGCTCAAAAGGGTGGTGCCCTGAAAGTATAGCAATCAACACAAATGCTAGCAAAGGCTCAAACTGAACAAATGAATACGAAATATGAACAATTAAGCATATGAGCAGTTTTAAGCCATTTGAAAAGGAGTTCACCACTAAAATAGCACATAGCATGGATAGACAAGAAATCAACCAAGTGCTAACTCAAGTATAGAAGGTGAACTACCCCTAGCAAAGTTCAATCATCATGCAATAGAATGAAGCATAGACTTGTGTTATTTTCAAATTTTTATTGGAAATTGCAGCGGTATTAACACAAGTTCAAATTAAAGCATGTGATTGCGAGAGGTTGAAAGCATGGTCATTGCCTAACTTTTCAACCGGGCTAAGCCTATGCAAGAAAAGCAATTAGAAGCTTAAAGCACCGGTTTCGGTCTTACAATACATGACTCAAGTTTAACTCAAATGTGCAATGAGAAACAGTCTCGATACCGTGAGGTGCTGACACATGCAATCCCATCTCGATCTTTTCAATTCACTAAACTTGGATCAAATTTTAAGCACAAGGTAAATATGAACAATCCAAGCAAGTGAATGACTTAGTGCAAGAGACATAGCAACCTAGAATACAAAAGATAGCACAAGTGATCTCAACACATCCTACCCATGCTAGTTGCCACTCTCAATGGTGAACAAATTAAAGGTTTCATAGTTGATTAATCAAGTTCACCATTTGCAAAAATAGCTTAGCTCATTACATGTATCAAGTGATCAAAAAGAGCCTAAGCTACAAGCATCATCATGAATAAGCAGGGCATACCAAAAAGAGCATAGTCTCATTTTCATTACTATATACATGAAGCTCTAAAATGCAAAATGTACATGATGAAATGCATGCAAAAGCTAGTCTATCAATGACAAGGCAAAAACTAGCCTAAAAGGGAAGACCCAAAACAAAAGGGTATCGGAGAAGACCAACTAAGATTCAACAAGCAAAACGCTTCCCCAACTAAAAGGGAAACACTCACCAACTCACAAGAAAAGAGCCAAGGACCGCTCAAGCAAGATAGCCAGCAAAATCCACAACAGGAATACCACACAACGGAAAGAGGTCGAAGAAGAAGAGAGCCAAAATCCAAACTCAGAAGTGTGTCGGACGTACCTCCTGAGGCGCATGACCTTCTGCTGGTGTGATACCCGAGGGGACGCCTGAAACTGCTGAACTCCGGGGCGCCTGCCTCACCGAAGTCGTCTCCCCCTCGCCTGAAGTTGTCGCTCGCATAGGTGCAGCTAGTGCTCACTGAAGAGCTGCTCGAACGGAACCCCAAGTCGTGGAAGGAGTGGGATCGGGTTCGTGAGCCGAAATGCTCTCTCCAGGCTCCTGTTCTCCTGCACACTCAAAAGCAGAAGAAAACACAAGGCATTGTCTCGTCCAGTGTGACCTCAAGGTCTCCACGAAAACGGTTAGTCAAATAAGCATAAGGTGAACACTCAACAAAAGAGGCCTACCTATGAATGATACCGCAAGGAGATCTGAACTCAAACTAGTCAAAACTACCATGCAACAGGATAAAGCACTATGTAGCTCGATGCAGCTTTTGACACTTCTTAATGCAATTGCTCATAATAAACTTTAACGAACTGAAGATTATAACCTGTTGTAGCAGCATTTCACCCAGGTTATCTAGGTATCGTTATTTATATTTTACTGAAGATAGTAATGAAGCTGGGAACTAGTAATTAAATATGATTCAAAGGTAGCAGAGATTATTATTCATTCATTCACTACTCACATGTCTAAACAGGGGTAAGACAAAGTAAAGATAAATAATGATAATAATGATAACAACGGGAATTCTAGAGATAGAGCGAACTACATAGATCAAGCAGAGAGTCAGGTGATTAATTAAGAGATTCGAATCCTAAGTTACTTCACCTCTACTAAGCCTAGTGATTACTCTAGTTTATATACAATCATTTATAGCTAATTACTCTATCATCCATGATCAAGGGACATTACTAAATTAGAATCAAGAACAAAGTAATGAATTCTAACTTGTAACCGCGTCCTACTAAGGTCTACACTCGGAGGGAGGACTACAAAGGACTCAACAGGACTGTCACTCCTGCGATCTACCTCTTGACCCAGAGCATAGGATGTATTCGCAGGTAAACTTAGCCTAAACACCATGTTTACACCAGTTTGACCACTTAACTCTATCCGGAATAAAGCTAAGTACTTTACGAACATGATCATAAACTCTATCATAATCAGATCTATATTAAATATATAACTAGAATAAACTCCAAAACTGAATAAACTGAAATATATTAAAGTAGCATAAAGTCGAATAAAGATACAAATTACCGAGTCTTCGACAATGATCCGGAGACTCAGACGAAGCTTCAAGCCGGATATGCCGACGAAGTCACCTGCCTCTACTTGAATCTAACTACACTAAACTCTAATCTCGATGTAGAGCTCTAACTCTTCTCTCTAGAAACCCTAATTTCTGTCTTAACTTCTGATCTTGATCTGCCTCGTTGTCTGCCTCTTGAGAGGGGGGTCAGGGATCTGTTTATATAGCCCTGGGCGATGAACCGCGACCGTTCGATCAAACCGACTTCACGTAGGGCTAAGATTGATCCTCAAAGACAATGGAAGTAGCTTGCAGAAGACGGAAGCGAGGGGCCACCCTGGCCGACCGACCGGTGGGCCCTGTGGGACCGATCGGTCCCACAGGTCAGCCCCCTGTGGTGCCTCTTCTCGTGGTGTCTTGTGGTGTCTCGTGGAGTACTCTAGCGATAACCCAACATGGCCATGAAGAAATCTGCGTCGGGTTCCTTCTTGGGGAAGCAATGTGGTTGGTTTTCCTATTTAATCCCTGGAAAATATAGAATCACCAAAACTCGTGGAATTTGTTAGTTTAAACCTCCTATTTCTAAGTTGGCAATCCTTTTTGACATTTATCCAAGTCTTGTTGACAATAAATAATGATAGTTAATAGATGTCAACAAACTCCCCCAAGCTAAACTTTTGCTAGTCCCTTAGCAAACATAGGGTTCTGAGAGTGAAACATAAGCCTTTAACCAGAGTCTTCTTTGAAAAGAATTTGAAAATTTGTTTTATTTGTTCCTTTCACCAATCTTTCACCTTAGTTTAGAATAATTGAAAGCTAGAAGCAATCAAGTCAAGCACTATGTCTCAAGTTCCTCATTCCAACTTCCACTCCGAAGTTTTGCAAGGTTTTCATAAATGCTCAGAGAACTCCTGTATGACATTTTTCAGATTGTATATATATTTTAAGATTAAAAACATACCTTACTAAGTCAAAGTTCTAAGCTTAGGGAGAGAAATGTCATACTCCTTAGATCAAGTGTTTTAATCTTTTTCGGAATTGTCAACTCTTACTGGCATATTGTAATTAGAGGAACCATGGGCTATCATTCTTTTTTCCTTTCATATTTTTATCACATATTTTTCTTTTCTTTCTTTTTCTGAGGTAGTCGGACACTTGTCCCTTTTTCTTTCCTCCTTATCATATTTTTGCATAGCCCATGCCTCTAACACAATACTACTTCGGAAGAGTGAATCTTTTATATTTATAGAAGCTTGATCTTTTAGAGCATGATAAACCTCTCTACCTTAGCTAAAAACTTAAACAGAGCAGGCAGCCTCAAAGTGTGAATCATTTATTATCAGGCTTATGTCATACAGGTTCTCATCATATGTTTGAAGTTTTCAAAATTAAAATTCCGGAGATATGTTGAAATTAAGAACAAGATAGATAGCAGCTTAAACTCTTTCGTCTCTAATTCTCAACTATTCAAACTTTGGTTAAGATCAATGTTTTGAGATTTTTCATTTAAGAATTTTGAAAGGAATTGTTATATAGTTGAGGCTATGTAAAGCAGCTCTTTTTCTCTCTCCTTTTTCTAAAATTGAATTATATTCTACATCAAGATTATTTTATTTGAATACTAAACAAATACTAACTAACAATACTAAACTTAAAGAGGGGTACAACATACCTACCTCAGGAATAAGGGGTCCTCTCCCAAGCTCGTTTTATTCGTACGGTGGTGGCGGGTGAGGTGGATTGATTGCCATCTGCCCGAAGAGGTAGTAGAAATTCTGGTTTGTCTGGGCGCCTTGATGATGTATTTATTCAAGAGTGTGGTGCATGTCTTCTTGACCCATCTCAAGATGAGTAAGACGAGTGTCAATGCCCTGAAAGTAGGGGTCTCTTTGGTACGGGGACTGGTGATGTGGCTGATATTCTGGGTAGCCATGGGCGGCATGGTAAGAGTATGGGTGATGAGTGGCATCATGAACACCTCTCCCAGAGAAAGACATTCGTCCTCCCTGGAAGTCATACATCGTATCCTCTTCGCGATGAGGTGGAGTGTAGTTGCGAAAGTTTCCTTGTCCCCATGAATCTTGTGGTGTATGTGGCTCATAGGTAGTAGTATCTTCACAGGCTTGATAGTGTGATTAAGATGGTTCGGCTCGTTCGAATCCTTGATAATGAGTGTAAGCTGGTCCGGCTGGTGCAGCGTCTTCTCCATGATATCTTGGGGCAGCGTTTCTAGTGAATCTTGCGGAGGGGCTTCTTCCTACTCCCATGTCAGGTCTCTGCAGATTAAGCAAAAAGGTTTCCACGACATACAGACCAAGTGATCTGTTTGGCAACTCATATTCATTTGTATAACCTTTATACTGCATATAGAGTTTGTTATTCCTTTTCTTAATAAGATGTGCTTGGCTGAAAAAGTAGAGACCTATGACTGGTCGTGGAGTGGAGATGTAAATGATATTTCCATTTAAGCTCAGATTTCCAGCAAGACGAGTAACCCAAGAAGTGATGGATATAGGGCCTTGTAGAGTGTGTATGTAAGGCCAGTATTCTACCAGGAGTTTTACAGGTGAAATTTTAGTTTTCTTAACCATAGCATACATAATCTTTAACTCCTCGGTTCTAACAATACGACCTTCTTGTCTAGGAAAAAGAGTAAAGCCAAGCCACTTGTGCATCACCCTTAAGGTGGGGTTGTGTATATCATTGGTACAAGGGTGATGGTCTGCTCTCTTACTAGTGATGTCCTCCCAAAAACTATTTCTGTCAAAGTTTCTTAAGGCGGCATCTAAATCTACAGTGCAGATTTCAGGAAAACCCAGGTTTAGGCTGAACTGTTTCCATGTGAGAGTGAAAGGTTCATTGTACAGCCTAAAATAAACATATGTGTCATCCGAAGAAAGAGTGCAAAGAAATTCTAGAGTGAGCAATCTACAACCTTCTTCGGAAAGCTCCCAAGTGTTCTCCCATCCAATGTTATGAAAAACTAGATCGAACTCAGAGTCCATACCTGTATCTCGAAGAAATTGTGAATCGAAGGTGGGAGTGTGAGTGTACTCTTTATCGCGGTAATGCCTGAACAGGTCCTTCTCATAGGCTGTTTGGAGCTTGATGTGCCTATCATGAAGAAGATCACGTGGCTCGGACCGGCTTGTGGTAGAGGATCGGGGCAGGGATGAAGTATCCATGTCTGAGCCTCCTTGTGATGAGCCAGCTCGCGAACGGCTTCTTGTTGATCGAAAAGTGAGCGTGTTCTTCGCCTTCTTTAGGAAGTTGCTCATCTTTGCTGCAAGAACAAGAGAACACACAAACAAAACTAGTGGAACAAGTGAGGGTTAGAACAAATAAATGTCAGAGAGTTAGCGGTCCAAAAGTTAGTAGTCCAGGAGTCAGTCGTTCAAGTTGATAATTTTATTTCAACTTCTTCTAGTTTATTAACTAATTGGGCAGCACTCCCCTTCTCTTGATGATTTTTCTTACTTGCTTCTACTATTCCTAGCTAGAGCTTCCTACTAGCTATTTACTCAAAGCTTTTTCCTCTCTACTCTTATATCTTCTCTTACTCAGAAACTATCAAAATGAAGAACTAAGCAAACTCGAAATTGGAATTCTGCATTTCGATGTGAGGATGGTGTTTCTGAAGAGTGGAGTGTGTGAAGAGTGTGAAGAGAGCTTGCCTTTTTATAGGGGAAGAAGGGGATGGTCGGTCGGTCTAGTGGTGGGACCGACCGGTCCCCTATGGGGCCCACTTTCTCCCACCTTGCTCCCTTACCTACCTTGCTCAAGTTCCCAACCTCTGGAGTATATGCCGACGGTGCATGTGGTGGTAGGTGGGATGAGTGGTTGTGAGTGCATGTGATGATAAAATGATATGAGGTGGGTCCCAGGTGTCTGTGGGTCCGTATGTCTCCCGTATTTGTACAATGTAAGTATAAAGAAAAATTGCTTTTATAAAACTATAGAAAATGAGGATTCTAACGATGAAATTCTTATATGTTTTTGTTGCCATAGTAAATAATACTTATGGGATCCGTGAATATTAATTACATGGGGCAGATTTTTATGATGTAAAAATAATTTTTTATTTTATTATTTTTATGCATGCAATAAATATAAAGGTGCAGAAAGTAAATACTGATAACTACCGAGTTACCTCCGGCGAAGGTTCGGGGTTTAAAGTCCACCGAATTGGACTCTCCAGTCTTCTTCATTCTTCTTGATGGGTCTCCACTTCTGGAGATGGTAGTTTCGTTTCTTGAGCTTTATGGTCTTCTAGAGTTGAGCATTGTTCGGGTCGTGGTTTGAATGAGAACTTTTCTTCCTTTCCATTTATGGTGAATTTGATTTCTCCAGCTCCGACATCAATATGGGCCTTAGCGGTGCTCAAAAATGGTCTTCTGAGAATGAGTGATACCTTTGAATCTGGGTGCATTACTAGTACCACGAAGTCTACTGGTACGAAGAACTCTCTAATCTTGACTGGGATGTTCTCAGCAATTCCTATGGGATATCTGAGTGATTGATCAACCAGCTGAAGACACATTGGTGTTGACACAAGTGCTGAATGGTTGAGCTTATAGTAGACTGATGCGGGCATCACACTAACACTAGCTCCAAGATCGCACAACGCATTGCTAAACCGTTGATTTCCAATTGAACATTCAATAGTGGGGCATCCTGGGTCCTTCTTCTTTTCTGGTGTTTGATTGAGGATAGCCGCACTACACTCTTCTGTCAGCTCGATTACTTCAGTAGTTGGCAGTGGTCGTTTGTTGTTAAGTATATCCCTCACATACTTAGCATAGGTAGGTACCTGTAATGCATCTAGTAGAGGAATATTGATATATAGCTTCTGAATTACTTCAACAAACTTACTGAACTGCGCATCTAGCTTTGTGTTTCGATTCCTGCGTGGGAATGGTAGAATATTGGTGTCTTGAAAGTCTATCGGTCTTTCTTCATTTGGTACTTGAGTTTCTTGAACTTCGTCATCTCTTTCTTCTGCCCTTGGAGGTGATACTGGTGTTGTCTGTCTTCTTTGTGTTCCTGTGGGGTATGGCGGATCTCGGGTGGTCCTCCCATGTCTAGTGGTGATTCCTTTGATCTGCTCATGGTTAGGTAACAGGCAAAACAGCACAAATGTGATATTTTGGTTTCTATTCTCTCATTATAATTGAGTTGATCTTTAATGGCAGAGGAAAATTCATCCATTTTAGCATTTATGTTTTCAGAGTTTTTATCATTTAAAGCAAGTTTTCTAGTAATATTATCATTTATCCTGGCTTGTTCTAGAATTAAATCTCTTAAAGTAGGTTGCTTGAATTGGAAGAACTAAAATTACTGGTATACTTATCTGGGTTGGAAGTTGTTGTTGACGGCAATCCTGCTTGTGTAGAGTGGTAGAGTTGTTGATGATGTAGCTTCTTCTTGATCTTCGGAAATTCTATTCCCAAATACTTCCACTTCTAGTTTGAGCATCAAATGCATCTTGAATAGCTTGACGTTCTTCTTGAATAGGCTCTCTGACTGAGTCGATCCATAAGTACATCCATTTTAGTTGATATTGCACACACTTCATCTTCTTCAATTTGGTGACAGCGTTGAGTAGTAACTTGTTTCCAGCTTTGATTCTCAGCTATCTTATCCATTAGACTTTCTGCTTTTCTGAAAGTGAGTGACATAAATGAGCCCTTTAGCAGTGGCATCAAGTTGCTCACTTGCTCTTGTAATAATCCATGATAAAATAGTTGCATGAGCAATTCATTCCTTATTCCATATGTGGGCATCTTAAGATTTGTTCCTGAAAACGCTCCCCATTTTCTGGAATGTTTCTCCTTTTTGTTGCTGAAAGTTGTAAATCTTTCCCCTTAAGATATTGACATTGCTAATTGGGAAAAATCTTGATAGAAAGGTTTCTGAACACTTCTCCCATGTCTTTGATGTTGTCCATGTTTGAATAAAACCACTGCTTCGCTTTTCCTTTCAGTGAGGAGGGAAAAAGACAAAGAAGTATAATGTCCTGGGGAATGTCCTTGATGATGAGAATGCTGCAATCTCCAAGAATCTTGTAGATGAGCAGTTGCATCTTCTTCTTCCTTTCCACCAAATGTAGTAGCTTGTACCATGTTCATAAGACTTGGCTTGAGTTCAAACTCGAGGTTGTTCGTCTGGACTGTAGGTCGTGTGCGAATGTTCCTGACACTAGGAGTAGAGAACTCGAGCAGAGTCCTGTTGGCCATGGTTTGACTTCTGATATAGATCTTTCACACGATCAAGTTGATTTTGATTGAATGTGATGTATTGCAATTGAATCCTGTGTTACCCTGTATATGATATTAACAAGAAAGGCAAGGGTAAGCCTGCCAAGACAGAGGTAGCAAATGAATGAATGAATAAATAATCTCCTTTGTTAAATTCCTATAAGTTTAGTTTAGTTCCCGGTGGCTTCCGTTACTTAATAGATGTCCCCCGGCACGGCGCCAGAAATGCTTGTTGACACTTCTTATGCAATTGCTCATAATAAACTTTAACGAACTGATTCTAGCAAAAGCCTTCAGAAATGTACAGGACCTCCTAGCATCACTTAATGTCAAGTTGTCATCCCAACATGATACTAGAAATGTAAATTATATGTGACACTAGCTCAAAGATATAAACAAATATTTATCCACAAGCGCACAGATAAATATACCTGTTGTAGCAGCATTTTCACCCCGGTTATCTAGGTATCGTTATTTATATTTTACTGAAGATAGTAATGAAGCTGGGAACTAGTAATTAAATATGATTCAAAGGTAGCAGAGATTATTATTCATTCATTCACTACTCACATGTCTAAACAGGGGTAAGACAAAGTAAGATAAATAATGATAATAATGATAACACGGGAATTCTAGAGATAGAGCGAACTACATAGATCAAGCAGAGAGTCAGGTGATTAATTAAGAGATTCGAATCCTAAGTTACTTCACATCTACTAAGCCTAGTGATTACTCTAGTTTATATACAATCATTTATAGCTAATTACTCTATCATCCATGATCAAGGGACATTACTAAATTAGAATCAAGAACAAAGTAATGAATTCTAACTTGTAACCGCGTCCTACTAAGGTCTACACTCGGAGGGAGGAGGACTACAAAGGACTCAACAGGACTGTCACTCCTGCGATCTACCTCTCGACCCAGAGCATAGGATGTATTCGCAGGTAAACTTAGCCTAAACACCAGTTTACACCAGTTTGACCACTTAACTCTATCCGGAATAAAGCTAAGTACTTTACGAACATGATCATAAACTCTATCATAATCAGATCTATTTATATATATAACTAACTAGAATAAACTCCAAAACTGAATAAACTGAAATATATTAAAGTAGCATAAAGTCGAATAAAGATACAAATTACCGAGTCTTCGACAATGATCCGGAGACTCAGACGAAGCTTCAAGCCGGATATGCCGACGAAGTCGCCTGCCTCTACTAAAATCTAACTAGACTAAACTCTAATCTCGATGTAGAGCTCTAACTCTTCTCTCTAGAAACCCTAATTTCTGTCTTATCTTCTGATCTTGATCTGCCTCGTTGTCTGCCTCTTGAGAGGGGGGTCAGGGATCTGTTTATATAGCCCTGGGCGATGAACCGCGACCGTTCGATCAAACCGACTTCACGTAGGCTAAGATTGATCCTCAAAGGCGGTGGAAGTAGCTTTGCAGAGGACGGAAGCGAGGGGCCACCCTGGCCGACCGACCGGTGGCCCTGTGGGACCGTCGGTTCCCATAGGTCAGCCCCCTGTGGTGCCTCTTCTCGTGGTGTCTTGTGGTGTCTCGTGGAGTCCTCAAGCGATAACCCAACGTGGCCGTGAAGAAATCTGCGTCGGGTTCCTTCTTGGTGAAGCAATGTGGTTGGTTTTCCTGTTTAATCCCTGGAAAATATAGAATCACCAAAACTCGTGGAATTTGTTAGTTTAAACCTCCTATTTCTAAGTTAGCAATCCTTTTTGACATTATCCAAGTCTTGTTGACAATAATAATGATAGTTAATAGATGTCAACAGCAGCCTAAAGACATGATCAACCCAAACATAGCCTAAGCCTCAACACATGCTACAATGCAAGGTAATGATAGCAATGGATCCAAAGCATGTAACATGATAAAATTGTGGAAAGGCTAGTGCTCAAACTATATCATATCAACAGATATATGTAGCTAACCAAACTAGCACCTGAAAAGTGACACCTATGAACATCATACCTCTACGTGTAAAGCTTATGGAGAAATCAGGAGAATCATGGCATAATGTTCATGAGGATCACAGACTAGCATGAAAAGTGGAATAACCACCACAACTATACATAAAGCTAGCATGACATGATATACAGGATAGCACATGCTAGACTAAAACAAAACATGTTACAAAAGAAAAAGTACATGTAACAACTATAAAAGTGAGCACATGATGATCCATCTCATACCACAAGACATAAATCATGGATGTACAAGGTATGAGTGTAAAAGAGGGCTCACCAAGCTATAAAAGCTTCTTTGGAGGCAAATCTAAGCGGGATGCAGAGAACCATCAAAACTTGATCACATCTAAAAGATCAAGCTCCATCCGGCGCATGTTCTCCACCCCGCGTCCTCATATCTACACACAAGAGGACAAAGTAACCCGAGCCTTGGATCCCAAAGGGTTAGCAAGCATGTACTTGGGAATCCAGGACTTGGTCACAAATCTCAACTTATCCTGTGGGTTAGCGTGATGCAAATGTTGGTTCAAATATAGTTTTGAAATACCCTTGGAAGCATTCCTCAAAATGACAACTCGAGGAGAAGAGTGAGTCGTACCGTGAGAAAAGAGGCAAACATCTTCCAAGGTTTTTGTAGAAGAACCAATAGAAGCACCATGAAAAGCATGACGTGGACCAAGAGAAGAAGCACTAGAAGCATGTCCACGACCATGACCTATCCCACTAGAAAAGGAGTCATAAAACCCATCAACAAAATGGGCTTCTTACTAGGAACAAAGCGTTCATGCCATGAGAAGGGCTATGAACCACCAACTTCCTAGAAGAGCGAGCTTGGCGCAAGTGTTTGGCAAGCCGATAGCAAAAACTTTCTTGATGCCCATCTTTCTCACAAAAAGAGCAATGGTACAAAAGCCTATCGGAAGGCACACCCTTCTCCGACAAGTGGGAGAATCCTTTGGGACTAGAACAGAAGCATCAACAACCAACTTGGTGCCAACACTAGGAACACGTGCCATGGGAAAGGCTATGCGGCTTCCTAAAAGCCTTAGCTCGAATACGCCGTTCGTGCTTGATACGCGAAACAAAAATCGAATGAGTGTCCATCCTCTTGCAAGGTGCAATGAAAACCAGATTGGAGCACGAGTCCCAAAATATGAAAAGCACCCTTGTCAAGAGAAGTCCCTTGGACAACACTCGAGACTAGCAGGTTAGGAGTAGCTATGAAGAGCTTCTGAACCTTGACCTAGTGCTATCTCAAAAGACTCATGTGCAACCCAAGAACTCAACTCCGGTTCAAGTTGCAAACTTAGAAAAGTACAACATCGGAGTGGGAAGAAGGCTGAATCAAACGAGTGTGCACAAGGCTCTTGCAACCTTTTTGGCTAAACCACCTCATTCTCAAACATAGGCGATCACAAGTACCACAGGAGTGTGTGAAGGACGAGAAGCTACCCGAAAGCGACCAGAGGGGGGTGAATGGGAGCTTCAAAAATTTCCTTTCGGAAACTAGATGCCACTGTCCCAAGATCAACCCCAAATCGAAACCTAGAGCTGCTAATGTCCACGACCCTAGATGTAGTGGATGCTTCCTAGAAGCACAGCGGGACACTAGACACCCTAGAAAGCCAACCCAAAAGACGGAACTCAAATCCGATCAAGAACGAACGAACCGCGAACGAAGACGCGCGAACTGCAGCGACCGGACTCTGGCCTGCGTCCGTCAGCAGGGACCGGACGCGTCCGGTCGTCAGAAAACAGCTCTGGGAGCTCCTGTTCGCGACCGACTCTGGCCTGCTCCGGTCACAGGAACCGACGCGTCCGGTCGTCAGAAAACAGCTCTGGGGCTCTCTGTTCGCGACCGGACGCACGGAGCTCAAGCGTCCGGTCGTTCACTGAGCGTCCGGTCAGATGAGACAATGACACGGGAACAGTGCAAGCGTAGCGTCCGGTCGAATGCAAACAGAGCGTCCGGTCGAGAGCGTCCGGTCAGTACGCAGAAAAGCTTGGCGCCGTGCTCAACGACCGGACTCTGAAAGCGTGCGTCCGGTCAGCCCGACAGAGCGTCCGGTCACCCCGCGACTGCACTGAAACTCCGGCGATTCAACCCGATCTCCTCCGAATCAAGTGCTCTAGGCTTGGATTCGATCTGAGGAGTCACAAGGAGGTTAGTGAGCTATCTCTAAGAGATCATGGCTCGAACCTAACTCCAAATCGGTGAATCGAAGGAATTCGGGGGAAAGAAGAAAAAGAGACCCGAAACTAAACATCTTGATCGATCTCCTAGACCGTGAGGTTAGAGATGATTTCTTTCGGTGGAAAGAAGTGCCTCACGATCTAGAGCAACTCAGTTCAAACGGAATCGTGAAAGATGGACCGAGCACAAAGATCAAGCGACGGGAAAACTCAAGGCACAAAGCAATCCGCGAAGAACATGATGAACATGAAATCAAAACGCGAATTGACACCAAGAGATGGGATCCAAGGTGAGGATACGGCCTCACTTCCTCGAATCAACAGTACACAGAGTGGAGTCTCTCTGCGGATCTCAACTAGCTAAAGCAGGGGTGTGGGAGAGTGGAAACCCTAGGAAATGAAAGCTCTAACTGAGATTGAGATTGGGAGGAGGGTGTCTCCCCTAGACTACTTATACTAACCTAGCCTAAGTCTATTTCCTACTCTACCCCTCTCTACTCTAATTTACAGAGCGGACCAGCCTAACCCTAAGGCTATTCTAGTCCACCCGCTGGTGGTAGGTAGATCCGACGGCCACGCCCGCACGGTCTTCCGCGTCGCCTCCACGCAACCTTTAGATCGCCGCCACGTGCCGCCACCACTCTGCACCCCCGGTTTTGCGGCCCAAACCGGGAAACCAGCCTTTTCCATCAGCCCCCGTTTTGAGGCCCCAACCGGGAACCAGCCTCCAGCCCGAGTTTTGTGGCCAAACTCGGAAACCGTCCGCGCCCGAGTTTTGAGGCCCAACTCGGAAACCGGCCCACGCCCAGGTTTTGAGGCTCAACCTGGAAACCGTCGCGCCCAGGTTTTGTGGCTCAACCTGGAAACCCAGCACCCAGGTTTTGAGGCCCAAACCTGGAAACCGTCCACCGTTGGTTTTTCCCGGGCTCTACCAACAAACCGGCGTCGTAGAGGGGATGCACCGCCTGTGCACCCCTTCCACCGACATGATCGCACTTCTCCGCCTGTCGCTGTCGCAGGCTGCCAGCCACCACAGCTGATCCTCCGGCCTCCAGTCCATCAGTCCAAGTCCACGTCCGCCCTTCACCGTCCGATACATCGGCATGGCACGTCCGCCGCACGGCACGCCCATCCTTCATCGCGCCCGGTCCGTCGGCACGGCACGTCGCAACTTGACCTTCACCCGCCATCGATCACTGTCTCCGTGCTCGACACCTGCACAACACAAGCCAAAGAACATGCGCATCATCTCCATTGACAATCACTCATCACACAGAGACTCGGCATACACCCATGTATCCGCAATCTCCCCCTTGATGAGTGCATTGTCAACTCCACAACAAATCATGAATAAGAAGAAGGAGGTAGGAGGAGTGGGAAGAGAAAACCCAACCAAATGACCCAGAAGCCTTAACAAAAGCCGAAGAAGGTCAAGTGGATGAAGCAAAAACTTGGTCCCCAAAGACATGGGCAACGGCTTGACGCAACCAAGCAAAGCAAAGCTAGCCCTCAAGAAGAGGTAGAACAGGCTCAACACCGCTAGCAGATAGCAATTGAAGATCGGAGGACAACAGAAGCAAAATGCTAGTCCCTCAAGATAGAGGCACAGAGGCTCAACACAACTAGCAAGAAAATCACTCCGAACCAATTGAAAATCAACCCAAACCAAATGGGAAAGCACACCAGACGATACCAATTGAAAGCCAAATGAAAAAACTTATGAAAGCTCATGAGAAGCTAGGAACGTTTGCTAGTCCCTCAAGACAGAGGCAACGGCTCAACACAACTAGCAAACTCCCCCTCGACAAATGCAAGCAACTAGGACAAAAGATTTTCAGGGCATATGATTTGCGTAAATTTCTCCCCCTAGTTGAAAATGCACTTATCAAGGCCAAAGGTATCGGAGAAGCAACTCTCTTCGCATAAACTCCCTCTGAACACAAGATCTCCTTCCACAATGCATATGAAGTCAAAATGCAAGTTAGGAGCTTCAAGTATATAGTCAAAAGAGTGCAAAGATGCTCTAATCAGTATAGCTCCAACATCTCAATTAAGCACTCAAATAGCAAAGGCTCAAACTGATCACTTATACGAAATATGAAGCATATGAGCATGTGAGCAGTTTTAAGCCAAAAGGATAGTCACCATCAACATAGCACTAGACATGTATAGAAGGAATCCAAACAAGTGCTAAGCATATATACAAGGTGAACTACCCCTAGCAAAGTTCAATCATCATGCATAGGAATGAAGCATATACTTGTGATTTCAAATTCATATCGGAGTTGCAGCGGTAAAAGAATTCACAAGTTCATTTTTAGCATGTGATTGCGAGAGGTTGAAAGCTTGTCATCGCCTAACTTTTCAACCGTGCGAAGCCTATGCCGAAGCAATCAGAAGCTTAAAGCAACGGTTTCGGTCATACACTACATGGCTCAAGTTTAACTCAAAGTGCAATGAGAAACAGTCTCAATACCATGAGGTGTTGACAAGCAATCCCATCTCGATCTTTTCAATTCAACAATACTTGGTTCAGATTTTAAGCAAGTTATGAACAACCAAGCAAGTGAATGACTCAGAACTAGAGACATAGCAACCTAGCATATATGAAAAGCAGGAATGGACTCAACACACCCTACACATGCTAGTTGCATATCTCAATGGTGAACATTTTCAGATTTATATACATTAGGCATAATTCACCATTCCAAAAAATAGCTCGCTCATAACATGTAACAGTGATCAGAAGAGCATCAGCTACAAGCATCATCATAAGTATCGGAGCAATACTAACAAGAGCATAATTACATTCTAGTGAATATAGACATGAAGCTCAGAATGTAAATGCGTATGCCCGACACAAAACTGAAGGAAAGAAGATACAAAAGGAGAGACTCAAGAAACTCAAAAAAAAGAGCTCACAATAAAAGAGTCAGTCTGTACATCTCAAAATGCTTCCCCCATCTAAAAGGGGAAACACACACCAAGCTCACCCCTCAACCTATTAAAGGTTGATTCGTCTAAGGCTTGGTGAAAATATCAGCCAATTGGTGATGAGTATCGACATGGCGAAGGTCGATATCACCCTTCTCCTGGTGGTCTCGCAAGAAATGAAAGCGCACATCAATGTGTTTGGTTTTCGAGTGAAGCACAGGGTTCTTAGCAACGCTAATGGCACTCGTGCTGTCACAAAGCAAAGGAACTCGAGTAAAGCTCAAACCAAAATCACGCAAAGTGGCCATCATCCAGAGTAACTGGGAACAGCAGCTAGCCGCAGCAACATATTCAGCCTCCGTGGTAGACTGAGCGACACTAGACTGCTTGCGAGAAGACCACGACACCAGAGAAGATCCAATAAACTGGCAAGTCCCAGAAGTGGACTTGCGCTCAATGCGACAACCAGCAAAATCAGCATCAAAAAACCACAAAGCGAGAGGTGGAGGAAGCAGAATACCAAATCCCGAGCTCGGGCGTGAAACGAAGGTACCTGAAGATGCGCTTCACCCGCCTGACGGTGAGAAATGCGTGGCGAAGCCTGAAAGCGCGCGCACAAGCACACGGCGAACTGAATGTCCGGCCGTGTCGCCGTCAGGTAGAGCAGCGATCCAATCATGCTGCGGTACTCCTTCTGGTCCACTGCTTCTCCATCCGTGTCGGCATCCAGGGCAGTCGTCGTCGACATGGGCGTCGGAAGAGGCTTAGCCTCACCCATGTCGAACCGCTTCAGCAAGTCCCTTGTGTACTTGCCCTGGTGCACAAACGTCCCCTCTCGGGATTGCTTAATTTGCAACCCGAGAAAGAAAGTCAGCTCGCCCATCATGCTCATCTCGAACTCCCTGCTCATAGTATCTGCAAACTTGGCAACCAAAGCGTGAGAAGAACCACCGAAAATGATATCATCCACGTAAATTTGGACCAAGAGAGTATCTTTGCCTTGCTTGAGGAGAAAGAGCGTTTTATCTACACATCCCATTTTTAAACCCTTAGCTAGCAAAAAGGTTTTTAATCTCTCATACCAGGCTCTAGGGGCTTGTTTCAAACCATACAAAGCTTTGTGGAGTTTAAAGACATGGTTTGGAAACTTGGGATTTTCAAAACCGGGGGGTTGCTGGACATAGACCTCCTCCTCAATATAGCCGTTTAAGAAGGCACTCTTGACATCCATTTGAAAAAGTTTGAAACCCATGGATGCAGCATAAGCCAAGAGTATCCTAATAGCCTCCAAACGAGCTACAGGAGCGAAGGTCTCCTCATAATCTATTCCCTCCTTCTGACTATAACCCTTCGCTACAAGCCGGGCCTTGTTTCTCACAATGTGGCCCTCCTCTCCTTGCTTGTTTTTAAAAACCCATTTTGTCCCAATAGGTTTACAGTCAGGAGGTGGTGGCACTAGAACCCAAACCCGATTTCGCTCAAAGTTCTCTAGCTCCTCATGCATGGCATTGACCCAATCCGGATCCGTCAATGCGTGTCCAACATCTCGGGGCTCAAAAGACGCAACAAAAGCAGAATGAGCAAAGTGCGAGATGTGCTGTGACCTGGAGCGAGTAACTCGCTCGTCGATGTCTCCGATCATCTGTTCAGGGGGGTGCTGGCGCTGGATGTGTCGTGGCGCCTCCCGGGAAGAAGTAACCTCCCCTCAACAGTAGCTGGTTCCACCCCGGGTACAAAAGGTACCGCGCGAGGTGGATTCCACGGCCCCCAGGAAGAAGACGTCTCTCGGGGCCACGGGTCGTCGTCGAAGCCGCTCCCGGCGGCGCGGCAGGCGGAGGGGGTGCTGGATCATCTATACCTTCAGCACCCTCTTCCTCGTCATCGAAAAGAGGCTCTCCAACCTCGTGATCACCTGCACGCTCAAAACGAGAAGAAGGAGAAAACAAGAGTCTCGTCGAAGGTGACATCTGATGTCTCCATGACTCGGTTAGTGTCAAGGTTAAGTACACGATAAGCTCGAGTGTGAGTGCCATAACCCAAAAACACACCGTCAGAAGAACGAGACTCAAACTTGTCTAGGTTGCCTTTTTCAATATAAAACAGTGGCAACCAAAGACTCTAAAATAACTCACCTTGGGCTGGCGACCAAAACGCAACTCATAAGAGGTCTTCTTCAAAAACACTCTCAGAAAAATGCGATTCGAATATAGCATGCAGTGTTCATAGCTTCGGCCCAATAGCGCCTAGGAGTCCTATGCTCATCAAGCATCGTCCTGGCCATCTCAACAAGGGTCCGATTCTTCCTCTCTACAACACCATTTTGGGTGGTGTATAGGGAGAAGAAAACTGATGCTCCAAACCAAGGCATTTACAAAACTTCTCAAAATCCGAATTTTTAAACTCGGAACCATTATCACTTCTAATCGCTCGCATCGAGTTCAAAGGGAACTCGTTCTGAAGACGCAAAATCAGATCGCGAGCGAAGGAGAATGTCTCGGACTTCTCAACTAAAAAGAAGACCCACGAATACCTCGAAAAGTCGTCAACAATAACAAGCACATACCACTTCCCACCAACCGAGCTCACCCGAGCCGGACCAACAAGGTCCATATGCAAAAGCTCTCCGGGGTGCGAGGTCATAACCTTGGTCAAAGGATGGTGGGGAGCAGCAACCATCTTTCCATGCCGGCAAGCATGGCAAACTAGATCCTTCTCCAACGAAAGCTTGGGCAATCCTCGGATTAAGCCAAGTGAGCTAAGTCTTGCAAGCAAGTCAAAACTCAGGTGACCGAGCCTCCTATGCCACTTCCAAAGATCAGAAGAAGAAGGACTAGCCAAAAGACAGCGAGAAGATCCAAACGACTTTGAGAAATTCGCGCGAAAGACATTCCCAAAGGGTGAAATCAGACATACAAGATCACCCTGAGGATCTAAGATCCGGCTAAGGTTCGGTTTGAAACGAATCTCATAGCCTTCACGAAAAAGTTGCGAAACAGAAAGCAAGTTGAAATGCAGGTTAGAAACAAGAGCAACCTCGCGCAACACAAAGTGCTCATTAACCCGCACTGCACCAACGGACAATACCTTGCCCTTACCTTTGTCGCCGAAGGTTATGTACTCTTTTCCGGCGACCGGACTATGGCTGGAGAACCATTTGGCATTTCCGGTCATGTGCCTCGAGCAACCGGAATCCACAAGCCAAATGTCCTCCAACCGCTCCTCCTACATCAATAAAAAGACATAGGGTGAACATACGGTCCAACACTGGGGTTAGTAAGATAAGAAGGAAACCAGTGTTGGGCCGGCTGCTCAAAAGAACGGTCAGTGTAAAAACCATCCTGTCTAGGGGATAGCGATCACCACGCACAGGAAAACGTGGTCCGCTGGGAAGAAGCGCTTACCGCGAAACTCTACCTGCGGTGGGACAAGGCGCTCAACAAAGCCTCCGCCACGGGGTCCGTTACCTGCAAAAACAGGACCTCGTCGGGCACGCTCTCTACGAGGTCTACGCCTAGGAGCCTGCTGCTCAACTCTAGCGTCTCTCCTCGGAGCTCTCTCCTGCCTAGGCCTCACAAACTGAGGTGCTCTACCTCTAGGCCTAGTCTCCCTCCTAGGGGCTCTCTCCTGCTGCCTAGGCTGGGTATGCTTCCCTCCAGACCTAGCAGCTCTCCCCTGAGGCTTCGGAGCATGTCCACCACGAGCTGGGTGAAACATGTCCGGGTTCTGCATCTCCCTAGCTCGGCGCGCCTCTCTCCTGCGCCTAAAGCAGAACTCACTCAGGTGACCATCCCGCCCACAAAAGTCACACTGAAACCTCACCGCGCGCAAAGGGGGTTGTTGGTTTGCAGGGATGTGGGTATGGTTCACCTTGCCCTTGCCCTTCTGTGGCAACTCCTCTCGGATGGGTGGCATTGTGTCAAGCTTGTTCTTTAGGTGATTGGGCTTGGGTTGCCATTGTGGATTCTTGGGTGGAGCCTTGGGGGGTTCAACTACAACTCCATCCTTGGTGACAGGCTTGGCAGGCTCTTTGGGTGGAAGCTTGGTTAGTTTGGGAGTAGTGGTGGAGTTGGGCTTCTCACAGGGGTTCAGACCACTAGACTCTCCAATCTTACCAAAGCTGAAAGATCAACACTCTGGCCAAGACCTACACCAGGAGCCCCAGCAGCTCGCTTGAATTGGGAGATCATCATCCCGAGCTGAGGCTCACCACAAGACACCCATGACAAGACGGTCCGAAGGTATGTGTTTTCCTCCTCCTCGGTACGCACCTTGTCATGCCTCACATTGGCCATCTCCTGCTCCAGGCCCTCACACAAAGCACACCTCTTGACACAAGTGCTATCCGAGCCGGCCTTCTCAAAAGACTCAAGCTTGGCATTCTTCTCTGCCAACTCGGATTGCAAGACAGGACAAGTCTTGCACGCACCCAACAGCTGCGGTCTAGCTCGGAGCTCATCCACCTCATCTACCAGCGCAGCATACTTACTCCTCAGAGTGAGAAGATCCGTCATGTGCGCGGCGCAACTCTCGCACTCCAACTCCTCCGACACAACCACGGTGGACCGAGCGAACTCAAGCTCCTTCACCGTGTCCTCCCACTTCTGCCTAAACTCCTTGCGCTCTCTAGCGGCACGCCTAAGCAACTTGTCTTGACTAAGGAGGGCAGCAGTCAACTTCTCAACCTCGGAGGAAAGCTCGTCGTAGGTGAGAGATACCTGGGAGGTGTCGTCGTCGTCGTCGTTCCGAGGGGTACGCTCCGGCTCGCCGTCGACCTCATCTCCGAGCGCCATGGTACACAGGCCTTCGTCGCCGGCGAAGAAGCACAAGCCGTTGAACGTGTCCTCCAGCTTCTTCTTCTCGGACTCGTCATCACTCGATCGAGCGGAGTCGTCATCCGAGCCGTCGACATCGCTGAGCGTGGCGAAGAACGCTCGCTGCTCAGCCTGCTGCTTCTCCAAGTACTTCTTCTTGATGTACTCTTTGTTGAAGCCGCCCCGCTTCTTGTGCCTTGGGGAACGTGCTTCTCCTTGTACTTGGAGTCGCGCCTGTGGCCGTGATCGCCCTTCCCAAGATGCTTGTTCTTCTTCTTGGGGCAGTCGGCGATGAAGTGGTCGGGGTCGCCGCACTCGTAGCATCCGGTGCGTCCTCCTCCGCGACGACGGTTCATGCGGTTGTTGTGGAACCGCGAGAACCGGTTGGCAAGCAAAGCCAACTCGTCGTCTCCCAAAGACTCCAGCTGGTCCTCTGTCACAGAAAAGAGAGAAGAAAGCGCAAAGCCAGCTGAGGGGTTAGAGGAAGAGCCGGAAACCAAAGCCATGGACGGGCGAGAAGGATTTTCAAAAGAAGCCCTCGCCATAGCATCAATCTCACTGGACTTGAGCTTACTGAAGAGCTCGTCGCAGGTGAGAGTCTCATAGTTCGGCGATTCGATGATTGCCTGAACCTTGGAGTCCCACACGAACGGTCAAGAGTGTGCAAAAGCTTCAAAGCACGCTCATGATCGTCAAATGGCAACTGCTCTCTGTTAGCCCTCATCCTGTTGACAATCACCTGAAAGCGAGCGAATAAACTTTCTATGCTCTCGCCAGGTTGATGTCTAAAGTTCTCATACTCTCTCGCTTGAACGACTCGTAGAGTCGGGTTTTGACTTGAGAGGTGCCCTCATGAAAACGCATGAGAGTGTCCCAGATCTCCCGAGCCGTAGCGAGGTGAGAAACACGATCAAACTCACCCATGCTCAAACAAGAGAAAAGAGCATTACGGGCTCGGCTATTGGCATCGTGCTCATCGACCTGCTGTTGAGTCACACGAGCAGCCAAGACCACGTAATCAGGGGAGTTGCAAATATCCCAGATCGAAGCGCCCAAGCTCTGCAAATAGGCCGACATACGTATCTTCCAATACGCATAGTTCGTCCCATCGAAAAACGGCGGTTTGCCCACGCCGCGATCCATGTCGCCTTCGGTGGATCTGGAACCGGCTAAGGTGGAAGATCCTTAACCCGCTCCGATACCAATTGAAGGACCGAGAAGCTACCCGAAAGCGACCAGAGGGGGGGTGAATGGGAGCTTCAAAATTTCCTTTCGGAAACTAGATGCCACTGTCCCAAGATCAACCCAAAATCGAAACCTAGAGCTTGCTAATGTCCACGACCCTAGATGTAGGGTGGATGCTTCCTAGAAGCACAGCGGGACACTAGACAACCTAGAAAGCCAACCCAAAAGACGGAACTCAAATCCGATCAAGAACGAACGAACGCAACGAAGACGCGCGAAACTGCAGCGACCGGACTCTGGCCTGCGTCCGGTCAGCAGGACCGACGCGTCCGTCGTCAGAAACAGCTCTGGACTCTGCTGTTCGCGACCGGACTCTGGCCTGCGTCCGGTCGCGGGACCGGACGCGTCCGGTCGTCAAAAACAGCTCTGGGAGCTCTCTGTTCGCGACCGGACGCACGGAGCTCAAGCGTCCGGTCGTTCACTGAGCGTCCGGTCAGATGAGACAATGACACGGGAACAGTGCAAGCGTAGCGTCCGGTCGAAATGCAAACAGAGCGTCCGGTCGAGAGCGTCCGGTCAGTACGCAGAAAAGCTTGGCGCCGTGCTCAACGACCGGACTCTGAAAGCGTGCGTCCGTCAGCCCGCCGACAGAGCGTCCGTCACCACCCCGCGACTGCACTGAAACTCCGGCGATTCAACCCGATCTCCTCCGAATCAAGTGCTCTAGGCTTGGGATTCGATCTGAGAGTCACAAGGAGGTTAGTGAGCTATCTCTAAGAGATCATGGCTCGAACCTAACTCCAAATCGGTGAATCGAAGGAATTCGGGGGAAAGAAGAAAAAGAGACCCGAAACTAAAACTTGATCGATCTCCTAGACCGTGAGGTTAGAGATGATTTCTTTCGGTGGAAAGAAGTGCCTCACGATCTAGAGCAACTCAGTTCAAACGGAATCGTGAAAGATGGACCGAGCACAAAGATCAAGCGACGGGAAAACTCAAGGCACAAAGCAATCCGCGAAGAACATGATGAACATGAAATCAAAACGCGAATTGACACCAAGAGATGGGATCCAAGGTGAGGATACGGCCTCACTTCCTCGAATCAACAGTACACAGAGTGGAGTCTCTCTGCGGATCTCAACTAGCTAAAGCAGGGGTGTGGGAGAGTGGAAACCCTAGGAAATGAAAGCTCTAACTGAGATTGAGATTGGGAGGAGGGTGTCCCCCTAGACTACTTATACTAACCTAGCCTAAGTCTATTTCCTACTCTACCCCTCTCTACTCTAATTTACAGAGCGGACCAGCCTAACCCTAAGGCTATTCTAGTCCACCCGCTGGTGGTAGGTAGATCCGACGGCCACGCCCGCACGGTCTTCCGCGTCGCCTCCACGCAACCTTTAGATCGCCGCCACGTGCCGCCACCACTCTGCACCCCCGGTTTTGCGGCCCAAACCGGGAAACCAGCCTTTTCCATCAGCCCCCGGTTTTGAGGCCCAAACCGGGAAACCAGCCTCCAGCCCGAGTTTTGTGGCCAAACTCGGAAACCGTCCGCGCCCGAGTTTTGAGGCCCAAACTCGGAAACCGGCCCACGCCCAGGTTTTGAGGCTCAACCTGGAACCGTCGCGCCCAGGTTTTGTGGCTCAACCTGGAAACCCAGCACCAGGTTTTGAGGCCCAAACCTGGAAACCGTCCACCGTTGTTTTTCCCGGGCTCTACCAACAAACCGGCGTCGTAGAGGGGATGCACCGCCTGTGCACCCCTTCCACCGACATGATCGCACTTCTCCGCCTGTCGCTGTCGCAGGCTGCCAGCCACCACAGCTGATCCTCCGGCCTCCAGTCCATCAGTCCAAGTCCACGTCCGCCCTTCACCGTCCGATACATCGGCATGGCACGTCCGCCGCACGGCACGCCCATCCTTCATCGCGCCCGGTCCGTCGGCACGGCACGTCGCAACTTGACCTTCACCCGCCATCGATCACTGTCTCCGTGCTCGACACCTGCACAACACAAGCCAAAGAACATGCGCATCATCTCCATTGACAATCACTCATCACACAGAGACTCGGCATACACCCATGTATCCGCAGAGTGTTTTTTCTTCAAATTTTCCATCTCCTTTTGAATGCACTCGCATTGTTGTAGCAAGAGCGCAATAGTTCTATCTCCGTTTCAGGTTGCACTCATATCATTGTGGCTCAACCACTTAGCGCTCATACCCCGTTCAGGTTGGCACTCATCTCATTGTGCTCAAAACCAACTTGCGCCATTATCATCGCGCTGTTTCAAAACCAAAAAACTTCCTTTTTCCAAATCAATGCAAGATGTGCACATGAGATCGGTGGAAGAAACATCACCATTCACATCAAGCAATGAATCATGAATAGCACTAGAAGTAAGGCAAGCATTTTATTCAAAGAGCACAAGCTACAAGGCCTAGCATTTATATCAATAATTTCAGCCCTAGCATGCTCAAGTTCGTCTACACATGTGGAGTAAGTCAATTTTAGTTTATTGATTTCAGCAAGCAAAGACTCACATGAAACACATGGTGCAACAGCTTTGACCTAAGCAAGGCTATTTCAGATTTAGCACGAAAAAGATCCGTGCGCAAGTCAAAGGAAACAAGACATGGTATGGAAGCATTTGATTTCAACATTTCATTCTCATATTTTAGCTAGCAAGGAAAAGCATAGCTCATCATTCTTCCTAACATGTCACTACAAGAAGTGCAAGGTGAAGATGCACTAGACTTCCAATGAAAAAGACCATTTTTTAGCCTAGTGATGGAGCAATTCAACTTCTCAATCCTTCTACACAAGGTATCACAAAGCTCATCATATCTAACATTATCATCACAACAATCTTCAAAGCGTCGGGACAAAGCCCCATGACTAGCAACAAGGGTACCTTTCTTGGCCTTGCCAAGTTCACGCACAAGATCCTCTGTCGAATGTCCATCATCCCCTAGGAAGTCCAGCAAAGCCTCCACCTCACGCTCCGTCTCAAGAATCACACTCCTTCTTGCCAAAACGTCGTCCTCGGTCGCATGTCCAAGACTCAAACCTAAGGACAAAGACACACCAGGAGAAAATCTGGTGCCATTTGCAAAGCACCGTTAGTATTAGCCAAACAAAAGCTCAAACACCTCGACGAACAAAAGCCGGAAACACAACCGCTCTCAAAAGGTCGTCTTCGCGGATCCGGAACCGGTTAAGGTAGAGAGATCCCTAACTGGCTCCGATACCAATTGAAGGACCGAATTGGCGACCAGAGGGGGGGTGAATGGGAGCCTCAAATTTCTTCTCGAGAAAATGATGGCCCTTGTCCCAGAAAATCAGCCCAAAAGCAAAGACTCAAACAACCAGTGAGTTCACGACCTACAAATAGGTGGATGTTGGTATAAATTAACGCACACTCTACTTTATCCGCAAGTGCACAGATAAGATCTACCGATGTAGCACTTCACCGGAGTAACCCAGTTTTAATATCGAACCCAAGGAACGGATAGTGTTAGTGTTAAGTCTTAAAGTCTATCCCTGAGTAGCTAACAAGGACGGAGAATCTAGAAGCATAGAGGGGATCACTAAGGTTATCTAAATCCAACTTAAGAGTGATATGTATATTATTCTTAGTGGGGAAGTTGCCATAAAAGGTCACAAATAGAGTATGAGTCTTTTATGCAAATGTATAATCCTACCCGGCCTACACACGGGTAAGTGGACTATAGAAGAATCAACAAGGCTATAAGAGTCACCCTTGCGAACTACCACTACTACCGGCGTTATAGGAGGCATTTTATGAGCTATCAAGTCTAAGCGCCATGCTTACACTATCCAACTACTGTAACTCTAGAGCAACTTAGAATTAGAGTACTCAAAAGAGAGTCATAAACCTTAAGAATAATAAGAACAATAACTCAAACTAAATATAGACGTTGATTACCGAAAACCAATCGTTGAAGCAAGTCGATGAAGAACTTGAATCCACAGGTACAAGATGAAGAAGTTGATCCGATAGGCCGGAGCTTCCTCTTATCTCTTCCTCTCTCTCTCTCTTCTCTCTCTCTCTCTCTCTCTCTCTTCTCTTCTAGTTCTGTAAATACTAGGTTCTAAACCTAAACTTGAGGGGTAACTAGTCTTCTACTTGATAGCTGGCTCTTGATTACAACTAGATGAACTACATCTAATTCTAGATGAACTAGAAGAGATTCATCTAGAGGGACCTCTACTTCTACATTGGAACCCTAATTTCTGATGTGGAGATGAATAATGAAGAGGGAGATGCCTAGAGAGGGGGGTCTGGGGGCTGTTTATATAGCCTTGGGCGATGAACCGTGGCCCTTGGATCAAACCGACTTGAGGTACGGTCGAGAGATGCATCCTGGAGGTCGGTGGAAGTAGCTTGCAGAAGACGAAAGCGTGTGGCCTCCGTGGGTGACCGACTGGTCATAGGGTGGGACCGGTCGGTCCCACCTTTCAGCCTCTCATGGTGGTCGACGTCCTGGTGTCTTCTTGCATCCTCTGGAGTCTTCTAGAATAATCCTGACGTGGCGGTTGCGTTATCTCCCATCGGTTTCCTTCTAGGGGAAGCAATCAGCGCTGGTTTCCTGGTTTTAGTCCCTGCAGAATCACAATTCACCAAAACTCGTGGAATATTGTCAATTGAAACCCTAAACCTTTGTTGGTGATTGAATTCATGCCCTTTTCATATTTATTTATCCTTTAGTTTTGATGGATAACCAATGTCAACAATTCCCCCAAGCTTACCTTTGCTAGTCCCTTAGCAAAACCAAAATTAACAATGGATCAGGAGCTGCTACAATATCTTCACTTCACCTTTGTCCCGGAGTTTTAATAATTCAAAAGCATTAATACATATGTTGTCAAATTAAAACAATGAATCCAAAGATAAAGTCAACCAACCATTGAATCAAGAAGTGCATGTGTATGGAAAAATGGAGTCGGATGCTCTTTTGAATATATTCACTCTCTTCTGTCTATCAGAGACATATGGCAATCAGGCTAATTCTACTATCGGGCACGTGCCCATTTTTTTCTGATATTTTTTCTTCGAGGTTCCGGACACTTGTCCCTTTTTATTTCCTCGGGATCTATCTTTTTGAGGTTTCGGACACTTGTCCTTTTTTATTTCCTCGAATCTTTTTTTCTTTCTTTTTTTTCATAGCCACATGTTTCTAACAAACTTCAGAGAGTATAGCAACAGATAATTATGAGCATTTATGCGGAAGATGGATGAAATGTGTAAGTGATCTTAATTCAAAGGCATGATAGACTTCCCACAGGGTCACAAAGCTTAATTTAACTCAATGCAATTATTAGTTATATTCATATTTAGAAATCTCCGGAACTCTAGTGTTGATTAGAACAAGATAATACAGCTTAGATCATCACATGTTATATCCCAATTACCTAGACCTTAGATTAAGTATTTGCCAGCCATATATTTAATTTTATTTTAAGGCATCATTATTAATGAGGAGAACTCATGCTTTAAAAGCTAGGTACTTCAAAGAAATTAGATAGAGCAACTATTCATCATTCCATGTAAAAGATTAGAGAGAGGGTTCTTCTTTGGTCATCAACTTCTTCAAACAAACTAGACACACTATTTTATTTAATCTAACATACTTTAAGATAAAAGCTAATAATAGTAGTAGTAGTACAATAAAGACATACCTGGATCGCGAAGATAACGGGGGTGCGTCTCCCCCAAGCTGGTTCCTTTAATAGCGTTGAGCCTTCATGTGCCCATATATTTTTTTGTCTTTTTTTAATTAATAGTGAGCCTTCATGTGCCCACATATTTTTGTTCTTTTCTTTTATGGGTGAGCCTTCATGTGCCCACATATTTTTGGGGTTTTCATTTTTAAGAGTGAACCTTCATGTGCTGTCACACCCTGAAATTTGCAATTCTGAATTAGAGTTAAAATGATTTATTTATGAATTTCTGTGCTCATAAAATATAGAGAAACAAAAACTTTTCTATAAATTAAAATTTATCCTAGGGTTTATAAACATGTTTGTGCATTCATGTTGGAGCATTTGAGTTTTGTGATGTGTGTGTTTTTGGTTCAAAAATCCAAATTGAGCTCAAAATGGTTTTAAAACAATTTATAGAAAAATGAATTATCTATAAAGGGTTTTTGAAAATAAAGACTTCTTGTTTTTTTTTAAAGTTTGGAAAAGTTCAAAGTTTCGAAAAAAAAAACTTTCTTTTCTCAAAGATCCAAATCAAACTTCAAGGGAATTCAAAATGAGTCAAAATTTTGAAAATCCCCTTGAAAATCTGAATAAAAAATGAAAAGCATTTTATTTCTCTCCTTCACCCTCCTTGAAATCTGGCCCGAAGGCCTGCTCTCATTCTCCCTCCCCTGCTGATGTCGGCCCAGCTCTTGGGCGCCTCCTCTCCTCCGTCGTCGTTCTGGTCCAACTCGCGGCCCAGCCGGGCCTGCTCTCGGCCCAGCAGCAAAAGCCGCGCGGCCGGCCGTTTTTCCCCCCCCGATCCTCTCTTTGGGCCGCATCCGTGCCCTGGCCCAAGGACGCCGCGCGCTTGCCGCTGCGTGCGCACCGCCGCTCCTGCGCCCTCTCTCACTGACCGCCTGCCCCACATGTCATCCCCCTCCTCCGACTCCTGCTCGGCCATGAGTCCCTCGACGCCGAGCCCGACTCCCTCCGCGCCGCGTTTCCCTGCCTTTCTGGCCAAGTTGACCACCCCTATAAATCGCCCGAGCCCGCCGCCTCTCTTTTCCCCGAAAAACAAAACTCTCGTGCCCTATACTACCCTAGCCGAGAGCTCCGCGAAGCCCTAACAGCCGCCGCCACCTCGTCGCGAATTCCGCCGGCTACGAAGCTTCCGACGACCTATTCCCATCTGGTGAGACCGCCTTGAGCTTCTCTCCCGATTGAACCCGTCCCCAAACTCTCTACCACTCTCTAGCTCGAATCCGAGCAGCGCCGCCCGTCTCCGGCGATGGCGCCGCCGCGACCGTCCCCTCCTCCGGCGTCAACGTCGCCCGCCCGCGCCCGTCTAATCTGAGCCGTCCATCCCAGATCCGACGGCCATCTAGAGCCAATACCGGTTCGCCGGTCAATTTTTCAGAAAAACCCTTACAAATTCTTGGGTCTCAACCCGCGCTCCTAGTCATACTGTTCTTTGAGTCTACGAAAATTTTCAATCTAGCCCCTGCGTTTTCTTCTAAATGAGGCGCAGTCCATCCGAAATTCAATTTCGTTTTTATTTATTTAAATCTGCAAAAATCAATTTCAATCTATTTACAGTTTTGCCACTGATTTCAAATGCTTATAACTTCTTTGTTTTAACTCCGATTTAGTCCGTTCAACTTGCGTTAGGTTCGTTTCGAAAAGTTCTTTCTAAATATATAACTTTCAGTACTGTTTTCTGTAATTAAAGTTTGAGTTAAATCTAATCTAGTAATTAGTGTCTTTAATCTTGTTTAGTTCATATCTTTTTTAAAACTCCGTTTAGCGTGATTTTCGCGTCTGTGTGTTTGTAGTGAATCGTAGATCAGTTTTCAAAACTCTTTTTTTGTTTTCTTTTGAATGATGTACTGTTCTAATCATAGGCTTTGTTTTACTTTGCATGATTGGTATTGGATGCTGTGTGGTGTTATGTGATCGTATGTCCAGTCGGTGAGTTGTACGTTGGTGATCAAGAAGAAGTTCGTGATCAAGAGTTCAAGATCAAGAGTCAACCTTTGGAAATATACAAGTCAACAGAAGAAGGATCTTGAGTTTAAGGCAAGTATAGCAGTCGAGTGTTCTTTTCGCAATCATGATCATGTTACTTAATTAATGAACGCATCGAATGATAAAAATGACTTATTAGCAACTTAAGAAATTATCTGTACGAGCACCTTCGGGATTTACAGTGCAACTGTTGGGGGTTATATGGCTCTGGCTTTAGCTCAATATGAGGACCTTTTCTAGCTTGTTAGAGGTTACCGAAAGGCGCAAGAGGGGCTCCGATCTGTATGGTCTTGGCCGACCAAGTTGGTGCATTTTTGTCTTTGGTTAGTCACCGCTTGTAGGGGAGATTCATGCTTATTGATGGGGAAACCTAGCGGCCCTAACTTGTTAGATGAACCTTTGAAAGGCTTCATCGTGAACCCTGCCGACTTTCCTTGGAAGTGAGTTAAGAGGCTGATCACCTCGGGCGAAAGGGCAATTCACGTCTCGCAGTGAAAGTGTACACCTTTGCGCAAAGTTTATTAAACTGATATATCAGCCTTGCTCAAGGACACGAGCGGCCTTGAAGACGTAAAGATTATGACTTTTGTTGGTTAACATGTTCATTATTTACCATTTTATGCTATTCATTATTTATGTTACATTGATCATGAAACTTGGGATCTATATCACTTGTTGCTATACTTGTGGAGTTCAACATGGACTCACTCTTGCTTTTCCCCACACCCCAGAGAGTTAAGCTTTGGAGAAGCTTAGGCTTGTGGTCAACCAGTCAGTTGTTCCCTGTGAAGTTGGTGTCTCCATCTGAAGATCGGAGTGTCTTTCCGCTGTCTGCTGCTCTTAAGGTTATGATCTTTTGTTTTATATACGTTATATAAGAGCATTGTCTTTCGATATTACCCTTTATTTGTTGCTATATGTGAGATTTGACTTCCTGGGCTCACATATGGTGTATACCTGGTTTTGTTCTTAAAACCGGGTGTGACAAAGTGGTATCAGAGCAATGCTGACTGTAGGACGCAAGCCTAGTTAGAAACTGGTCGTTTAAAAGTTTTGAAAATTGCTATAGAACTCTTGTTCTATCAACCTTGGTATTTTCTCCTCAATTGTGTCATCTACCCTTGTTATTTATCTCCTCCTTGTTGCTTAAATTTTAAATTTTGCTCTCACCTTCACTCCTTGCCTTGAATTGGCTTTTGAAAACTTCCCTCTATCTAAGTAGACGGATCGTTGACCAAGCTATGTCATCTCTGACCGCAGTTAACAAACGGAAGCTGATCGCTATGCAAAGTCAAGACCTGGGGAGAATGACGCAACAGCAAGACGCAACACAAGGACCAACCAACATGGAAGGAAGCCATAAAGAACAGTTACAGCAAGATTACATCCATGGAAGATTGAGACATGTGGATATGACCACTATTCATGGAGCAAAGAAAGCAGTGTATGGCATGATCCCAGTCAATTCAGTAACTGCCATGGTTCTTTTTGACCCTAGTGCTTCGCACTCGTTCATCTCTGCCAAGTTTATAGCTCGCCTAAAGATAAGGGAATGGCCAACAAAGAAGCTCATAGTAGTTCGCACACCAACTGGAGAAATTGAGACAAACCATGAATGCCGAGATGTTAGAGTCCAGATAAAAGAGAATGAGTTCATAGTGAAGCTGAAGGTTGGAACTCTCAGGAATCGATGTTATCCTTGGACATGGATGGTTAAGGAGTCGTAAAAGTGAGGTCAATTACTCCCGACGTTCAGTGTTTTTAAGAACACCATCAGGCGAAAGGATTGAATATCAAGGTATGCCATTATCACCCAATGAATGTGAAGCAGGTCTGTGGGAGATAGCAGTAGTAAGGTGCAAGAGGTTCAGGATTGATGTTTTTGTTGCAAGCATTATGGGAATTCTTGTCTTCTAGAGAAGTCAACAAGGATGAGGTCAAAGCGAACCCAAGTGGTGAAGTCAAGGAAGATAAGAAAAGGAGGAAGCAAATTCATTCGAGCCACCGTTGATACGTCACCAACAATTGAGTTCTACCCCAGTATCACATCCAGTTTCAACCCTTGTTCAGACCAGCCTAGATCAGCAGCATCTAGAAGCTCCTCCAGTTAAGAACTTTCCACATGAGGCTTGCATAGATGGATGGACAATCACCTACAAAGAATTCCAACCACGGAAGCGAGTTAAGAAGCAGAATAAACTGGTAAAAGTCAATCCTCTGAGTCAGCAAGATGGCAGCACATCAAACAACACTTCTACAAGCAGCAGATCCAACCAAAGGAAGATGTTATCATTGTCAACAGGAAGGACACTACGTAAGATCCTGCCCCAAAAAGGTCAACAACCGACTCAAGGAAGTAGCCACAACCCAGTCACTACAGAATAGCCACCAACAAGTGATGTCAGTGCCTGATGCAAAGAAAGTCCCTGATAGCAGTTGATAGATGAAGAGTGTACAAGAAAAGCTACCCTTGATGTTCTTGCAGATGTATCATGTGCTAGTAGTTCTTGTGCCCTTATGTAATGAAACGTTAGTAACAAAGTTAAGTCAAGTCCTTGGCCCATGTGTGGCTTGTGAACCTGTGATGTTGTTGCTTGTCCTTATGATGATGTTTGTTTTGCATCTTTGTAATGAGTGCAATGATTTTGTGGGTTTCCTCACAATCTCATTTAGGTTTAGTTGATAGGTTATATGCATAGATAGTGGGGTTTTGCTCTTCTCTTGTCTTCCCTATCCTGTCTTTTCGGAGCAGTCTGTCTTTGTCAGCTTATATCTCTGTTTATGGATGTTCAAAAATCATGGAATAATTCTGGACACAATTAGACTTCATGATCTTTCTCTGAGCACAAGAACCACCCTGATAGCTGTTATGATTTTGGAGTTATGAAATTCACAAGTTGATGCATCTGTGCTGTCTGGAATCTGGAACAGTTACTGTTGTCTGCTGTTTTCGACGACCTTAACTACAGAATCTGGAAAAGTGTTCTCATGAAAGTTGTAGAGGATTTCATAAGCTTTCCAGAAAGGTCAACTTCAACTTCATTGGATAAACAGAGCTCTAGTTATGGCTGTTTTACTGCACTGCTGTTCTGCTACTCGCGAGAAATTTCAGAATTCTTGTTCTTACCTTCGCATATGAATTTCTCTGGGATGCCAGAAGGTCTTTATGCTAGTTAGCTTAACTAGAAAAAGGTGGGATGCTATCCTTTTATTGTTTCTCCTAGTTGCTCCTTTCTTAAGGGGGGTAGCCATGATGAAGTTAACTTTGAATCGTTATCAAGATGAAGTTTCTTACCATCTAGTGTTTTAATCGGAAGAATCAGTCATGATGAGTCTTCTCTTGTCTCTCTTGCTATATCAACCTTGTCTTGTCATCTCATGAAGCTATGGTTAAGTGTGTTATGAAGAGCTGAATCCTAACACATACATGTTGAAAAACAGATGGTTGCTACCACGAGAAATGACTACGATGATGCTACAGGGAATGCTCACAACTCTAATCCACCGCCATCAAATCCTTCAGCTATAGAGCAAGTTTTGATAATGCAGACTCAACTATTACAGACCATTGCTCAAAATGTGTTACACAATCAGTATCAAGAACCACCTATTGACAAGCGTGGTGAATTTATGAAAGGACACCCACCGACATTCTCTCATACTAGCAACCCAATAGAAGCTGATGACTGGCTTAGAGCTGTGGAACGACAACTTGACATAACACAGTGTGATGACCATGAGAAGGTGCTTTATGCTTCCGGCCAACTTCAAGGAATTGCATTAGATTGGTGGGAATCATTCCAGTTTGAGCATCCAAATAAGAATCAAATTGGTTGGGAAGAATTCAAGAATGCTTTAGATCTTACCATGTTCCAGCTGGAATAGTGGCGATTAAGGAAGAGCAATTCCTCAACTTGAAGCAAGGATTTATGTCAGTGTGTGAGTATCATGACATGTTCACCCAGTTGTCACGCTATGCTCTGGAAGAAGTGAATAGTGATGCTAAGAAGCAGAAACGCTTTCTGAAAGGACTCAATGATGGTCTGCAATTACAACTGATGACGGTTGAATATGCCAACTATCAAACATTGGTGGACAGAGCAATTGTGATCGAGAACAAGCGTCGAGAGATGGAGGAGAAGAAAAGGAAAAGAGAAAGCCAATCTGTAGGTAGCAACATACACCACCCGTACGCTCATGCACCAGAATTCCAACAATGGAACCAGGAATCAAGTGATCAGTGGAATCTTGAACCTCCTCATGAACTCCATCAGTATCAGCAATTCAATGATGAAGTACTTCACTCCAATTCCCAAGAGCCATGTCTGTCACCCCCTAGTGACACCTTGACGAAGATTAATACTCCCACTAGTGAGGGTTGTAACGATTGTGATGAGGTTAATCACTATGAGAACGACTGTCATAAGAAGTTTATGGAGAGCAATAAAAGTCAGGACGACGAACCACATCAAATACAAGAACAGGAGAAGCAGGAGCCAGGAAGTAAAGTAAAAAGAAACTACATCCAAGGAATGTTAAGTCATGTGTATATGATTAACAAACGTGGGGCTAAGGAAGTCGTGTATGGTTTCATTCAAGTAAACTCTGCTCCCGCCATTGTGATGTTTGATCCTAGAGCTTCACACTCGTTTATCTCTAGCCTATATGTACAAGAACATAGGATGACTATGCTTCCAATGAGGAAACCAGTCAGTGATAGTTAACTCTCTAGGAGGCAAAATGAAAGCAAACCACATATGCCCAAAAGTTAGCCTTGACATAAAGGGAGTAAACTTTGAGGCGAACCTTACTGTTTTGAAGTTGATGGAAATGGATGTTATCCTTGGAAAGGGTTGGTTATCTGCTTGTAAAGGAGTGGTTAAGTATGCCCAAGGTTTGGTGCTTCTAACAACACCGACAGGTGAAAGAATTGAGTATCAAGGTTTTCACCCTGTACCTGAGGAATACAAGAATGACCCATTAGAAGGGGTACCCATTGAGGACAGTAAAGTGGGCTGTGAGTTTTCAGAATATCAATACGAAGGAACAACTGCAGATCAAGTTTCCACATCTCTTTGAGTTGTAAGCCAATCCAGTTAGCGAGCAAGACAAGTTTGGGATAATCAAGTGTAATAATCTTTTCATGGAATCCTTGTACACAAGTTATGATCGTGAAACATCAGTGGTTTGATAAGTTTAGTATGCAAGTGTGAAGTGAAAGTGTTATCAAGATCTTTTCTCGTTTCTCTCCTGTGCTCTGAGTCCCTTTCGAATCTCGGGACGAGATTCTCTTAAGGGGGGTAGATTTGTCACACCCTGAAATTTGCAATTCTTGAATTAGAGTTAAAATGATTTATTTATGAATTTCTGTGCTCATAAAATATAGAGAAACAAAAACTTTTCTATAAATTAAAATTTATCCTAGGGTTTATAAACATGTTTGTGCATTCATGTTGGAGCATTTGAGTTTTTGTGATGTGTGGTTTTGGTTCAAAAATCCAATTGAGCTCAAAATGGTTTTAAAACAATTTAGAAAAATGAATTATCTATAAAGGGTTTTTGAAAATAAAGACTTCTTGTTTTTTTTTCAAAAGTTTGGAAAAGTTCAAAGTTTCGAAAAAAAAACTTTCTTTTCTCAAAGATCCAAATCAAACTTCAAGGGAATTCAAAATGAGTCAAATCCCTTTTGAAAATCCCCTTGAAAATCTGAAATCAAAAATGAAAAGCATTTTATTTCTCTCCTTCACCCTCCTTGAAATCTGGCCCGAAGGCCTGCTCTCATTCTCCCTCCCCTGCTGATGTCGGCCCAGCTCTTGGGCGCCTCCTCTCCTCCGTCGTTCTGGTCCAACTCGCGGCCCAGCCGGGCCTGCTCTCGGCCCAGCAGCAAAAGCCGCGCGCGCCGGCCGTTTTTCCCCCCCGATCCTCTCTTTGGGCCGCCTCCGTGCCCTGGCCCAAGGACGCCGCGCGCTTGCCGCTGCGTGCGCACCGCCGCTCCTGCGCCCTCTCTCACTGACCGCCTGCCCCACATGTCATCCCCCTCCTCCGACTCCTGCTCGGCCATGAGTCCCTCGACGCCGAGCCCGACTCCCTCCGCGCCGCGTTCCCCTGCCTTTCTGGCCAAGTTGACCACCCCTATAAATCGCCCGAGCCCGCCGCCTCTCTTTTCCCCGAAAACACAAACTCTCGTGCCCTATACTACCCTAGCCGAGAGCTCCGCGAAGCCCTAACAGCCGCCGCCACCTCGTCGCGAATTCCGCCGGCTACGAAGCTTCACCGACGACCTATTCCCATCTGGTGAGACCGCCTTGAGCTTCTCTCCCGATTGAACCCGTCCCCAAACTCTCTACCACTCTCTAGCTCGAATCCGAGCAGCGCCGCCCGTCTCCGGCGACGGCGCCGCCGCGACCGTCCCCTCCTCCGGCGTCAACGTCGCCCGCCCCGCGCCCGTCTAATCTGAGCCGTCCATCCCAGATCCGACGGCCATCTAGAGCCAATACCGGTTCGCCGGTCAATTTTTCAGAAAAACCCTTACAAATTCTTGGGTCTCAACCCGCGCTCCTAGTCATACTGTTCTTTGAGTCTACGAAAATTTTCAATCTAGCCCCTGCGTTTTCTTCTAAATGAGGCGCAGTCCATCCGAAAATTCAATTTCGTTTTATTTATTTAAATCTGCAAAATCAATTTCAATCTATTTACAGTTTTGCTACTGATTTCAAATGCTTATAACTTCTTTGTTTTAACTCCGATTTAGTCCGTTCAACTTGCGTTAGGTTCGTTTCGAAAAGTTCTTTCTAAATATAAACTTTCAGTACTGTTTTCTGTAATTAAAGTTTGAGTTAAATCTAATCTAGTAATTAGTGTCTTTAATCTTGTTTAGTTCATATTTTCCGTTAAAACTCCGTTTAGCGTGATTTTCGCGTCTGTGTGTTTGTAGTGAATCGTAGATCAGTTTTCAAAACTCTTTATTTTGTTTTCTTATGAATGATGTACTGTTCTAATCATAGGCTTTGTTTTACTTTGCATGATTGGTATTGGATGCTTGTGTGGTGTTATGTGATCGTATGTCCAGTCGGTGAGTTGTACGTTGGTGATCAAGAAGAAGTTCGTGATCAAGAGTTCAAGATCAAGAGTCAACCTTTGGAAATATACAAGTCAACAGAAGAAGGATCTTGAGTTTAAGGCAAGTATAGCAGTCGAGTGTTCTTTTCGCAATCATGATCATGTTACTTATTAATGAACGCATCGAATGATAAAAATGACTTATTAGCAACTTAAGAAATTATCTGTACGAGCACCTTCGGGATTTACAGTGCAACTGTTGGGGGTTATATGGCTCTGGCTTTAGCTCAATATGAGGACCTTTTCTAGCTTGTTAGAGGTTACCGAAAGGCGCAAGAGGGGCTCCGATCTGTATGGTCTTGGCCGACCAAGTTGGTGCATTTTTGTCTTTGGTTAGTCACCGCTTGTAGGGGAGATTCATGCTTATTGATGGGGAAACCTAGCGGCCCTAACTTGTTAGATGAACCTTTGAAAGGCTTCATCGTGAACCCTGCCGACTTTCCTTGGAAGTGAGTTAAGAGGCTGATCACCTCGGGCGAAAGGGCAATTCACGTTTCGCAGTGAAAGTGTACACCTTTGCGCAAAGTTTATTAAACTGATATATCAGCCTTGCTCAAGGACACGAGCGGCCTTGAAGACGTAAAGATTATGACTTTTGTTGGTTAACATGTTCATTATTTACCATTTTATGCTATTCATTATTTATGTTACATTGATCATGAAACTTGGGATCTATATCACTTGTTGCTATACTTGTGGAGTTCAACATGGACTCACTCTTGCTTTTCCCCACACCCAGAGAGTTAAGCTTTGGAGAAGCTTAGGCTTGTGGTCAACCAGTCAGTTGTTCCCTGTGAAGTTGGTGTCTCCATCTGAAGATCGGAGTGTCTTTCCGCTGTCTGCTCTTTAAGGTTATGATCTTTTGTTTTATATACGTTATATAAGAGCATTGTCTTTCGATATTACCCTTTATTTGTTGCTATATGTGAGATTTGACTTCCTAGGCTCACATATGGTGTATACCTGGTTTTGTTCTTAAAACCGGGTGTGACATGTGCTCACATATTTTTGGTGTTTTGAATTTATTTATAGAATGAAAAGCTTAAGAGAATAGAGATACTTACGTGGATATATGGGGATTGCCTTCCCCTAAGCTGAATGTTGACGTAGTTGTTCGATCTTGCAATGTAGCAGACTGGCAGTGGATATGTCCTTCTCTATTAGAGCTTTGATTGATGTTTGTTGAGACAGTGCTCCAACAGGGGATGGAGCATTCACTTGTTCGTCAGCTTTTCTTGATCTTTCAAATCCTGTGAAACTCAAATAGACAACAAAACTTGTGGAACAAATTAAGCATTAGCGGTTGGCCACTGAAGCCTTAGTTGTCTAGAATTTCAGTAAGATCTCTTCCTCAATATTTTTATGTTTTTATATTTTTATGATACAAGAGAAAATGCAACAGGATGAATGCATGCATTATTATTATTATTTTATGCCACCACGGTGAATATCCTTGTGAGTTTTTACACACCATAGAATTATTCACATGGGGCTTTATGGTTTATAATATAGTGTAACAATTGCAATATTTTTATTTTCTAATGCAATGCAGAGAAATTAAATGTTTGTGAATATGATGATGCAAGAAATGATTATGGATTAAATATGAGAAATATGCAGAAAAGTAAATATGAGGATAACTACTGATTTTTACCTTTTGGCGAAGGTTCGGATATGTAGGTCCGACGAACCGGACCTTCCCTTGGTTCAGACCTCCCAAGGTATGTCAGACGTTTGGAAAGTTGATTGTACCTCTTAGGTGCAGACATTTTCTTCCAAACTTTCTTGGTCTGAGTCTTCACTTCTTGTGGCTCACTGTCTTGAGATTTCTTTTGTTCTTTCTTTTCTAGGACAGTGTCAATGGCTTCTTCTTCGTGATTGGCCTCTCTATTCTTGATAGTTTGTCTTCTTTGGCGTTGAGAGCGGCATCTTTCACTTCTATTCTTCTTGGGTGCTTCATTAGGCATTTAGTTGATGAAGGTGCATCATGCCTTTCTCCAGGAAAGTGAAAATGAATTTCCTCTTGTAGATGATTGTACTTGTAGTGTAGAGGAATGATCTTCCTAGGATGAGGTGGACATCATCGTCTTCTCATGTCGAGGATCAAGAAGTCTGTGGGGACTTCATGACCTCTAATTCTGACTACGACGTCGTCCATCATTCCTTCTTGTTTATGCCTCTTGATATGGTGTCAGTCATGTTCTTCGTTTGTCCAGCAGTTTGAAGTGAGGCATTAATTATGGAAGCTGGCAACATCTTGCTCAGTGTGCATGTTCTTGTAGATCTAGGACCTTCGCTCTGTAGAATTTGGGAGTGACAAACTTTGCCATGTTTTGCTCAAGAGTGTGTCCTGCTCATAAAGACAAGGTAGAGATCAAGTGCATGGGCTCTGTTGGTGGAAAAACACAACAGAACCAAAGTTTTGTTTATTCCTCTCTAACCTTAGGCACATTGCACAAGACAAACTTGTTGTTTATATGTTCTATACAACATGAGTGATAGGATCAGAGGATGAGCATAAAAGTAGCATCTTAAAATATTTAACAAATCAAATTACTTAACCTAAGGAAGGATAATCTATGCATAAAGTGTCGATCTTTTCATAATTGAGATATATCATCTTCCAAAGGTTAGATGCACAACATTTTAGCTCATTTAGTTAAGACAGTGAGATACAAGAGAGTAAAGCTAGAAACAAAGATCAAAGGACTGAACATGTTGAGTTGATTAGGTTGGATCAAGTGAGGTACAACTTAAACATGTTTAGTTCTTTATCTATGTTCATACTAGAATCAAGAAGAAGCTTTTAAAGTGATGGTTACTTGCCTTGAAATATTACTTTGTCATTGGAAAGTGATTGTGTCAAACCTCCTTGTAGAAACTTCTCTTGTCTAGCTGGTTGTTGTTTATGAATGGCTTGTCTTCTTGTTTGTCTCACAGTGTGATTGAGAGGAGGAAGACCACAGTGGAATCATCTTTAGAGGTATCGACCTTCCTTCTCTTGTGTTGACTTATCAGTGAAGGCTCATTATTCCTCGAGTATGTCGACTAGGATCCTCTCTGTTTCTTGTCTTAATTCTGTACACTGAGAATGTAGGAACAGTTCCGCATTCTTCTCTTGTCAACCTTTCTTGTTTTCCTTTAATCATTGGGTTGGCAACAGACTTGAATTTAGAGCTGCTACTCGAGTGCCTCCATGAGAGTCTTTTGTCTTGTAATGTCACAACTGAGACTTATCCTCTCAATAGTGTCTAGATGATGGAGATCTTATCGGCTGTTCTTCTTGATTTGCTAGCTCAGGTAATCTCTTCATCTTCTAACTCTTGTGGTGCAGTGGTTTCATCCTTCATGATGCCCTCCTTAATTCATGGCAGTTGGTTCTCCCTTCGACGTCTTCTCTTGGTTCTCTTTGGCTGCTCATAAGTGATGTAGATGTTGAAGATGCAGCGAAAGATCCAGAAGTTGACTTTTCCAGGTCCGGCAAAGATGATAACATTGATGATGTTCAAGAACAATCTCCCAAGAATGAGTGGTGGATCATACTCTTCTTCTCGAATGGGACAACATCTAGTGGTTTGTACAGATCAAAGTGGTGAGTAGAAGATTAATATGTTTGAAGTTGGGTTTCTCCTTCCTCCCTTTGATTGTGAAACACATCTAGACAACGGAATTGTCTCTCCTAGGCTGGCTTGTGATGTAGATGGACTCCCAACAACATGTTCATGTGTTTGACTTGTAGATCTTGCTATTGTTGTAGTGGTACCATCTTGTCTCCCAAGCTAGCTCTTGATTAGAAAAGAGGATAACTTCTCACTTCTTGTCTTGATGTCTTGGACTCTGATGATTGCAGGCATAGGTTGTCTCATATGAGGTAAGTTGCATCTTGTTTGTCATCAGTGCCCAAGCAAGACTCAAAGCGAGGCTAGCACCATTTGTGATCTGAGAGTAGGTTTGTGTGTTTATGGTTTGAGTTTTGGATCTTCAATGTTTAGACCAAACCATGGGTGAACAAAATCTCTCTCCTGCATAACGTTAGTGGATATATACCCGAAGGATTGCAAGAATTTAAAGCATGGGTTGTTGTCCACAACATATGTATTTTGCATCTATGTGTAACACCTCAGGTGTTTACATGAATAAAATATTGTCATGCCATCATAAGCATTCCATTCCATAGCATCATATGCTAGCTCACTTGAGATGCATTCACTAAAAAGAGTTTAATTCCTAATGTGTGAGCATTTTGTTATCGCTTGTGAGGTAGCTCAAAATTCTATTTTGGAATGTCATTATGAATTAACTTGTGTTCATTCCCTTTTGACTAGAGTCATGTAAAGGCATGAATCCAGGTTTAATAATTCAAAAGGTTACAAAATTTACTTAGCCTAAAAATGGGAAAATCATTAATTTCTATATAAGTTCATTAACTCTTTCCAGTTAACTCAAAATCTGTGCATATTTAGGGGCTGACCCTAAAAGCTTTTAGTAGATTTTGAGAAGAGGTACAACTTTGGTATTTAAAGTTTTCAAAGTTTCTGTACAAAATTCTAAGTAATTTTGAATCTATTCAAACCCTGGAAATGGTCCCCTTTTGATTCTAAACTTACATTTCAAAAATTATTTGAAATCTGAGTTTGAGGTTTACATAAAAGTTGTAGAGAATTTCAAAAGGAACATTTTTACATTGACCATTTTTCAAGTATTATTGAAAAATCAAAAGTAATTTTGCTTCTAATACAAAACCCTAAATCTGTCCCCTTTTCAAATTTTCAATTTGATTTGGATTTGAACTGTTTTGATCAGTTTGACTTATTTCCAGTTAAAATTAGCCATAGGGTGTTAAAGCAAAGTTGTACAACTTTTCAAACTCTACATTTTATATATTGGCAAAACTTGAAGTGTAGTTTGAATTTCAAAAGTAATTTTAAATTTTCAGAAAGGGGGAGAGAGCAAGGAACAGTGCAAAGGGGGGGAACCGTCCAGAGCTCGCCAGCGAGCTGCGCCGCCCAGACCGTGCTCGCGCTGGGGCGCATGCGTCGCGCCAGCGAGCTGCTTGGCAGCTGCGTGCGCAAGTTCTTCACGCCGCCGCCCTCTCCTTCGTCCTTTTTATCCCACGGAAAGCTCCGTGTTTCGCTTTCTCCTCTGCTCGCTCGTCGTCGCCGTCGTTCCTCTGCTTAGCTACGCCGGCCACCTGAGCGCTCGTTTGTTCCGTTCAACCGCGTCATCGTGTTCGCCTCGTCGTTGCGGAGCCGTAGAGCTAGGTCGCAGCCTCGCTCGTTCCCCGCAGCCGCCCGCGTGGTCGTCGTCTTCGTCTCCGGTCCCGAAACACCTTCATCGACGCCGCCACCGGGTGGTCAGCAAGCTCGGAGCCCTATCATCCTCACCTGAGCCCCGTTTTCTCTTCCTTATCGTTGCTGCTGCTCTAGCACCAGGTCGTTGACCTTGTCTCTCTCGTCTCAGCCAGAACAGGTCGTCGCCGTCGAGCCGCACCGCTGAGATCCGCCGCCGTCGTCGTCATCACCGTTCGGAGCCACGTCAGCCTCGGAGACCTAGCTCACTAGAGTCGTGGTGAGCCTCTGGTGCTGATGCGCTTGTTCGTTGGCTCGTTAGAGCTCCCAGTTGGCCGGCGTGCCTCCGCCGTGCCGCCGCGTCCGCTTGTGTCGTCGTCGGGGTAGAGAGAGAGGTCGAGGGAGGGAGTTTGAAGGTTCCACGAGACCGTGAGGTGCTAGGGATAGTGAAGGTGGAATCGATGCGCGAGATCCAAACGAGGTTGGAGCCGGTCGATGGGAGGTGCGCGTTCGTCGAAGCTTTCGGCTGGGCCAGCCTCGGGCGAGAGGAGAAGGTCGAGGCTGCCGGACGCAGGTCTCGGCGAGCCAGAGAAAGCTCGGGCGAGGCGGAGAAGCTCGGGCGAGGCGAGGCGGAGAAGGCCTCGGCGAGCGGAGGCGGAGATCTGCTAGCCTCGGGCGAGACGGAGAACCGCTAGCCTCGGGCGAGACGGAGAATCCGCTGGCCTCGCGCGAAGCGGAGAAGAGAGCCGTAGGCCGGAGATGGGCCGATCGGGCCAGTTTCGGCCCATTAAGGGTTTTGTGTTTCCAAACGTTTTAATCTTTTTCCTTATGTGCATTTAATGCTAGTTTGTTTTTTTGTATGAATTAATCTGTTGAGCCAAAAATTATGAAAATTTTTGTGCATGTTCTATGAAATGTGTAGTTTTTAAAAAATATAATATGTACATGTTTCTGTATTTTGTTTTACAGTAAAAATTATGCCTCTTAATTCTTAAATAAGCCTTCAATGATTTTTATAAAATCAAGTTTAACTCCAAAAATGCTGAAATTTATGTTGTGCACTTTTTGAATCATAACCAATCTGTGTACCAAGTTTGAACTAATTTGAACATAGTTAGCTGCACAACTTATTTTCGGCTAATTAAAATTGCTTTCTTTATGGTTAAATAATGTATAAAACAAAATCCCAATTTTGAGTAGTTTTAAAAGGTTAAGAAGTGAATTATCTTGATCTGCTGGTTGATGTAGGTAAGAGTCACTCTTTGTAACCATGTATGTTTATAAGTTAGTTTGTTGGTTTGCAACTTTACCGTGGAGGCAAGTTGTTGCAAGTCAAGTGTAAATTTCCATTCTTACCATGATCATGACATGAGCATCTCATTAAGCATACACTCTTTATCGTGTAGCTTCGGAAGTGATCGAGTGTCCAGGCGAGGTTGATCCCGAAAGTTCAGAGTGTCTAGTTGACCCAAGTTATCAGGAGTTCCAGACTCTCCCGATCAACGAAGGCAAGCCCCGGTTCATTTAACCATTTCCTTGGATTTACAATTACACTTACTTTCGATAACCTGATGCATTAAATGTTTATCAAATAAATGCTTTAAACCTGTTGATGCATGATCAACCTTGTTATCGATATATCATTCCTTGATACCTGCTTTATGCAAAGGATAGAAATGCTCAGCCTTGCTTTCTCACGCTCCCGATAAATGTTTTGATACTTATCGTCTTGGAATGATAACGAGAAAGAATGATGGTTAAGACCAGACGGGCACCTGCGTCGATCCTTGGATTAGATGCAGGGTAACCCGGATGTGTCGATTAGGTTAACCGTTGTTGGCCTGCTAGATTGAGAAACTGTGAAGTACCGATCATATGCTACGGTAAGCCCTGCCTTGGTGGTTCTTAAATGAGAACGGCTAATCGCGCACTGGGAGTGGAGAGATGGCGGGAGTACTAGCTACCCTCGTGGGTCGAAGTCCCGGATTGGAGGTGTACAAGTACTCTCGGGTGGCGCGGACCCGGTCTTGTTTGGAGGATCCGAGGTTGGGGTTGGTATATGTGTGATCAGGGTCTACATATATCGTATGATCGTGGAAAACTCCCAGATCTGGTTGAATCGATTCGAATCGTCGTGCTCCTCGGTTAAGGAGACTCAATCTTTCGACCCGCACCGTAGAATGAAAATGGTTTGGTTTAAGAAAGAATAATGATGCTCTCTCACTAATGATTTACTTTCAGTTCTTATCAAGTATTCAAATGATTAAGTAAAATTTGGATCTAGAACTACTTTAGTAAGCTTTTATGCAAATGAAAAATACTGTTGAGCCTACCCAAGCCAGCATACCTGTTCTTCTCTTCTCTTGTCGGGTCAGTCTTGTTGAGTACCTTTGTACTCAGGGTTGTTAATCCACTGTTGCAGGTGACGCTCACGAGCAGCCTTGTTTCGAGGCTTGTTGCGTGACCGTCGTTGAGGAGGATGTGTCCGGGGAGGAGTAATGCAACCCTTAGGCGGGGTTGTTTGTGTAAATATGGTTTTATTAATGCTACTTCCACTACTTAGGGTAAAGTTTAAAACTTTGGTTTGTAATAATGACGTGAGTTTGAACAACTGGTTTGTAAAACTTATGGTGTAATACTTCCGCACTTTTATTCTCTGATGTATATTATTTGTGAAATGTTGTAATACTGCAATGACTCTTGCAATGATCCTGGGAGTAAGGAAACGTGGATGAGTCGGGTTACCCGATGACACGTGGTGGGTCTTTTGGGCTATTGGGCACAGTGTATGTTTTCCGAGGTCTGTAGGACAAGGACAAGTACACGTGGGCCCTAATAATCCAGGAGGTTCCGTCACAGCTGGTATCAGAGCGATCATTGCAGCAGTCTTGTGGTATTGTTGCAAAACTTCAAAATGATTTGAGTCAAAACTATTTGAATCTTGTTTGATCCAAAATTCTTTTGACTTACCTTGTTCATGCTATTCGATCTATGTTCTGTCTTAAATAGTAGATCGTAGATTGTTAAGTGGAGCAGCATGTTAAGTTAAGCCTTAACTTGAAATTGTTGTTAAATTTTTACTCCTATATATAAGGAGTATAATTTAAATTTTATATGCTTTATGCGTAAGTACGCTTCATGCATCATGCTTAATCAACTTGTGGTATATGGTATAGTAGGGTAAGGGTTAGAATCCAATCCTTTCTTGCTATCCAAAAAGTATTTTCCTTTATCTGCCTAATTCAAAATCTTATCTCACTAGGATGCCACGCGGTAAGGAAAAACCTCGCAAGAGTACAGGTCCTCATGGTGTACCCATGCACCAACTCACATCCCGCAAGGAGGAAGAGTCCAGCAGGAGTCATGAGATCAATGAGGACTTGCGGGCAGAGGTTCATGAGTTGAAATCTCAGTTGGCTACCACCTCTCGGGAGAAGAGTTTAGCACTTGCCAAAGCTGGAGGCATGAAACTCAAGCTGGAGGGGGCCAACAGAAGCGTAGTCAATGCAGAAAAGCTCATGACTAAGATGCTTGAAGAACGGAACACTGCCTGGCAGCGAGAAGATGCCGCGATAGCCCGTCTGCATGAGTTGGAGGCATATGTGACGGATATAGAAGCATTCAATGACCAGTTACATGAGGAAGTCCATGTGCTGTATGATCAACTCCATCCACCTCCACCTCAAGATGCAGCTGAAGATGAGATGGGTACAATCATTGATGATGGAGAGGTAGAAGGGCAGAGTGAGGAAGATCCTGATGTGGTTGAGTCTGCTGATGACAGCGACAGTGAGAGTGAGGGTGACGAGTGAATCGTCTCCCACTAGAGTGTCAGGCGTGGATCTTTAACCCTAGGGGGTAAGGGCTGTGTAATAGTCTAGTTTAACATGATCTTAAGCTAGTTGAATCATGTATCAGTTCTGTTATGCATGAATAATGTAACATGAGTATGTAAGCAGTTGTTGTTTTTGTATCATAACCCAGAGATCAATAAAGTTTGGTTTGTTTATGAGCAGATGCCTCGTACCCGTGCCGCTGATGGGACTGGTTCGTCTCAGGATGGGGAGGGTGTTCCCAATGCACCCCCAGTTCCACCAACGCTGGCAGACGCTATTGCTGCACTCATGCGTGCCACAACAGACAATGCACGTCTGCTGCAGGGCCTAGTTCAGAATGCACCATATGGACAGCGTGGCCGACATCATCATCAGGCCCAGGAAAGTACTTATCAAGACTTCACAGAGACCAGGCCACCAGTATTCACTAAGGCTGAGGAGCCTTTAGAAGCTGCAGATTGGCTCCGCACTATGAATCAGAAGTTTGAGCTAATTCACTGTACCGAAACTCAGAAGCCAGCTTTCGCAGCCCAACAGTTGAGGGGAGCTGCGGGAACTTGGTGGGCAAATTTTGAAGCTGCCCAAGCTCCAGGACACCGCGTTACCTGGGATGAGTTCTCGAGAGCCTTCAAAGCTCACTACATTCCAGCGTGTTTGCGGATGAAAACTGAAGAGTTCTTAGCCCTCAGGCAGGGGGATCAGCCAGTACAGCAGTATATTGGCAAGTTTAATCATCTATCCCAGTATGCTTTAGATCATGTGAACACCGATGAAAAGAAGCGCAGTAGCTTCATGAGGGGGCTGAATACGAAGATGCAGAAGATGCTGGCAATGTGTGACGATAATATTTCCTTCAATGATGCGGTGAATAAAGCTATATCTGCAGAAGAGAAGCATTTCAAGCATCTCGAAGCTAAAAAGAGGAAGGGTGGGAGTTCCACTGGATCGTTTGGTGGCAATAAGAAGCGCCAGCGTATCATATACCATCCAGTCCAGCATAACCGTCCACCGTACCGTCCACCCCAGCAACAACAAACAGCTCACAGCAGTCATCTGCTAAAACTGTTGTGAACTCTAATTATCCACGACAGCCGAATGCCCCTGGCATTCGAACCCAGACTCCCCAGAACCATAATTACCCTGCTACAACTGTGGAAAGCCGGGCCATTTCTCCCGTAATTGCCCGTATCCCAGGAAGAGCATTTCAAATACTCCACAGGGCAAAGTGGTCAGAATTCCCAGCAGCGGACCACAGCAACCGCCACAGCAGAATCAAGGCCACAATAATAATCAGAAGAATAAGACCGTCCTGAAGACTGGCCGGTATATTATGCACAAGCGGCAGATATTCCTGAAGGGGAACCCGTCATGATGGGTATGTTTTCAGTTGCTCACCATCCTGCCGTATTATTATTTGATTCGGGTGCATCGCATACCTTTATCAGTAAGAGTTTTGTTGAAAAGTATCATATACCTATTGGGGAAGCAAAGGAAAATTTCCTTATACACACACCGGGAGGTCGTTTATATACAAAGGAAGTGGTGCATCAGGTGCCCGTAGAATTTGCCGGGCATACTTATCCCACTAGTATGATAGTAATCAAGGATCAGGATATAGATGTGATCCTAGGAATGAACTGGATGTACCAGCAGAAGGCAGTATTAGATGCCTTACATAGAACAGTCAGGTTGATCATACCTAATAGTACTTCTGAGCTTTTCATTCAACTTCCAATTCCCAAAAAACCGTTGACCAGATGTGCGGCAGTGTCTGTGCAACCGCTGTTAAAGAAATTCAAGATATTCCAGTAGTCTGTGAGTTTCCGGATGTGTTTCCTGAAGACTTGCCAGGGTTACCACCAGACCGGATGTTGAGTTCAGTATAGAGCTAAAACCCGGAACAGCACCAATATCTCGACGAGCCTATAGAATGCCACCTAAGGAACTGGCAGAATTAAAAGTTCAGTTGCAAGAACTGCTTGATAAAGGTTATGTCAGACCTAGTTCATCACCATGGGGCTGTCCTGCTTTGTTTGTCAAAAAGAAAGACCAAACATTGAGGCTATGTGTGGACTATCGTCCGCTTAATGAAGTGACAGTGAAGAATAAGTACCCTTTGCCGCGGATTGATCTTCTGTTTGATCAACTCGCGGGCGCTAAGGTATTTTCCAAGATAGATCTGAGATCTGGGTATCACCAGATAAAGATAAGGCCTGAAGATGTTGCTAAAACTGCTTTCACCACCAGATATGGCCTATATGAGTATTTGGTCATGTCCTTTGGGTTGACCAATGCTCCAGCTCACTTCATGTACCTGATGAATTCAGTATTCATGCCTGAGCTAGACAAGTTTGTGGTAGTATTCATTGATGACATTCTGATATATTCCAAGACTCTACCAGAACATGCTGAACACCTCAGGGTAGTGTTGGGTCGTCTGAGAGACCATCAGCTTTATGCAAAGTTCAGTAAATGTGAGTTCTGGTTAGACAAAGTTCCATTTCTGGGTCATGTGTTATCGGCTGAAGGTGTAGCTGTGGATCCAGGCAAGGTGCAAGAAATTCTTGAATGGGAATCTCCCAGAACTGTTCATCAAGTTCGCAGTTTTCTGGGTATGGCAGGTTATTACCGCAGGTTTATTCCAGACTTCTCCAAAGTTGCCAAACCTATAACTCAGTTGTTAAAGAATGAGGTCAAGTTTGTTTGGTCGGATAAATGTGAAAAAGCTTTTCAGAAGCTAAAAGAATTCTTAACTACAGCTCCCGTCTTAGCCCAACCCAATATTGAGAAGCCGTTTGATGTGTATTGTGATGCTTCTGGTATCGGGATTGGTTTGTGTTTTGATGCAAGAGGGCAGAGTGATAGCTTATGCATCCAGACAGTTGAAACGTCATGAAGAACATTATCCAACTCATGACTTAGAGTTAGCAGCAGTTGTTCACGCCTTAAAGATTTGGCGTCATTACCTTTTGGGCAACACATGTCACATATACACCGACCACAAGAGTTTATATATATTCACTCAGTCAGAGTTAAATATGAGGCAACGGAGGTGGTTAGAGCTAATCAAGGATTATGATCTTGAAGTGCATTACCATCCCGGAAAAGCAAATGTGGTAGCTGATGCTCTTAGTAGGAAGGTTCGTTGCAACTGTATCACTGTCAGACCAGTAGATCTTACTCTCTGTTCCGAGTTAGAAAAACTGGGTATTCAGATGATCACTCAGGCAGTTTGTCTAATATATCAGTTCAATCATCTATCAAAGACCAGATTGTAGCTGCTCAGAAAGAAAACAAGGTATTGTTCACCTCAAAGAGAAAGTCAAAGCAGACAAAGCTTCGTTTTCCGAGTCGATGAAGCAGAAGTGGTCTGGTTCAAAGACAGACTGGTCGTTCCGAAGAATCCTGAATTGAGGAAGCAGATTCTGGATGAAGCTCATCTTACCCCGTTTGCGATTCATCCGGGAAGTACAAAAATGTACCAGGATCTTAGGCAAAGATTCTGGTGGACTAAGATGAAAATCGAGATTGCAAGGTATGTAGCCAGATGTGATACTTGTCAGAAAGTCAAAGCCATTCATCTTAAGTCAGCTGGTGAACTGCAGCCATTGTCAATTCCTACTTGGAAATGGGAGGACATCAGTATGGACTTTATTGTTGGGTTACCAAGAACATCTAAGGGCTACGATTCTATTTGGGTTATAGTAGATCGTCTAACCAAGGTTTCACATTTCATACCAGTCAAGACCATCTACTCAGCGTCCACTTATGCCAAGATATACTTCAGAGGATTATGAGTCTGCATGGAGTTCCTAAGACTATTGTCTCAGATAGGGGTACTCAGTTTGTTTCAAAATTCTGGGAAAGTCTACATGAGTCTCTGGGCACTAAACTCTTACACAGTACAGCTTACCACCCACAAACAGATGGTCAGACTGAAAGAGTAAATCAGATATTAGAGGATATGCTCAGGGCGTGTGCTCTTAACTTTCCATTTAAGTGGGATGAGTGCTTACCATTAGCAGAGTTCTCATACAATAATAGTTATCAAGAGAGTATCCGTATGGCACCATTTGAAGCTTTATATGGCAGAAGATGTCGGACTCCTTTACATTGGTCCGAGCCTGGTGAAAGATGGTTCTTTGGTGTCAATCTAGTTCAAGAGACTGAACAGAAAGTCAAACTCATACAAGGAATATGAAAATAGCACAATCTCGACAGAAAAGCTATGCAGACAAAAGGCGTAGACCTTTGACGTTTGCCAAAGGAGAGTTTGTGTATCTAAAGGTGTCACCCACCAAGGGTGTTTATCGTTTCGGGGTCAAAGGAAAACTTGCTCCCCGTTACATTGGGCCATTTCAAATCCTGGCTAAATGTGGTAAAGTGGCATACCGTATTCAACTACCAGCTCATCTATCAGAGGTTCATAATGTGTTTCACATCTCTCAGCTGAAGAAGTGTCTACGAGTTCCTGACCAAGTGGTTGATGTTGAAGGGGTACAACTTGAGCCTGATATGACATACTCAGAATGTCCCATCAAAATTCTTGATCAGCGAGATAGAGTAACTCGACGACACACTCACAGGTTCTATAAAGTTCAATGGAGTCAGCATTCTGAGGAGGAAGCAACTTGGGAAACCGAGGAATTTCTGATAGAACAGTTTCCTGAGTTCTATGCAACCATACAGTCAGGGCAGTGAAAGAGGTTGACAATAGAACCTGTTCCTAGTTTTGTAAAAAGTTTGTAATCTTTATCCCCGTACCCCACAACTTTAGTAGTTAGTTTAGTTTGTGGTGAAATCTCGGGTCGAGATTTCTTTTAGGGGGAAAGGATGTAACACCTCAGGTGTTTACATGAATAAAATATTGTCATGCCATCATAAGCATTCCATTCCATAGCATCATATGCTAGCTCACTTGAGATGCATTCACTAAAATGAGTTTAATTCTTAATGTGTGAGCATTTGTTATTGCTTGTGAGGTAGCTCAAAATCCTATTTTGGAATGTCATTATGAAGTAACTTGTGTTCATTCCCTTTTGACTAGAGTCATGTAAAGGCATGAATCCAGGTTTAACAATTCAAAAGGTTACAAAATTTATTTAGCTTAAAATGGGAAAATCATTAATTTCTATATAAGTTAATTAACCCTTTCCAGTTAACTCAAAATCTGTGCATATTTAGGGCTGACCCTAAAAGCTTTTTGTAGATCTTGAGAAGAGGTACAACTTTGGTATTTAAAGTTTTCAAAGTTTCTGTACAAAATTCTAAGTAATTTTGAATCTATTCAAACCCTGGAAATGGTCCCCTTTTGATTCTAAACTTACATTTCAAAAATTATTTGAAATCTGAGTTTGAGGTTTACATAAAAGTTGTAGAGAATTTCAAAAGGAACATTTTATACATTGACCATTTTTCAAGTATTATTGCAAAATCAAAAGTAATTTTGCTTCTAATACAAAACCCTAAATCTGTCCCCTTTTCAAATTTTCAATTTGATTTGGATTTGAACTGTTTTGATCAGTTTGACTTATTTCCAGTTGAAATTAGCCATAGGGTGTTAAAGCAAAGTTGTACAACTTTTCAAACTCTACATTTCATATGTTGGCAAAACTTGAAGTGCAGTTTGAATTTCAAAAGTAATTTTAAATTTTCAGAAAGGGAGAGAGAGCAAGGAACAGTGCAAAGGGGGGGAACCGTCCAGAGCTCGCCAGCGAGCTGCGCCGCCAGACCGTGCTCGCGCTGGGGCGCATGCGTCGCGCCAGCGAGCTGCTTGGCAGCTGCGTGCGCAAGTTCTTCACGCCGCCGCCCTCTCCTTCGTCCTTTTTATCCCACGGAAAGCTCCGTGTTTCGCTTTCTCCTCTGCTCGCTCGTCGTCGCCGTCGTTCCTCTGCTTAGCTACGCCGGCCACCTGAGCGCTCGTTCGTTCCGTTCAACCGCGTCACCGTGTTCGCCTCGTCGTTGCGGAGCCGTAGAGCTAGGTCGCAGCCTCGCTCACCCCGCAGCCGCCCGGCGTGGTCGTCGTCTTCGTCTCCGGTCCCGAACACCTCCATCGACGCCGCCACCGTGGTCAGCAAGCTCGGAGCCCTATCATCCTCACCTGAGCCCCGTTTTCTCTTCCTATCTGTTGCTGCTGCTAGCACCAGGTCGTTGACCTTGTCTCTCTCTGTCTCAGCCGGAACAGGTCATCGCCGTCGAGCCGCACCGCTGAGATCCGCCGCGTCGTCGTCATCACCGTTCGGAGCCACGTCAGCTCGGAGACCTAGCTCACTAGAGTCGTGGTGAGCCTCGTGCTGATGCGCTTGTTCGTTGGCTCGTTAGAGCTCCCAGTTGGCCGCGTGCCGCCCCGTGCCGCCGCGTCGTGCGTCGCCGCGGTCGTGTCGTCGTGGGGTAGAGAGAGAGGTCGAGGGAGGGAGTTTGAAGGTTCCACGAGACCGTGAGTGCTAGGGATAGGAAGGTGGAATCGATGCGGAGATCCAAACAGTTGGAGCCGGTCGACGGGAGTGCGCGTTCGGTCGAAGCTCTTTGGCTGCCAGCTCGCGAGACGGAGAGGAGTCGAGGCTGCCGGACGAGGTCTCGGGCGAGCCGGAGAAAGCCTCGGCGAGCGGAGAAGGCCTCGGGCGAGGCGAGGCGGAGAAGCCTCGGGCGGGCGGAGGCGGAGATCTGCTAGCCTCGGGCGAGACGGAGAACCCGCTAGCCTCGGGCGAGACGAGATCCGCTGCCTCGGCAAAGCGGAGAATCCGCTGGCCTCAGCGCGAAGCGGAGAGAGAGGCCGTAGGCGAGATGGGCCGATGGGCCAGTTTCGGCCCATTAAGGGTTTTGTGTTTCCAAACGTTTTAATTTTTCCTGTTATGTGCATGTTAATGCTAGTTTTGTTATTTTTGTATGAATTAATCTGTTGAGCCAAAAATTATGAAAATTTTGTGCATGTTCTATGAAATGTGTAGTTTTATGAAAAATATAATATGTACATGTTTCTGTATTTTGTTTTACAGTAAAAATTATGCCTCTTAATTCTTAAATAAGCCTTCAATGATTTTTATAAAATCAAGTTTAACTCCAAAAATGCTGAAATTTATGTTGTGCACTTTTTGAATCATAACCAATCTGTGTACCAAGTTTGAACTAATTTGAACATAGTTAGCTGCACAACTTATTTTCGGCTAATTAAAATTGCTTTCTTTATGGTTAAATAATGTATAAAACATAAAACCCAAGTTCTTTTGAGTAGTTTTAAAGGTTAAGATAAGTGAATTATCTTGATCTGCTGGTTGATGTAGGTAAGAGTCACTCTTTGTAACCATGTATGTTTATAAGTTAGTTTTGTTGGTTTGCAACTTTACCGTGGAGGCAAGTTGTTGCAAGTCAAGTGTAATTTCCATTCTTACCATGATCATGACATGAGCATCTCATTAAGCATACACTCTATTATCGTGTAGCTTCGGAAGTGATCGAGTGTCCAGACGAGGTTGATCCCGAAAGTTCAGAGTGTCTAGTTGACCCAAGTTATCAGGAGTTCCAGACTCTCCCGATCAACGAAGGCAAGCCCCGTTCATTTAACCATTTCCTTGGATTTACAATTACACTTACTTTCGATAACCTGATGCATTAAATGTTTATCAAATAAATGCTTTAAACCTGTTGATGCATGATCAACCTTGTTATCGATATATCATTCCTTGATACCTGTTTTGCAAAGGATAGAAATGCTCAGCCTTGCTTTCTCACGCTTCCGATAAATGTTTTATACTTATCGTCTTGGAATGATAACGAGAAAGAATGATGGTTAAGACCAGACGGGCACCTGCGTCGATCCTTGGATTAGATGCAGGGTAACCCGGATGTGTCGATTAGGTTAACCGTTGTTGGCCTGCTAGATTGAGAAACTGTGAAGTACCGATCATATGCTACGGTAAGCCCTGCCTTGGTGGTTCTTAAATGAGAACGGCTAATCGCGCACTGGGAGTGGAGAGATGGCGGGAGTACTAGCTACCCTCGTGGGTCGAAGTCCCGGATTGGAGGTGTACAAGTACTCTCGGGTGGCGCGGACCCGGTCTTGTTTGGAGGATCCGAGGTTGGGTTGGTATATGTGTGATCACAGGGTCTACATATATCGTATGATCGTGGAAAACTCCCAGATCTGGTTGAATCGATTCGAATCGTCGTGCTCCTCGGTTAAGGAGACTCAATCTTTCGACCCGCACCGTAGAATGAAAATGGTTTTGGTTTAAGAAAGAATAATGATGCTCTCTCACTAATGATTTACTTTCAGTTCTTATCAAGTATTCAAATGATTAAGTAAAATTTGGATCTAGAACTACTTTAGTAAGCTTTTATGCAAATGAAAAATACTGTTGAGCCTACCCAAGCCAGCATACCTGTTCTTCTCTTCTCTTGTCGGGTCAGTCTTGTTGAGTACCTTTGTACTCAGGTTTGTTAATCCACTGTTGCAGGTGACGCTCACGAGCAGCCTTGTTTCGAGGCTTGTTGCGTGACCGTCGTTGAGGAGGATGTGTCCGGGGAGGAGTAATGCAACCCTTAGGCGGGGTTGTTTGTGTGAAATATGTTTTATTAATGCTACTTCCACTACCTAGGGTAAAGTTCAAAACTTTGGTTTGTAATAATGACGTGAGTTTGAACAACTGGTTTGTAAAACTTATGGTGTAATACTTCCGCACTTTTATTCTCTGATGTATATTATTTGTGAAATGTTGTAATACTGCAATGACTCTTGCAATGATCCTGGGAGTGTAAGGAAACGTGGATGAGTCGGGTTACCCGATGACACGTGGTGGGTCTTTTGCTTTGGGGCTATTGGGCACAGTGTATGTTTGTCCGAGGTCTGTAGGACAAGGACAAGTACACGTGGGCCCTAATAATCCAGGCAGGTTTCCGTTCACACTATGCTAATAAGGAGATGTTTTTAGGATTATTTTAGCATAGACTAGTATTTCATGTGTTGGCTGCACTTTAACATGATTTAAGGCAAAAGATAACTTGCAGTAGAAGACAAAATAAAATAAACTTTGATACTCACAGTTTCTTTCATCTATGATGAACAAGCTGAGTCTTCGTTGTGCAAGAGTTGTTGAAGTTCATTGTACGCCTTGCTTCATCTCTAGTGTGAGTTCATCTCTGGACTTTCCCAAATGATATTGAAAGTTTCTCTGCAGGGTTAGTCCAACAAATATCCAATATTACTATAGCATTACTATCAGTTCAGAAATCAACCTAGACACCACGTCTAATTTGATCTAGGAAGGCATTTTAACCTAAGCACCATACTTAATTTAAAAGCCTTTAGAGGTAAAATCAGCACACCTTTTAGTTCAAGAATCAAACCAGGACACCATGTCTTACTTTTATTCATGAAAACAGTTAAACTAAGCTCCATGCCTAAGTTAAAAGGTGTATGATAATACTTCAAACCAAAGAATATACTATAGCAAATAAAGATAACAGAAAGCATTGTAGAGATTTAGTCAGATGGTGATGAAAGAGTATGATTAGGTATGAGCATATCTTAAAGTAGGGACAACCAACATAGCAACCATGGCAAGAGATGTTCATAGAGAGGTTAATGTTACATAATAATTGGTTGGACATACCTTGTGTTGTTATTCGTTCGTTCTTCTGCTCCAGACTTGGAAGGTAGTGACAAAAATACCCGAAGGAATATTTTTACAATTATATTTCTATGCTCATTACAAGGACAGTGCAGCAGAAGGTAGGCATAGCTAATAACCAGGTATTATGATGAGGTGTAAGGATTATACTAGTTATAGCTTGCTCATGGGTCAGTGATAGATAAGAGTGGAATTCAAAAATAACATTCATAAGAATTGAAAACAAAAATAATGAAAGACTGGGACAAAAAAGGAAAAGATAAAAGTATGATACAAGGTTAAACTAAGACTTAAGTTGATCTACCGTTCCCGGCAACGGCGCCAGAAATGCTTGTTGGTATAAATTAACGCACACTCTACTTATCCGCAAGCGCACAGATAAGATCTACCGATGTATTACTGCACCGGAGTAACCCAGTTTTAATATCGAACCCAAAGGAACGGATAGTGTTAAGTCTTAAAGTCTATCCTTGAGTAGCTAACAAGGACGGAGAATCTAGAAGCATAGAGGGGATCACTAAGGTTATCTAAATCCAACTTAAGAGTGATATGTTATATTATTTTAGTGGGGAAGTTGGCATAAAAGGTCACAAACAGAGTATGAGTCTTTTATGCAATGTATAATCCTACCGGGGCTACACACGGGTAAGTGGACTATAGAAGAATCAACAAGGCTATAAGAGTCACCTTGCGAACTACACTACTACCGGCGTTATAGGAGGCATTTATGAGCTATCAAGACTAAGCACCACACTTACACATCCAACTACTCTAACTCTAGAGCAACTTAGAATTAGAGTACTCAAAAGAGAGTCATAAACCTAAGAATAATAAGAAACATAAACTCAAACTTAATATAGACGTTTGATTACCGAAACAATCGTTGAAGCAAGTCGATGAAGGAACTTGAATCCACAAGTACAAGATGAAGAAGTTGATCCGATAGGCCGGAGCTTCCTCTTGATCTCTTCCTCTCTCTCTCTCTTCTAGTTCTAGTATAATACTAGGTTCTAAACCTAAACTTGAGGGGTAACTAGTCTTCTACTTGATAGCTGGCTCTGATTACAACTAGATGAACTAGATCTAATTCTAGATGAACTAGAAGAGATTCATCTAGGGGGACCTCTACTTTACATTGGAACACTAATTTCTGATGTGGAGATGAATAATGAACAGGGAGATGCCTGGAGAGGGGGGTCTGGGGGCTGTTTATATAGCCCTGGGCGATGAACCGTGGCCCTTGGATCAAACCGACTTGAGGTACCGTCGAGATGCATCCTGGAGGTCGGTGGAAGTAGATTGCAGAAGACGAAAGCGTGTGGCCTCCGGGGTGAACGACCGATCGGTCCCACTTTCAGCCTCTCGTGGTGGTCGACGTCCTGGTGTCTTCTTGCATCCTCGGAGTCTTCTAGAATAATCCTGACGTGGCGGTTGCGTTATCTCCTGTCGGTTTCCTTCTAGGGGAAGCAATCAGCGCTGGTTTCCTGGTTAGTCCCTGCAGAATCACAATTCACCAAAACTCATTGAATATTGTCAATTGAAACCTTAAACCTTTGTTGGGTGATTGAATCATGCCCTTTTCATTTATTTATCCTTAGTTTTGATGGATAACTAGTGTCAATAGTGGATACCCTAGGAGATGTCCTAGAGGTACAACGGAACTACCGAAGAACCCAAAATGAAGCGCCAAAGCAACGGGGCAAAAGTGCAAAAGCAAGCTCCTAGAACAATCGAACTTCCGATAACGGAACACCCCACTCCTGGAGAAGAGGAAAAGTGTTCAACCAAAATACTTAGGCCAACTAGTGGAAAAAGCACCTTGGAAAGATCCTTATGAAGTTAGGAAACTAACGCAACAGACGGATCTCAAATCGGAGCTCGACCGCAAAACATACGGCCGTTAAAACAAACAAAACTCCGAAAGCGGAACACCTTCACTCCTATGGAGAAGAAGAAGTGTCCGACCAAAAATATTTTGACCAATGGTGGCAAAAGTACTTTGGAATGATCCTTAAGAAGAATAAACCAACGCAACAAAGGATCACAAATCGGAGCTCGTACGCAAAAGATATGACAAAATCAGCAAAACTGTGTAGTGGCGGACTGTCCGCTAGTGAACGCGGACAGTCCGCTATTGACCCGGACAGTCGAATGAGTCCCAGACAGTCCGCCGTTCAAAAATGAACACAGCGACCTCGCTGCCGTGAACAGCCCCGACCCTCGGAACAGTCCGGGGATGAATCCCGGACAGTCCGCCACTGTCCAGAAAACCCAAAAATAGCTCGGGACAAACCAAAATCGATGGATCTTCACCAAATCGAACGGGGCTGCAACCAAACTTCTTCAAGTGTTCTTCTACGTGTTCGGAGCTAATCCTAAGATATCATCACTCCAAACCAACTTATCCATGAGAAATCGGAAGAACCTAGAAAAGGGGAAAGAAGGAAGAACGAACGCGATTTCGACCGATCTATGTGCTCATGTGGTTAGAGAAGAAATCTTCGGTGGAAAGAAGGAGCTCACAACATAGAAAAATTTGATTCAAACGGAATCACAAAATCGTCGCTCGGAGAGGGAGAACGAGTCAAATCTAGGAGGAAAAAACAAAACGCGAAGAACGAACGTGAATCGATCCCAAAATCGCAGCCAACAAGAGGAGGGAGAAATTGATCCTTGGATTGCTACTAGATGATGAATTGTGTAAGCACTTGTGTAGGGTTACAAGCCACTCCTCGCAGTACAAAAACGCGGATGGCAAAAACTCAAGAACAGAGACGGTCTCACCTCTCACCTAGCTCCTCTCCACCTAAAACAAATGAGAGTGACACCTCCAAGATCTAGCTGCCCTAGCAAGCCCTTCATATAATAGGCGCACGTCCTAATGACCAAAACGCCTACATTAAGCACTCACCAAATACCCAGGGGTAAAAATGTCCAGTCCGGTCAATTCTTCATCCGACGGCCACGCCCGCACATCGGTAGCTGCGCAGCGACGCGACCTCCCTGATGCCGCACGTGCCATCATGCGACCACCGCGCCTTCCAGGGGATTAGCTCGCCGCGCGCAGCCTCACACGCGCCACGCGTCGAACGTTCTGCAGGGAAACCTCCGTCGGTTTGAGGCCAACCGGAAACCCGCCAGCCCAGTTATGAGGCCCAAACTGGAAAACCGTCCACCCCGAGTTTTGAGGACCCAAACTCGAGAAAACCCGCGAGCCCAGGTTTAGGCACCGAAACCTGGCACTAGTACAGAACAGGCCTATTGCCCCGGGCCATTTTGGCCTTTAGCCCCGGACATGGAGCCGGGGCTAAGGAATCGGGACTAAAGCCCCGACCTTTAGCCCCGGTTCCATGGCCCGGGGCTAATGGAGGGACCTTTAGCCCCGGTTGGTAACACCAACCGGGACTAAAGAGGCCAGCCACGGGGCCCGGCTGGAGGCACCTTTAGCCCCGGTGGTAACACCAACCGGGACTAAAGGGGCCTCCAGCCGGGCCACCGTGGCTGGCCTCTTAGTCCCGGTTGGTGTTACCAACCGGGGCTAAAGATCCATCTGCTTTTTTCTTTTTTCTTTTTCTGTTCTTTTCAATTGGTTATTGTTTTTGGTTTTACAATTACATTAGGTTTTCTAATACGTATTCTTCGCTGCTAATATATTCTATTATATTAGGCCAGTTTCAAATACACGTATTATTCTTCGCTGCTAATAAATATATATAAACACATAAATTTACAATTACACAAATGAAATATGAAACTATACATATATATATATATATAGAGCTAGCTATACACACATATGTACATAAAATATACAACATTATCCATCATGCATGCTTAACTTGATATTTACACACAAATATAATACCGTTCCTAACTTAGAGGTCATACAAGTGTTCATCTTGGTTTGGCTTCATTGGTTCGTCTTTATTAAACCAATACTCGGTGCCAGACTTAAGGACATGGTCATTAAGGAAGCCCGCGATGGTCTCTTGAATTGCTTTGAGGCGGACCTTATCCATCACCTGGTTCTTCAACCATGTCTCCTTCAATTTGGATTAAAAATAAAGAAAGTATTAACATACATAATATTTATGTAATAGCAACAAAAAATAAAATAAATTTATTTACATGTTACGTACTTGCTGACTCTGTAAAGGAGTTCTTTTTTCATACACCGTCAGGAACTCGCAAACATAGTACCCACATAAATTGTTTCCCGGTGACTGCCGTAGAACCCACTGTACAATATGTAAAAAGAGTACTCTCGGTTGAGCGTGCGTCTGCTGAGTGATGCTAATTAAGGTAAAGAGGCAGGGAGGTACTCTACAACTTACATTTAGGACTAGAGGATCAGGAAGTTGCGCTTTCAGATCCGGACGGTGTTTCTGAACAAACCAAGTCCAAACCCTTCACAATAATTGGAACGTTAATTAACTATTGCAGAGTTAAAGAGCTATAGCAAGAATCAATATTTAAAGATCACATTACCCTCGGATAATATTAATCATATCTTGGTAATCTTCTTGTGGTTTTCTCAGAGAGTCATAGATTAGCAAACGACTCTCGTGGAGATCGATCACCATTAGAATCCAGTGAAAACTGCATTTATGTTTATATAGTCAACACATATATATCTTTATGTCAACCTATAATAAAATGTGCATATGATAACAAAACTCACCTAAAGTTGTAGGGGAATAGTATATATCTTTTGTCCCTTTGGTTTACCAAGAACCTCCGCAAATTACTCTCTGTTTGAGTTTTCCATGCATCCGAGTGAGTATTGCTTGGGTGCTTGAAGACGATATATGGATCGATGATGAAACCAATCTCCTTGTCATTTTTATGCCTTAGTTGTCTCATCATGTTTCTGCACATGTTTACAAACGCTTGCTAGCAGTGTGAGGATAATTACTTATACATATACATAAGCTAAAGTGAGATTATTAAAGGAAACAATCACTTACAGGCAAAAGCAGCTGACGAGAGATTTGTCGAGAGCGTCCATGTGGCAGAGCTGATGTAACTCATTAAACTGAACATATATGATGTCATCACCACGGAAGTAATCATGGTCTCTAATTCTGACGCAAATGTAGTCATCAGCTTTTCTGCCACACGCCGTAAGGTACCACTGATTTAGCAAGTGCATCTGTGTACCAAGATCCCTCAGGGCCGCTGGGTTGTATAGACTTTGGCCATATACATATGCCCTCTTCCATTTATCAACTTCTGGAGCACTTTTGATGCCTGCTTCTCCGAGTATGTTTTCCACATTCAAACCAGTTTCCTCAAAAAATGCGAGCAGTTGCGCAGGATCAACGTCTCCATATGCTCGTTGTATGATTTCCATGTTTGTACCGTATTCATTATCAACAACTAGATCTGGCACTGATTGCTTCTCTTGTTCCCCGAGCTGTGGGACACCCTTTCCTGCTCTCTTCTTTGCCTTCTTGGCCTCCTCAAGTGATTTGCTAAGTGTGCGATCATAGTCTGATTTTGGCGAAGCCTTACGGGCAGCACGTACCTTTTTTTGGTGAGCGTCCACAGTTTGCCTTAGTTTTTCAGGACGAACAAAAAGGTACGGCTTCTCCGGGTTTCGCTTTGCTCGACCACTAGCAATGGCAGCTTCGAAGAACTTGTTACAGTCTTTTTGCACTGCAGCGTCAGTCTCCTCCTCGGTCATGTCATATGCAAGTTTTGTCATCTTGGGAGCTGATTTTCTCACAGGTGCTTTCTTCTTCGGAGGTGGTGGGGCTGACGCCTTTGTTTGTGTGACAGGCCTCTTCTTTGTTGGCGGTGGAGGTGTTGGAACCCGCCGTGGAGATGGGGCAGGTGGCGGTGTCGGAGCCCGCTTTGGAGGAGATGGTTGGGTCGGTGGCGGTGTTGGATCTCGTCGTGGAGGAGATGGGGCCGGTGGCGGCGTTGGATCACGCCGTGGGGGAGATGGGGCGGTGGCGGTGTTGGATCCCGTCGTGGAGGAGATGGGGCCGGTGGCGGTGATGGATCCCGTCGTATTTGATCTTGATCATCATCGTCCGCAACACTGTGATCATGTGGTGAATGTAGAATTGGACTTAGGTTGGGGGATGTCCTGCTGCGAAAACAACATGGTATGAGTATCCATTTATACTATTAGCTCACCAATACTATTAAGTTTCATTCACTAATTTCATACACACCTAGGGATAGGTGTTGAGGAGGAGGAGGTGATACGCCAGGAATTATGATATAGCGCTTGCGCCAACATATGAATGTCTTCTCCGCTTCTCCTAATGTATTCTCGCCATCACCTCCTTTAATGTCAAGTTCGACATTCTCGTAACCTTTTACCACCCTGTCCACCGAGACGCTAGCATATCCAGGAGGTATTATTGCTCCATGACTTCTTGGTGTCTTCGTAGGATCGATAGGAGATACAACACCTATAGCCACCATGACTGTGGTATTCCCCTGTGGAATGTGCAGTTCACATGTCGTGAGAGGCTCGGTGATGTCGTCCACAGGAAAGCGCAGTGCTGCGTCTGAGACCTCTGTGGAAGCGCAACTGCTTTTCATTTGCTCAGGGGGGCTGATATTGACTCCCGGCTCTGATGCAGATTGCCTTTGCATTGCTAACTGCACTTGCCTTTTTATTTCCTCGTTCATTCTGCCTTCAAGTGCTTTTTCTCGCTCAACTGCTTCAAGAGCCGCGGCCTGTGACTGAATAACCATTTCTTCTAACCGGCGCATGCGCTGTGCCTCCTCCTCCTTCTTTCTCGCGCGGCTTCTATAGGTCTCTTTGTCCTGAGGGAAGGCATGTACCCATGACAGCTCCCCATAGCCTCTGGTTCTCCCACCATGTTCAAGATTCTCCAGGGCGTATGTCAGCTCGTCCTTGTCTCTGTTCGGCTGCCACCTGCCACTGGCAGCCATTTCTCTAGCATAAACAAATCTTTCTGCTGCTCTTTGGAGTTTTTCGCCATAGTGTACCCTTCCTGTTTGTTGGTCCAGGCTTCCTCCATGACCAAAAAACCAATACTTGGCGCGCTCAGGCCAGTTTATCGATTCTGGTTCAATGCCCTTGGCTTGCAACTCTCGTTCCATTCTTTCCCATTTAGGAATGGCACTCTTATAGCCACCTGATCCCAAGTGATGGTGGTATTGTTTTTGTCGGGCATTCTGCTGGTTCCTTCTGATCCGTGCCTCACTCTCTTCTGATTTCTTGAATTCTACAAACTCATCCCAAAATGGCCTCAACTTGACGTAGGCCTTAGTGTTGAAATCCGGAGGAGTTTGGTCCTTCTTGATAAATTTGTTGTATAAGTTCTTCTTCCAGCCCTGGAATAGTGTTGCCATTTTCTTCATAGCCCAGTCCCGAACTCTGGCCTTCAAATTTATATCTTCTGTTTCAAGTGTGAAATGTGCAAGGACCTCTTGCCAAACCAGTTCCTTATCAAGATCAGAGACAAAACTTATATCAGGAGCACTTGCCTTTTTCTTCCATTCACGAGCACTGATCGGGATCTTATCCCTTACAAGGCACCCACAGTGGGCAACAAATCTTTGTGCATGTTCTCCAAGTACTTGGCCTGTTTCCTCGTTGAATTCTGAGATAATGTACCGGCCCTCCAACGGCTTCTTCGGACCTCGTACGGTCCTACTCTTCCCGGTAGTCGTTGTCGATCCGGAGGGCTACATATGTAGGAACAGTAGATTATAAATACATTTATAAATAATTTAGAATTTCATGTGCACATAGAGATTATTGTAGGTATATACCTCGCCAGTATTTTCTTGCATTATTTCTTCATAATCGGCAAAGTATTGACTGCCGTCATCTACTTCTTGATTATTGTTATCATCACCTGCTAAATTTTGATTAGCGCCGCTGTTGATTAATTCGTACATTTCCTCCTCCATGTTGTCAACTGGGTCGGCCATTTCTGCGAATGACATGGAGGATAATAAACACCATATTTTTGCAACTAACGTGCATAGGGTTTCGGGTTTTGGGTTTCGGGTTTAGGGTTACGGTTTGGGGTTTGGGGTTTAGGGTTGGGGTTTGGGGTTAGTGTTTGGGGTTTCGGGTTTGGGTTTAGGTTAGGGGTTTGGGGTTTCGGGGTTAGGGTTTAGGGTTGGGGTTTGGGGTTAGGTGTTTGGGGTTTAGGGTTTAGGGTTTCGTGGTTGGGGTTTCGGGTTTGTGTTAGGGTTAGGGGTTTGGGGTTGAGGGTTGGGGTTTGGGGTTAGTGTTTGGGGTTAGGGTTTAGGGGTTGGGGTCGGGTTTAGGGGGTTAGGGTTTGGGTTAGGGTTTGGGTTTAGTGTTGGGGTTCGTGTTTTGGGTTTGGGTTTTGGGTTTGGTTGGGTTAGGTTAGGGTTTGGGTTGGGGTTTAGTGTTTAGGGTTTCGTGTTTGGGGTTTCGGGATTGGGGTTTAGGGTTAGGGTTGGGGTTTAGGGTTTGGGGTTTAGGTTTGGGGTTTTGTTTCGGGTTTGGGGTTTGGTTCGGGGTTGGGTTTAGGGTTAGGGGTTGGGGTTAGGGTTGGGTTTGGTTTAGGTTTAGGGTTTAGGGTTTAGGGTTTAGTGTTTAGGTTTAGGGTTTGGGGTTTGGGTGTAGGTTTTGACAACATTAAAAATAACATATATCCATGAAGACTATATTCGTAAAAATAACACTACCGACATGATCGAAAAGTCATATCCAAGTGATTATTCTATAAACATATCCAAGTGATTATTCCATAAACATATCCAAGTGATTATTTCATAAACATATATATGACCGATATAAATAAATGTTTACATATCTAAACCAAATTATCTAAGTGATTATTCCTCCTCCATCTAACACATGCAAAGGACACACCGTTTGATGAGAGGACGACGACGGACGACGGCGAGGATGATGTCGCGGTGAGGACGACAACAGACGACGCCGAAGATCACGTTGCGGTGAGGATCACACGGTGAGGATGACGGCGGACGGCGCGGTCAACGCGACCAATCTCTTTTATCTACATGTGTGTAAACATAATATTTTGTTAGGGTAAAAACTATTTTCTATTTTCAATTCATATGGATTTCTATTTCCTTTTCCTATTACACACACAGTGCACACACACTTTAATTACACACTACACACGCACACGCACAAAACTTCACACACACACGCACGCGCGGTGGCACTCCTCACGGCAGCGCGAGGACGGAGGCACACGGCCGGAGCGGCCGCGAGACGACGCGCGAGGACGAGACACGACGCACAAGGGGAGCAACGGCCGCGGCGAATGGCGAGGATGTCACGACGGGGCACCTTTAGTCGCGGTGAGGATGGCGGCGACGGACTACATGTGTAAAAACATACTATTTTGTTAGGGTAAAAAACATTTTCTATACATATTTTCTATAAATATATATTCATTTTTCTATGAACATATATAATTGTCCAAAGGAACACATGATTCATTCTTTTTTCTTTTTCTTTTTCTTTTTCTATACACTGCACACACACCACACGGCGAGCAGACGGCCGGCGAGCACCACCACGGCGAGCAGACCGGCGGCGAGCACACGCACACACAACACACGCACACACCGGCGAGCATCACACGGCGAGGACGACGGCGCGCGGCGAACGGCGAGCACACGACGAGGACGACGGCGCCGGCGAGCACCACGGCGGAGCAGACCGGCGGCGAGCACACGCACACAAACACACGCACACTCCGGCGAGCACCACCACGGCGAGGACGACGGCGCGCGGCGAACGGCGAGCACCACGACGAGGACGACGGCGCCGGCGAGCACCACGGCGAGGACGGCAGCGGCGCGCGCGCGGCGAACGGCGAGGACGAGTCGCGCGGCGGCGCGCCGCGCGCGAGAGGAGACGCGGCGAGGGCCGAAGATCGACGGAGGGAGGAGGGCGGCGCGGGAGAGGACGACGGGGAGGCGGACGTCGGCGAGAGAGCTCGAGGAGGAGGACGGAGGAGGAGGCGGCGGCTCGGGCGTCTGACGTCGATCTGAGGAAGGAGGGCACTGTGTCCTATATAGGCGGGGAGGCTTTAGTCCCGGGCCGTGGCACCGCCGGGACTAAAACACCTTTAGTCCGGGGCGTAATCCCACCCGGGACTAAAGGGGTGACTTTTAGTCCCGGGGTATTACGGCCCGGGACTAACACCTTTAGTCCCGGGGCGTAAGCCCACCCGGGACTAAAGGGGTGACTTTTAGTCCCGGGTGGTGTTACGGCCGGGACTAAAGGTTCCTTCAGTCCGGGTGGTGCTACGGCCCGGGACTAAAGGGTCTTCTCCCGCCTTTATTTTTGGGTTTTCTGTGTTTTGGGTTTTGAATTAGGTTTTGGGTATATTAATATGTTGTAATACTTGTTATTTGCATAGTAAATTCAATATTTGGCATAAAATTACTTAAAAATAACATTTGTGTTTCCTTTTACCTTATTGTATAGTAGAAAATTTTGTAACATAAATTCTTTTCTTTTCTTATAATAACAAATATAAATGTAAAGAAAAATTTATATTTTGTTAATGCAAAAATAAAATGTTAAATTTAAATATCTGAAACAACCGGTGCTCGATAGGAAAATATTTTTTGTATTATATGAACGTTAAATTTTGGGTTGTTTATCTTTTATTGTCCAAATAAGTTGGCACGGGTGAGGAAACCAATAAGTTTGTTTTTTTTCGGAGATGGTTTGCTATTTTCCGGTTTAACTGAATTACCGCACACTTGCACCCAATAATTATAGGTTCAATTGGGCCTACCAACAAATAATCCAGAATTGAGCCAAACTTTTACCAACTTTTATCTCATTCGACATAGAAAAAATGTAATAATTAAAATAATGATCAGAAAAATCTAACACCACTTGTGGGGCATCAAGTTGGGCTCATATGCTTGCCAAAAATAAATCAAGTCATTTCGACAACGACATCAACGAACCATGACTATGCATAATCATTATTAGCTGTAATATATAATATTAGTTTAAAACATCACTATATATATATCAAGCGGGTACACTGGTGATCTTTTTCTTGACGTATGTTCCTTGGTCATGATCATGTCGTAACCATGGAGTCTCCTCAGCATTTAGCAGGATGCTTGGGTCTTTGGTAACACTGAAGGGCGGTATTCGGTCATCCCTTTCATAATCTTCTGACATGTCTGACTTGTCCTCAATTCCCACGATGTTTCTTTTTCCTGAAAGAACTATGTGGCGTTTTGGCTCTTTGGTTAATTTATCATCATTTTTCCCTCTCTTGGGTTTTGTAGACATGTCTTTCACGTAGAACACTTGAGTCACATCAGCAGCAAGGACGAATGGTTCACCTTTGTATCCAATATTGTTGAGATCCACTGTTGTCATTCCATACTCCTTGTCAACTGTTACTCCGGCTCCGGTCGCCTTGACCCATTGGCATCGGAACAAAGGGACTTTAAAATCAGGTGCGTAGTCTAGTTCCCAAATCTCCTCTATGCGGCCATAATATGTTTGCCTCTTCCCAGATGGGTCTGTGGCATCTACGCGAACACCACTGTTTTGGTTCGTGCTCCTTTGATCTTGGGCCATGGTGTAAAATGTGTTTCCATTGATCTCATACCCTTTGTACGTGAGGATGTGCCATGACGGTTGCCTAGCCAACAAATATAGTTGCTCATCAATATTGTTATTACCCAGACATTCCTTTCGCAACCAAGTGCTAAAAGTATTCATGTGCTCACGTGTTATCCAAACTTCATTCTTCTCTGGAAATTGGGATCGTAGGAACTCCTTGTGTACATCGATATATGGATCCACCACGGCTGAGTTTTGAAGAACTGTGTAGTGCGCTTTATTGAAATAATCATTCCCCGTACCGATATATGTTTTCTTCCCTAGTGTCCCCTTTCCACATAGCCTCCCCTCGTGCCGCGATTCAGGAACACCAATCGGGTCAAGGTCAGGAATGAAGTCAACACAGAACTCAATGACCTCCTCTGTCCCGTAGCCCTTGGCGATGCTTCCTTCTGGCCGAGCACGTTGGCGAACATATTTTTTCAGTACTCCCATGAACCTCTCAAAGGGGAACATGTTGTGTAGGAACACAGGACCGAGAATATGAATCTCCTTGACCAGGTGAACTAGGAGGTGTGTCATGATATTAAAGAAGGATGGAGGAAACACCAACTCAAAGCTCACAAGACATTGAACCACATCATTCTGTAGAGTAGCCAGTTCTAGTGGATTAATTGCCTTCTGAGAAATTGCATTGAGGAATGCACAGAGCTTCACAGTGGCAAGACGTACATGTGGAGGTAGAATTCCTCTTAAAGCAACCGGAAGCAATTGCGTCATAAGCACGTGGCAGTCATGCGACTTTAAGTTTAGGAATTTCTTCTCTTGCATATTTATTATTCCCTTTATATTGGAGGAGAATCCAGATGGGACCTTGATGCTGTTTAGGCATTCAAACATGATTTCCTTCTCTTCATTGCTAAGAGTGTAGCTAGCAGGTCTTAAGTAATGGCGTCCATCATCTGTCTTCTCTGGATGTAGGTTGTCTCGTTCTTTCATGCGCTGCAACTCTTGTCGTGCTTCAAGTGTATCCTTAGACTTCCCGTACACACCCATGAATCCTAGAAGGTTGACACAAAGATTCTTTGTCAGGTGCATCACGTCGATCGCGTGGCGGACCTCTAGTACATGCCAATAGGGTAGCTCCCAAAATATTGACTTCTTCTTCCACATGGGTGCGTGTCCCATAGCGTCTTTCGGAACAGGTTCACTGCCCGTCCCCTTTCCAAAGACTACTTTCACATCCTTAATCATCTCAAGTACATCTTCCCCAGTTCTGTTGCGAGGCTTGCTCCGGTGGTCTGTCTCACCTTTAAAATGCTTGCCTTTCTTTCTAACCTGGTGATTCATCGAAAGAAATCGACGATGCCCAAGATACACTACCTTTCTACATTTTTTCAAATATACACTATCCATGTCATCAAAACAATGTGTGCATGCATTATATCCCTTGTTTGACTGTCCTGAAAGATTACTTAGAGCAGGCCAATCATTGATTGTTACGAACAACAATGCTCGCAGGTCAAAGTGTTCCTGTTTGTAATCATCCCACACACGTACACCTGATTTACTCCATAAAAGTAGGAGTTCCTCAACTAATGGCCTCAGGTAGACATCGATATCGTTGCCAGGCTGCCTCGGGCCTTGGATGAGCACGGGCATCATAATGAACTTCCGCTTCAAGCATAACCACGGAGGAAGGTTGTACATACATAGAGTAACAGGCCACGTGCTATGACTACTGCTCTGTTCCCCAAAAGGATTCATCCCGTCCGTACTTAAACCAAACCTTAAGTTTCTAGCATCTTTTGCTAATTCTGGGAATTCTCTGTCTATTGCTCTCCACTGGGACCCATCTGCAGGGTGTCTCAACATGTTGTCTACCTTACGGTCTTCTTTGTGCCATCGCACCAACTTTGCATGGTCCTTGTTTCTGAACAGACGTTTCAGGCGTGGTATTATAGGAGCGTACCACATAACCTTGGCCGGGATTTTCTTCCGGGGACGTTCTTCACCCTCAACATCGCCAGGGTCATCTCGCCTGATCTTATATCGTGACGCGTTACATACAGGGCATTCGTCAAATTCTCGTATTCCTTGCCACGGTACAGGATGCAGTCATTAGGACATGCATGTATCTTCTGGATTTCTAAACCCAAAGGACAGACCACTTGTTTTGCTTCGTACGTAGTGGCGGGTAATTCGTTAGGCTTCGGAAGCATCTTTTGTTTTATAATCTTCAATAATTGTCCAAATGCCTTATCAGATACACCATTCTGTGCCTTCCATTGTAGCAACTCAAGTGTTGTGCCTAACTTTTTTTGTCCATCTGCAGCAGACGGATATAGTAATTTCCTGTGATCCTCTAGCATACATTCAAACTTAGCCTTCTCCTTATCACTTTCGAAATCTCTTTGTGCATCACGAATGACATCACCAAGAGCATCATCTTCAGCGACTGTGTCTCCTGCACTTGCCTCTTCTTCACCTTCCTCCATTGCAGTATCACCAAAGTCACCGTATTGAGCAATAATGTCATCGTCAGGGTCCAATTGTTCTTCTTCACCTTCTTCCATCATAACCCCAGTTTCTCCATGCTTCGTCCAACAACTATAGTTTGGCATGAAACCCGACTTGAACAAGTGTGAGTGAAGACTCCTTGAGCTAGAATATTCCTTCGAATTATTACAAAGGGCACATGGGCAGCACATAAAACCATTCCGCTTGTTTGCCTCGGCCACTCTTAAAAAATAATGCACGCCATCAATGAACTCTTTTGAGCGACGATCGACATTGTACATCCAGTGACGTGTCATCGTCTGCATTATATGACATATCACATAATTATATCGATCTCTCATTCTTATAAACAAATAAAATTATAAAATGTCTGACATAAAATTTAGTAAGAATCACTGGTGGCATAAAAGTAGTAGCAGTTGAGTTGAACTTGTCTAATTAATTAATTATTACATCAAGATAACAGTGCAGCCTAATCCACTTGGCCACAACCAAAGCAACTAACAACACATGCACATTTCTCCCACATCACAGTCCAACAAGATGTACTGTCTGCCACTCCAACCGGATAGGAAGGTAAGGTAGGGGTAGGTGCAGTAGGAATTGAGTTGATTCTTGAGTTAAAAGCATCTAGAGCTGCAGAAGCTTCCTCAAAAGACTTGTACTTTTTATGCACAGCTCCCTTAACTTTGAGGACATACTGACTGCACTCGGCCCAGCTGGTGTAAATACCTGGTTTGGTGCCCTCGAAAACAACATACCAACCAGGCATCCTTCTGCGTTTTGTAAACTAAAGTATTATATATTTCTAATTTCTGTAAACAACTAATTTAACTGATCTCTATTTCTCCAAAATAATAAAATATACTAATTAAACCGGTCACATTTTGTAAACTAAAGTATTATATATTTCTAATTTCTGTAAACAACTAATTTAACTGATCTCTATTTCTCCAAAATAATAAAATATACTAATTAAAACGGTCACATTTTGTAAACTAAATTATTATATATTTCTAATTTCTGTAAACAAATGATTTAAATGATCTCTATTCCTCAAAAAAACTAATTAAACTGTCACATTTTCTAAACTAAAGTATTATATATTTCTAATTTTTATGTAAACAAATGATTTAAATGATCTCTATTTCAAAAAAACTAATTAAACCGGTCACATTTTCTAAACTAAAGTATATATATATTTTGTTTTCTAAACCGGTCACATTTCTCTAAAAGACTAAAATAAACTAATTAAACGGTCATATTTTGTTTTTAGATTAATAATTTGAACTATCAAGTCAATGAACTCAAAATAGCTACAAAAATGAATAACTTAAGCTAGTAACCTTTCAACGAGTCGATGGCGGTGTAGATGTGATGAAATAAATCAATCGCCGGAGATGTGTTAACAAACAAAAATCACCGGAGGAGAAGAGAGCAAACAAGCAAGCAAGAGCAAGCAGTGACTGAATGAAGAAAAATGAAGACAGGAGCTCGGGCACGGCTGGAGGTAGAAGAACATTTCAAATATAGGGAGGGACATTTAGCCCCGGTCCTTATTCCCAGCCGGGGCTAAATGTTGGCATTTAGCCCCGGCTGGGTACACCAACCGGAACAAAACCTTTTAGTCCCGGTTGGTGTTACCAACCGGGGCTAAAGATGCCAACATTTAGCCCCGGCTGCATACACCAACCGGGGCAAAACCTTTAGTCCCGGTTGGTGTTACGGCCCGGGGCTAAAGATGCCAACATTTAGCCCCGGCTGCATACACCAACCGGGGCAAAACCTTTACTCCCGGTTGGTGTTACGGCCCGGGGCTAAAGGCGGTCTTTAGCCCCGGTTGGTAACACCAACCGGGACTAAAGCCCCTCTGACAATTGAGCCGTGGGCTGGGGAGCTTTAGTCCCGGTTGGTGTTACCAACGGGGCTAAAGGCCTTTCTAGTCCGGGCGCAAATTTTTCCGTGGCTAATGCTGATTTTGCAAATCGTCCAAAGGCCTGTTCTCTAGTAGTGTGGAAACCGTCCTCGCCGAGTTTTGAGCCCAAAATGAAACCGGCACCCCAGTTTGAGGCCCAAACTGGAAACCGACGATGGTAGCTTTTGAGGCTAGCTACTGAACCCGCACCGTAGACGGGATGTGGTTCGCAAACACCCGACCACCGGAACCGATGCGATGTATGTCCAGCCTCCACGCCGGGCACAACGCCTTCGCCATCCTCCTTGACTCGGCGACGGCACTTGGCCGACGCAAAGCCCGTGTCGACCTCCTGCCAAGTGCCACGACGCCATCGTCTTCCTCCCGACTCGGCCGATGCACCACACATCCCCATGTGCTCCTGCTCGCCGATGCCACGTGCCAGCTACCATAGCTGGTCCTCTGGCCCTCCGGTCCGTCAGAGCCTCACGTCCGCCCTTCACCGCTCTGGGTACATCGGCATGGCACGTCCGCCGCACGGCACGCCCATCCTTCACCGCTCCCGGTCCGTCAGCATGACACGTCTCTACTTGACCTTCACCTCGCCATAGACCACTGTCTTCGAGCTTCACACCTGCACATCAACACAGCCAAGAGACACATGTTGCACACACACACCAACCCGATAAACACACACAACTCAACGCCACCGATTAGTCATAAACATTAAGCGCATAGCAAATAATGACTCAACCAGGAAAAGCCTCAAACCTTCCTCATCAAAGTCAATCATTCATCATATATGTTCTCACAAGGTCTGGAATAAAGTCCACACAAAACTCTATGACCTGCTCTGTTCCATAGCTCTGGGCGATGCTTCCTTCAGGCCGAGAACGGTTATGAACATATTTTTTCAGGACACTCATGAACCTCTCGAATGGGAACATGGTGTGTAGGAACACAGGACCGAGAATAATGATCTCCTTGACCAGGTGAACTAGGAGGTGTGTCATGATATCAAAGAAGGATGGAGGGAACACCAACTCAAAGCTAACGAGACATTGAACGACATCATTCTGCTAAGTAGAAAGTTCCTCTGGATTGATTGCCTTTTGTGAAATTGAATTGAGAAATGCACATAGCTTCACGGTGGCTAGACGTACATGTGGAGGTAGAATTCCTCTTAGAGCAACAGGAAGCAATTGGGTCATAAGCACATGGCAGTCATGGGACTTCAAGTTTTAGAACTTCTTCTCTGGCAAATTAATTATTCTCTTTATATTGGAGGAGAATCCAGATGGGACCTTGATGCTGTTAAGGCATTCAAACATGCTTTCCTTTTCTTCTCTGCTAAGAGTGTAGCTAGCAGGGCTTAAGTACTGGCGCCCGTCATCTATCTTCTCCGGATGCAAGTTGTCTCGTTCTTTCATGCATTGCAAGTCCTATCGTGCTTCAAGTGAATCCTTAGGCTTTCTGTAGACACCGATGAATCCAAGCAGGTTCACACAAAGGTTCTTTGTTAGGTGCATCACGTCGATCGCATGGCGGACCTCTAGGACATGCCAGTAGGGTAGCTCCCAGAATATGGACTTTTTCTTCCACATGGGTGTGTGTCCTGAAGGGTCTTTGTGAACAGGTTCGCTGCCTCGTCCCTTTCCAAATACTACTTTCGTATCCTTCACCATTTCGAGTATCTATCTCTGGTTCGGTACGAGGCTTGGTTCGGTGGTCTGCCTTACCTTTAAAATGTTTGCCTTTCTTTCTTACTGTGTGGCCCATAGGAAGAAACCGACGGTGCCAAACATACACGACCTTCCGACACTTTTTCAAAAATAAACTATCAAGGTCTTCGAAACAGTGTGTGCATGCATTATATCCCTTGTTTGTCTAGCCTGAAAGATTACTTAGAGTCGGCCAATCATTGATTGTTACGAACAATAATGCTCGCAGGTCAAAGAGTTCTTGTTTGTACTCATCCCACACGCGTATGCCTGGTTTGCTCCATAGAAGTAGAAGTTCCTCAACTAATGGCCTCAGGTAGACATCGATGTTGTTGCCAGGTTGCTTCGGCCCTTGGATGAGCAACGGCATCATAATGAACTTCTGCTTCATGCATAACCATGGAGGAAGGTTGTAGATACATAGAGTAACTGGCCAAGTGCTATGACTACTGCTTTTTGCTCCCAAAAGGATTAAAACCATCCGTACTTAAAGCGAACCTCAAGTTTCTAGTCTCATCTGCAAACTCGGGAATTCTCTGTCTATCACTCTCCACTGGGATCCATCAGCTGGGTGCCTCAGCATATTGTCTACCTTACGGTCTTTTTATGCCACCGCAACAACTTTGCATTGTCCTTATTTCTGAACAAACGTTCAAGCGTGGTATTATAGGAGCATACCACATAACATGGCAGGGATTTTCTTCCTGCTTGGACGTTCTTCACCCTCTACGTCGCCAGGATCATCTCGCCTTATCTTATACCGTGATGCTTCACATACGGGCATGCATTCAAATTCTCGTATTCCTCCCCACGGTACAGGATGTAGTCATTAGGACATGCGTGTATCTGCTGGATTTCTAATCCCAAAGGGTAGATGACCTGTTTGCTTCATACGTAGTGGTGGGCAATTCATTCGCTTTCGGAAGCATCTTTTCATTATCTTCAATAACTGCCCAAATGCCTTGTCGGATGTACCATTCTTTGCCTTCCATTGCAGCAGTTCCAGTGTAGTACCAGCTTTTTTGGCCATCTTCAGCAGGGATATAGCAATTCCTATGATCCTCTAGAATGCGCTCGAACTTGACCTTCTCCTTGTCACTTTACATTCTCTTTGTGCATCACGAATGGCATCACCAAGAGCATCAACATCAGCTGCCACATCTTTTGTCGCTGCCGCATCTTCTTCACCATCTCCCCCACTGCATCATCATCAAAGGCACTGTACTGAGCAATAATATCAGCGTGGGCCAATTCTTCTTCACCTTCTTCACCATCATCCATTACAACCCCCTTTCTCCATGCTTCATCCAACAAATATAGTTTGTTACGAAACCCGACTTCAACAAATGCGTATGAAGAGTCCTTGGGCATGAATATTCCTTCAAATTCTTACAGACGGCGCAAGGGCAGCACATGAAACCATCATGCTTGTTTGCCTCAGCCACACCTAAGAAATAGTGCACACCAGCAATGAACTCATTAGAGCGGCGATCGACATTATACATCCAATTGCGTGACAACATTTGCATTAAATATTACAACCATGCACTTAGTAGTTTCTCATGTTATTGCACAACACTCATGACATCACATGATTGATTAATTCAAGCAAGCTTGACTACAACGAAGACTATCATAGCTAGCACTAAAACAACTAAAAATAAAATGCACTTAAGCAACATAATTAGTTCGCGTCTGATCCCAACTAAAATAGACAGATCATTCGCTTCATCAGCACGGATGGGCTGCTGTCGCTGACTCACTGCCTCATCACCTTCAGCGGCAACCTCCTGTGCAACAGAATTTCGTATGTGCTGAACGTACTCTTCCTCCCAGTACCAACCTTTACATCCACCGGTGCCCTCCCACTGCAATTAGAACAAAGAATAAGAAATTTAAACAACATCATCAAGCAAAACCGATATGAATGAACCATATTAATCAAATGCGGGTAAATAATTAACCCACCTGTTGACACTCCTTAATGGAATCACTCTAAGATAGACTTCATAAACAATAACCTAGTGAAGGTACTAAGAAGTGTACGGGACACTACTAGCATCATTTAACGTCAAGTTGTCATCCCAACATGAAACTAGCAATGTGATTATATCATGGCACTGACTCTAAAGATAAATATTTACCCGCAAGCGCACAGATAAATACACCCGTTGTAGCAGCATTTTACCCAGAGATGTTCCAAGTATCGTTATTTATATTTAGCACTAGGAATGAAGTGAGATAAATAAGGACAAGAACTACTCTACACATGTGATAGGAGAATTGAGAACAAAGTAAGAACACACTCCTTTATCCTAAACAGGGATCAATCACAATAATGAGGTACACTATAAATGATAAAAGATCAATCTATGATAGTCCTTAGAGCATTTCAACTTAGACAAGGCATGCGGATTAGAATAGACATTATAAAGAAGTATTCCTATATTATTCTAATTATAAGTCATAATATACATTGATTAGTGCAATTACATTTGGCAATCATTGGCTAGGTTATCCCATATTCATATTCAAGAGGCAACTCCATAGTAAAGGTGCCAAACAGAGTAACCCCTAAACCATGAGTTAAGTGAGCCATACTGAACACTACATTCGGGAGGTGGAATACAAAGGACTCAATAGGCCTGTCACACCCGCGATCTACCACTCTATCCGAAACATAGGACGCATTCGCAGATAAATAGTGTTTAGGCATCACACCTACACAACATTTATCACCCACCCGTTGATCATTAAGATGAGCGCTATACGAAAATGAGTATAAACATGATGATAATCTATCTATGCCAAATATATAATCAAAGCATACTACAAGCAGTATAATTAAGAATATAGTAATTAATGTCTTAGTCATATCAATTATATCTAAACTATTATTAACTAGACTATGAACAAGCACATAATGATGAACAGTATGATGAAGTAGAACACATAGATGAACTTGAGTATGAACTAGATGATGAACTGGACAATGAACTAGAACTAGAAGATGAACTAGAACATGAACAATGAAGAACAATGAAGAACTAGAAGAACAATTATGAACTAGAAACATAATTAGATCCATAATGTTGATACAAGAGAGAAGATCTTGGGTTTACCGAGCCTTCTTGCGACTAGATCCGGAATCCAAGCGAAGCTTGCCTCTTCTAATTCTAATTCTATCTAGCTATGCCTAAGTTGATGTGGCTCTAAGGAAATTAGGGTTTATGATTGATCCTCTTCCTCTTCTAATGACTTGAGATCTGATGATGTCTGATGATATCTGATTGATTGATGATGGAGAAGGGGGGTCTGGGGTTTATTATATAGGGGCTCCTAGCCTCCCCTCCACCTTGGGCAAGCGATGTGGGACTAAATCCTTCGCCGTATGCACATGGGCCTAAATGGGCCAAAACGTGTTGGAGAGGTCGGTTGGAGTGCGTCATGCGAAGGGGGGCGAGTTTGGGCCCTACACCAGACCGGCCGGTCCATGGAGGAGACCGGTCGGTCACCCTCTATGACAGGTGGGCCCCGCCTTCCTTGGGTCGCCTTCTCGTGTCTTCTGGAATGTTCCAAGTCGTATCCATCGAGGACTCTCGCTCCGGGACTCCAAATATAGTAAATCATATGTCTGTTTCGATCGTCTCGACGAGGTCTTTGCAATGGTGTGCTCTGTTTCATCACTTGAGATACTTTTATATGGTAAAAACATGGTTGCCCTACAAAACAAGTGAGAGTACCAAAACTCGTGGAACTTGTTAGTTTCAAACCCTACAACTATGCTTTGTAATTCATTTAGTGTCATTTCATGCAATAGTTGATGGTTAATTAAGAGCATTAGTGAGCGTCAACACCACCTCATGGTCCGGACACTTGTAGAATATACGACCCTTGTTGATTCCCTCTTTTTCACTAGGTACTCCTTCACAATCTTCTGCTTACACTCGCCGCAAGCAATGAGGGGAATATCCGGACGCAAACGCTTCGGATCCCGATGATGAGAGGCTGAGGACCCGGTCACGGTTGCCATCTACTATATCCATGCTCATTTTTTAAACTATTACATGCAAATTCCTAATTTTCTAAACAATTATAAATAAAAAGACTCTAAATTTATCTATTTGTTTAGATAATCGAAAAATATGATATAACAATACCAATTTCCACATTGTCTACTCTCTATATTTATTGTTGCAAACTATTATAAATTCCACATTTTTCTAAAGAAAATAAACTAAAAAGACACTAAATTCAATATTACTCGTCTTGCATAAGTATGAAATATAGAATGGATACTACCTAGCAGTAGAAAACTATCAAGTGATTGTGATGAACCAATTTAAACTACTCAACTCTCTATGCTTGTTCTTGCAAAGTATATATTTTAATTAAATTCCTCTCATATTCAAAAGACATGGTAGGAGATGAAAATAGTTACCTCTAAATGCAAAGAGATGATGACGGAGTCGAAGAAGATCACCAATTGACGCCGGAGACGAAGAACAATGAAGAACAAATGAAGAACAAGCAAGAACAAGCAATAGCAAGCAATAGCAACAACAAGAACAAGCAAGAAGCTCACTGAAATTTGAATGTCTCTGGCTCGGGGGAGGAAGAAGTTAGCAGGTTATAAACCGGGGAGCTTTAGTCCCGGTTTGTATTAAAAACTAGGGCTAAAAGGTGATCATTTATCCCGAGGCAAGCCACAAACCATGGCTAAACCTTTAGTCCCGGTCCGTGGCACCAACCGGGACTAAAGAGTGCCCTTTAGTCCCGGTTGGTAACACGGACTGGGACTAAAGGGTCCCTGCCCCGGCAACTCTGCGCAGTAGCCGTTGGGGCAGGCACTTTAGTCCCGGTCCGTGTTACCGACTGGGACTAAAGGGTCTATTAGTCCCGGGCGGCAAAAACGCCGAGACTAAAGGCGATTTTGAGAATCGGCCAAAGACCCTGTTCTGTAGTAGTGCATGGTGGGACTGGTCGGTCCCATCTGGCATGATCTAGCGGTGCCCGGCCTCCTGGTGTCTTCTGGTGTCCTCTAGATGCTTCTAGAATAATCCTGATGCGTCGGTTCGGTTATCTCCCGTCGGTTTCCTTCTAAGGGAAGCTATCGGTGTTGATTTCCTGGTTTAGTCCCTGCAGAATCACAATTCACCAAAACTCGTGGAATTTTGTCAATTGAAACCCTAATCCTTTATTGGTGATTGAATTCATACCCTTTTCATATTTATTTATCCTTTAATTGTGATAGATAACCAGTGTCAACACCTGCTGTAACAACCTCCTCATCTTGCAAGAAAAGCACGATGGTTCAGCTAGTTTCCTGTTGTTGTTTCGGGTCCGAGGCCCCAAAACAGCGGGTTGTCGCATGAACGAAAGCACGGAGCAAAAGCGGAAAACAAACGGGAAGTAGGGAAAATAACAGCCATGAACAGTGTTCTCCCCACATCCCCTAGGGAAGCCGGGAGCTTTTTATATTAATCCAGATCAGCTTGAATGTACAAGATTGCCCCTTCAACCACTCTGTTACAATTACAATCCTGCCCTATTCAACTACTCTGTAGTTGTACACGGCCTCTTCCGGCACGAGGGGCACCATCGTAACTTTGTCCACCGACGGGCCCAGCGTCCCCCGACTCTTTTTTCTGACCGGTGGGCCCGCTCCCCTTGGCCCAAGCTTTCGGCGACCTACGAAAGCTCACGAAAAACAAAAGCCATGAAAGACAAAATCTCTCGTCGTAGACGACGGGTTCCTTTCACCCGAAAGCTCCCTTTCGCACGAGGTCTCCATCTTATCCCGTTTTGCAATCCGAAAGCCGCGCTTCCGTGCGAATGCTTGCATTCATGCGAGGGCGCGGCCTTCCCCTGACTCGTGGACCGAAAGGCGCGCTTCCGCGCGAATGTTTCTTTCGCGCGAAGGCGCCGCCTTCCCTTAGCTCACGAGCCGAAAGGCTTGCTTCTGTGCGAGTGCTTCCTTTCGCGCGAAGGCGCCGCCTTCCCTTAGCCCACGAGCCGAAAGGCGCGCTGCCGCGCGAATGTTGCCTTTCGCTTGAAGATTCTGTCGTTGACCGGTGTTGCGAGGCAAAGGCGCCTGCTTCCGCGCGAAAGGTGCCTTTCGCACGAAAGCTCTGTCATCCTTGGGTATTGCGGGTCGGAGGCGCCTGCGGTCTGGGTGCCGTCCCAACAATAGCCCCTTATGGCCGAATCTACAAGCTTGCGAAGTTCGACCGTGCCCTTTCGCTAGGCGCCTACGCCCGCCCAAAGAACCTTTGTTTCGTTTCGAAGCCAGGGTTTTTTTTTGTTTTATTTTTATTATTTGTATATATATTATTATATATATTTATTATTATTATTATTATATATATTATTTTTTATTTTTTATTTTTAACTTATTTTTATTTTTTTTCATTGAACAGGCGCCTTTTTGGTTCCCTCGAAAACCGTGCGACATGATGGGAGCCTCTGCGACGCTTCGAATTCTGTGCCCAGGCGTCTCTTCGTCTCCCTCGGTAACCGTGTCATGGCTACTCGTATAAAAGCCTGGAGGCTTCGGGTGGGGAGGGCACCTGGTCAGTCGACGCCTTCCTGCACTCGCTGCCTCTGTCACGAAGTGTCTCGCCATTCGCTTCACGCCATTCATTTTCCTTGGTGAAAGTTGCTTGTTGTTTGCTTCTCGTCATTCGCTGGTCGATATTTCACGGTACGCAGCTCACTCCCCTTCTCTTTATTTCCTGCAAATTGGTTGTTTAAGCTTGCCTGCTTTCGCTTCTATTTTCGCCCTTTTCCTTTCTTCCCTTCGCTTGCATTGTTTGTTTATTTGTCTTTCGCGCCATGTTAGATGGCGTCTTTCAGCTCAACGTCGACCTCGAGCTCGGCTAGCGAAAGTACGGGTGCTACCGAGTCCTCCCGCCGCGAACATAGCGCTGAAGTGTCCATCGGGTCTGGGATTGCTCCTCGAGTTCCAGATCACAGCGGAAGCGTGTCTAATGATGGGGACTCTGGTTTGGTTTCGGTCCCGACTGACTGTTCTTTTTATCTCGGCGTATCGCGAATGACGGCCGCCAGCTTGCAAACGATGGCCGAAAAGGGGCCTCTAAGGAGAGATCATCTTGCAAATTGCCGTGTCCCTGGAGACGAGGAAGTGCCTATTCCACAGCCTAACGAGGCCGTTGTCTTTCGCGACTACTTTGTAGCTAGTCTTGATTTTCCCCTCGAAGAGTTCGTCTTGGATGTTCTGTCGGGGTTCGAAATACAACTCCATCAGCTCACGCCGAATGCGTTCGCCAGACTCAGTGTTTTCGCACAAGCGATGAAGATGCTGGATTGCACCCCGCGGGCTGACGTTTTCGTGCGGTTCTACGACATCCACCGTCGCCCGACGAAAGTAAACGACCCCTTTCTTGGATGCGAGCTGCCCAGCGAGATTGGGTGCATTAACTTCGTTCCGCGAAAGACATGGGGAAGTGTTTCCATTTCGCTCACGTATTGGAACAAGTGGCCGGATTGGAACCGCTTTTGGTTCTACTATCGCGTGTGCTCGGATGAAACCGTTGCTACCGAACTAAGTAAAGGGGCGAAAAAGGCTCTCCACTTGTATCGGTCTTGGAGAAATGCTCTGGGAGGCACCTTCCACCTGTCGTGCTAAATGACCCGGATGCCATTCGATGTGGGGATGCTTTCGCGCTCACTGCGCAGTTTCAGATCAGCCGGGATTTAGTTGAAGAGTGCATGGCCATCGGGATGAACCCGCTCTGCAGCGAGACTTCATTCGAAGGCTTTTCAGAGAAAGACGGATATTGGGGCCCCATGCTACTGCTAGAGAGGCCTGCGGATTTCTATGATGACGAACTGTATGTCAAACATATCGAAAAGGAGGCCAGGAAGGTTTGTGGGCCGTACTTACACAAGCAAAGCGAGTTCCAACTCGGCAACCTCGACCGGAGTCGTCGCCTGAACCGAGCTTTCGATGCTATGGGTGTCGAGTACGCCGAAAGGCCTCTAGTTGACGAAGGCAAGGAAGAGGCTGAGGGTTCAAAGGCGAAAGGAAAAGGCGTAGCTCGTCGTGGCGGGCGGAGCGGTGTGGTCCCCCAGTGAAAGGTCACCGAAGTCGGGGACATTCGCATCGGGCGGTTAATCGCCAAGCCGCTGCTCAAAAGCCGAGGGGGGGCGCTGGAGTCGATCCCCGACGTTTATCCTTTCGATCATCCGAGGGTGGTTAGTTTCTTTGCCTTTTTCGATTTTTTCGGCTTGTTCGAGGTTTTCGTTCCTCCCCTCGCCCGGGGCATTCCTTTATAGTATTAACGATTTTTGCATGTGACTTGCTTTGTTTTGCTGTTTGTTTTGCAGAGTGCAACTCTCGCCGCTGCGATGGCACCAAAAAAGCTGCACGCGCGTCTTTCCACGTCGGCTTTCGACGACGACGCCTCGGTGGCCGACTACCCGACATTCGTGAAACCCGGTTCGCGGAAGGCTCTGGGCATGCCGGCGGGCGCGGATCGTCCAGTGAAGAAGCCGAAAGCACCGCGCGTCGAGCCTGCCACTCAGAGCTCTGTCGAGCCTGCTGCTCGCATCTCCGGCGAAAGGACGGCCCCGCGCGAAAGAAGGGCCGGATCCGAAGGCTTGCTGGCTCCCACTGCTGCGGATAAGGGTAAGATACACCTTTCGCCGTGACGCATTCGTCTATCGCTGGAGATGGTGGAAGGACAGCTACTTGGCTACGGGCTATTGATTATCGATGGGGTGCCTTCGGACTACCAGAACCCTTGTTTTTACACCGGCCTGAGCTCGTCGAGCGAAACCGACAAAGCAAGAGAAGATTCTTATCGCATTGCACGTTCTTTGGGTGCAGCTTCTGATGCTCAACTCGCCTGTCGGATTGACTTTCGTCGGGCAGGGATCCTCCCCGGCGGAAGTGATGACGCCAGCAAGCTTGTGGAGTTTTCGCACAAGGCTTTCGCCACGCCAGAGGTCAAAAGGGACCTTCTGAAGGTCGACAGCGTTAAGCTGGACGACGCTCTGTCGTTTCACTTGGCCAGTGTAAGTTACTCGGATTGCTCTCGCTGCGCTTTCCGGTGCGGGGTCGCTGGTTTTCGGGTTGTGCTAACTTCCGCCTTTGATTTGATGCTATTCGCAGGCTGCCATCCTCGCCCGCAGCCGACACAACCAAAACGATCTTTATATTCGCAAGGTCGAGCGCGAGAAGGAGGAGCTCGACATTCTGGCGAAGAAACTTGCCACTGACTTGGAGCTGCAGTCAAAGAAAGCCAAAGACGAGCGCGCCTCCCGGAAGGCGAGCCAGAAGGAGGCTGAAAATTTCAAGCGGGAGGCTGAGAACCTCAAGCGAGAGCTTTCGCAGCTGCGAACTGCTCAAGCCGAGAGGGATGAAGCTCTGAAGACGTCCACCGAGGAGGCTGTGTCTCCCTTCCGTGAATGCCTTCGCAGCATTGGCGTCGAAACGGACGGGCCCTCGGAGCGAAATGCTAGCAGCCTTATCAGCTGGCTGCGTTCCGAGATGGAGTCGCTGGAAGGCCACAAGGCACTGGGCCGAGATTACGCCGTCGTCACCGGTATCAAGGCGATCGGCCACAGCCTGGTCGACGCCGGTTGCTCCCACATCGCTGACCTTCCGGTCAAGGAGGTGGATTATTATTGGCGAACCCCGGAGGCGGCGAAAGCTCTGGGCAAAAGATTTTTCGAAGAATTCTGGCTTGCAGGTGGGAACGACATGTCACTCATGCAGTCCGCCATGGGCCGCGGAAAGGTATTTTCTACCCATTGCTCAGGCTTTCGCCTGACTTCTCTGTTGGCTATCGCTTTTTCTGTGGCACCTTGTGGCTTAAGTGATGAGTCTTCTGCTCTATCGCTCTTTTATGCAGACTCCTGAGGAGAAGGCGCGCATCCGGCAGGTGTTTTCGGACTATATCTCCGAAAAACGGGCGCACGAGGCCGAGCCGGAAGACGAGGCAAGTCCGCCCCAGCCGGATGATGAAGCCCCCGAGAGCTCGGCCGCTGCTGCTTCCCGCGACGCGAATGCCTCCCAAGACGCAGCGGTAGGTGAGTGACTTTTCTATGGCCCGTTTTTAATGTGTTAGTAGCTTGTTCTTTGGACCTCGTGTAAGATTTGGAACTTAAGTTCGAATGTTGTATCTTGAACAGGGTGCGGATGCAGGAACGCCGGACATTCTCGACATCTGCCCGTTAATGATTAGGTCTGGCGATATCTGTGTTGGTGGTGACTTGTGGAGGAGCTTTCGCTCTAGATTTCCGATGGCATCGCTTTTGGCTTACATGAGGAAACATGCTAAAAAACTTAGACGCACGGAAGAGCGACTACGAGCTTTTTATGAAAACTTCGACCCGCGTGAACTTGAGTCGAGGCGAATGAGGCGCGAGGCTTCGCGCGCACCACCAGGTTTTGAGGGTGCCGCGTTCGTTAAGTTGGAGCCCGAAGACGCCGTGCCTTCACCAGACGAAAGGCGATACAGCATTTTCCTTGGCCACAAAAGTAGTTCACGGCCCTGGATTGCACTGTACGAACTTTACCTCAAGTCTGATGTAATGAAAAAGTGTCGTAGTGAGTTATCTTTCGTTGTCAATCGCTGTTTGCGAATTTATTCTTTCGCTTGCTTGTCACTTGGATAGTCGTATGATTTGCTACCTCGCGTGGGTTGCTGTTTTTCTCTGTCTTTCGCTTGATAGATGAAGCAGGAATCTTTTGCCTAATGATTTAGTCACTGTAATCCTACTAGTTCACGCGATAGCGCTTTTGTTGCGGGCCCTTTTGTCCGATAGCTTGGACGCGCCCGCCCCCACACACTTAGGCGAGGGGCGGTAGCATTCGCGCGAGGAAGCTTTCAGTGCGAGCCCCTCGGCCGGTAATAAAGACGCGCCTGCCCCCACACACTTAGGCGAGGGGCGGTAGCATTCGCACGAGGAAGCTTTCGGTGCGAGCCCCTCGGCCGGTAGTAAAGATGCGCCTGCCCCACACACTTAGACGAGGGGCGGTAGCATTCGCGCGAGGGAGCTTTTGGTGCGAGACCCTCGGCCGGTAGTAAAGACGCGCCCGCCCCCACACACTTAGGCGAGGGGCGGTAGCATTCGCGCGATGAAGCTTTCGGTGCGAGCCCCTCGGCCGGTAGTAAAGACGCGCCCGCCCCCACACACTTAGGCGAGGGGCGGTAGCATTCGCGCGAGGAAGCTTTCGGTGCGAGCCCCTCGGCTAGTAGTAAAGACGTGCCTGCCCCCACACACTTAGACGAGGGGCGGTAGCATTCGCGCGAGGGAGCTTTCGGTGCGAGCCTCTCGGCCGGTAGTAAAGACGCGCCCGCCCCCACACACTTAGGCGAGGGGCGGTAGAATTTGCGCGATGAAGCTTTCGGTGCGAGCCCCTCGGCCAGTAGTAAAGACGCGCCCGCCCCCACACACTTAGGCGAGGGGCGGTAGCATTCGCGCGATGAAGCTTTCGGTGCGAGCCCCTCGGCCAGTAGTAAAGACGCGCCCGCCCCCACACACTTAGGCGAGGGGCGGTAGCATTCGTGCGAGGAAGCTTTCGGTGCGAGCCCCTCGGCCGGTAGTAAAGACGCGCTCGCCCACCACACTTAGACGAGGGGCGGTAGCATTTGCGCGAGGAAGCTTTCGGTGCGAGCCCCTCGGCCGGTAGTAAAGACGCGCCCGCCCCCACACACTTAGACGAGGGGCGGTAGCATTCGCGCGAGAAAGCTTTCGGTGCGAGCCTCATCGCGTCTGTTAAAGTTGGGAAACCAATTGATGAAAGCGCCTTTATCAAATGCCGAATGGGGGTTTACAAACGGCTATAACTATGATATTGCTCTTATTGTCATCCCGTAGAGTACACGGCCTGGTTCATGTCCTAACCGCCGTTTGAGATGGGATTGCCACTCAAATGGGTTCTCGCCTACAGTTACTGGATTGGTGACGATAGGTGGACGCGATGCCGATGACACAATCATTAAAGCAAAAGCGTGGCTCCTGATGCTTCCTATTCGCATTTTAGCTAATGCGCTGACTGCCTGGGACTATAATTTTGAGGAGACTCGGTAGCTTTGGATGGATGGGGGGCTTGCACCTTGGTGCCTCTTTATACTGCCTTACCCCTGTTACAGGACAGTTGCATTTACTCCTTTGGCTGTACTTGTGGTCACCTGGTGGGTGAAGGGTTAATTATGGCATTTATGCTTTTTTCGGGTACTGGGGCCTGCCGGCAGTTCTTGTCGCCTGGCGAGGGCTGCTCGAGTTGCTTGCTAGCTATCGTTCTGCCCTCGCGTTGTGCCAGAGGATCGATTTTCTCATAGCCCGCAGGCTTTCGTTCCGCCCTCTCATTTTGTCGGAGGGTCGGTTTTTTCATAGCCCGCAGGCTTTCGTTCCGCCCTCGCGTTTTGCCGAAGGGTCAGTTTTTTCATAGCCCGCAGGCTTTCGTTCTGCCCTCGCGTTTTGTCAGAGGGTCGGTTTTTTCATAGCCCGCAGGCTTTCGTTCCGCCCTCGCATTTTTTCGGAGGGTCGGTTTTTTCATAGCCCGCAGGCTTTTGAGATTGTCGCTGGATGTAAAGGGTCTCTTTCGCCGTACCTCCTCGACATTCTCTTTTTATCACATTTTGTTGACGAATGACTCAACCTTATGCTTGGTTGACTTCATCTTTTAGCTAGTCACGCAATATTTCTGGGGGAATTACGGTTACTTTCATAATGTAGCGGTTACATTCGGCTGCCTCGTTAAAAAACCTCGCACCCCGATGAAGGGCTTCCCCGGTGAGGAAAAAGAGCACAGCCGGCCTTTTGATTACAAAAATGGTGAAAGATGAAAAGAAAATTACATGAAAGCTCAAAAAAGATAAATTACGGGTAGAAACGGCGCAAACTGCTCGTGTTCCATGTGTGTGCTGATTCTTCGCCTTTGTCATTCATCAACCGGAATACACCGGGTGCTGCCATGCTTGCCACGACGAAAGGGCCTTGCCACTGCGATTGCAGCTTACCTTGCTTGTCTGGCTGCCGAATGATGACCATGTCTCCAGGCTTGATGTCCTTTCGGACTATCGTCTTGTCCCTGTGATGTTTCATTTCAGCGTGGTACTTCTCAAGGTTATCTGCAGCTTGCAGTCTTACTTCTTCGATATTATCGAGTTCGAGGTGCCTTTGCTCTTGAGTCGTTGGGGCCATTTCGGTTCGGAAGGAGCCTAGCTTTACCTCTTCCAGGGTGACTGCTTCCTCGCCGTAAAGCAATCTAAACGGGGTGAAGCCGGTAGCTCTGGACCGTGAGATGTTGTGTCCCCATACCGTTGTTGTTAGGGTGTTGGCCCACTTGCCTTTCGGCGAATCATACAAGGTTTTCAAAATTGCCGAAAAGATTAGGCCGTTCGCTATCTCGACTGCCCCGTTTGCCTGCGGGTAATTTACTGAGGTGAAGTTAAGCTTGATGCTGAGTTCGTCGCAAAAACTCCTCAATTCGGCGCAATCGAACTACTTCCCATTGTCGCAGGTGATGAATGACGGAACACTGAAACGACAGATTATCCTCTGCCAAACGAATTTGGTTAAGGAGGTGGAAGTTATGCTGGCGAGGGCCTTCGCTTCCACCCATTTGGTGAAATACTCGAGAGCAACCGCTGCAAAAACGCAAGTTGCCTGGAGCTGCGGGTAGCGGGCCGACTATGTCGATGCCCCATCTTTGCAAGGGCCAGGTTGGTACTATCGGCGTTGTTTCATTTGCTGGGGCTTTCTGGTTTTTGGCGAACATCTGGCAACCTTTGCAACATTTGACCAGCTCTCTAGCGTCTGATGCGGCGGACGGCTAGTAGAATCCTTGCCTCATTGCTTTGTGTGCTATTTCGTGAGGCCCTCTGTGCGCTCCGCACATTCCGGCATGCATTTCTTCGAGTAACTGAATGCCTTCGCGCTTGCTTATGCATTTCAGAAGAGGAGCTGTTATCCCATTTTTGAACAACTGCTCTCCGATGATTGAGTAACCTTTCACTCTGCTGGCCATCCTTTCGGCATCCTTCCTAGACTCTGGCTCGTATGTCCCGGCTAGATAAGCGAATATCTGTGACCTTCAGTCATCACTAGCGATAGCATGTACCGAACTTGGATGATCTTCCTCCTCTTTCACTGCTTTGGCCGAAAGGACTTGATAGAACACGTCTGGTGGAAGTGGTAGATTTTGTGCTGCAGCTTTGGCCAGTTCGTCTGCCTCTGCGTTTTCGGCCCTTGAAATGTGACGTAAGGTGAAACCAGCGAAATACTTCTCCATTCTTCTGATTGCTGCCAGATACTTGGCTAGCTCTGGTTCTCTTGCTGTGAAATCCTTTTCGGCGTGACCAACAACAACTTGGGAATCCGACTTGACTATGCATCTTCTCGCTCCGATTGCTCGGAGCTTTCGTAGACCTAACAATACGGCTTCATATTCGGCGGTGTTGTTGGTTGTAAGAAATTGCAGTCTTGCGGCAAATCTGACCTTCGGTCCTCTTGGTGGTGTAAGGATAGCCGAGATTCTGGCTCCAGCCATTCCCCATGCGCCATCACAATTCACTGTCGACACGGGCTCCTCGAATTCTAGTGTTGTGTCGAAAGCGGCGGGGGTCCAGTCTGCTATGAAATCCGCCAATGCCTGCGACTTGATTGCGGATCGGTGTTGGAAATTGATCACATATTCGTTTAGCTCCACTGCCCACTTGCCAATTCGGCCGATAGCTTCGTTGTTGTGGAACAGGGCTTCCAATGGCTGAGCCGATAGGACTATGACGTGGTGAGACTAAAAGTAGTGATTTAGCTTTCTGGAGGCCATTACTACTGTATAAGCTATCTTCTCTAGCTCTGAGTAGTTCAGTTTTGCTCCCGAAAGGGCCTCGGAAACAAAGTAGATTGGGAACTGCGTCATCTTGTTTTCGTGCTCCTTCTCTTCCACCAGCACTGCGCTTACGGTGGTGTGGGATGATGCGAGATACAACAAGAGCATTGCTTCTGGCGACGGTTTAGATAATGTGGTTAGCTTCGTCAAGTACTCCTTTAGCTGCTGAAAAGCCTGCCGCTGCTCTTCTCCCCAATCGAAAGGATCGGAGCTACGCAAGGTTCTGAAGAAAGGTAGCCCTTTTTCGGCGGACCTTGCGATAAATCTGTTCAGAGATGCCAGCCTTCCTATCAGCTTTTGCACTTGCTTTCGGTTTGAGGGCGGTTGCATGTTGATGATTGCCGCTATCTTGTCGGGATTGGCTTCAATTCCCCTTGCCGATACTAGACAACCAAGGAGCTTGCCTTTCTTGATGCCGAAAATACACTTGTCAAGGTTGAGCTTCAGACCGCTTTTTCGGAGATTGCCGAAAGTCTCGAGTAAGTCTGCTTGATGATCTTCTTGTTTGTCGCTCTTGACCACTATATCGTCAACGTAAGCCAACAAGTTTTTCTTTTGCTTCTGGCTTTCAAACACCTTGTCAGTCATCCGTGAGAAGGTAGGGCCTGCATTTCGTAGCCCTTCCGACATTTGCCGGTAGCAGTATGTACCTGCTGGGGTGATAAAACTAGTTTTCTCCTCGTCGTCGGGATGGAGCCATATCTGGTGATAACCTGAAAAACAATCTAGCAAGCTCATTATTTCACAACCGGATGCAATGTCGACAAGCTTGTCGATACGAGGCAAAGGATACGGATCCTTCGGGCTGCATTTGTTGAGGTCGGTGAAATCGACGCACATTCGCCACTTTCCATTCTTCTTCTTCACCAAAACAACGTTCGCCAGCCATTCGAGGTATTGGACTGGTCGGATTACTCCTGCATCGAGTAATCTTTGCACCTCGGCTTTCGCCGCGTCTGCTCTTTCGTTTGACATTTTCTCAGCTTTTGCTTTCTAGGCTTAGTGCCGCTTGCGACGTTCAAACTATGCTGGGCGAGATCCTTGTTGACACCTTGCAAATCATTTGCTGACCAAGCGAAAATGTCATCATTATTCGCGAGGAAAGATGCCAGAGCGTTCCTTTCTTTTTCCGGCATGCTCGACCCGATATGCACAGTTCTTTCGGGCATGGAGGCCACGAGCGGAATCTTTACCGTTTCTTTGGCTGCTCCGACCTTGCATTCCGACGAGCTGACGATAGCGTGCTCTTCGGTGATTGCTTGCATTTTGTCTTTATTCGCCACATCATTGATAAGGCTGTAGCCTGGGGATGGTCTTCCCTCAATTCTTCTAGAGGCTTGCTGATCTCCGTGTACCGTGACAATACCGAAAGGGGATGGCATCTTCATGCACAGGTAGCTTTGCTTGATGACGACGTTAAACTTGTTGGTGAAACCTCTGCCAAAAATGGCGGTATACGGATAGTCCATGTTCACTATGTCAAATGTCAGTGTTTCGGTGCGGACTCTTTCCCCTTCGGCGAAGGATACAGGGATTTGCTTTTTTCCGATAGCGTCAATCTTTCTTCCTTCGAAACCGTACAGCGAATTGCCAGCGGGGTCCAAACTGCGCCTGTCGAATCCCATCGCCTCGAAAGCTTTGACGAACAAGATGTCTGCTGAGCTTCCGGTGTCAATCAGAATGTTATGTAGGGTGAAACCGGCCACATTGGTTGTGGCGACGAAAGCGTCACAATGCGGGTAGTCGCGAACATTGAAATTGGACTCGTCGAAGCATATCGGCGCTAGTGACCAAGCTGGCCTGTTCAGTGGAAGCCTTGGTGATACCGTCTGGACTCTTCGGTGATAGTCCTTTCTCGCCCGTTTACTTTCGTGCTCGAGGTTGGATCCACCTGTTATGGCGAAAATGTGGCCTCTTGCGGGAGGATGTTGTTGATCGCGCTAGTTTCATTTTCCATTTCCTGCCCCTGCTGGTAACTGGGCTGTGCTTGCTGCCCCTGAGGTTGGGTTTGAGCCAGAAGCGCTGGTGGCGGCGTTGGCTGATGCTGATAGTGCATAGGCGACGAAACTGCCACCGACTGTGGCGCAAAGACCGGAAGCTGATAGCCCTGATACGCCGGATTATACCAATGCAAGTTTTGAGGGGGAATGTACTGCGGAGGGTGCATAGGCGTGCCTACATAATTGCTGCATGCCGCAACCACTGCTGTCGTGTCTTGCGATTTGTGGAAAACGTGCTTGGAGCTTTCGGCAGAGGCTGAAGCTTGATCCTTATCTTTCAGCTCTTTCGCCATCTTGCTGTATTTACAATCCCGAGTGGTGTGGCCGAAATTGCGGTCGCAAATGATGCAATACGGTGGCCTGGGTCCTCTTCCACGACCTCTGCCGTCTCGACCGCCGCGTCCTGACCTTCCACCGCGTCGTCCGCGGAAAGGTTGATCAAACCCTCTTTGGGGCTGAAAGTCAGCCGTGTCAGGCCTCTCCGTGCCTGCCGCTGATTGTGCTGGTTCTTCCTGCAAATTGTTGATTGAACGAAAAGGCCTAACAATTCTTTGATTCGGCACGGATGGTGGTCGACTTGCTTTCGTCGCTTGCCTCTGCATCAGGCGGGCGGCCTTGCGTCGCCGAAAGTCATCATCTGACCTCGCATATGCGTTCATTACATCGAACAACTCCTTAACATCTTTCGGCGGCTCTCTGGACAAATGAGCGGCGCACTGTCCAGTCCCCAAGCCTTCGATGGCTGCTGCGATTACCGCGGCTTCTGGCACATTCGGCGCTTGAGCCTTCAGCTGGATGAAGCGTTTGAGGTACTCGGATAGGGGTTCATCATCTTGCTGGGTGCAATTCATGAGGTCCTGCGTGGTCTTGACATCTGGCCGAAATCCTTGAAAAGTGGCCAGCAATTCGGCCTTAAACTGTGCCCACGAATAGAAAGACAGTGGCTTCAGAGTGGTGTACCAATCGTGAGCGACGTCTTCGACTGCCAGGATGAGAGATTTTGCTAAAGCCTGATTGTCTCTGCCTACCGAAAAAACAGCTGTCTCGTAGCTTGCCAAGAACTTGCGTGGGTTCGCTTTACCGTCGAAAGTCGGAATGCGGGGCTTGTAATTGAGTGGCCACGGATGAGCTTGCAGCTCCCTCGAGAGTGGAGAAGTTTCGTCGATGGCGTTTGTTGTCACTAGTTAACTATCATAATTAAAAGATAAATAAATATGAGAAGGGCAAGAATATAATCACCAACAAAGATTTAGGGTTTCAACTGACAATATCCCATGAGTTTTGGTGAGTTATGATTCTGCAGGGACTAAACCAGGAAATCGGCATCAATAGCTTCCCATAGAAGGAAACCGATGGGAGATAACGTAACCCCCACGTCGGGATACTTCTAGAAGACTCCAGAAGACGTAAGAGGACACCACGACGAAGGACACCACCAGGGGCCGACTGGTGGGACCGACCGGTCCCACCAGGAGGGACGACGGTCATCCCCTGGGCCCACTGGGCTCCGTCCTCTACAAGCTATCTCCACCGACTCCCAAGATGCATCTCGACCGTACCTCAAGTTGGTTTGATCCAAGGGCCACGGTTCATCGCTTAGGGCTATATAAACAGACCCCTGACCCCCGTCTCCAGAGAACAAGAGGAATCAGGCAATAGGCTTTTAGGCAATTCATTCATCAGGGTTAGACCAACCAGAAGGAGATCAATCAGAGGCTTTAGAACTTCATCCACCTAGAATAGTAGATAGAATAGGATTAGAGGAGGCAAGCTTCGCTTGGATTCCTGATCTAGTCACGAGAAGGCTCGGTAAACCCAAGATCTTCTCTCTTGTATTAACATTATGGATCTACTTCATAATTGCTCTTCTAGTTCATCATTGTTCTTCATTGTTTATCTTCTAGTTCATAATCTTGTTCTAGTTCATGTTCTAGTTCGTACTTTAGTTCTTATCGATGATCTAATTCACCTTATTGTTCATTATTGTGTTCTAGAAAGCAATACAATTGATATGATTAAGACATCAATGATTATATTCTTAGTTATAATGCTTATAGTTTGCTTTGATTATATATTTGGCATAGATAGTTCATCTTTATGTTTATACTCATGTTCGTATAGCGCTCATCTTAAAGTACAATGGGTGGGTGATAAATGCTGTGTAGGCGTGGTGCACAATACATTATTTATCTGCGAATACGTCCTATGTTCCGATAGAGTGGTAGATCGCAGGTGTGACAGACCTGTTGAGTCCTATGTATTCCACCTCCCGAATATAGTGTTCGGTATGGCTCAGTTAACTCGTGTTTAAGGGTTATTATGCTTAACACCTTAGCTATGGAGTGCCTCTTGATTATAAATATGATGTGACCTAGCCAATGATTGTCAAAATATAATTGCACTAATCAATGTATGCTATGACTTGTAATTAGAATAACTTAGGAATGTTTCTCTTTAATACCTGTTCTAATCATCATCTGCTAGGCAGTACTGTTCTAAGTTTATCCTTGATTGATCTGATCTCTGTTATCCTTCATCAATTACTTATTATATCATTTACTCTGTACCTGGATCCTGTTCATAATAGTTAGTGTATTATCGGTCTTATTATAAGTGAGTGCCAAGATTCATGCTGTTAAGTTCTTTCAATACTATCATACCTTGAATTGATCAGTCTCTAGGCTAATATAAATAACGATACCTAAGACTAACTTGGGTGAAATGCTCTACAACGGGTATGTTTATCTGTGCGCTTGCGGGTAAATATTTATCTCTTAATCTAGTGCCCTGATATAATTACATTGCTAGCTTCATGTTGGGGATGACAACTTGACGTTAAGTGAAGTTAGTAGTGTCCCGTACACTCTTTCTTGCTTTTCACTAGTTTATTATTTTATGTGACTCATTCTTAGAGTGAATCCATTAAGGAGTGTCAACAAGAATTTCTAGCGCCGTTGCGGGGATCACATCAATTCAACTAGAGATGATATCTACGGTTTTTCATTATAATCTTTATGAATACTGAAAGGACATTGCATTAGCAGCATTTAGAACGGTAGCTAGAACATATCATTCTTACACACATGTGATAATGCACTAATTACTTACTTTTACAGACTTACCCTGGCTTTGTTTATCTTTATTATTTTATACAGGGTAATGTATGACTGGTTTCCAACTTCCGAACAACTACACTGAGGATCCCGAAGCTTTACTAAGGAAAACTAGACACAAACTCAAGAGGCCCTCAGCACCACTACCAGAAGTTAGCCAAATAAGAAGAAGCCTGACACCAGTGTTAGACGCTATGGCCGACAAGACACTCCGCGAGTTCTCTGCACCAACCACTGCCAACATCAGAACTGGACCAACAGTCAATGTAGGGGAAAACGGATTCGAGCTCAAGCCAGCCTTAATCAACATGGTGCAAGCTAATCAGTTTTGCGGAAAGGCACATGAAGACGCAAGCGCTCATCTCCAACACTTTCTGGAGATTTGCAGCACTTTCACCATCAGAGGAGTCGAGAGGGACGCCATTCTACTTCGCGTGTTCCCATTTTCACTCTTGGGAAAAGCAAAACAATGGTTCTACGCCAACAAAGACAAAAACACCTCGTGGGCGATCTGTTCAACCGCCTTCCTTGCAAAGTTCTTTCCAGTGGGCAAGACGAATGCCCTCCGTGCCAAGATTTCAACTTTCAACAACAACATGAAGAATCAATCCCGGAGCTTGGGAACGCTTTCAAGATTACATATCAGAATGCCCTCACCATGGGATGGAGAATTGGCTACTCATGCAGACCTTCTACCATGGGCTCACTTCGAGTACCCGTGAGAATGTAGATGCCGCTGCTGGAGGATCATTCTTATCACTCACAATCAGCAATGCAACTACACTCATAGAGAAGATGGCCTCGAACCAAGGATGGAATGAGGAACGCTCTCAGCCACGCAAGAGGGGAGGAATACATCAACTAAAGGAAGTAGACATGTTGTCTGCTAAACTTGACCTACTTATGAAGAAGTTCGATGAACACGGCCCCAAGAGAGAAGACGTCAAGAAAATCTATGAATCTCGCATAACATGTGAAGAGTGTGGAGGCACTGGTCATTCAGGGAGCAACTGCCCTGAGATTCAAGAGGATGCAAAGTACATCAACAAACACACCAATTATCGTCCTCAACAAGCTCAAGGATGGAACCAGCAATCAAGGCCGAATTACTCAGGTAACTACTCAGGTAATTACCAAGGTAATACTTTTAATCAACCACCTTTGAGAGAGATGATATCTAATCAAAATAAGATTATTGATAATATGTCTAAAAAGATAGCTTCCAATGATAAACTACTTGAAAATATTAATACTAGAATGGATAGCTTTACTTCTGCCATTAAGAATCAGCATAGCTTTAATAAAATGCTAGAATCTCAGTTATCTCAGTTAGCAGCTTCAGTCCTGTGACTAAAAACGATAAGATTCCAGGAAGTCCAAAGAACTAGAAACTGCAAATCTTGTAGACATCTTTGATGCAGGACACCTCATACTAGACCTTCGAGGGAATGGATGGATGACTCTATTGCCCCAAAGAAAAGAGATCCAGGAAGACCTGTGATTCCAATTCATATTGGACCTCACAGTTTTGAAGAAGCAGTCTGTGACCTTGGAGCAAGCGTCAACATTATGCCAAGGGTAATATATGAACAAATACATGGTGACCTTATTGTATACAACCATGTGTTTGCAGCTTGCAGATCAGACACTGTGCTACCCATAGGAATTCTAGAAGACATCTATATCGAGTAGGACGCTCATACGTATGTGCAGACTTTATGATCATTGAAACAGGTGGAAACGAAGAGCACCATCATTCTTGGACGCCCGTTCCTAAGCTAACCAAAGCCATCATCTACACGGACAGCGCCAAGATCCGTTTCACAATCACAGGCAACAAAGAGAGATTCAGCTTCAAGAATCATACACTCACTACCAAAGTCCACCCTCAGATGTCATACGAAGATGCAAACATCAAATCATCAAGGAAGAAGAATAGAAACAGAAGAAGGAAGAACAAGACTACACAACCACATCACGACCACTTATGGATGGTCAACTCTGTTCAAACAGAATACGACCACCTTCTCGCATCACCATTCCTCGCTAAGAGAGATGACCCAGGTGTACCCACCATCGATTGCAAGATCAAAGGAAGTACATTCCACAAGACGTTCTGCGACATTGGCTCAAGTGTCAATATAATGCCTAAGGTAATGTATGAGCAATTATATAAAAATAGACCTATGTATTCGACATATGTGCAGCTGCAGATGGCGGACCAAACTTATTGATTTCCGGAGGGAGTAGTGAAGGACGTAATGATCAAATTAAAGACCACTATGTTCCCACCGACTTCTTAGTACTAGACATGGGAAAAGAAGAAGACGTGCACATCATCCTAGGAAGACCCTTCCTCAACACCACTGGTGCGGATACATGGGTGTATGCCGAGTCTCTGTGTGATGAGTGATTGTCAACGGAGATGATGCGCATGTTCTTTGGCTTGTGTTGTGCAGGTGTCGAGCACGGAGACAGTGATCGATGGGGGTGAAGGTCAAGTTGCGACGTGCCGTGCCGACGGACCGGGCGCGATGAAGGATGGGCGTGCCGTGCGGCGGACGTGCCATGCCGATGTATCGGACGGTGAAGGGCGGACGTGGACTTGGACTGATGGACTGGAGGCCGGAGGATCAGCTGTGGTGGCTGGCAGCCTGCGACAGCGACAAGCGGAGAAGTGCGATCATGTCGGTGGAAGGGGTGCACAGGCGGTGCATCCCCTCTACGACGCCGGTTTGTTGGTAGAGCCCGGGAAAAACCAACGGTGGACGGTTTCCAGGTTTGGGCCTCAAAACCTGGGTGCTGGGTTTCCAGGTTGAGCCACAAAACCTGGGCGCGACGGTTTCCAGGTTGAGCCTCAAAACCTGGGCGTGGGCCGGTTTCCGAGTTTGGGCCTCAAAACTCGGGCGCGGACGGTTTCCGAGTTTGGCCACAAAACTCGGGCTGGAGGCTGGTTTCCCGGTTTGGGCCTCAAAACCGGGGCTGATGGAAAAGGCTGGTTCCCGGTTTGGGCCACAAAACCGGGGGTGCAGAGTGGTGGCGGCACGTGGCGGCGATCTGAAGGTTGCGTGGAGGCGACGCGGAAGACCGTGCGGGCGTGGCCGTCGGATCTACCTACCACCAGCGGGTGGACTAGAATAGCCTTAGGGTTAGGCTGGTCCGCTCTGTAAATACAGTAGTGAGGGGTAGAGTAGGAAATAGACTTAGGCTAGGTTAGTATAAGTAGTCTAGGGGAGACACCCTCCTCCCTATCTCAGTTTTAGCCATCTCATTTGCTTCCTGCACTTAGGGTTTCCTGCTCTCTCATCCCCTGCTGTAGCTAGCTGAGATCCGCAGAGAGACTCACTCTGTGTACTGTTGATTTTGAGAAAGGAGGCCGTATCCTCCTTGTCGTAGCGTGTTGTTTGCGCTTCGGCTTGCAATTCGTGGCTGTGATTTCCGTTTGTGTTCATGTTCTTCGCGGAATCCTTTTTCTCCACGATTTTCCCGTCGCTTGATCTCTTTGCTCGGTTCATCTTTTGCAAATTCGTTTGAACCAAGTTGTCCTAGATCGTGAGGCACTTCTTTCCACCGAAGGAATCACCTCTAACCTCACGGTCTAGGAGATCGATCGATTTTTAGTTTCGGGTCAAGTTTCTTCCTTCCCCGAAATTCTTCGATCCACCGTTTTGGAGATAGGTTCGAGCCATGATCTCTTAAAGATAGCTCACTATACTCCTTGTGACTCATCTCACCAAGTTTGATCCCTAGAGGAATTGTTTTGGGTGAGATAGAGGCAAATCGGTGGACGAACGGGGCTGCAGCGAGTCGACCGGACGCTCAGTCGGGTGACCGGACGCCGGTCCGTGAGTCCGGTCGATGAACAGCACGTAGCGTGTTCTTCACTTTGACCGGACGCTCCATTCATGTTTTGACCGGACGCATCGCTTTCACTGTTCATCGTGCTTGTTCGTTCTGACCGGACGCACTGCTCTCGACCGGACGCTCCGTACTCGTGAGTCCGGTCGCGAACAGTAAGGTCCAGAGCCGATTTTTGTTGACCGGACGCGTCCGGTCCCTGCTGACCGGACGCTGGCCAGAGTCCGGTCGATCCAGTTCGACGCGTTTTCATCGCAGTTGTTCGTTCGTCTTTCGATTCGTGATTCGTTTGTGGCGTTGGATTTCTAACTTCGTGCTCTACAGAATTTGGGCTTCCCGCTTTACAAAATAGCCTGAATCCCCTCGCGTTGCTCGGGGGAGGTTGAGGTTACCCAAAACCCATCCCGTCACTAGTTGACTTGCGTGAACTTGGGTGAGGAAGTTTTTGTGGTGCCTCGCTGTGATCCCTGGGATCATCCACCCTCTTCCAAGGGTCGTGGGCATCACGTTTTTGGTAGTAGTTCTTGGGGATTGATTTCGGGACACTTGCCAAAGTTTCCGTGAGAATTTTTATGGCTCCCATTCACCCCCCCTCTGGTCGCCTTGCTTTGCATTCTCGGTCCTTCAATTGGTATCGGAGCGGGTTAAGGATCTTCCACCTTAGCCGGTTCCAGATCCACCGAAGGCGACATGGATCGCGGCGTGGCAAACCGCCGTTTTTCGATGGGACGAACTATGCGTATTGGAAGATACGTATGTCGGCCTATTTGCAGAGCTTGGGCGCTTCGATCTGGGATATTTGCAACTCCCCTGATTACGTGGTCTTGGCTGCTCGTGTGACTCAACAGCAGATCGATGAGCACGATGCCAATAGCCGAGCCCGTAATGCTCTTTTCTCTTGTTTGAGCATGGGTGAGTTTGATCGTGTTTCTCACCTCGCTACGGCTCGGGAGATCTGGGACACTCTCATGCGTTTTCATGAGGGCACCTCTCAAGTCAAAACCCGACTCTACGAGTCGTTCAAGCGAGAGTATGAGAACTTTAGACATCAACCTGGCGAGAGCATAGAAAGTTTATTCGCTCGCTTTCAGGTGATTGTCAACAGGATGAGGGCTAACAAGGAGCAGTTCCTTTTGACGATCATGAGCGTGCTTTGAAGCTTTTGCACACTCTTGACCGTTCGGTTTGGGACTCCAAGGTTCAGGCGATCATCGAATCCCGAACTATGAGACCCTCACCTGCGACGAGCTCTTCAGTAAGCTCAAGTCCAGTGAGATTGATGCTATGGCGAGGGCTTCTTTTGAAAATCCTTCTCGCCCGTCCATGGCTTTGGTTTCCGGCTCTTCCTCTAACCCCTCAGCTGGTTTTGCGCTTTCTTCTCTCTTTTCTGTGACAGAGGACCAGCTGGAGTCTTTGGGAGACGACGAGTTGGCTTTGCTTGCCAACCGGTTCTCGCGGTTCCACAACAACCGCATGAACCGTCGTCGAGGAGGAGGACGCACGGGATGCTACGAGTGCGGCGACCCCGACCACTTCATCGCCGACTGCCCCAAGAAGAAGACAAGCATCTGGGGAAGGGCGATCACGGCCACAGGCGCGACTCCAAGTACAAGGAGAAGCACGTTCCCCCAAGGCACAAGAAGCGGGGCGGCTTCGACAAAGAGTACATCAAGAAGAAGTACTTGGAGAAGCAGCAAGCTGAGCAGCGCGCGTTCTTCGCCACGCTCAGCGACGTCGACGGCTCGGATGACGACTCCGCCAGCTCGAGCGATGACGAGTCCGAGAAGAAGAAGAGGATCGAGGACAAGCTGAACGGCCTCTGCTTCTTCGCCGACGACGACGGCTTCTGCACCATGGCGCTGGGCGATGAGGTCGACGGCAAGCCAGAGCGTACCCCTCGGAACGACGACGACGACGACACCTCCCAGGTATCTCTCACCTACGACGAGCTTTCCTCTGAGGTTGAGAAGTTGACTGATGCCCTCCTTAGCCAAGATAAGTTGCTTAGGCGTGCCGCTAGAGAACGCAAGGAGTTCAGGCAGAAGTGGGAGGACACGGTGAAGGAGCTTGAGTTCGCTCGGTCCACCGTGGTTGTGTCGGAGGAGGCGGAGTGCGAGTCGTGCACCGCGCACATGACTGACCTTCTCACTCTGAGAGGTAAGTATGCTGCGTTGGTTGGAGAGGTGGATGAGCTCCGTGCTAGGCCGCAGCTGTTGGGTGCGTGCAAGACTTGTCCTGTCTTGCAATCTGAGTTGGCAGAGAAGGATGCCAAGATTGAGTCTTTAGTCAAGGCCAGCTCAGATAGCACTTGTGTCTTGAGGTGTGCTTTGTGTGAGGGCCTGGAGATGGAGATTGCCAATGTGAAGCATGGCAAGATGCAAACCGAGGAAGAAAACACATACCTTCGGTCCATCTTGTCATGGGTCTCCAGTAGTGAGCCGCAGCTCGGGATGATGATCTCCCAATTCAAGCGAGCTGTTGGTGCCCCTGGTGTAGGTTTTGCTCAGAGTGTTGATCTCTCAGCCTTTGGGAAGATTGGAGAGTCTAGTGGTCTGAACCCATGTGAGAAGCCCAACTCCACCACTACTCCCAAACTTGCCAAGCTTCCACTCAAAGAGCCAGCCAAGCCTATCACCAAAGATGGTGTGGTTGAGGAACCCCTGAGAGCTCCTCCCAAGAACCCAGTTTGGGCACCCAAGCCAAACCACCTCAGAAACAAGCTTGATGCTATGCCACCCATCGTGAGGAGTTGCCACAGAAGGGCAAAGGCAAAGTGAGCCACACCCACAGCTCTGGTCACCAACAACCCCCTTTGCGTGCGGTGAGGTACCAATGTGATTTTGTGGGAGAGATGGCCACTTGAGCGAGTTCTGCTTTAGGCGCAGGAGAGAGGCGCGCAGGGCTCGGGAGATGGAGAACCCGGACATGTACCATCCAGCTCATGGTGGACATGTACCGAAGGCCCAGGGGAGAGCAGCTAGGTCCGGACGTCAGGGTCCCAGGCCTAGGCAGGAGAGAGCTCCGAGGAGAGACGCTAGAGCAGTTGAGCCCCAGGCTCCTAGGCGTAAACCTCGTAGAGAGCGTACCCGACGGGGTCCTGCTTTTGCAGGTAATGGACCCCGTGGCGGAGGTTTAGTTGAGCGCTTTCCCCCACCGCAGTTTGAGTATCGCGGTGAGCGCTTCTTCCCCAGCGGACCACGTTTTCCTCAGCGTGGTGATCGCTTCCCTCGTAGACGTGCTAGGAATGGTTTTTTCTGCTAACCGTTCTTTTGAGCAGCCGGCCCAACACTGGTATTACCCTTATTTCACTAACCCCAGTGTTGGACCGTATGCTCACCCTATGTCTTTCTATTGATGTAGGTAAGACGGTTGGAGGACGTTTGGTTGGTGGATTCTGGTTGTTCGAGGCACATGACCGGAAACACCAAGTGGTTCTCCAGCCTTAGCCCGGTCGCCGGAAAGGAGTACATAACCTTCGGCGACAATAGTAAAGGTAAGGTATTGTCTCGTGGGACGGTGCGGGTTAATGAGCACTTTGTGTTGCGCGATGTTGCTCTTGTTTCTAACCTGCATTTTAACCTTCTTTCTGTTTCGCAACTTTTGATGATGACTATGAGATTCGTTTTAAACCGAACCTTAGTCGCATCTTAGATCCTCAGGGCGATCTTGTATGTCTGATTTCCCCTTTGGGAAAGTCTTTTGTGCGAATTTCTCGGAATCGTTTGGTTCTTCTCGCTGTCTTTTGGCTAGTCCTTCTTCCTCCGATCTTTGGAAGTGGCATAGAGGCTCGGTCATTTAAGCTTCGACTTGCTTGCAAGACTTAGCTCACTTGGCCTAATCCGAGGATTGCCCAAGCTTTCGATGGAGAAGGATCTAGTTTGCCATTCTTGCAGACATGGGAAGATGGTTGCTGCTCCCCACCATCCGGTGACTAAGGTCATGACCTCGCACCCTGGAGAGCTTTTACACATGGACCTTGTTGGTCCGGCTCGGGTGAGCTCGGTTGGTGGCAAGTGGTATGTTTTGGTTGTTGTTGACGACTTTTCGAGATATTCGTGGGTCTTCTTTTTAGCTGAGAAGACCGAGACTTTCTCATTTGCTCGCAATCTGATTTTGCGTCTTCAGAACGAGTTCCCTTTGAACTCGATGCGAGCTATTCGAGAGTGATAATGGTTCCGAGTTTAAAAATTCGGATTTTGAGAAGTTTTGTAACCGCCTTGGTTTGGAGCATCAGTTTTCTTCCCCCTATACACCACCTCAAAATGGTGTTGTAGAGAGGAAGAATCGGACCCTTGTTGAGATGGCCAGGACGATGCTTGATGAGCATAGGACTCCTAGGCGTTTTTGGCCGAAGCTATGAACACTGCATGCTACATTTCGAATCGCATTTTTCTGAGAGCGTTTTTGAAGAAGACCTCTTATGAGTTGCGTTTTGGTCGCCAGCCCAAGGTGAGTTATTTTAGAGTCTTTGGTTGCCACTGTTTTATATTGAAGAAAGGCAACCTGGACAAGTTTGAGTCTCGTTCTTCTGACGGTGTGTTTTTGGGTTATGGCACTCACACTCGAGCTTATCGTGTACTTAACCTTGACACTAACCGAGTCATGGAGACATCAGATGTCACCTTCGACGAGACTCTTGTTTGTCCCTCTTCTCGTTTTGAGCGTGCAGGTGATCATGAGGTTGGAGAGCCTCTTTTTGATGATGAGGACGAGGGTGCTGAAGGTATAGATGATCCAGCACCCCCTCCACCTGCCGTGCCGCAAAGGGCGGCCTCGACGACGACTCACGGCCCCGACACTTCTTCTTCCTGGGGGCCGTGGGATCCTCCACCTCGCGCGGTACCTTTTGTACCCGGGGTGGAACCAGCTGCTGTTGAGGGGGAGGTCACTTCTTCCCGGGAGGCGCCACGACATATCCAGCGCCAGCACCCCCCTGAACAGATGATCGGCGACATCGACGAGCGAGTTACTCGCTCCAGGTCACAGCACATCTCGCACTTTGCTCATTCTGCTTTTGTTGCGTCTTTTGAACCCCGAGATGTTGGACACGCATTGACGGATCCGGATTGGGTCAATGCCATGCATGAGGAGCTAGAGAACTTTGAGCGAAATCGGGTTTGGGTTCTAGTGCCACCACCTCCTGACTGTAAACCTATTGGGACAAAATGGGTATTTAAAAACAAGCAAGGAGAGGAGGGCCACATTGTGAGAAACAAGGCCCGGCTTGTAGCGAAGGGTTATAGTCAGAAGGAGGGGATAGATTATGAGGAGACCTTCGCTCCTGTAGCTCGTTTGGAGGCTATTAGGATACTCTTGGCTTATGCTGCATCCATGGGTTTCAAACTTTTTCAAATGGATGTCAAGAGTGCCTTCTTAAACGGCTACATTGAGGAGGAGGTCTATGTCCAGCACCCCCCGGTTTTGAAAATCCCAAGTTTCCAAACCATGTCTTTAAACTCCACAAAGCTTTGTATGGTTTGAAACAAGCCCCTAGAGCCTGGTATGAGAGATTAAAAACCTTTTTGCTAGCTAAGGTTTTAAAATGGGATGTGTTGATAAAACGCTCTTTCTCCTCAAGCAAGGCAAAGATACTCTCTTGGTCCAAATTTACGTGGATGATATCATTTTCGGTGGTTCTTCTCACGCTTTGGTTGCCAAGTTTGCAGATACTATGAGCAGGGAGTTCGAGATGAGCATGATGGGCGAGCTGACCTTCTTTCTCGGGTTGCAAATTAAGCAATCCCGAGAGGGGACGTTTGTGCACCAGGGCAAGTACACGAGGGACTTGCTGAAGCGGTTCGACATGGGTGAGGCCAAGCCTCTTCCGACGCCCATGTCGACGACGACTGCCCTGGATGCCGACACGGATGGAGAAGCAGTGGACCAGAAGGAGTACCGCAGCATGATTGGATCGCTGCTCTACCTGACGGCGACACGGCCGGACATTCAGTTCGCCGTGTGCTTGTGCGCGCGCTTTCAGGCTTCGCCACGCACTTCTCACCGTCAGGCGGTGAAGCGCATCTTCAGGTACCTTCGTTTCACGCCTGAGTTCGGGATTTGGTATTCTGCTTCTTCCACCCTCTCGCTTTGTGGCTTTTCTGATGCTGATTTTGCTGGTTGTCGCATTGAGCGCAAGTCCACTTCTGGGACTTGCCAGTTTATTGGGTCTTCTCTTGTATCGTGGTCTTCTCGCAAGCAGTCTAGTGTCGCTCAGTCTACCACGGAGGCTGAATATGTTGCTGCGGCTAGCTGCTGTTCCCAGTTACTCTGGATGATGGCCACTTTGCGTGATTTTGGTTTGAGCTTTACTCGAGTTCCTTTGCTTTGTGACAGCACGAGTGCCATTAGCGTTGCTAAGAACCCGTGCCTTCACTCGAAAACCAAACACTTGATGTGCGCTTTCATTTCTTGCGAGACCACCAGAGAAGGGTGATATCGACCTTCGCCATGTCGATACTCTCACCAGTTGGCTGATATTTTCACCAAGCCTTTAGACGAATCAACCTTTAATAGGTTGAGGGGTGAGCTTGTGTGTTGTTTCCCCTTTTTAGATGGGGGAAGCATTTTGAGATGTACAGACTGACTCTTTTATTTTGAGGCTCTTTTCTTTTGAGTTTCTTGAGTCTTTCCAATTGGTATCTTCTTTCTTTCAGTTTTGTGTCGGGCATACGCATTTACATCTGAGCTTCATGTCTATATTCACTAGAATGTAATTATGCTCTTTGTTAGTATTGCTCCGATACTTATGATGATGCTTGTAGCTTATGCTCCTTTGATCACTGTTACATGTTATGATCGAGCTATTTTTTGGAATGGTGAATTATGCCTAATGTATATAATCTGAAATTTCACCATTGAGATATGCAACTAGCATGTGTAGGGTGTGTTGAGTCCATTTCTGCTTTTCATATTGCTAGGTTGCTTCTATGTCTCTAGTTCTAGTCATTCACTTGCTTGGTTGTTCATAACTTGATTAAATCTGAACCAAGTATTGTTGAATTGAAAAGATCGAGATGGGATTGCTTTCAACACCCTCATGGTATTGAGACTGTTTCTCATTGCACCTTGAGTTAAACTTGAGCCATGTAGTGTATGACCGAAACCGTTGCTTTAAGCTTCTGATTGCTTCGGCATAGGCTTCGCACGGTTGAAAGTTAGGCATTGACAAGCTTTCAACCTCTCGCAATCACATGCTAAAAATGAACTTGTGAACTCCTTTACCGCTGCAACTCCGATATGAATTTGGAATCACAAGTATATGCTTCATTCCTATGCATGATGATTGAACTTGCTAGGGGTAGTTCACCTTGTATATATGTTTAGCACTTGTTTGGATTCCTTCTATACATGTCTAGTGATTTTGATGGTGACTATCCTTTTTTTGGCTTAAACTGCTCACTGCTCCTATGCTTCATATTTCGTATAAGTGATCAGTTTGAGCCTTTGCTATTTGAGTGCTTAATTGAGATGTTGGAGCTATACTGATTAGAGCATCTTTGCACTCTTTTGACTATATACTTGAAGCTCCTAACTTGCATTTTGACTTCATATGCATTTTGAAGGAGAGCTTGTGTTCAGGGGAGTTTATGAGAAGGGAGTTGCTTCTCCGATACCTTTTGGCTTGATAAGTGCATTTCAACTAGGGGGAGAAATTTATGCAAATCATATGCTCCTGTGTTGATCACTAAGGGGAGAATCATCGTCCTGTTGCTTGCATTTGTCGAGGGGAAGTTGCTAGTTGTTTGAGCCGTTGCCTCTGTCTTGAGGGACTAGCAAACGTTCCTAGCTTTTCATGAGCTTTCATTGGCTTTCAATTGGTATCGTCTGGTGCTTTCCCATTTGTTTGGGTTGATTTCCAATTGGTTGGAGTGATTTTCTTGCTAGTTTGTGTTGACCCTGTGCCTCTATCTGAGGACTAGCATTTTGCTTCTGTTGTCCTCCGATCTTCAATTGGTATCTGCTAGCGGTGTTGATCCTTTTCTACCTCTTCTTGAGGGCTAGCTTTGCTTTTGCTTGGTGCGTCTAGCCGTTGCCATTCTTTGGGGACCAAGTTTCCCTCCGCTTCATTCCACTTGACCTTCTTGGCTTTTGTTAGGCTTTTGGGTCAGTTGGTTGGGTTTTTCTCTTCTCACTCCTTCCTACCTCCTTCTTCTATTCATGTTTGTTGTGGAGGGTGACAATGCACTCATCAAGGGGGAGATTGCGGATACATGGGTGTATGCCGAGTCTCTGTGTGATGAGTGATTGTCAACGGAGATGATGCGCATGTTCTTTGGCTTGTGTTGTGCAGGTGTCGAGCACGGAGACAGTGGTCGATGGCGGGTGAAGGTCAAGTTGCGACGTGCCGTGCCGACGGACCGGGCGCGATGAAGGATGGGCGTGCCGTGCGGCGGACGTGCCATGCCGATGTATCGGACGGTGAAGGGCGGACGTGGACTTGGACTGATGGACTGGAGGCCGGAGGATCAGCTGTGGTGGCTGGCAGCCTGCGACAGCGACAAGCGGAGAAGTGCGATCATGTCGGTGGAAGGGGTGCACAGGCGGTGCATCCCCTCTACGACGCCGGTTTGTTGGTAGAGCCCGGGAAAACCAACGGTGGACGGTTTCCAGGTTTGGGCCTCAAAACCTGGGTGCTGGGTTTCCAGGTTGAGCCACAAAACCTGGGCGCGACGGTTTCCAGGTTGAGCCTCAAAACCTGGGCGTGGGCTTTTCCGAGTTTGGGCCTCAAAACTCGGGCGCGGACGGTTTTCCGAGTTTGGCCACAAAACTCGGGCTGGAGGCTGGTTTCCGGTTTGGGCCTCAAAACCGGGGGCTGATGGAAAAGCTGGTTTCCCGGTTTGGGCCACAAAACCGGGGTGCAGAGTGGTGGCGGCACGTGGCGGCGATCTGAAGGTTGCGTGGAGGCGACGCGGAAGACCGTGCGGGCGTGGCCGTCGGATCTACCTACCACCAGCGGGTGGACTAGAATAGCCTTAGGGTTAGGCTGGTCCGCTCTGTAAATACAGTAGTGAGGGGTAGAGTAGGAAATAGACTTAGGCTAGGTTAGTATAAGTAGTCTAGGGGAGACACCCTCCTCCCTATCTCAGTTTTAGCCATCTCATTTGCTTCCTGCACTTAGGGTTTCCTGCTCTCCCATCCCCTGCTGTAGCTTGCTGAGATCCGCAGAGAGACTCACCTCTGTGTATTGTTGATTTTGAGGAAAGGAGGCCGTATCCTCCTTGTCGTAGCGTGTGTTTGCGCTTCGGCTTGCAATTCGTGGCTGTGATTTCCGTTGTGTTCATGTTCTTCGCGGAATCCTTTTTTCTCCACGATTTTCCCGTCGCTTGATCTCTTTGCTCGGTTCATCTTTTGCATTCGTTTGACCAAGTTGTCCTAGATCGTGAGGCACTTCTTTCCACCGAAGGAATTAACCTCTAACCTCACGGTCTAGGAGATCGATCGATTTTTAGTTTCGGGTCAAGTTTTTTCCTTCCCCGAAATTCTTCGATCCACCGTTTTGGAGATAGGTTCGAGCCATGATCTCTTAAAGATAGCTCACTATACTCCTTGTGACTCATCTCACCAAGTTTGATCCCTAGAGGAATTGTTTTGGGTGAGATAGAGGCAAATCGGTGGACGAACGGGGCTGCAGCGAGTCGACCGGACGCTCAGTCGGGGTGACCGGACGCTCGGTCCGTGAGTCCGTCGTGAACAGCACGTAGCCGTGTTCTTCACTTTGACCGGACGCTCCATTCATGTTTTGACCGGACGCATCGCTTTCACTGTTCATCGTGCTTGTTCGTTTCTGACCGGACGCACTGCTCTCGACCGGACGCTCCGTACTCGTGAGTCCGTCGCGAACAGTAAGGTTCCAGAGCCGATTTTTGTTGACCGGA